>OZ037937.1:20975143-21575143 GCA_964035585.1 Polytrichum formosum | reverse complement strand
GAACAAATTAGAAATAATGTTCCCTAGGTGGATGACATGTCCCTAGCTCAACTAACCTCACATTAATGCATTTAATGACGTGGAGGGGGAGAGAGAGAGAGAGGGGGAAGGAGGAAGGAGGAGGAGGCCCATAGGTCTCGGTTCAAGGCACATGAGACCTTGCCACAACGTGTTGGATGAGATTAGTTATTCGTTTAGGATGTCTCTTGACATAGTAAGGTCAAATATTTCATTTTACCTTGCATGAAAATTTTTAAATTGTTCATTACCATAGAAGAGGTCATTGTGAAAATTCACCAATGTGTAGCTCTCAGTCATAGGCTAGGATACCATAGTTGAGACTATGGTCTTACCCTAGGTTATCACCTCGTAAGTAATGACCATGAGTTAACTATACTTAGAGTTATCCTAAAGGCATGGAGGGAGAGCTAGTTAAGATATCTGGAACTACTAGTTGAAGGGAGCCTCAACTCATAGTAGTATCTAGTATATAAGCTCTAAGGTTGGGTGGAACATGCCTCTTGAATCTCATTATTGTGAGATATGTTACAAGAAGCCTATAGGTTAAATATAGGTCTATTTTATTATTTGCACATATGAAGAGGAACTTAATTTAATATACTCAATTATCCATTAAATATTTTTAATTGGAGTTAAAATTAAAGTACACACATTATTAGTGTCACATTCCAATAAATCACAAGCACTTTTAGGGCATTCTTGATTCATTCGCAAATCTAGTATTGCCTCGCATGACTTGTTGTATTGTTTTTGTTTTTGCAATAGCCTATATTAATGTCCATCAATCTCATGAAACAAGTAGACTATAGTCTCATACTTTGTCATAAGCTTCTGCTCAATGTTACGTATGATGGTAGAATGGTTTGTTGTTTCGTACCTTGAAAAGTCAAGATTGCCACCCTTTTTTAGCATTATCGCTATGACTAGTAGTTTACAAGCTTGATGAGTTAAAGTGCTCACACCGGTTCTTGCATAAGTGTAAACATGGGCTAATAACTAACATTGTTATGCACGTGGGGAGCTCAATATGGTCATCGTCCATCTTGGAGTAGATGTGGAGGGAGCAAGCCTAGTCAACATGCCGTGTGTGGGTGGAGATGTCTTAATGGTCAATACTAGGTCCACGTAGACACGCCAAACCAAGCACAATGCAATTTGCATGATTCAACGAAAGGGCTCTTGGTCTTAAGGGACTTTGAAGCTTGAAAGTCTTCATAATTTTTTTTGCGCATGAAATTTGAGGATGAAGCAATTGAATATGGTGTAGGAACAATGAATTATAGGTTGAGAGGGGTAAACGCAAACGTTTTTTTTAAAAAAAATTCTAGAAAACTAAAATATTGGTAATAACTAGCATATTGATAAAATTTGAAGAGGATTTTTGAAAGTCTTTTAAATAAAATATTGTATAGAATTGTATTTTCATGCTTTTTGAAAATAGAAACTCATCCCTCACTTTGATAATCCAATCCACCTATTAGAGTCAGTTGATCAAAATTATCAATCTCAAACGAAAAATACAGATTATGTTAAGGCATTTGTCACCCAAATTTGGGAATGAAAAGCTTACCAACACAAGTGCAAGTGAAAGGATGACCTACTCCAAAAGGATGAGAATTTTGTTACACTTGTCAATTGGGGTGAATTCAATACCCTCAACTTCATTGAAGTATTCAATGTGCTATATCCAAAAAGTAAATAAATTTGAACCGAATAAAAAAGAAATGAAAACTAAGCGTATTGAGTTTGCAAATAGTACTAAACTTCACCCATGATTATTGGTTTATGTCACTATCTAAATTATAGATTTTCATCTACTATTTTTACTAGCATTAATATTGCACACTTTAAGCTAACAATAAAAGGAGTAAGTCCACAATCCTATTGCTAAGAAACACGAAGAAATGCAGGACCAATTATTACATCACAATTCAAGGTCTAGGAAATATGTAATCTTTGTGGTATAATTCCCTCACCATGTGTCTATTAGGTCATGGCAAAGAATGGGTTCAAAAGCTCAAACCAATAGATGAAGAATGAATCTAAGAAGCCTCCATGGACTTGGCCAACGAAAGAGAGTTGCTCATGTATGTAACATGTGTTCATTACATTGGAAACGAATTGTCATTTTGGCCAAAATTGGTCAAACACAACATTTAAATTTCTAGTGACATGTTTGGTTTGTTTTGAAATTCCCACTGTGAAGAAATCTACCTTATATGTGAATGATGTACAAAGGGAAAAAATAAAAATAAAATGATGTCAATACCAACCTTTGCTACATAAAACTACAATTAATACCTTTATGGATGTATAATGTTCTCCATGAGCACAAGTTGCAATTTTGTTTGGAAAGACAATATTTCAAAGAAACTCCGATTAGAATCTTCGGATGATTTTTAAAATTAAAATTTATTTTAATTTTATCATTTTTCTTCTCCTCTTAAGTGATCACGGTCTAATTGATTCAATGATCATTCACATCTTACACATTTATTATGTTCTATACAAAACCCAACTAGTAATTAGGTAATTCAGGACTTTTTGACCACTTCCGGACAAAACCGGTGGTTGACACTATCTTCCGAATCCCCTTGTTACCTTGACTTCTTCCCACAACTTTGTTGTTGTGTGTCATAATATGTGGGTTTTTATTGGTTTATTATCATGCATTTACAACCATACAGTTGTGTGATTGCATTGTGTTTTTGTTTGTTATCACACAACTCATGCATAATTCCAGAATATCCGAAAGTCTAGATCTCACGTAAATACCAGTTACTCTTAATATCATCATATATACAACCAATCTCACATATAAAACAATATAACTGATTTACATGATTGACCTCCACGCCATCCTCCCCCAATTACCTTGCAACCCGATCATCCCGAATCCATTGTAGCCATCTACACAAACTTCTCAAACAGTATCAATGGGTGGGGTAGAGGATACATAATTGACACTCTTGACTAACATAAATTTTCCCTCAACTTTAACACATTACACAATGATACACATATGCTTATTACATATTGGCCAGTCCTCGCGGGGGCCCTGTGGTGCAATATTGTTCCCTATTGGGTTACCAACTGCACAACCGAATATAGGAGATGCCACAGCTAGATATGGAAAGTGCACTATATGTCACCATGTTGTTATGTAAGTTTTAAAAAAAATACGGTGTATTTAATGTGGTCCACACCAATCTACAAAGTCACTGCTGATCTTCAAGAGTGGGTGTATTCAACATTCCAAGGCAACAAGTTTTGTGGTGACCATCCATCCCCTTCCTCGCTTCGAATGCTACGCTATGTAATATCTCGGGAGATGTGGAGGACCAAGGATTCCCACATGTTTTCCCCCTACACCGAACCATGTTGCCTCATCACTTTTCCTATTGGGAAGAGGGAATTACCAAATACAAGCGTACCTTTCATTCATTTTACATACATATAGGTATTCCTTATTGACAACCGATTGTTTCACAATAAAGTTCTTGAAGTGTTCATAACATTATTCAGATCCATAACAGTGTTATGGGGGACTGACAATATTCCACAAAATATCCCCCACATTTAGTATGAATATGGGGAATATCCATGAATATTCCATAGAATATCGTCAGTCCCACAAAACATTGTTATGGATCTAAATAATGTTATGTTGCCTCCAAAGGAGTGTGAAATCCACTTCAATTGCAGAAGAGAAAGGAATATTTCCTCGCTATTTGCTCATCTCACATAATAGAATGAAGGAAAGTCTTAACTAAGGCATGGAGGGCGTTTTCTATTGTAGGGTGCTCAGTACACTAAATAGTCACATTACTATGGACCACAGTAATTTTCTAAAGACCATGCGAATTCTCGTAATGAGAATTAATGTGGGCCACATTAATTGTTTCCTAGAAAATTGATGTGGATTATGATTGTATTTTGTGCTACTTTTGTTGTATAACTAATATTCAATGTGTTGGTTGAGAGTCTTCATGAAGGCTACGGAGAAGATCCCGGGTCTTGGACCCATGTTAATTCCGCCTGAACTAGAGAATTAGTGTGGCCCATGCTAATTATTTCAATGCTAATTTTTCACCTACACTAATAGGACTATTTAGTGTACTCAGTGTCTTCATGAGGAGGCGGGAATCATAATGCATTTTGGTAGTATACCCCGTGCACGGCCAACACATCTGCTATATTAGTAATCCGCTTGTGATCTGATTTCAATTCTTAAAGAAAAATTGCTGCGTATCACCAACTTCAAATTTGAATAAAATAAATAAAAACGACATGGCATTATTCAATGTGCATTGTGCAGCCAACATGCAGGTAATTGTAAAACCAAAATAAAAACACTGATATGTATGGAGCTTCATAAATCTTTGTTGACTTCCTCCAGCAACACATCCAAGCTTGCCAGTGACAGACATTCAAGTAGAATTTTGAGTGGACTAGACTGCCTTCTTAGACGACAGAAGAGTTTACTTCACTTGACATATATTAGATGCCAAGAAAATAATGTCTTGTTGAACATTTGGCAATTCAGTGTAGGTGCTATTCATCTCCAACACACTTTGAGGGCCGCTGTACAAAGCTACAAGTCGTAATTTCACTGTTGACCATCCTACAATCTGTCAATTATATTCTCTCCATAGATTACAATCTTCAAGCTACACAGTCACCAACTCGCGGGGATGTGAAACTCCTGAGTTTTTTCCCTGTTTCTGGCTCATATGGGTACCTAGGCCTCTTGCCAGTCGGTTTGGGAGGCATCTATTGTACAGTAAAACTCGTCAGCAATTCACAAGGAAAGTGACTTCATGTACCTCTTTACCTGTCACATACAAGAATATATGCACAATCTTGAAAGCGAACGGAAAGTGAAGCAATGTCTATTTGGGAGAGTTCTCTCTCTCTTCAGGTTTCAAAAAGCGGACCGGGACAACTGGTATGCCATACCACCATTCGCTGATCCTCCGTGTGAAACGGCGAGTGCTTTCTGCCCTTGCTGGCATTTCGCTAGTAAAAACATTCAAGAAGGTTATCAACACCAACCAGCGAGTTGGAAGAATAAGCAAAGCTGCAGCCAATCCAAACAGCAACATCATCACCTGATTCGTAGCCTGCAAGTGATACCCCCCACCTTCATAAGGATCAACAATCACAGATATGATGGCAGGTGTTCAGGAATACATACTGGTACTGCTAAATGAGGTCCAGAACCTTGATAAATGAGAAACCAATGTGTCCATGTAAACCACATGCAGAACTGTTGAAGACTCCCACTACCCAGTGATATTCAAGGCCAAATCACCTTTTCTGTTCAAGAATGATAAGACTACTAGAAGTTCAGTAAGAAACCTCGGGAAGTGCTGATAGGATCAAAGCACGTGTCTTGAGCAGAAAAATATTTCCAGCCTGGATCAATGACTCCAATTGTGACAAAGCTTGCTGTAGTGCAAGCAACTGCTCAACAGTACTCTGGTTGGGGGGTGTGGAAACAACAACTTCTTTGATTGGCTCGTTGTTGTTATTGCGCATATGCCGGACATATGCCATGTAGGCAGCCAGTAGTGCTAGTGCTGCAGGAGGTACATAGCTAAGCCAACCTCTGTAAAGGGTACACAGAGAACATTAAATATCCATACAAAACTGCTTTCAAAATATGGAAAAGAAAAATATAATATTGGTTTCAAAAACCGACATGAATATGACCTCATTGGCTGTATGTTGTTCATTAGTTTCCCCACGATAAGCTGGTTTCAAAACGTTTTCATCAAACCAAAGTTTGTCCAAGAGGAGAGAAACATGATGAAAATGTAACAACTTCAAACTCCATTGTCTGGCCCAAGGAATAAAAGTCAGAGATTCATTGCAAATTAGAGCAGAATGTGTGAACACCTACTTGTAAATGATGTAGCAGCCGAAAGCACAGAACGTAAGAGACTTTGAAGGCTCCTCCCATGCAAATGCTGCTTGAAGCCAAGTAATGACCGCTAGCAGAGGCACCAGAAGCTCCTAGAAACAAATGGTCAGTGCAAACAGTCGCAACAAACTCCACTCAGAGAACAGAGACCAAAATTCAACAATTGCACATATTACTTCCTGTTGCACAGAAACAATTATCATTTTGTTGAGGTGAACCTACCTTCATTACAGCAACATTTGTGCCAATGCCCTCGACCTTCACTCCTTCTATGGTAGCTTGGGCTAGCAAAACTTTCTTGGTATTATCTCGTGATTGCACGATTGCCTTCTCTAAGGGGGTGATTTCACCAATCAGAATCTCACCAATTGGCACCGGTGATTCCTTAGATTTCTCAATTCTCTTGGGAGATTTAGGTCCGAAGCTAGCTACAACAGCTGCAGCTGAGCTAGCATAGACTTTGCTGCCCTGATAAGTTTCTCCATCTACTTTCCCATCAACATGTCCAGTATTGCGAAGCAGGTTTGCTAACTCTGCAAGTATGAGATCTCCTCCAGGCATTTCTGCTCCCAGAGAATATGTGAGTAGACTTTCTGGTCTTGGTGGCAAAATATGAAAGGTTTCTTTTGTGGCCCTTAATCGAGCAATTCCCAGAACTGCTTTTGCTAGAGCTTCCGCTTTTCCAACACCTTCTAGTTGATATGTGCGGATAAATTGATGGGCTGCCACTACTTCCCGAATAATTGCTAACCAGTAGTCACGACGCGTGCGCCCTGTGAGCTCTGGAAACTCTAGCACTACAGGATCCACCCTGTGATAGCACAGCCAAAACAATTAATGATCAACTGCACATTTGTTCACAGGTCAAGAGCCCCTGACAAAAGCACTCTGCAGTGACTGACCACCCCAGATGCTGTAACAGCAAAAAAACCTTTTTGTTCTTCATGTTCTTTTGAGACTGCTCCAAACAATACAATAAATTTCACAATGCAAGAGAATCTTCAAAAATCCTCAGGTATATTGATTGATTGATTGAACACAAGACGATGTATGTTGGAGTAAAATAAGGGCTTACGTGACACTTGATTTATACATAACAGCTTTGTCAAAAAGCCGTGCACCCCAAGGGCCAGTTAAGTCGGGCTTCACCACATGTTTTAAATCTGCTGAGAGATCAAATTTCTTGGGCTTGTCATAAGAGACAACCCCTGTAGCTTCGAAGTAAAATGCATGATCTGTTAGAGTCAATCGTCCTGCAAAATTGCGCAGAGGTAATAAGTAAACCTGGCAGCAAGGCAATTCTTTTTTTAGATGGTGTAAAAAGGGCCAACACCACTGTGGTGGCTATTTCTACTGTCAAGGATAAGGTGATTATGAACAGCACATAGCCAGGGCCCTCATGTGTTATAGGATCTCCTCATGGCACTTGATATCAAGTATCATAGGAACTTTCAAGTTTGGTTCTTCATGATACATCTAGAACGCAACCTAGTAGGAGCATTCTATTGACTAGGAAAAAGCCAAAAGAAAGGAACCGAATTGGTTGCCCATATGCTATTGATGACCAGGTCCTATGAGCTATGGAATCTCAAAGGATGCTCTCTCTGGTCTTTCCAAGCACATATTTCTTCTCATTCAACAAGACCTTTCCACCTGCTTTCGAACAAACATGCGAATATCTAAAATTCCACTAATGAGAGGAGACATGCTAATATAGGAGGGTGCAGTAGCCCCACAAAACAATGTGGTCACTTACGTGCTTTACAATGTTGTCGAATAAGGTTACTGTAGTGCTCAAAATCACCAGAAAAGAGGAATCAGGGCAAGCATTGCTTCAGCAGCTAACACATCTAAATTAAGTACCAGCTCACTTCATCTTATAAACAAAGTTGTACATTCTTCTAGAAAACACGTGGCAAGCTATGTCAAAACTTACCAGGCCAAGTTGATACACCAACATGTTGAAGGACAGGCTGTGTCGTGGCAGTCCCATCTATATCAATCACTGTTTCGCCTTTTCCTAAATGCAGAGCTTTGAGAAGCGATGGTGTAAGTTGGTTCTTTATACTCTTGATTGACCTGGTAAATAGATTTCAAGGAATGATTTGAGTGACTGCTGACATGAATCATATTTTTCAATATGATGGCCCAAACAACATCCTTATGAGAGCCTAGGAACCTACTTCCAATTTATTTCTTACAAAGCTGCAACCTCCACAAGTTGCAAATGTTCCTGGAAACTTTGGCATGGAACTTTTAACAAGCCATGAAAACATCTCTGCACACAAACTCCAGAGTAACTACCTTAAGATGATTCAATGCAACTTGCAGAAGTCTAGGTTCCTTTTGAATCATTGCAAAAGACTGAAGAATTTCTTAAATAAGACATCAATGATCAGTAACATATTTCCAATGTTGCTCAACATTGTCAAACTTTTAAATTTCCCCACCACCATAACAAGACTTCAAAGCTATGAAATCTGACATATTCAATGCTTCATTATCTGACATCACACACAACTTGACAAATCTCACAACCGAATTCCCCTTCGCAAGTTACTACCTGGTAGGCATCATTCAACTTAAAGGCCTCAAAAGTGGGTCCCACGGATATTTTCAGGGACAATGCATCAATTAATAATACATTTGTAGATACTTATCTGATATAATCAGATTATAGGCTGCTGTGAGACTCACTTGTCCAGCTCAGAAACATATTTATCATAGATAGGGAAGGGGAGGCGGCCTCCAGTAGTTGCTGTAAGAGCTTCAAATTGGCTGTGGACGGTAATGGCATCTGCAACGGTGGGAATAGCAGGTGCTATCCGTGCAAAAGCATCAAGTCCCACAGTGCTTTCCACATCCACCTGCATGCAACACAGAATCCAATATCAGCAAAATAAACATCAAAAGGTCTACATCATTCCAATGAAACTTCTGAAATACTGTTAGGTGCTAGCAGTAACTACTATCAATCATTAGAGGCTGATGTTAGCAGAAAACAAGGGTTGGGGATGGAACTTGGACCATCATGGGCATCAAGTCAGAATAGAAAAGTGCTGCATCTTCCTCATCCTTCGCCCGAGAGTCCCTACTCGATGATTCAGGTTCGCTCTGTCACGCACAGGAAACAAGGGGGTGGGATATTAGCAATCCCGTTATGAATCACCAATATCCCAACCCCTTGGCTGCTATCTAGTTTTAGCTTTTAAATACAAGCACCTGCCTGGATAAAGACCTACTCTCTATCCAACACCTTTTAACTACTTCCCCTCCAACCCCCACCAAGAAGAGATACCCCATGTACAAAGCATGTGGAGCACTATGTACTCCCTAAAAGCCAGTCCCTAGCCCCTACCATAAACTTTGGCATTGAATTTAACATTTCTAGGCAGCAACTCAAGCAAATGCTGCCACAAAGTACACTGTTGAGAAGCCTGACCTTTACAACAGGCCTGTTGGTTGCACCTGGAGCCTCCCAAGCAAGCATCATGTCAAAGGACAGGCGTCGAAACTCTTTATCACTCAAATGATCAGTCACTTGAGCAGCCACTGACAGGGCACGGAAACAACTATACTCAAGGAGGTGACGTGCATATTTTGATGGATGCTTAGCTGACACTGGTGCCTCTTCCTCAAAATGTCTCTGGAGCTCTTCTGGGTGCAACAATAATATCCTGACAAGCCCAACAACCATACTAGCTTGATGAGCAATCCCATTGTCGGGATTAAATTTGAAAACAGCAAGTACTACAATAGAGAACCCCAAAACACAACACATCTAAAACTATATGCTTGTTGGAAAATAACAAAGCATTATAAGCTCAGATGCTCTAATTCCCCAATCAACATATGGACAATGAAGGACATAAAGTGATGAATACATGTCAAGTGAGAGATGTCATACCTTGCGCAATGCCCAACCACAACATTGGCGAGTGAAGAGAGCTCTTTTATCCATTTTCGAGTTCCTGAGGGATTGCGCTCTAATTGAGGTTTCTCCGCAACAGATTTTCCTCCAAAAAACTCCTTTAAAGTGGTGTCTCCCATAATCAGAGAGTCTATCATACTCTTTCCTCTGGTTAACATAGCCATGACTACCAGGTCACCTGTACTTCTCTGTACTAGGCACGCAATACCTGAAATAGAAAGACACAACTGACAGAATCAAGGATTCATTTCTGCTTTACATACTGAAGAAAACCAATAAGGCACTACACTCTCCTTCATGAGCAGCGAGCATTCAAAATATTGGAAAGACCTAAAAAATTTACGTCCCGTGAGCACACCTTTACTGCGAGCAGGACAGCAGCAGATTCCAAGATCCCAAGATTCCAAGGCCGAGAGGACAAGACTCACGCCGTGAATTACCAGTATCTAACCCATCCAATTTTCTAGAGCAGAGACAAAATCATCAACCTGACTAGAAAATCGAATCATGACATGCATTCAAATTGACAAACTGCTGCTCATGCACCAGTCACTGCGACTCCTAATCCAGCCAGAGCTGTACCATATAAGGACGAAGACCTAACATTGGGGTAGAGTAGTAAAATGAAATTAATGAATCATCATCGTGAGTGCTGCTGCTGCAAGACCTCTCTTGCATTGTATAATCCAGGCCACTACTACCACATTAAATTCATCTGTGTCCAGTGGTAACGCACCAGACACAAAATTCTCAACGCCAGGAGACAGAGACCAAACCGAAATTCAGAAGCCTGATGTGGTGGACGGCCATAGAACTCCCAGAGTCGGAGAACAATTTCAACCAATTTCACAGCCGAAGCAGAGACAAAGTACACACACACACACAATTCTCAAAATCCCAAATCAAGTTGAATTCAATACCAAAATGGAACGGATGACACAGAGGAAGTTAAACAGCCGTCCCCTCCGATGTCCACCTATCTTTCACCTCTCTGGACCATCACAAATGCACTGCTCTCATGCGCCCGCCTATGTGCACCACCATCCTAACCCTAACGTCTCAATAGCTCTAAAATTCGGCAAAGTGATGACCACGCCAAAAGTATCGTCGCTCACAAGGCACGGCAGCGAAATCTTCAAAACCTTCAAACCCCAAACCACGACCCGGAGAGCTACACCAGGAGCTCCATGACGGAACGGCCACACGAATTGCTACAACCAGTAAGTAAGTAGTAGCCCTAGGGATGAAGATGCCGCAATGCTAACCTGTTATGTCCAACTCCACCACTCCTTCGCGCCCCGCAGCCGCACCCTGTCTCCTGCCATCACCGCTGACGCAAACGCGAGGTTCTCCGACCCCGATGCACCATTTGAGCTGCGGCGGGGGTCGTTGGGACGGGGATTTCGAGGAGCATCGGCAGGCGGGGGAAGGGAGGAGGAATCGAATAAGGGAGAGGAAGAGGGTAGGGAAGGGGATGCGAGGGGGCGAGCAATGCGAGCGACGGAGGGTTCCGTCCGGCATGCCATCGGAGGCGATGGGCATGGCGAGCGAGGAGGGGAGGTCGAGGGGCCCGCCACTAGCTGGCTGGCTCTCCTGCTTCAGTCACATGTGCCACGTGTCGTGCCACGTATACCGGTCGTCACGACGGTCGCGACGCCGGATAAACTTGCTGACCCGACTTTTGACCTTAATTTTAGCAGCCTTGCACTCCATCTCGTGTCTCCTAGGCGGCTATAGGTACTCTTTCTATGGTAATAGATAAGGTCCTTGGGACCGGGACATTAAGCGGATACGGGGCCAACCCACGGGCTCCCACCCTTCTTGTGCGAAACTAAAAACTGTTACATCATGAACCAGATCAACGGTTTAGAGTCTGTTACACAAGAATCTCCCGTCGTAATCTACGGTGGAAATATATACGACATGTAAGCTTCCTGCCGATTACATAGAAAAATTAATGCAAGGGTTTCACGGTACTTAGTGTCACTTACTAAGTAAAGTTATGCATGTTATAACATAATGATTCTCAGCTATGTTTGTTGAGCTCAATTTTTTAAATACGGATTCTACCATGGAGGACCTTTACTTATTGTCATAGTCATAATAAGTATACAGGGTGAAAAAGGAAAACCAGCGTCCCAACAACACCTTATGTATGCAGCACGAAATTCTTGCAACCTTGATAAGGTAGAGGGTGCTAAAACCAACACTCCACCCAAAATCAACACCTGTAAAACGCCTCCCAATTGTCAACACTCTATTACCTTGAATTGTTCCCCATGGTGTAGGAGTGCCCGGGCCCACGGAGTAACAATTTTAGGTGTCATTAGTGGCGCCACCTCGTAGGGTAGATATATGGAAAACAATGATAATAAGCTAACTCGGCCAGAAAGAGTGGTTTGAAATTTGTGCAATATTTTTCAGTGATGGAGTAGAGGAAATGGTGAGGAATGCAAGTTGTTTCATAATTTTCCTCCTTGTAAATAATTAGCTACAATTTCCCAAAGAGCCAAGTAAGTCAAACCCCATGTTTGTACACTAGAGTCTCCCTACTCCGAAATATCCTACTCTGCATATGAATGCACACAAAATGGTTAACTCAAGGCACCCAAAAATGATCACAAGTGGTGTGAAACAACACCTATCCGGTCAATCACAACATCATTTTTGGACCACCACTTTTGTAATTAGTCATTTTGGGTCCACACAAGAATCATTATACCCCTAGTCTACTGCACCAATAGTGGTCATTCATTGTTTTCGGTTTTTCTACCTTACCGGCCTCCACTATCCATGTACGTTAGGTAACGGGCTCCACTCTATCTCAGGTCGGGTCAAGGTGGCTTTAAGGTGGCTGGTCGGTGCCTATTCTAGCCATTCTATTCACAAAGCACAAAGGGGTCAGTTATGGGCACAAAGGGATCGGTACCCCAGATGCAAGGTGATAGTTTTGCAACCGAACTGGGTGGGATCATGGGAGGTGGCCATGTGACTTTGTGCACCATTACTAGATTAGTTCAAGAAAACTGATGGTTTGACTTTAAATATTCATCAAATATTCATTCGAGGCTTTTTTCATCTCTATACGTATGTTTAGCCCAAAGGCTAATATGATTTGAATTTTTTTAATGTCAACTACATAGACATATGTATGTGCAATAGCGTAAAGTGTTGGTTTAAGTACCCTCTACCTTGTGTGTAGCTCCACCTCCCCTTTATTCATTGAGCCAACGCCTTTGTGGGACCTTGTGGGATGGTTGGTGGCCAAACATAGATACATGTAGCCGAAAATAACAAGGGCGTGACGATTTGTACTAGTCCTTAATTGGCTAGAGAAGGATGATGATGATGATTGGATGACAAGACATTTGACAAATAGATTGTAGATGTAGAGTAGAGTAGAGTAGAGGTGCCTATAACTGATCACTTATGAGATTTTGTGCCAAATCTAGAGAAGTATAGGCGGCGCAAACTTTTCATGTGTAAGTTAGGGAGATAGAAATCAGGAGGACTACAAATGTTTCAATAATTTTTTTCCTTATTACTATGAATTTTAAAGCCAAAAAGTTGGCCCAAACATATTACCAATGTCAAGAGTTTGTTATAAGCACTCATTCCTCTTCACTTCAGCACTCAAAACCAAGACATGCGTCATGACACTATTGGTTCTGCCCTAATCAATATTTAGTCCTAGCATGATCGAAATTCCAGTGCCCTATAGATTGATGATTGGGTCTTGATCAGGAACATGCACCTCTACTGTAAATCCAAGCAAAAGGGAACCGCCAAGGATATATGAGGCCCTCACTCTCGTCCACCAAGATTGAAAAACCAAAGGATTCGGCACAGTGCAACGTTATATCAATGATAAAAAAAAAATATAAAAACAAGAACTAGTGTGCACTCCTTTCAAGGGGGGGTTGGGATACATGCCATCGGACAATCTTGTCCGTACACTTGTAAAGGGCCTTGTGTAGACCCCAAGATTTGTCAAAGTGTTCAAGGTACCAACCTTCACATGTAGGTGTAGCTTTAGCACTACGGATGGGTGTTAGCCCAAGCCAAATGCCCATATTCTTTAAGTGGTTCTAAACAATAATCTTGAGTTGGCGATGGCCCAAGTTTTGTGATTGAGGACTTTGTCAAACCTAGAAAGTCGCTCATATGACTCTCTTAAGTGCAATACCACATGTGTGATGCCAAATATCCTTGACCTTGTTTGAGGGGTGTTGAGGACATGAGGGGATTTGTCTCCAACACCTATTTACTCTAGTGCTTTTTTTTGCTTCATATCTAAGTAGGTTTCCAAGCAAAATATTTTATGTTTTGCAATGTCTAGATTAATTTACTAGACATCCATTTTTGTGTGGCATTAAAATTGGTGTTCCATATGTAATCATAGGGGTCTAGATAGCTTGTCATGTAGCATTAAGTGTCATGTGACACCCTCCTTAACTATCACTCCATAATTGCAAGACAATGAGATGATGAATAGTGTGGGCCACACCAAATTATACTATATTTAGCCTATTTCAATATGATCCATATGTAGAAATTATGTCTATAATAAAAAGTCATAACATCATGTGATTTCAAATAGTGAGTGGCATTAAATACCATTAACAATTTAGATGCATGGCTCTTTGAGTTGGGCCCAATTGAGTCTTATCCCAGATGGAAACACAATGGATTTATATTATAAGGCATTGAGGCCTTAAAACGACACTTTGAAAAAACAATTCTATTTCATGAATGTTAAGTAGTTTGGTTAATTTTCAGAACAATTCCATAGGTTAGCAAATCTATGCAGAGTCTACCAAAAAAATAAAAAATCATAAAAAATCATATGCAACTTACATAAATTTGCAAAGTTGTCTTAAGGAAAGAACCTTTTACTCTCCCACTGGGGGGGGGCTATTGATGTTGGATTACTAAGTTAGAATCACCACAAAACCAACCTCGTTGCGTGTGAGGATCTTCTAAAGGTATTGTCCCCCTTCTCTGGATCACTTCTTACACCGCCTTGTTGAGCGGATAGATCCCTAAATAACCATTGTGATTTGCCAAAGTTGGTGCTCTTTTGAAAGCATTCTTGCACCTTTCTTACATTGCTATTATGAATGGTTGAAGTGGTGTTATTTTATACTTAATGATATGTATGATTAATCGCTTGTAACAATGACTTCCTCGATGGCACCATTGCACTCGCTTGTTGACAACTTAAGGATTCAAAATAGGTGTCACCAAAAGGAAGGTGTTACTTTAAGGCCTCTCAACACCTTAGATGTAATTTATTATTGTTCTTAGTTAGAGGACATGCACATGAATAATGGGGGTGGGTTGGGATGGGTTTGATTGGGCCTGGGTGGGGTCAACATATATTGTTCTCCCTCTTTAATGTGATACATACAGTCGCAATAGAGAGTTTCATATTATCCAAATATCATAGTTTTAATAGTATGACATTTTGGCCTCAAATGTCATATTATCAAGGTTTTCCAAGAACATTGCCTATTTCAATGTAAAATAACATTTTGTATATACAAAGAAGATTCATAAGTATGAAAGAACCTTTTTGTTTTGAAGAAATATGCTCACAATGTCAAACAATATGGAGTTAAAATGTGTGTGTGTGTATTCCCACGATGATGTCTTCATCATATTACACACTATAATATGATCTATTTTCTTTTGATGACATTTGTTGATGTTGGAAATTAACATCTTGTGCAATTTATCCATAAAAGATTGCATGTTCATCACATATGCAAATTGAAAACTCCGAAGAATGCTCCACTGCAAGCAAAAAAAAATAGTAGTAATTGCACATACTCACAACCTTGAGGAAGCTTGGCTATTGGTGTTGGTTGGTCATCCACATCTTTCCCCTCTGTCGGCTCTTCATTCATCTCTAAACTCAAATGGACTTCTCTACCCCATGCCAAATACACCAACTCAACCATGCCTTCAACACATCCCTCCCATCACACCATTGAAGATTAAACCTAGGTTGTGAGATTGATCTTAGCAGGTGCAATCCATCAATTGAATGCAAGATTCAAGGGATTTATATCCAATCATTTGAATCATCAACAATTATCACTCCCATATCCCAACTCCGAATATAAACCTAATTTGGAGAGGAGAGGAGTCTTTGTACTCCAAACCCTAACCCAACTCAATTCTCTTCAAATACCATACACTACCTCACCACAAAAACTCCTATAGGTTTCCGAAGGATTTCACCAGAGTTGGACAAATCCTAGTGTGGGTCCCATCCCCGTCCCATCACTTATGCACACTTATGACCTCTATTGTATGACAAACTGGGCCTTCAAAAATGTAATATGGAGGTAAATTAACACTATAAAATTTGGTCGATGGGAAATGCATTGTATAGTTGAGTGTCATATTATGGAGGTGAGAATGTATTAGGGTTTAAAATAAGCATATCCATCTCTAGATCCATATTCAAACATCTAAAATTTCTCCCCTATACATGGTATGATTCTAGTTTTTTTTGAATTTTTATATTTCTTTCAAAAATATGTTTATTATCCTATTTTCTTTCAATCGATTTTGAAGCTGCTCCAAAGTGCCAATTGTGTTTGATTGACACTGGTTATAGATATCAATAATATTAATAATATTAGCCTTTGAGTCCTATTTTTTGTAGGTTAGGTTTATTTTACATGTATACTGTACTCGGCCGTCAGGGTCAACATCTCATGCCGAATAATTAATTAAAGTGGAGAAAGTGGGTTAGGCATGGTAAAAATAAATTAATAAAATTTTCAACAATTTCAAAAAATATTTGTAAAAGATTCAACGCTTTAATACAAGGCTAGTTCACAACAATGAAAGATTTCTTTTTTCTCACCCTTTTGTGGCGGCCTTGGTGTGTTTAACTTAATTGAATGCCCTAATCTCAATTAGTGGTCCTTTGTATGTGTTACTTTTGGATCCTAAAACGCCACTGCAACCTCTGGGTTTGCCATGATTTTGGCCACAAGCTCTTTAGGGGTAAATTCAATTTGCTCTGCAAATAACATAAAATTCGGGCTCATAATGTCCGGTTTTTAAAAAAAATTATTTTTGCACGAACTAGTTATGATGCTACAGTATGCAATATTTTGGGATTTTACTACATGAAGTCGGCTCAATTTTGTAATATTCGGCATGCTCTTCAATGAATAACTTTTCTTTTCAACTCTCTTCTCCAATAATTTCCAATTTTTTTCAACTTCTATTTTTTTATTTAATTTTTGCCAACCATGACGGCCGAGTACAGTAGCAAAGTTGAACTTTGTACTCTATATAGTGCAATTAGTGTGGGCTTTCATTTTGTAGTTACATTGTAAAGACTTATCCTCACATGCAAATTGTGCAAGGTAAGTGGAGTAAATATTGGAAAATTATACCTCATTTTCTTTGGTTGATGCGATTTGAATCAAGTAGCATTAGAGACTCAAATTAGTCTAGCAAGGGGCATGATGGGATGAATTAACCACAAGTTCTACTACACCAATTTGACCTCGATAAACTTAGTGGGGCTCCATCACATTTTGGTCCGAGATGGCCCTAAACTACTAGATGATAGTGGAAAGGTACCCAAACCGAATAGAATGGTTGGCAGTTCAATTCCTGGTTGTGAAATCGTCTCTCTTTTTGACATAAAACTAGCTAGGTGGTCAAGCGCCTCCTATGTTTCAAAAACAAACAAAAAAACAAAGAGTAGGGCCTTTACAATAATAGCTCTATCCCGTCCATTAGATAACAAATAGGCTATTTGCATCTACATTGTGGTATGCCCATGAGATTCAATGTAAAATGAGATCATTTGCTGTCTTGTAAATTTTCCACGTGTCATGTTGACATGGTTCATAGCCTATTTTGCACAAACACTGTTGCAGTTTAATTGTGCGGCATTATAGACACTTCATGATAAGTTATACATATTATCCATGTCTAGGTTATCAATTTTGTGTCAGTTGTTAATTACATTGTTGGGGGATTGGGCTTATTGCGGTTATGAATGAGAAAAGGCAAAAAAGTGTGGAGGATACCTAGTATGATAGGAGAGTGTTGGGTCTTTGTGGGTGTGATAGTCCATTATGGGTTATTGCTTGTGGTAATGGGAAGGGTGGGTTAGGTAGGATTCAAATACGTTGGCGAGGTGGATGTAGTGAGGTTTGAGTTATAGTGTTTATCGTACAATGAAGTACACTAAATATGATATTTAGTGTCATATGGTATTCTATGTCACTATGGTAACCTTTTCGGATGACACTTCTTATGAATAAGTGAACAAATATTGTCATGGATGATGGATGAGTTCATCCATGGGCCAAAACCCTACCTTCTCTTGTCACCAACTTGTGATGAAATATTGTCATGGATGATTGAAATTTGGATGAAAAATCTCTTGGTAAGCGACAGTAATTGCAACACTGTAAATCTATAATCCCACCAAGAAATTTACAAGGAATGACAAATAATTGTGGGTTAACATTTAGTGTTGGTGACACTACACCGTGGTTTACAATTAGTATTGAGCAAGACAATTAGAATTGGTGACGCTAAATATCATATTTAGGGCCACTTCACACACGGGACTGAGAGCCCGTGACCATTACACTTCAAGCATTCTCATTGGTGGAAAGGCGGAGCCGGTCCAAGTTTGCTTCACACTACGCTTGAGGGACCAATGGAGTATGTGAATGCAAGATGGATGTAAAGTCTACATGGATTTCTACATGGTATCAAATGGATTATGTTTCATGGTCGCTTGGACTATTTTCAAAAACCACCTCTTGGAGGTAGGCCTAACGCCAAAATTGGGAGATCATGGCACTCTAAACACTCACAACCATTGATTTATATCTATTTTATCATGCGTGAGGACCCGCATGAATAGAAATTCATTGAAATAGCATTTGGTTGAGGGCCCGGTCACATATGACTTCACACTACACTTGAGGGTCCGTGACCACACTACATGATTTTGGAGGTGTGTTGGGATGGCCTTTGAACACTTTCTTTTGGGCTCTCACAATTTCATGGTCACGGCTCTTGGCTCGTGTGTGAAGTGGCCCTTAGTGTAGTGTTTAGGGTATAGTGAAATATTATTGTTGCGTTTATGAGAATTCTTTTTGGGAGGTGTTTCAAGATGTTTATGACATGGCCCGGGTTTGGGTGAATGGCTCCATCTAGTAGGTCTACCCACTATGTAGTTTGTTTGTTTGTTGGCTCTGTCTATAGGACAGAGACTATGCATCGACTTCTCTGTTTCAAGAGCAAATTTCCTAACCACTTTGCGTTCACACTTAGACGTTACTTGTTCTTGTTATTTTTGGTCTAGTTTATTTAATTTGGATGTTTGACTATAGTTATATATATATATATATCTAGTTAACTATAGTTGCTTCCTAAAATGTATAGGTATAGTAATTAGCCATAGACTAGCATGAGCAAAGTGGACAACTATAGTTATAGTCTTTCTTAGTAAAGGACAGAGCTTCACGGTTCTACTGTTTTCTTGTTTCTTGAGTTACTCAAACATAGCAAGACTTGATAAAGATTGATGGGCAATTCAACACATTTTAAAGTTTCTTACTTTTACAAGAATGTTTCTCCCCTAAGTCCTAATGAATAGGGTTTCAACATTGAGTGAACAAAATATGGAAGATTTTTTCCTTGGATCATTCAAAAGTTTGATCCTCACAACAAGAATTGATGATGATTATCTGGTCACTTTGAAAGCTTATAAGAAAAAGCTTTCATCTAGAAGTTTTCATCGCCAATGACCATTGATGGCTCAAATAAGAGTTTGCATCCCAAGTATATTTCAAGCATACCTATATCTACAACCTCTTGTGATATAAAACCCATGATATAGGGGAAGGAAATGCGACAACAAGGAATGAGATTTAAACCAAGAACATCCATTCTCTAGGGTTTTCGGGATATAAGAGAAGGAGTGACATTAAGCGGGTTGATATTATGGAGGTTAGAGTGTAATTGATATGTGGAAACTGCGAGCTCTAAAGTGGAGGTTAAGGGATAAGTCAAGAAAAAATTACTTCTTCATATGGTAATCTATGCAACAAAAGAAATGTGTATCATATTGGAGCATTTCAAAGGCAATATAAAGAATATGATAGTAGATCTATAAGGCACTGGGTGATAGAGGTTGGTGCAGACCTTCAATATTGAGAGTTGGCCAAAAAGAAAAATGAACCCATAAAGATGCCTTTGAAGTGAGATAGAAAAATGACGAAGTTTAGGGTTAGGATTTAGGGTTTGTTATATATAGTTTAGACTTCCAAGGACCGCTTTACACATGGACCAACAGCCATGACAATGAAATCTAGGGCCCTTGAAATCATCCAAAGACCGTGGTGTGGGGAAATAGAATTCCAATGTTGCAATTGATGAGCCTCAATCCTAGTACAATGCGAATGTGGATCATTTTGGGGAACTGCAACATATTTGTTGGATGTAAATTCAAAAAATAGGCAGTCTAGAATCCCACCATGTCAATATATATAATATTTCTAGAAGTCAATGGCAATTTAATGGCTTGCCACGGCCCTTAGTTTTGCGTTAGCCCCACTTCTCCTTGATGGGCTTCATAAAAGGGCGGTGGTTTGCGCGGTTTCGTGTATCAAAGAGAGTGGTTTGCAATAGTAGGCTTAAGTGGAAAGTTTGGTGGACGCATTCCATTCAAGGATTGTACACATATACCAACACGATGTTGTCTTAAACAACAAATTTATGTTGAATAAGAATAGTTGAAAAAACATAACGACAATAGATTTTTGTTATATTTTTTGTGCAGTGATTCCTTAAAACCTTCAAAATAGAACCTTGCTTATCATCCTAGATTTGTGTTTTGAATAATCAAACATGTTATATACATGTATTTATAGTCCAATTCCATTTGCGGTTCTCATATACCTTCAATGAATGGGGAGAATGGACCGGTAGTTACAGATGAACCAGTTGAGTTTGAGAAATAACCAGTTGAAGTTCAAGTCTTCAGAATAATTACCCATCATTTTAGAGAAAATCTACAAAATATACCTTAAATTAACAAAGAAAACCGAGAGATCACAACATGTAACTTGTTGAACTTAAAAACACCAACATTTTGACCGATTATGCCCAAAAACTTCCCTAGACACTACGTATCTTACATAAAATATAATCATAGTTCCTAGTGGTTTCATAACATGACTTGGCGATGTGGGCCTTCAAAATATAACACTGAGATGTTGGGGAGTTATGTCTGAATTTGAGTCTCCTTGCACAATTTTTAGAGCATCTCACTATTATATTTTGAGGGCCCACATAACAAAAGACGTATGCTAAGTAATGCTATGTTCGACAAAGCCTTGTTGGAAATTAAATAAATTCCAGTTTTCGTTTTGACTTTTTAAGCACATTCCAACATTTTCAACATTTTCAACATTTTCATAAATGATTTGATCTTTGTCATTGAAGGATGGTATACATATGTATGGAATACATAACGATATATAATGAGAAAATTTTGCAATAGGCTTGAATAATGTAACATATCTCACAATAATGAGATTCAAGAGGCATGTTCCACCCAACCTTAGAGCTTATATACTTGCTACTACTATGAGTTGAGGCTCCCTTCAACTAGTAGTGCAAGATATACCACTAGCTCTCCCTCCATGCCTTTAGGATAACTCTAAGTATAAATATATATATAACTCATGGTCGTTACTTACGAGGTGATAACCTAGTGTAACACCATAGTCTCAACTAGTAGTAACTCCCTTTACTTTGTAGAACTACTAGAACACCTAGGGTGGAGCCTCTAGTCTTCTAGCAAAGGAGTTTCGTTGAACTAGAGGTTGTAAATAGTAAATAAATAATAAATAAGTAAATACACGTTACAAATAAGGGTTGGCGGACAAATTTGACTTGGAATTCGTAGCAACCATGTTAGGAGGTCTAGTGGAAACATATTTCATATAGGTTTATGGTTGATTTTATCTTATATTTAATATAACTAGAGACCAATTTGGGATCAATGATAGTAATTTTTGGTCTCAAACCTGCTACAAGAAGACCTTTCCCAAGCACTAAGGGGTCGTATTATTTGCACCTTCAACATACACGGTTGTGGCACAAATTCCTGATCAAATTATAAGGGCTCCCAACATTTTCACCTTAAAATTGTAACATGCTGCCCACAAGTCCTTGGCTAACCAATTTTACGAAGGTTTGGGATTCATGGGGCCCATGTAACAAACATATTGCCCATGGGTTTATGGTTAATCCATCCCAACTTAATCTCAATAAACTAATACATGGGTCTTTGATGCAAGTTGTGGGTCAAGTACAAGTTTAGCAAAACCAAAATTGGTGAACTGTAGAAACACTCCCAACGTTTTCACCTTGCAGTGACATGGCTATCACAAAATCCTTGGCTAACCATGGAATTTAAACCTTGGGATACATGGCAACCATGTACTACAAGCTAGGGTAATCATGTAAAACATGTCCCCTATGGATTTATGGCCAATCCATCCCAACTTACTCCTCAATACATTCGCCTAAATTAGTGTGGGGTGTCTCATGCCCCGATCACACCAAACTTTCCGTCTGGTGCCAGCCGCAAAATTACTTGGGATTATGTTGAGAAATAGATGTTGGCCCACCACTTTTCACACTATTATAGCCGGAGATGCCAACAGATGGTGTCTGAACTGGCCGGTGTGATCAAGCCCTCAATGTTGTTAACTTCAACTCACATGGCTACCACCGCAAATCCCCGACTGACCAATTCCATTCAAGACTTTGGACACAACTACCAACATGATCTTGTCTGCCAAAAAAAAAATCTACAATGAGTGTAAAAATTACATACCCAAAAGCACCACAATCTAGCAAAGCCATACATAATATGAAGCCCCTAAATGTATAATTGTGGTACATATTGCGGGGGTTTGGGTATCCATGCCTTATTAAACAACAGTTGAAGAAACATGCCGACAATAACTTAGTCTCTCTCTCTCTCTCTCTCTCTCTCTCTCTCTCCTTGTCTGTATATCAACCGTCGAGTCCGCAATTCATCGGACAGACAGAGAGTGCGAATTCATGAGATGCAAAAGAACACCACGAATTACAGACTTGGGTCGCAACTGAAGTACTCTGTTGTCGGCTGAATTTGGAGTGAAGATGGTTGGAAAGTTGCGAGATGATTAGAGTTGGAGATATCTGGCTACGGCTACATGGCGTATGAAAGAAGCTGAAGGAGGGGCGATCGATCGCGGAGAGGTTTGATCATGATAGAGAAGATGCTTGGAAGCTCTCTCAGGTCATCCCATGAGCTGGAGTGCGAGAACCTCACGTGGAGTGCGCGTGGACTCTGACTCCGACGAAGAGTTCGTGGCGGCTTTTGTGTTGGCGTTGCTGTCCGTGGTCATGGGCCGGGTCGGATCATCTCGAGGTGATCCATTCAGTCTGTGAGCTTTTATTTGAAAATTAAGGCTTTACTTCCGTTCTTGTTGTGAGATTCTTTGTTCGAATGAAGGCTTGATTTCCTGTTGTTGTTGTTGTTGTTGTTGTTGTTGTGAGCTTTTGTGTTCGAATGAAGGCTTGATTTCCGTTGTTTTATTTTTTCTGTTTAGTTTTTTTGGTTGTTGTTTTTGATTCTGTGAGCTTTTGTGTTTAAATGAAGCCTTGATATCCATTGTTGTTGTCGTCATTCTTTCTGTAAGATCTTGTATCCAAATTAAGGCTTTATTTCCCTTGTTGTTGCTGTTGTTGTGTGGTGATGGTGTTGGTGGCCGTTTATAGCCTTTGTCAGCTGCTTTTGGTAGTGCTTGTAGGCTCGCTATTCCCTTCCTAATTTCCTTCTCCTTTTCTTCACGTTGCATTGAGGGACGAGTACTGGCAACAAGCTATGTCACTCACCTTCACGCCCTCTGGATTTTCCCCTAGACAGCCAAGAAAGTAGAGGGGTATCTCACTTGATCGATGGGAATTGACAAGGGAAATGTTCCTTTAGCCACTGCTTTGAGCTCCGAGGACGGAAACTATCTGAATATCGAGAGGTGAGGTATTCAGAAGGGCGGAACGTGGTTTCCAATGATCGAATTATTAGTTCATCTTCAGCGCCCCGAAGGTTTACAGCAACACAAAGTAGTGCTGTGCATCACACGATTCGAAAGCAATCGAGGCGTTCTTGAAGCGTCAACGACGCTTGACATGCCCAATTCATCTGAAAGCAAAGTAGATGTCTGGTCGTCGGAGCTTGCGAGCACTGTAAGTTGTACAGGGTGGTAGAAGGCGGTTTCTAATCTGGATATTCGGGTGTCTAAGAGTGCATACTGAGTGTGAGTTCGGTGGTGATGACGATCACCACAATGACCTAAAAAGTATGAAAGTAGAGCCGTGTGTTACTCGATCGACGGCAATCGAGGCGTTCTTGAAGCGTGCACGGCGCTTGCGTTCCGATCACCTAAATGCAAAGTAGATGTCTGGTTGTCGGAGCTTGTGAGCATTGTAAGTTGTACAGAGCCGTAGAATCGAAGATGGTTTCTAATCTGTACTTTCGGGTGTATGTGCGTGCATGCAGAGTGGTAATTTGGTCGTGATGATTACCACCACGATGACCTAAAAAGTATGAAGCAGAGCCTTGTGTCACTCTATCGACGGCAATCGAGACGTTCTTGAAGCGTCAACGAAACATGCATTCCAATCATCTGACTGCAAAGTAGATGTCTGGTCATCGGAGCTTGTGAGAGTAGTGAGGTGTACTGAGCGGTAGAATCGAAGGATGTTTCTAATCTGTATCTTCGAGTGTAAATGCATGCGTGCATGCAGGGTGTCAATTCGGTGGCGATGACGACTATCACCCATGATGACCTAGAAAAATATGAAGTAAGTGGCGTATGTCACACGCATCGACGGCAATCGTGGCGTTTTTGAAGCCTCCAATGACGTTTGCGCTCAAGTTATCTGAATGCAAAGTAGATGTCTGGGCTTCGGAGCTTGTGAGCGCCGCAAGTTGAACAGAGCGGTTGAAGGCGGTATTTAATCTATATTTTCGGCATGGATGCAGAGCGTCAATCCGGTGATGATGACTATCACCACGGTGACCTAAAAAGTATGCTGCAGGAACTCAAGGCTCTCACGCAGGAATGGAAGGATAACACACCTTCGTCCATGGCGGAAGCGAGAAGATTGATCAACTTAGACCACATACAGGAACAAGATGAGGTGCTTGCTCGTTCGTTGGCAGACTTATCGCAGGAGGCATGGGATAGCGAAGTAGAGTTCAAGGATGGCCCTTTTTCCCCTGCTCAGACATTTGTTTCAAGTGCAATCGACCCCGACACTGACAGCTTCGAGCAACGCGTCCAGAAACGGCTCCAGCAACTCGTGGATGATATTCGGGTAACCGCTAGTAGGGATGGCGCAGGAATTGACGATTCTGTATCGGCAGCTGAAGAAGTACTGCAAGACATTACTCTGCGTCGATCACAAAATGAAAGAAAGGGGAAGCTCGTGTTCGACGATGAAGATTCAGAGTTTGTAGATCCTTACATGTTCCATTCAGCCAGTACAAGCTCTATCTCTTCAGAGAAGGACAAGGACGGAGCCCACGGCGAGGAACTTTGCCAAATCTGCTTTGAATCTACACCAGCAACGAGCCCCTTCTTACGTGTCGAAGGTGCGCTAGATTTCTTGCACAATGCTGACTGTATGTGTGAGTACTATGGTTCATATGGTTATACAATTTACGGATCTCAGGGTTTAGTATTTTGAGTCTTCTGACGCTCAAGGGATCTCGAAATAGGTTGTGCCATCCTTCCTAGAGAAGATCCCTGTTTTGATGTGACGGAGCTACTCGAAGATTACCTACTTTGGTGAGTTTGGTAGCGGTTGATCTGCTGTGTGATCGTAGCAGCTTCTGTGTGCATGGTTCAAACTTTTATACAGAACCTGACGCCTAATTCCTTATGTCACGTGCTCGGAGGCAGATGGATTTAAGTTCCGGGTTTAGTTCCCATTTCATGATCTGCTTCACCAGATAGCCTCTTGAGCCTTGTACACGCTTGTTAAGCTTTGCCCTGATTCCTCCTGCCTAATCGTTGATAATCATGATGAAATGAGTGTCTGACCTCTACATACTGGATGATCAAGAAACAAAAGTACTTTTGTTTTGTTTTGTTATGTAGCAATTTTATTTTTATTTTTCAATTTAAGAAAATGGAATCAGGATTCAAACAACAATTTGAACACCGATTGACTCTGGGCACAACACTGGACTGAGTCCAGTTGTGCAGGAGTATGATTTAGGGTTGTAAGCTGGCACATTGATCAGAATTCTTGTTTATCCACTTGACCATAGACTAGGTAATTCTCGAGGACTGAGAGGTCCGAGAAGGGCCACTGGAGATAAACCATTCTGGAAAGCCTCTTCTCTAGGCCCTCTAATCATGGAGATTGACGGCCTAGATTTTAGAGGCCGGGAGAAGGAGCAGGTTATGCTTTGGGGACGTCACCCACTTCCCCAATTACAGATTGCCACCTTATGCGTCAAATGGTTATCGGACGAAGCCGATCAACTCATGGACGGAATCAGAGAATTTTGGATGATGTTGTACCTCCATGATGCAAAATTGTGATGAGTTCTAAAACCCTTCTACTTTTGGATGAGCAAATGGTTATGATAAATTGGATGGGGTTTGGACAGGTTGTGGACACCAATTCTGCACGTCGTGCAATGCAAAGCATGCGGAGGCAAGGGTACGAGATGACGGGCAAAATCGCGTCACATGTCTTCACACCGGTTGTCCTGCAACCCTAACCTCCGCCCAGCTGCAACTTCTACTGAGCACGATGTCATTTGAGCTTCTGACGACAAGGCTCACAGAATCTGCGATTCCCGAGCGTGAGAAGGTGTACTGCCCCTACAAAGAATGCTCCACCCTTTTCGTGAAGCCTACTTACTTGGACACGGACTCCCCATCCACTTCAGCTCACCCACCTCCTTCCTTGGCCGTTGGATTTGTCGAATGTGAGTTTTGCCACCGTGGATTCTGTCTGGAATGTGCGGTGCCCTGGCACGGAGACCAAAGCTGTGCTGAGTACCAAGGCAGCCTCAAGAATGAAAGGCTTTCCGGAGACGAGAAATTCATCCACTTGGTCCAATCGAAGAAATGGAGGCGCTGTGATAGATGTCAGATGACAGTGGAACTTGCTACTGGTTGTCACCACATGACTTGTCGGTGAGTACTGGTCATAACACAGTTCACCCTAAACCCAAAAACAAACAAATGTCGCATACAAGCCCTTGTGTAGGCATTGAAATCCACTATGCAGATGATTAGGTAATAAAAGTGGCCAGGCCAAAAACTTTGGTTGTCAAGATTGGGGATAACAACTTAAAAACATAAAAACTTCTCAACTATTCAACATAAAAACTTGACCCCCTATAGGTTTGTGGCCAATTCTCAAATGATTTGGACTAGACTAATTTGGGGTTTTTAAAGCTAATTCAACTAAAAAAGGTAACCCAAGGCTGCATACTATTTCAAGGCTTTTATGTTGGATGAACGAGAAGTACGCTCGTATGCGATAATTCCTTCTCCTTGTGCAAGGTTGGTTCCTATTTCACATTACAAATCATAAAAACTTAAATATTTAACAGGATTCTTTCTCACGATCTGTTAGAGTTTCTAAGAAACAATAGAACATCTATTAGCACACCTTTAACATGCAAAAATTGTATAACAAAATGGTGTGCACTTGGTCCTGAAATTTAAAAGTGACTCTAATGTCCAGGATGTCTTTTTAATCATGTAAAAGATTAGGTAATATCCACATCTCATCCATTTTCCAATTTTGTCCGCAAATCCACATCATTGGTACGAGTTTTTCTAGAAATGACTTAACTTGATATAACTTACATAATGCAAACTATAACAAGAATTTTGTCCTGGATCGGGCTGTGGGGGCCGGGCCTAATTAACTCACTAGAACTCAGAAGGATCTCAACAAATGGTTGATGATCACGAAATGTTTCTGTTGTTGGCGGCTGCTGCAGATGTGGACACAGCTTTTGCTACATTTGTGGAACTCCATGGCGCAACGGACAGCAGTGCGTTTGCAAATTTTGGGATGAAAGAAATCTGTGACTCTGCAATTCATGATGGTGGCGTATTTGGAAGTTGGCAGATCAACACAACAAGCTTCGTCTTCTTCGAACCTTCACTCTCTGTGGGGCTCTCTGTACGTAGAGCATTCTTAGATCATTGCGTCATCTCACAAATGTGAGAATTTCAACAACCCGAACCGAAGTCATGTCAAAGTGCTCATGGGCACTTCTCACTTCCTGAGCTTGGGGATCATACCGGGACAATCGTTTTCCCGACAAATATCCGAAGCAGCGCTTTTGTGAAGAGAAGTGCTGCAATTTTTGACTATGGACAATGATGAATCCTAGCCTCATGCTTGATGGGGCAGCTGAATTCTACCTAGTCCTCTATATATTACAGGCTTCTTGTCCCAGTCCGATTGTACAATATGTACACATCTCAGGGGTCAAAGAAAGACACCGGAAAGGTCGCCTGCAAATTGTTACTCAAATCAGGAGCTAAGGCAACCCAGTACAAATTTAAAGTATGGCATTGACTCGGAGCCCTGCGTGTTCTATCTCTCGGCTTTAAAATTCATTTACTGTATTGTGTACACCACACTAGAGATCTAATAAGAGGAGTAGTTTCTTTTTGGCTTTTGAGACATAAGTGCATTGGAACTCCTAGATGTGCTGCCTCCATTCCCTACTCTACCGTACATCCCAAAATGTTATTTTATTCATTGCGATTGTTGTGAAAGTAGTGGCAGAAGCCAATGTATTCAAAATTTGATTCACTCACACCAGGATGCTTTGTGAAAGTCGTAGTGTTGTCCTCAGGTGGTGATTGAAAACTTTGTTAGCTCTTGTTAACCCCTAAAGTACCACGTGACTGTAGAGCTTCGAAGATTTCTCCCCAGATCTCTCCCCAGTTTCCCTAATTTCATAATTGGCGTGAAATAGGGTCTTAGTATGGGAATTATGACTTATCATCATCATCACACACACACATACACACACACACACATATAGATAGATAGATAGATAGATAGATAGCCGACAGGCCAACGTCAAAGCACAGGAGGCAGTTGACCACCTGGCAAGTTTTCTGTCAAGTAGAGAGGAGATTTCACAGCCAGGAATCGAACCGCCAACCTCTTCCTTGAGATTTGGGTATCTCTCCACCATCATCCGCTAGTTTAGGGTCATCTCGGACCATCATCATCACATATTGGCTATGGGAAACATCATTCATTATGTCCTTGTATAGAAATTTTCTGACCATTTGAGAGTCATGTGACCGAAGTGATTAAGTTTTCACTCCCGACATGTTGTTGGTTGGTGGGGGGGGGAGTTTCCTCAGTTGATTCATCAATTTGAATCATCTTTTGGTAATTGGACAATTTTTTTCAGGAACCAATCAGAGTAAAGTGCAAAATGAGGGATATAACTGACATTTAAGTTTTTTGGACAAACTACTTGTCCAAAAATAACAAGGCATGTGCACTTGTGGGGACAAAAACATCAAACGACAATAGAGAAAGCAACAACACAACAACCACAACTTCGAATGTTTGTGTTCCATGTTCGCCAACCACCATGTTTGTGTAGTGTCGTGATCTAGTGTACACTATATTGGCGGTTATTATTGTCCAAAATTCATGCATAAATCCAAATATATTTAAATCCTAGTTTAGGGTGACATTTTTCTTTTGGACATTCACACATGAATGTATTTCATGTTGGAAAAATAAATTACAATTTATTTATTTTTACTTTGGATCCCGAGGTTTGTTTTTGTGTGCACGTCAAATATGGGTTGCTTTGAGCACTTTTTTCCATAGAAAACACATTCCTCAAGCACTAAAATCAAAATTGTAAATAAGAAAATACATATATTTAGAAACAACTGATATATTTTTCAAAATTTTGGGTCCATCTATGTAGACTTCCTCAAACACCTACCAAAACCCCATTGTCACTACACTTTACATTGACTGTCAAGACCAATTCTTGTTACCACTTGCATTATGCCAGACAACCTTGCTTGAAATCACCTTGTGTACGCAATGTACCACAACAAGTCCCACATCAAGTCAATGGATATCACATTATGTAGACACATTGCACTCAGAATTCCCCACCTGCACTAAATCCAAAATTTGGATCATGACAAAATAGTGTGGAAACCAACCACATTAACAACTGGGGACCCACCACAATGGACCTCTTCTCAAGGCTAGATGTCTTGCTCTTTGATGTAGGACCCACCAATCTTACATGAAATGAAATGCAATCAACTAATTGTAACATGGAAATAACTTTCTCTAGTTGATTTGCGTCCAAAATTAATATTGGAAACCCCAAATTGGTCTTCAATGCCACTTACTATTTGAAATTACATAATGGTATAACTCCTTATTATGTATTTCATAGTTTTTTACAAAGCTCTACAAACTGGTTGTTTGGATATTATAGCATGTATGTAGACTTTACTTGGTAAGAACTTACGATCACTATAAAAAGCTATAGCATTTTGTAGTTTCAAATCATATGTGACTCTAAATACTATAAACTATGTAGTGGAACCCCATTGGAATGACTGAACCACAAACTTATAGGAGGTGAGTTTTCACTATTGTAGAGGACGAATGTAGTGCCCACTTGGCATTTTAAGTGCATCCCGACTAAGAATGAACTATGACAAAAATTGAGGGGACAATAATTGTTTACGATCGGACTATAGATGAAGGTAGACCCATTTAAGGTTAACGGGCCTAAAATGGACACTTTTAGCATTGCACCCACTTTTCCTAGAATAGGAAACATGCAAGTATAATAGTCCAAGATGATCAAATAGAAAATTCAAAAAGTCGAGGCCGTAACTAATTTCCTCATAATTTTTAGGCTCATATGAATATCTTATTCATGATCAAAGTGAAGATTCTCTTTCTCATTAAATGATCATATTGATCTCCCCCTAATTATGTTGGAGGTTGAATATGAATGGTTAACATATTTTTAACACGTAGTCCAATCTCTTTTAAACACATGTCTTTTTGGTGTCCATTTTTAGACTACCACCCACCACTCAAATATAAGCGTCCAATTAAGTTAAGATGAAATAGGCCCGCTTACCTTCAATATTAAGATCGATAACAGTGTCCGGTGAGATTTTGGACACAAGCAATTCATGAGATCCAAGTGTTTACAAGTCCAACTGGTACGTGTTGATATTTTTCATGTTTTATATTCCTTTAAACATATATTTTATAGATTCCTCTAAAATGGTTATCGATTTGCATAAAGTCTTGAACTTTGAACCAGTCATTTCTCTAACTCAAGTTACTCAACCCGCCCATTTGTTTTGTTTTTTTTTTTTTTGAGACAAAAGGCCGACAAGCCAACGCCAAAGCACAAGAGGCAGTTGACCACCTGGCAAGTTTTCCGTCAGGTAGAGAGGAGATTTCACAGCCGGGATTCGAACCGCCAACCACTTCCTTGAGATTTGGGTATCCCTCCACCATCATCCGGTAGTTTAGGGTCATCTCGGACCAAACCCGCCCATTTGTAACTAGCGGTCGGATCTCCCAGGTCATAGATCATTATATAAGGGCCACTTCACACACGAGCCAAGAGCCATGACCATGAAATCGTGAGACCCCAAAAGAAAGTGTCCAAATGCTGTCCCAAGACACCTCCAAAATCATGTAGTGCGGTCATGGACCCTCAAGTGTAGTGTGAAGTCATATATGTGACTGGGCCCTCAACCAAATGCTATTTCAATGAATTTCTATTCATGCGGGTCCTCACACTTGATAAAATAGAATAAATCAACGGTTGTGAGCGTTTAGAGTGCCATGGTCTCCCGGTTTTGTGTTAGGCCTACCTCCAAGAGCTGGTTTTTGAAAATAGTCCAAGTGACCATGAAACATGATCCATTCCATGCCATGTAGGAATCCATGTAGACTTTATATCCATTTACATTTACATGCTCCGTTGGTCCCTCAAGCGTAGTGTGAAGTGAACTTGGACAGGTCCCGCCTTTTCCACCAATGAGAGTGCTTGAAGTATAATGGTCACGGGCTCTCAGTCTCGTGTGTGAAGTGGCCCTAAGAGTGGTGGAGGCCCAAGGTCAAAGGGTGGCCTCTATATATGTAGGGCGAAGTTTTGGGCCGTTTTTGGGGTTTGCCGGCCGTGATACCCGATTCTATCCGGGTGTCAACAGCGTACTACCGGGCCCTATCACCGTCTGCCGACTTTGTCTCTCTCGCTCTCTATTCGATCGCCTCTCAATTTTCAAATCACGAAAGAAACAGAGCACCTTTACATCCTCATGATCTAGCACTCAGCGGGTGCGCATGTATGGAATCGACTGAGTTCATGTGAGAACTGAAAGGGGGGGGGGGGGGGATGATTTGAGGATTGGATCGAATTACCCACTGGAGCCGGATCAACAAGAATAATTAGTGGAAGCAGTCGTCCGGGACATGGAAGAGTTGCACTCCGAGGTTTTCCCGAACCCTGCAAGACATGGATCTGGCGTTCAAACTTCAGATCTCGGATTCAACGCATGGATATATAACCTTCGTCGACTTGGCTTCAGGCCTCAACTCGGTGTCGGCGAAGGTGGAGAGCACAACAATAAGCCAGGTGAGGCCTCCTGTGTGTCTAAATTAAGGCTTAACTGATTGCAAGGGTTAATGGTCGATTGGAGGCTGGTTTGTATGGCGAATTTATGCTATGAGTCATGGACGGCGGTCAGTTGTGTGCACGTGTATACGAGAGCAACCTTCTTGAATCGGAAGAAGAGGACAATTTTCACCTTTGCACTAGTGCAATCATCACAAGTTTGAGCTTGTGACCGATCACTCGGGGGAAAAACCCTACTTGTGTCATGACGTAGGGTTTTTTTTTGCTGATTCCTTCTGCGCCTAACATGTTTTGACATGGAAGAGGGGTGTACTAATGAGCCAATGAGTCAAGTTTCAATAGGGGACATTGTTGGAAACAATAAGTCATCAGAACGCATAGTTGCTTCAGGTGCTTGAGAATGGAAGCTGGACGCCAAGTAAGTTAAAGTCACTGCAACGTCTAGATGCTGGAGGAATGAAAGGCGGTTAGTATGCACACAGGTGACGGCAACCTCCTTCAAGAGGACTTCTCTTGCACTAGTGCAATCACTCGTTTGCACTTGACCATGCGATCATGTGACCAGGGAGCACCGTTATTCTTGTCATGACATGGATCTTTCTTTTTTTCTTTTTTTAATCTCTCCAGCACACAACACTGCAGCGAAGGAGCTCATGACCAACTTGAAAGGGTCGCCTTTGGTCCGAGACGACCCTAAACTACCGGATGATGGTGGAGAGATACCCAAATCTTAAGGAAGAGGTTGGCAGTTCGATTCCCAGTTGTGAAATCTCCTCTCTACTTGACGGAAAACTTGCCAGGTGGTCAATTGCCTCCTGTGCTTTGGCGCTGGCCTTTCGGCCTTCTGTCTCAAAAAAAAAAAAAAAGGGTCGCCTTCGGCCAAAATTAACAAGAAGAGTACCTAGCCACCTTCCTATGTGATGCATGAGTTCCGATCCACATATGAGGGCTTGTCAACTCGAAATGGTGATCAACAAGTAGTTCTTGCTAATCTCTTCTTGTTTTGGGCCGATGGTGGGCATCTCAAGTTGGACTATTTGACCTGCACATATAGGTAAATGGTGGTTTCTCATGCCAAGTTTTCGGTGTATGTGGCATATTCTGTGCATGCAGAGCCTTTTAACATCCGTTGCTCAGTCTTCAACTGTGGTGAGTGCAGGAGTGAGTGTCCAGGAGTGAGTGTGCAGGAAGTTTGCCACATTTACTTTGATGAGAACCAGCTCCTTCATTCATGTTGAAGGTGTGCTCATCGACTGTGAGAAATAAAATTTGCAGTGCAATGTGTTAAAGTTTGTTCCTCAATCATATCATAGCCAACTAGTTTGGTTTCCTAACACCTACCAAAGCGGTAATAGTAAAAAACCAACCCCCTGTAGATTGATTGTTGATTAATCCCATTTTAAGCTCATTAAGTTGATTAGAGGTCTTTGCCCTCGATTTAAGGGTTAAATTAGTTAAAATAGCAACATTTGGTTCCATAACATTACTCAACGTACAACTCTCATTCCATGAGCCCTCATAATATAATGGTGAGATGCTCGAAAAGTTGCGCATGCATACTCGGATTCAGACTAAACTCCCAACATCTCACTATTATATTCTAAGGGCCCACATCGATGAGGTAATGTTATGTCTACAATAGTAATCAGTATTTTTGCCCTCCCCTCCTCCAATCATCCTCCCCCTCAGTAGGAGTTTGATGGGTTTTGAACATTCACCCATGCCCAACCTGGTAAAAACATTACGTAAGGCATGTGCACCTATTTCAGTTTACAACCCTAATTTGGACACCTACAATTACGGATATAATGGACACAAAGCACATGATCCAGCGCCATCTTCAAGCCACCCACCGGCTCCACTTTTGTGGCCAACAATAGTCATCGGATTCAGTGTATATGTTTGACAAAGTTTTTGCAAGTTTTTCACTTTTGACACGCAAAAACTTGCACACAAAAAAAATGCACGTCAATTGACACGCACAATTTAGAAGTTGACACGTACTGTGACTTGTGAAGAAAAAAAACACACGTCAATTGACACACTAGAAATTGAAATGACACGTATTACTAGGCAATTTAAGTACTATAAATTGTAGCTCAAGTATCCAGAAAACATAATCCATAACAGTAGGAGAACTTCCTACACTCACTTACATACTTAAGTTTAACCTTGTTCTTGTAATTTCCTTTGTAACCAGGAAGGCTCTACAGTTGAGATGATGATTAGAGAGGTGGTGGAGGCTAAGTACAAGGCCAACAAGACCATTGTTCCTGGTCTCTTGCGGATGTATTTCCACGATTGTTTTGTGTAGGTGTATGAATGAACAATTTGCCCCAGCATATCTCAAAAAGTGATGCTTTGGCTTGTTAGATATTGGGTTAATTCTGAGACATCTCAGTTTGACATTGGGATGATTTGAGGTAGACTTTGCATAGTGTAGAGATCCCCTTCAAATTGTGTTTAATGTACAATCCGTTTTACTTGAACTTGCTTGTAGATGTTTTACAAGAGTTGAATAAATTGAATATCAAATTTCAATATGATATGGTTGATATCACAACTATTAGTGCAACCATCGATATCACTATTTCAATTTTATCACGTTGTTTTTTAATCCGGGAATGGACCTATGTTTGGTCGTACAAGCAAGAATTTGGGAAAATTCTTGAGGGAATCTACAAGAAATCTTCAGTTGAGTTATGAAAACAATACAGGAGATCGTATTATTCATGTATTGGCAATTGATGGGCCCAATGAACTACAACAATTTATATTATTGGGTGCATCTTATGTGCAAAGAGTTGTTCATGCTTTGAATGATCGTTTCCCAAACCTTCCAGTATTCAATGCAACCAAATTTTTCAGCCCTCGTAATTATCCAAGCGATGATAGTGACTGAATTACAAATTCCAAATCGTGGCTCAAAAGGATATTATTGAAGTTTCAATACATTGAAGAAGAAAGTCACATGTGTAAGGGAGAGCTCCTAGAATTTATGGAAACACTTTGACATGAGTGTGAGAACAAAAATGATATTTGAGGCTTGGCGCATATGTGGTAGCAATTTGGAATGACACACAAATTGGCCTAAACTTATGCAACTTTGGCAGAAAATTATACTCATTCCATCAAGTATAGCTATTTGTAAGAAAGGATTTTCCAAACAAAATGCAATCAAAAGCCACTTGCGCAATAGGTTGAACTTGAAGACCCTTGATGCTCTTATGCGGGTCTCTCTTTGTGGGCTTGAAGTGGATGCAATGGATTGGGCTACCATCTTCAACATTTAGAGAAACATGCGAGACTGAAGGATACTTATGCTCGATTGATAGTTTTTTTATGTTACAAATCAAGTTTGTATTTTGATTATTCATAATATTAAAATTTCTAAATAATTGTGTCACCCAAAATTGAGGTGACATTTTAGAATAAAATGTATGTGTCAATTGACATTCATTTTTGTTTTTGGAAACGTCACGTGACACTTTGGATTTGAAGTTGAACGTCAAATGAAATTTGTCAAACATACACACTGATCGGATTCATGAGGCCTTCTGGTAACCTAATTACCGACTGGGATGTAGATGCCCCGGCATCATCTTCAAGCCACCCACCGGCTCCACTTTCACAGCCACCCACGATCTATTGGGTTTACCAAATGCGAGTCGTGCCACTGTGCATTCTGCCTGGGATGTGCGGTGCCCTGGCACGCAGGCTTCAGGTGTGGTGTGAGCACCAGGGCAAGCTCAAGAGCAGCTAGCGGGCTCTGGGGAGACGAGAAGTAGATCAATGCAGTCGGCGGAAGAGAGGAGTAGTGGAAGCGCTACGAGAAATGCCAGTTGTTGGTGGAACTCAAGCTCGGGCTGTCACCACATGACTGCCAGTGTAACTGCGAGCAGTGTGTATGTTTGACAAATTTCATTTGACATTCAACTTCAAATCCAAAGTGTCTCGTGACGTTTTCAAAAACACAAAATGAATGTCAATTGACATCTACATTTTCTTCTAAAATGTCACCTCAATGTCACATGCCTAGGGGTACGTGTCGTTTCAATTTCTAAATGTCGATTGACGTGTGGTTTTTTTCTTCACGAGTCACATTACATGTCGAATTCTAAATCGTGCATGTCAATGGATGTGCAATTTATTTTTGTGCAAGTTTTTGCGTGTCAAATGTCAAAAACTTGCAAAAACTTTGTCAAACATACACATTGATTGCACGGGGAGGTCACTCCCTCTTTAGTTAATGCATACACGTGCGCTCATGACCTATTTATCGGGGGGCTATTTACCTTGCAGAAAAGATTATAAGGTATGGTATTTTTCAAAATAAAGGTAAATTCTTGTATTTTAATACACCCTATCAGTAATTATAATTTTTTTGGGGAATCATTTTAAAACATCCTATTTTACTTATACTACATTTTTTTCCCTTCCCAGCATGTGGGTAGAGACCATTAACTCCACATTGAAACCGTTGGTTCAGTAACGTTCAAGCAAGCCAGCCTGCGAAGTCATCCATCCAAGCATTTCCAATAGAAAATGACCTCTTTTCATCCACTAGCATAGACCCTACCCTAGACCTGCTACCCCTAGTAATTGTTTCCACGCTATTTTACATGTACTGACTAGATAAAAGAGGTCATTATATGTGATGGTATTTTACATGTAAACATGTTTCACTATTTTAAACCCCCCTATATTATATGTACGTTTTTTGCAAAATTTACCTACAATGAATATATTAGACCCTATTTTTTATCGCACGTTGTTCTACGATTTTTCGCCAGTGACCTCCCCGTGATTGATTGCCAGGCTACCGTGACCAAAACTCCAATCTATCTACGGTAGACATGTGTTATTCCCGGATATTTTTTCCTCGTTGCACCCACTTCTCGTACGATATGAAATGCGCAATTAGTGTGAGACAATTCGCACCTCCAAATCATGCCCATAGCCATTTGTTGTCATAGTTTATTGGAGCTCGATGTGTGAATATCTTACTCATTATCAAAGTGAAGATTCTAGTGTTCGCGAAATGGTCATATCGCTCCCCTCCATTGAGTTGACGATTGACCCTAGAATTGTGAGCATATTTTGAGCACGGAGTCCAATCTCTTTTTAATCACATGTCTTTTTGGTGTCTGCTCTTAGATACGCACTTCATTGCATTCCACTCAAGTATAGGTGCCACAATTACAGTTATGTTGGGTTTAGGCACGTCAACCTTACTCTAAGTGGGTTTACACCATGGTTTCATAAGATTGATTTAGAAAACTCCAAAATTTAGCACTCCTATGAATTGAGAGCAACACTTGGGTCCCAAGCAATTAACAATAGGGTCTGGGTCCAAGATAGATAGGAAAAAATGAAGCGGCACTAATGTGACATCACTTGCCGCCGAATCTCGGTGGTCTACACTCATGAAAATGCAATTCCTTCTAGTTTGAGATATTGATCCAAAAGAAAGGTCCATTAAGGGGTGTTTTGGACCCCAAGTTTCTTGGACCCTAGCCCTTATATAAGCCACGCCTTATTGTTATCCATCTATCACCTCTAGTGCTTTCAATAATGGACCCAGACCCTTTAACATTATCCCTTGAATATTTAGAGAAAGAAAATTCCTCCAAAAGTGCCATATCATTGGAAAAGTGCCTTCAAATCATCTAGCATAACAAGTCATATCCCCCTCCCTCCCTCCCTCCCTCTCTCCCTTCCTTCTTACCTTATGCACTTTCTTGGTCTTCCCTTGTCCTCATATACAAACTCTACTAAGTTCCAAGATTATGACTATGATTATGGTTCTTTTCTCATACCAACATAAGCCAATCTCCATGTTTGGTGAATGATCAATCAAGTCAATTAGATCCATGTACTCCACCCAACCAACTTCTTTATGTATTATATAATCCCTCCCAACAAACCAAACCTAAATTGGAGTTTTTTTTGTGTATGTGTGGTCTACCACGTTTTTTTGACAATTCTAGTTTTAGGTGTGTCCAAAAAAACACAATTTACAATCACAACCAAGATTTAACATAGTATCATGATTTGCGGCGGTAAGGAGTTCATGCCTCATATATAATATGCTAGCCTTAATCCAAGTCAATCAATCTTTAGGTAAAGTTGGATTGCCATTCAATTGACTAACGAGTGTACATTTGAAAATTCTAGATTCCCCTACCTCTTTAGAAGCCACAATGGACTTTACATTAGATTGAAAGTGTATTTCAACATTTTCATGTTCATCAATTAGAACATCCAAGGCATGTCAAAGCTTGCTTTGCAACTCCACCTTGTGGACTAGAACCATTAATCAATGTGTGATCATAATCACACTCCTCATCCTCCTTCATACCTCCAAATAAATGAGCCTCAATAAGTGACCCTACAATACAAGTACAAATGTCGTATAATTCTAGAGGTCCTTCATACATGTACATAACTACAAGTTATAGTTCGTGTGGCATAGGTACATGTAGTACGGAGAAGTTCAAATTAATGTCCCTTTTGTGCACTCATGTATACATATTATGAAAGGTGTACCCCCTTGGGTACCCAATATACTAAGGGGAGGGGAGGCTCAAGAGCACTTAACCCATCCCCTTTGCTCAACCACACATTCAACCTCAACTACTCAAATGGAAAAATAGCCCTATGAGGAGCTTTCATACAGGGAAAAAGAAAAAGAAAATGAGTGGAAATGTGGGTTTGGCACTACAACTACATTTCCAATCATTTTGTTTGTTGGTTGGTTTGTTTTTCTTCTTCCAATATGCAGGATGATTTTCGAAGGTCAACACTTGAGGGTTGGTGGACCAAACCTTTGTTTCAAGCCTTCATATAGGTACCAAATATTTTAATGGGAGGGATGCGCAAGAGCACTCGACCCATTGCCTTCATTCAACCACACATTCAACCTCAACTATTCACATGGAAAAACAGCCTTTTGAAGAGCATGCATACCAAAAAACTAAAACAACAACATAATCATTGGAAATATGGTTTCCTCACCAAATTATATTCTTGAATGTTGTTTTTTTCCTGCCATATAAGAAATATATACAATCTTCTACAATTCTTGTGATGTTCGTTGGATATGACAACAGATGAACATGCGGAGATGCCAACATGCAACCTTGCAAAGACGGTGCACAACAAATGGCTTCAACAATCTGGCAACAAGATGATTTGCATGTACAAAGCAATAGTGGACAATTTGATATGTGCGTTCATGCATATTGTGAATCATATGGTTGTGGTTGAAAAGGGGATCTACTAGTAAAGGCCATGATTTGGCGTCCTTGAAATTGAAGGTTATTGCTAAATGTGGAGATCCCAAGTTCCTCACAAATGCCATAAAGACTTATCATGGGTAGAAGATTTTAACACTAGGGATTGTGCCTTGGAAGGGGTCAAAGTTGTTTGGGTTCAATTAACATGTGTTGTGGTATACATATGTATTAAGAAGATATTTATTTAAAGGGTGTTATGTGCATGGTCTTGATTTGACTGCACCCAATTGTTATACATAACACCATTTTTTGTCAATTTCATCGATCCTATTGTTACTTAGACAATGTAGGAGACATAAATGTTAGCATATAGTTTTTGACTATTTTTTATTTTTTGTTTTTTTGTTTCGGAACATATGTACTTGCATCCAACAACCTAATATAACATACACAAAGTATATACACTATAATCTAGTAGCTAAGGCTCCTATTGAAAATTTGGCTTACAAAGCATATATATGGGAGGGGTATTGTTTCACCTAGTTTTGTACAAATCAATAGGGTGCTATGATTATTTTTAAGGGAGGTAAGTATGTTCTTTGGATACTGAAAATTAAATAATATGAGTGTATAAAAGGGAATTTTTAGAGGCATTGATGTACATTATATATATGCAAAAGAGGATTTTTTTTTACTATAATTTGTTGTTGTCTACAAATAAAATGGTGGTTGATTATTTTAAAGTAGATGTAGATGTACAAATCACAGTACTAAGTTTAGATTTTTTGACATTTGTTGGTAAATTTGGATGCTATCATCTCCCTAATTGCAATGATGCATATTGCATGGTCAAATTCTCATGAGCTACATCATATGGATGAAAAAAAATCTTCCATACATTTCTCAAATTTGAAAGCAAAAGTGGATTGGAGATGAGGTATTTAATTTGGAAGCAAGCCTTAGGGTGAGATACTTAATCTAGCAGATATTGGTTTCCAGCTGTGGAAACATGGGGTATTATCAAAACATCAATTGTTGGATTTTATCTTAAACACCCCTTACTTATGTTCTCATACCTAAGTTCCATCCAATTCAGACACCCACCCCACCACCCGATACTCCAAGGCAATTTGGAACAATCCAAATGCACATACTGCAAAGCATAGGAACAAATGGGAGAGTAGACCACTTACAACATATGCCATGGTGGGGAAGAAATGCCAATGGGTTATACTACAAACAAATGTGTATCATGTATTCATGTATCTATGCAAAGTTGACTACATGATGGCAAACACCGTCATGTATGTGGCCATAACTTCAAACTACAACAAAGTCGTGTGAATCGTATAAGGTTGCAACTATTGTCGAGCACTAATAGTCAATAATATATAACCATTAATACTCACTAATAATCAATAATATATAATACATTGTTGATATATAGATTTTATGAACTTTCAATCTATCTAGGTAATTGTAGCTATTTTTTAGGCCCATTTACTAACAATCAAGTTATATTAATATATTAAGGCTTATTTCTAGATCTATAAATGCCATGTTGATTACATGGAATAAACCCCTTGACAAGATTAAGAGCATGAATTGCACAGTAATAGGGTTCATTTTTTAATGTCAAATCTCCCCTTGCATTCCATTTATAGCCAAAATGATCAAATATAATGGAATGTACTCTATAAATGGGAACTTATATCTCATGTTATTGCTCATTGCTCACATGTTATTGCTTACCGTTCATTGTTCACCGCTCATATGCTAGTTCCCCTCGCCTACTAGCAAGATCATTGTAAATTCCCTTCAATTTCAAGGTGAGTTTTGATTCATATCATGGAGGACATTTTGCTTTCCGAGAGTATCAATATGTATTTGGAGAGTATTAGGTTTCCATTTCATGTTGAATCCATTTGGGTAGACATAGACACTATCATAACAATTGTTAGCTTAAGTTTTAATTCTTGATTGTTGTATATAGTCTTGAGAAAGAAGACGTTGCAGCCTTGGATGAGTTTGTTGCAAATCATCAATGGCAGATCCAGTAAGACAAAGTTGGTTGTCTTTTTTGCGGTATTGGTGGATGCATTTGACATCGCTTTGGGTTTTTGGCGCTCTTCATGGGTTCTTAATGAATTGTTACCGGATCTTGTTTGGACACTGCAATTGCACAAATTTGTTGATGGTGAGCTTGCAATTTTGGTGGACAAGTTGATGGTTGACCCCATGGTTTCATCCGTGGTGTGTTGCGGCGATGGAGAGGAGATGAACCCTTATGTGTGGATGACACCGGCGCAACAAATGGTTTTCTAAAGGTATCAAGCATAAACCCTTGTAGTATATTGATGTATATCGTCTTCAATTTTATTAAGTTTTTGTGCTTGCTTTCATAATATCCACTACTGATTCTATATTAGTTGTTTTTGAACCGAGTTGCATTGTAGTCGACACCTTTGTTGGAGAGAGGTCCTTCAACAGTTGAAGATGTTACCCACATATTAGGAGTAGACATCGCACTTTAATAAAGACAATGTTTCAACTTCATGGACCCTATTATATGCTTCTTTCAATTTTGTGTTTATGAGCACACATTTTTGCCTTATTTTATTGGCATTCACAAATTGTATACCTTCTAGTAGTTTGGTGTTGGCACATTTTCTTTTTTGCTCATTTTTTTATGCGTATGATGGTAATCTTTTCACATGAATAAAAATGCAGTATGATTTTCATCACTCTGCTTGGGGATGTCATCGGTTTATGCTTCTGCAATAATTGCATTTCTTGTTGCTTTTGTGTGTGTATCAATTTTGTGTATGTATGTTTCATGTCGTGGCTTTATGAAATTGCTTTGAGGCTAAGCCACATTGCAATGAATTATTGGCTCTTCCTTTTGAGATAGTTTTTGAAATGCGCCAAAGTTTGGCCTCAGTTGGACAACCAACTAGAATTGGCCACGTGTGGAGGATAAATATAGGGCATAGCACTATTCCAACCAACCATTTGTTGATATATAATAAACATGTGGTACATGAAAATGACTAACCCTAGCCTTTCAAAGTAATTAGAATGTACTACAAAATATGCACAATTAGAAAATTATCTAATTGAATGGGTCATTTAATTGCTTGTAAGCAAGATAATACACCCCCAAACAATTATACCCTCGTTGCATGTGGTTCTTCTAAGTCACACTAAGTGTCATCTTTGTGTTTCTACCATAGGGTCCACCAATAGAACTGCATATGTAAAATTTCATTATGTCCAAAATTCACGAATAGGTCTAGACTTACTTAAAACATAGTTACATGCAAAAATGGATGGAATAATCACACAATTTTTCTTAATCATGTAACTAGGCTTTACTTTACACAATAATATTACATTAATGGCCTGGAATATCCAATGCATGCTTCAATGTAGTTCTAATGTGTTATGATTGTCCAAGGAGTGCACAATAACCCAATAAGTCTCTACCCCCGATTCCTTTAGCCTTACCTTTAGCTTCCATGCCCCCTCCTTACCCCTTGTTCTCATTGATTCCTTCCATTTACCCTTTTGTTACTTCCAAATATGTTCCCTATAAGATGGAAAAATGCCCACATTATATCTAGGGAATTGTTAATCAACCACGTAGTTTGTTAAAACGACCACAGAGACGCATCGCGCATACACTTGACCAATCAAAAATCTTATTTTCATCACACACACACGAAGAGCAACAAGGTCTCATCTATGTCCTAAACCCTAAACTCAGTCAACTTGGATGACAAACCAGAGCCTAGTTGATGCCTTACATATAGCATGTGGTCGTTTTAAACAACGTGTGGTCGATTTAACAATTCCCTATATCTAAAGGTTGGTTACAGTTGTGCAAGCCCATAACATTATTCAGATCCATAACAGTGTTCTGTGGGACTGACAATATTATGCAAAATATTCCGCAAAACATTGTATTATCCATAAAACATTGTTATGGATCTGAATAATGTTATGCCTACTTTGTAGAGTTTAGGGTTTATTGACGGGATGATCTGCGGAGAAAAATTGCAAACTAGCTGACAACATCGATTGCAATTTGGTGTGGACACAGGTTTTGCTAGAATTTCGGAATGCAATGGCCAAGTAACGGACAAACCTGCACATGCAAATTTTGGGATGAAAAGAAGGTTTTGACTTGTCACTTGAATTTGCCATTTGGAAGTTATTGGCAAAGTACAAGTTCAATCCTCTATTTGACCCCAATATCGATCACTTTGTGTATACATGTTTTTCCTTCTTGTTGTAACCCGTGCATCTTCTCATTAAATGTGAGAGTTGGCACCGAGTGAGCACCCAACTAAGGGGTTGTTTACACCATTGGACCGTGAAGTCGTCCCAAGGCCTTGTAAAATATGTGATTGGATGTTGAACTCGTCCTGGGACCATTTCGGTTTACACCAAGGAAAAAGTGTCAGAGTGATCATGGAGTTTGAGGTCCCCAAAAGACATATTTTAAGGGCTACGTTATCCACTGACATGGTCCAACGGGTTTTGCGGTGGGAGATGCAAAAGAGGTGCTCTAGTAGAAAAAGGCAAGGGCCCATGGCAGAGAAATGTTGTTATAATGATTTCTTAAAGAAATTTTCTTGAGGAAGAAAAGATGAAGACAAGAGAATGGTCAAAATTGATTTTTTTTCAAAATTGCTTTTTTTGTCATATATTTAAAAAATCAGCTTATTCATTTTTTGGTCCATGATCATTCCTCTTGGTCCACATTTGGTTTACACCTAGTGAGGGGTCCAAAGACTTTGTAAATTGAGTTTTTAAGAAATCAGACCATGGAAGTTGGACCATGAAGTCGGACCATGGAAAAAGGCCATCTTCCATGGTCCGACTTCATGTTCCATGGTGTAAACCGGCCCTAAATCTTTTCAAGAATCGAACCTTTCCACTTACCTTTTGATGAAAACTCACGGCCATATACTGTGGTTCTTCTATGGGTACAATGAACCAAACTACACTAAATATTGGTATCGAGTGTCACCGATTCTATTTGTCTTGCCCAATACTAATTGTAAACCGCCCATGTAGTGTCACTAATACTAAATGTAAAAGTAGCATTATTCGTCATTCCTTGTAATTTTTTGTTGGAAATTATAGATTTACAATGTTGCAATTAGTATCACTTACTAAGTGTTTTTTTTAATCCAAATTTCAATTATCCATGACAATATCTCATTACGGAAAGGTTAGGATGTTCAATATACCAAACTAAAAGAGGAGGAACTACAAGTAAGTCGGGATGACAATACTTGTAAACGTATTCATAAGAAGTGTCATTGGGAAAGTGACCACAATGACATGAAGTACCATACGACACTAAATACAATATTTAGTGTGGTCTCACACATGATGGAAAATTGGAAGTCCCAAAGTTCTTTGTGACATACAAGCCTCCATCTTGGTACACATCTGAACTCCATGCAAAAACCTGCAAGACGCGAGGAAGGTGTTTAACAAAGTGATTTGCCTAATATTTGCATAACATTATTTAGATCCATAACAATGGTATGTGGGACTGACAGTATTATGCAAAATATTCTATCATTCAGGATGAATGTGAGGAATATTCCGCATAATATTGTCACTCCCACGTAACATTGTTATGGATATGAATAATGTTATGTGAAGCCTTGCCTTATGAATACTATTACTCAAAAGTAATGACATTGCTGAGTCATGTGCCCAATGCCTAGTTTCATGTGTGTAACTTAGCTTCTATGTATGTAAGCACAGGGAGGTCACTCCATTGTCAAGTTGAAAACCACGTGCAAACAAAGTTTGCTACCCCTATATTATATGCCATAGATAATTTTAAAAATTATGATATTTTTTCTACATATACATAACCATTGATAATATCTTTTGTATATATTTTTTGAGATTTTTAGTCATCTTCATTTTTGTAGTAATTGTTTTAGTTCAATTCTACGTCATTCTAGTTAGAAACATTATGTTTTATAAAAATAAATAAAAAGTCATCAAATTTGGTGATCATTTTTTACTATGTAATAGATACCATGTATATTTACTCATGAAAAAAAATTGATAAAATTTTGACCCATTTTGGTGATGCAACTTGGAAAAAGTAGATTTTCTTTTGTTTGCACGTGGTTTTTAACTTGACAATGGAGTGACCTCCCCGAGTATGTAAGCCACTCTCAAGGTTGTTTTTGCACCCATCACAAACCCATTTGACAATCGATCATTGTCACTGGCGCAATCTAACATGTCAAAAGACCGAGGGCCAAGACCTTTAACATGTCAAAAGACCAGGGGGGCCAAGACCTTCAACCCACCACTTGACATCACTCCCAAAATGCATGTCACTTGACATATGAGATTTCATAAATACTTGTCAGCATCTTCTCATCATGAATTGTCAGGGCAATTTGCTTGGAGCCCCGTGCATCCACCTTTGCAACCATTTTTGGAGGTTGCGACTTACCGAGCTCGCTTTTTCACGTGTCCTTGCATGTTCTTTAGTGGCAAGTGGGTTAAGTTTCCAATCACCGTTGATTTATCAACATTGCTATGTATTTGAAGCACAGATAGAGTAGAGGTGCCCATAACCGATCACTTAAGTGATTTTGCACCAGATATGGAGAAGTATAAAGCGGTGTAAATTTTACCCGTGTAGGAAGATAGAAATCAAGAGGGCTGCAAAATTTTCGGTGATTTTATTCCTTAAATTGAGCACATTGTGGATTTTTAAGACCTAAAGTTGGCCCGAACATATTACCAATGTCTAGAGTCTGCCATGACCGCTAATTCCTCCTCACTTTAGCACTCAAAACTAGAACATGTGTCATGGCACTATTGGTTCCGACCTGATTGAAATTGAGTCCCAACTTGATCGAAATTCTGGGACCCTATAAATTGTTGATGCGGTCTTGCTCGGAAATAGGCACATCTACTATAAAGCCGTCAATTTGAAAATTAGGTGTTAAAAGACATGCTAAATTTTGACCAACTTTTCAAAAATCGGTGATGTAAAAATTGGCCGTCACATGAAAGACAAGACCCTTTGTCAAAAATCAACACTAGCCACTCTGTTGCAAATTGGGAGATTTATTTTATTTTTTAAATTTTATTTTTAGACAGAAGGCCAACAAACCAACGCCATAAATAAAACCAAGAAAGAAAATTGGGAGATTGTCATTTGCGCTCAGAATGTGTTAGTTGTTGTACATAATACCTAGATGTTTTCTAATATCGAGTCGAATCGGAATCACATCACTTTCTTTTAGTCTATTCTGTAGTAGATATTCTTTGGCTTGTTATTAAACCATTTCACTAAAGTTGTGGACAAACAAAACTGGCCACTCACCACCCAAGTGGAGAGAGAGGGGCAGAGACTTGAGCTTTGAAAAGTGAAAACACTTAGAACCATCATTATACAATGTAGACGTGCCCTAGATGGATACTTTTCTTTTTGCACCCACTTCTTGTAGGATATGAAACACGCAATTAGTGCAAGATGATTATCAAATCTGAACCATGCCCGTAGCTATTTGCTCATGTTTTTTGGAGCTTGTATGCATACCTCGTACATTGTCAAAGTGAAGATTCTCGTGCTCATCAAGTGGTCATACAGACCCCTCCCCTTCATCATGTCGATTGTTGAGTCTATGATGGTTAATATATTTAGAGCACTTAGTCCAATCCCATTTTTTTAAATGGTGTCTTTTTATGCCAGTTCTAAGATCCATATGTCACTGAATATATAGGTGTCCAAATTATTGTTGTGTTCAATTTAGGCATGTCCACCTTATCACATGTTCGAAAACGCTTCACCCCTCGTGCCTTCAAGAATTAACCCACAACTTACTCTTAATGTCTGTGGATACTATGATATTCAATATGAACCCTGGACAAGGTTTTATTTGGAGAGAAGGAATTATCGTATACGAACATACTTCTCATCCATCCAACATAAAAACATGAAACCCCCCCCACACACACACACCACATAGGGTTGTTGCCGATTCATCTCTCAAGTGGCCTCCAGTAGACCGATTTGGAATCTTTAAAGCTAATTCCGATGTCAAATCAACTGAAAAAAGAAGAAGAAGTAATATATGAGTTGCATACTATTCCAAGGTGATCGTGTTGGATGAATGAGAGGTACGCTCCTTTGTATACGATAACCCCCTCTCTCCCCGTCCATAACATTATTCAGATCCATAACAGTGTTCCGTGGGACCGACAATATCCCACAGAATATTCCACCATTCAGGATGAACGTGAGGAATATCCCGTAGAATATTGTCGGTCCCACAGAACGATGTTATGGATATGAATAATGTTATGTCAAAAGTCATTGGATTTTTTTAGAACAAGATCAAGTGGCAAGCCCATTAAGGAATATCGCATCCCAAGTGGTTGGAGATCACATGCGAGCGTACCACTCGAGAGGGCATCAAAATGGTTCGCTTCTACGGGGCCGAGGACGCTCGCTAGTGTGTTGGGGGTTGCTTTCCGTAAAGGGGAAGGACTATCAACAATCTCCGCTTGTGGGGGAGCTTCTTCCTTTGCACGGCCTTGAGGTGGTGGGACTAATAACTTAGTTGTGGGTCGTACCATTCCACGAGCCACGAAGATCATTTGGTTGTTCTTCTCGATCATAGTCGGATAAGGGAGCGGGGCCCACCTTGGTACCTAAGGTGCGTGAGCCTAGAACGGATATTTATCTAAAAATAACTATATCAATGGACGGGTTTCCTAGATGTGTGTGTTCCTAGAATGACGGGACGTGCTATATGCTAGAAGATTCTCGCCGCTTTATAATCGGTGTCCGTTCTAGGCCCACGTACGTCAGTCACCTAGAATATATTGGACATTCACTACAGCCTACCCTTGTTACTATGACACTCGTTTATATGACGCCCTCGAAATTACGACACTTTTTTGTGAGACCAAACTTTTTAGTCCAAAACTCTCTCTTTTATACGGCCACGACACTCGATAATGCGACATTCAGAATCTTCGTTTTGTCATATTAAAGAGGTAGTTATATGCTAAAATTTCTTTCATCTATGTTATTGTACATCTAAAATACATCCATTTTCACGTGGGAACTGCTTGGGAACGTCACTTACCATTGAGGACTTAATGAGAATTAGGATTACTAGTGTGGAATGGACATGGTTAGGGTTAGAGTGGCCTCTTGCCTAGTATGTTGCTAAACGCCATGCACCATTGTTGTCTAGTTGCTTATTAGAGAACTCTTTATATTTTGGTGTTAATGAAATTATTAGTTTTCAAAATAGAGTATGGAATTTAGATAAGATGACAGTTGCTAACTTGGGTAGGCAACACTATAGATCTTTGGATTCCTATTTCAAGAGTTCTTGAGAATATTTACATTTGTTTGGAGTTATGAGTTATTATTTCGTACCATCTATGTTGCTTAAACTCGTTGCATATATATTTTTAAGCTCATATTGTTTATGTTTTCGTATTCCTTCAATAATACAACTTTACACCATTTGTCATATTAATGAGAAGACGACACCTCGATAAATACGACTTTTTGTGTGTTTCCCAAATGTGTCATACTAAAGAGGGAGAACAATGTCTCACACATAGTATTGGCTCCATGTGGTCTTATCTCAATGTATGTTGTTCATTACCACCTCCGATAGGGTCCACCGTTTGTCAATTCAATCAAAAAGCCTTCAAGGACTCTCTTTGTTGTCCAAATGACAAATTTTGGGAGGGTGTGTGGGAAGCAAAAGAAGTCATTTTTGTTTTGCATGTGTGTGTGTGAGGAAGGGAGGGGGGGAGAGAGAAGAACATCTAGATACTTCATTATATGTGAGTATAATTTAGATCAAAATAATCAAAGGAGTTATCTTCTATTTATATCATAAACGTGTCAAATATCTATTTGTAACTAAGAATCCCACAATTCACCGGTTGTATATATCACAAACACAAAACCTCCTTGAATAAGAATCACATGCCCATAGATCATTCCTATAAGAAAATAGTGTGGATAAGCGGTTATAGAAGACATTCATGTAATAAAAAATAATATGGTTATGGACCTAATGGTGTCCCCAAATTGAACTCAATGCATTATACCTTCATAATTCATGGGACGTTTGTTGTTGCACTGCAAACCTTGAAGGCCAATGTAGTTGACATAGCACGTTAATTTTAATGGCACGTTGTACTTCCTCTGTCCCAAAATGTTTGACATACCTCTCAGGTTATTTTGTCCCAAAATAATTGTCCAATTTATTTGCCTTGTCGTGTAAATAACGATCATGTGTCACTACAACTCGAGTACCAACCACCAGTAACAAATAACACTAAAACATAGCAAAGATACACATACACAACACACCTTCTAGGGGAGGGGAGGCTAGGTAAGGGGGGAGGGCCGGGAGGGAGAAGGGAGGGGGGCAGGGCCCGGGGGAGGGGCCGCCGCGTGCCGCCGACTAGGGGCTTCGGCCCCTCTCCTCCTCTTTGTTTTTTTTAAAGTAAAACAATTCGTTTTTTAACGATCTCTTATCAAGTTGGAATCAAAAATTCGTTCTCAAAACTCAATGGCATGAGTTCATGCTTGCAAGCAATCAAATGATGGGAAATTCCGTGGAAAATTCAATGGATTCTAACCACAATTCACCTTGATGTGACATTCACAAGAAAATATGTTTCTTCTTCTTGTTGCTCCGACAATCTGCGGCGTTCTGCGCTCCAACACTCCGGAACTTTGTCGCTCCTTGCCCCCACGCACTCCCTTGCGTGTTATAGCTCAAGAAGAAAAAAGAAAAAAAGAAAATGAAATATTCTTGCCAAGTGAGAAGGAAGAAAGTCAAAAACTACTAAGAGCTCTAGTTCTCTCTTCAAATACACACAACAAATCAAGTTATCTCTCACTCCACCACGGGAGAATCAAAGAGTGTAAGTAAGGGGAGAATAACTTAAGATTTATTGCAACAACTTATAATCTTCACCTCACACAAGCTCTCTCTACACACTCACTCATAAGGCTTGACTTGGCAAGAATGCCAAGCCAAGGAGGAGACTCCTCACCTAGGAGCATCTCCACAAATCCAAGGGTTTCATCCAACCATATTTAAATGGATGAAATCCTTCCGGATGCGGTGTGGTCACCGACACCGTATACCGTGACAACCCGGCTAGGAATTTGAGGCTCAAAGTCAAATATTTTCGAACCAAACTTTCATCATCACAGAAGTCTTTCGACACCACAACTTCGGGAGGCGTTTTGGAGTAGTGGTCAATGGTCATCATGCCCTAATCTCGCCAAAGTGAGGAACACGGACAATTATTTTGGGACAAAGGGAGTATGAAATATACGGTGTAACAAATATTCAAGTAGTACACCTTGAACTTCATAATATCAACCTCCACAATGTCACTCACTCTCTAATATCGCAAAACCCTAGAGAATGGATGTACGTAGTTCAAATCTCACTCCTTATTGTCACCTTTCTCTCCCTTATATCACGAATTTTGTCATTAATGCAAACCACCAAAGAAGTCAACCCACACCCTTGCATTGCACCATATGTCAATATGTGGGGTGTCACCTTCTTCAATATGTGGAGTGTCTTCTTCCACTTGTTGAATGTTGGTGCATGCATCCGCCACATCGCCCGGGAAGGCGAAGCAGAGTGGACCACACCACACCATTTAATATGTTGCACTTTGTGTTATTCCATAGTATCACATGCTACACTAATTCACTAGTATCACGCATCCATGCTAACACTAAATGACTCCGTAATATCATGTGCATTTTGGTTGCCACATGTGTGATACTACGGAGTTTAGAGTGTACCACATGACTTTCTTGGCACATCATTTTATGTAAGATGATGCGAGTTGTTGGAATTCTTTTGCTATGGGGTGGTACTAGAGTCCTAATTGGTGAGTATTGAGTATCTTGGAGATTGTGATTCCGATTTTGTTAAGGGCGAGTTTCCATGTAGGCCGCTTGCCCACCAGAGTCTAGTGTGAATAAGGACAAACCCGTCCAAATGTAGAGGGAGTATGGTGGGGTAGGTTTTGTATGTGCCAACTAGCTACTCCCAACTTCTTCAAATCCAGGCCCACCTACTAACTCCTCCTCCAGGTTGAAACTTCTTCCTCCTTCTAAAACCATGTCTTCAATCCTTCAATGACCGGAACTGGTAGGTTGAGGATTCTTTAGTGGGCGCATGCAAGTCTAGTGGCTCGTGTCCATGGCCCTCCACATTCTAGTAGACCGCCGTAATGTGGTTGGACAACGGCTTCTGCTTAAACTACATGCAAACACCTCAACCCCACTATTTTATAGAATCTAGTGGGCGAGCGGCCTGCATGGAACCTCTCACCCTAAGTCTATTCCACTCTACCACATTCGCATAGTTTTGTGAGCACCAACATACGAGTTCACCCATGCCTTTGCAACTTTCGGTATTTCCAAGGTGATGGGAAACGCAGTCTTCAAGTTTGGCTAAGTCACGGGCTTGTATGTGATGCCCGACGTTCTTCCCAATAGGCGGTGGCGAGCTTAAACCCTAAATGCAGGAGTGTTTTTGCATCGATTCAAGTGAAGATTTCATGGCAAAAATAACAAATAAAATGTCTTCAGAAATATCTCCACATTGCAAAGTAGATTAACATTCACTGTTTATGCTTGGCGGGTTGCATGCAACCCATTATTGTGTCAACATTTATCCAGCTGAATGTAAATTTTACAGACTCTCGATGCATCATTTTAAGAGTAAGCAACTCTGGGTTGGATTTTTTTCTTTTTCTTTTGCTTCTTACATGATATCGCCTTCAGCAGCTCATTGTGGAAAAATGATCATATTCGAGCGATGAGGTACGAAATTTTCTGTCTGCAGTAAAGGTCTGGAATTAAGTTCAAGTATGCTGACATTTTTTCTGTTAACGTTTCTGAGTCAAAGCATGAATAATAATCACAATTATGGTACATAAATACAACAATTAGTTATTTGGTATGCATATCTTACGATGTTGAATGCCTTGGAAGTGCACTGCAATGTTGGGAAATCGCAAAGTGCTATTAGTATCGGAATCTTTATGGACAATCATTAACATGCAGCATTGAGCTGAAAATGCACAGATTTTCCAGTTTCAAACTTGTGGATCAACTGAGTCTAGCTTCTCAAGATTTACAAGTGACATAATCAAACATAGTGCACCTTGAGGTTTACACATGTGTGCAAACACAATTTACCAGATTTTTATTTTATTTTTATTTTTTTGGTATTGATGTCTTATGGACCAGAATGCATGGATAGAGGAAATTTATCGTACACGAAGGTACCTCTCATTCATCCAACATGAAAGTCCTAAAATAGTATGCATCTCGGAGTTTATTATATGTAGTTGATTTGTCTCCATAATTAGTCCAGTCCAAGTCATTTGAGATGAATCGGCCATCAACCTATAGGGGGTCCATTTTTTTTGTTGGATGAATGAGAAGTATGCTTGTATGCAATAATTCCCTCTCTTGATAGTGCACCACCCGTAAATTAGTGCATTTCACATGTAAGGTACTAGGGCCTTAAAGCATCACTTTAAGAAACTTTTGCTATTTCGGGTAGGTTAAGTAGCTGGGAAAAAATTCCACAAAAAACATAGATTAGCGAATTTATACAAATTTTACAAAAAATTAAAAATTATATTATATGCAACCTAGATAAATTCTCAAAGCCGTCTTAAGGAAAGAGCCTTTTACTGTCAACTAGGGGGGGTCTATTGATGTTGGATTGCTAAGTGTGGATCATCACAAAATCAACCTTATTGCACATGAGGATCTTTTATAAATGGAGGTGTTGTCCCCCTTATGTGGATCACTTATTACACCACCTTGTTGAGCAAATAGATCCCCAACTAGCCGTTGTGATTGGCCAAAGTTGGTGCTATTCTAAAAGTGTTATTGCATCCTTCTTACACCAATGCTCTGAATGACCAAAGTGGTGTTATTTAATACTTAATGTTGCATATGATTAATCGATTTCAACAATTACTTACTTGATGGCCTCATTGCACTCACTTGCTGACGGCTCAAGGATTAAAAATAAGTGTCACCAAAAGGAAGGTGACACTTTAAGGCCTCAATACCTTAAGTAAGAGCCCACTCACTGCATTCCCGTCCATAAGAAGAGCTAAGGTACATGGGTCTTATTTGATTATGCTTCTTAATCGGACACCTATATTTTGAGTGGTACCTACATGTATGGCAACGTTTGTAGTTTGAGATTGGACATCAAAAAGACACAAATATGTATTATATAAAGATTGGACTATCAATGTAATACCTAAACTCTTAAAATGTATGAATCTTAATTATGATCCTAGAATTTGAAATGGCAATCTTTGTGATTCACAACTGTTATCCACATGGGACAATTCGTTGGCAATTCCCAAGCCTGTTCAACAATGAAAATTGCATGTGGAGTTGGATGCCCACAATAAGACCACAATATAACTTATTGAAGGCGTACATGCCTAAACTGAACACACCAATAATTTAAATACCTATATTTTAGTGGTACATGGTTAGGTGTGGATCTAAGTAATGACACCAAAAGACACGTGCTTAGAAAAGATTGAGCTACATGCTCAAAATACATCAAATAACCCCCCAGAATGGTTGATGTATTTTGGGGGGGGGTTATTTGACCACTTAACGAACACAAGAATCTTCACTTTGATAATGAATAAGATATTCATGTGAGTTCCAAAAATTATGAGGCAAATGACTACAAACACAATTTGAATTCGCTAATTATCTTGGACTTCATATCCTATGAGAAGTGGGAAGCATTTTTATGCTAAAATCACATAAAAATGTAACTTATGAGATGTTGGCGCCAAATAATTACACCCAATAAGTGATGAGTTACCAAGAAATGAACCAACCTGACAAGCAAGGATACCACACGTGCTGCCCGGAGTCTGAGACATCCCGGGCCTGCCTCGCTGGCAACCTCCAGGACGAGACCGGGCCCAGGCAGCAAGTGACCACCCGGTCCGTCCTGGAGGCATCGGAGCCTCCTTGCTCTTCCGGATCTCTTGCGTTGCTTGCTCCCGGGCAATCATCCCCTTTTTGTCCCTCGTCCTCGCAACTGCGGATGATCCGATCCGCCTTGACTCCCTCCCTATCTCCCTAACACCCATTTGCACCGAGTTTGTGGTGGTGCGGTTTTAGTTAGGGCATCAGGGATTCGAGGTCATCGATTTCTCAAACTCCTAGCTCGGTGTGGAGCCTTGGTGGAGCGCAGGAGCAGGAACAAGGGATTAGAGGGAGAGAAGCAAAGGATGTAGAGGTTACGATGGTATTAGCTTTAGGTTAGCCTCCTTGGGAGGCTTACTTTACTTGCTTACTTAACCTCTGGTGTTGCGGTTCTCATCTCCAGCTAATGCGGTGGTGCTAAGATGGAGCGGGGTCGTTGCGCAGGGTTTTAGTTTAGGGAACAGAAGGAATCACATGGAAACACATGGAAAATACATGGATACATAGAGTTTTGGAGAGCTCTGGGCGCAATTTGTTATTAAAGACAGCTTCCGTCTGGGCTGGCGAGGTTGTCGTGTTGTTGTTGTGGGGCGAGGTGTGAAGGGTTTTCCACTATGCAACCTGGCGATCATACATTATTGGGTCTGCTCTCATTACCCAGAAGTGGCCGGTGCGGTGGTGGGTGGAATATAATAATTATTTCTGTCAACCGGTGTGGAAAGGCTGAGGGGGGGCGTTACCAACGTCAACAATATCAACATCAACATCAATATCAAGAAGAAGAAAAGGCAGAGGTGCAATTATAGATTTGGAGTGGATTGATCTCTTTATCCCGGAATCGCAAAAAATGGAAACCTCGGTGGCGGGGCGGAATTCCCGTGTAAGGCCGCCCCGCCCTGCGTTTGAATCCAATGGGTTTGCTTGCAGCCAGAGTGTGACCCAAACTCAACAACATCAACAAAGTTCAAGCAATGGGTGGGTAGCCACGTCTCTTATCGAGTCGAGTGTTTGGAGCTCGCCGCCCTCGCCTTTGATGGACCTTAGCACGCCTGTTCCTCGCTCCCGTTCCATTCAGGTACCTCATGTCCGAGCACATTATATCTGAGAAGGGTTTGGGTGGTTTTTGTTGAATTGGGTTGTTTGGGTTAAGATAGGTATTGAAGACTTTTGTCAGGTTTTTATATATATATAAAATATTTACATATGGCAGTTTTCATGAGCATGTTACCTTTCTTCTACTGCAACTTAGAAGACACTTACCTAATGACATGGCTTGACTTGACTCAGTTGACTTTTGTTGATCAGAGGTTGTGTAGATTATAGTTGCATTCCGTTTGAAGAATTTCGTCAGAATGTTGTGAGTGGGACCTTAGCACATCTGTTCCTCTCTTCCGTACCTTTCAGGTCCTGGTTTTCCCAGTCTTGCTCATGTTCGAGCAGATGTCGTCTGAGAAGGTTTTGGGTGGTTTTGTTGAATTGGGTTAGTTGGGTTAAGATAGGTATCGAAGACTTTTGTCAACTCTTGATATATATCCTTATCCTCGCATATGGCAGCTTTCATGAGCATGATACCTTTCTTCTATGTAACCTGTTGGAAGAATTTTGTCAGAATGTTGTGAGTGATCAGAATGGAGTTCCCCGATGCTACTTTGTGGTGGCTTGATGGATTAACATTTGGACAGTAGAATGTTCACCATTTGACATAGTTTCTGTGAGTTGGGGTAATCAGCAATCCATCAGAAGCTAAGTTATAATACTTCATGATACCTGCATACCTTCATAGCTTCACAGCTCAGAACGTGACAAGGTGGATGGGTTGAATGCAGGTGCCACATATTCGGCAGCTGTGCAACTGGGATTGCGGTTTGGCATGTGTGTTGATGGTATTGAAGGTTTTGGGTATCGAGGGCTGTGATCTCAAGTACCTTAGCCAGCTTTGCCAAACGACGAGGTACATTGTGGTGTTAAACTTTTGATATTTATCATCACATATGCCAGCTTTCATGAGCATGTTACCTATCTTCTGCTGCAACTTAGAAGACACTTAGTGACATGGCTTGACTTGACACTCAGTTGAATTTATTTTTATCAGAGGTTGTGTAGATTGTAGCGTGTAATCTGTTGGGAGAAATTTTCCAGGATGTTGTGAGTGATCAAAATGAGGTTCCCTGATGCTACTTTGTGGTGCCTTCATGGAATAGCATTTGGACAGTGGATCTTGCAAGCTAGAAGGCACTCAGTGACATGGCTTGCTCAGCTGCTCAGGCTTGTGTCCAGAGATTGTAGTCTGTAATCTGTTGGGAGGATTTTGTCAGAATGTTGTGAATGATGAAAATGAGGTTCCTGATGCTAGTTTGTGGTGGCTTGATGAATAGCATATGGACAGTGGACCTTGCGCACTTACTGCGCCACTTTGCAGTGGATGTGGCATTTCTGACTGTAACGATCGGCGCCAATCCAAATTTTGCAGTCGAAACCTTCTACAAAGTATGCTTACTGCAAGACCTGTCTAAGTCATGTTAGTGTTTCTTTCAAGTATGATCCTTGTGCTCAAATTCAAGGGGTGATATTTAATAATCACCATTTTTGGCTTACTCTTTAGCCTCGTTCCTGCTGGTATGCCATTCAATGCAATTTCTGTAGATAACAACTTCGAAATCCTGTGAAGATATGGTGGTGTAAGGACTTTGTTTAATCTAGAGTTCTGGGGACTAAGTTAATGGAAAACCAACTTTTTTGAGGTTAATTGTGTACTATTCTTGTTATGTGTGGCGAATGTGTTGTTCACAGCTCCCACATTTGTCACATTTGACATTTGATTTGTTTCAGCTTCTTACTTAGGTTAGGGCTTTTTGTGCTAGTGTTATTAGTGTTTTTCTTGACGGACTTACTTCCAAGGAACAAGAATTTGTGGATCATATATGGTTGATTCTTGAATGTAGGAAAGTTAATAGAAAAACAGTTTTGTCTACCCTACATCTAGGTCAATTTCTACACAATTTTCCAAACCGGGATTGCCCATAATGTCACACAGCATGTATACAATGGACGAGAGTGTTATTAAATGCATGGCAAGTTGAATTCATGAATTTTGTCATTGAGTGTCTGAATCTCGCATATAGTATATCTAAGTTTTTGGATTTGTTACCAACCTTTTTATCTAGATGTGCAGTTCTTCAATGAATACAGAATAACCTTGAGATTATATATGGGAACATTTTTACATCTGCCTGACTGTCTGAATTTGATCTATTTGGTATTGGCAATTGTCCTTGTCACAAGCCAGAAATTGCAGTGCAAATGCTCTGCCATGTTGAGAGCTTGAAAATTTACCCTTTCAACACTTTGGATTGATGAAACTTGAAACTGATCACTGAAAGTGTGTCCTGGATGTGGACCCTAGGAGAACATGGAAGAAGATGGGGAACGTGTGAATAAGTTGTTTGAAAAGGCCCCCCAAGTTGGGATACAAGTGCAGGTGAACTTCATTTGTCCTGACTTTATCAGTTATTGTTTTCCAAGTATGGCCATTTGGTGCATCTTCTCACTTTTATAACTTCTGTTGTGGAACAGTGGAGATCGATCACTGGCGAAGAGCTCTCAATCCTGATACTGTCTGGTCGATATTTAGCAATTGCATTGGTTGACAAGCGTAAGCTTAGGTATGTTCAATGCTTTCGACTCTAATGGTTTTGTGTGAATGAAGTTTGGAGTTATGTGATTGGGTTTTAGGAAGTGGATCATGTAAGATATTCAGGAAACTTATTTCGTCAAATAATAGCTTCTTTCTTTGTTGGATACAAAAAGCAGTCACCCGTGGTTGGACGAGCTTTGCCTTGCCGATTGCTGTGGCCTCAATACTGGATATACAGGTACCAACTGACACCAACCTCAGCATTTCCTCTAGTCTTAGCTTGTTCTGTCTTTGAATCTGGAAACTTATTATCAGTGCATAATTTTTTTGTTACTGATGCTCATTATACATGGGTGCCGCAGGTCATTATGTTGTCATTTGTGGATATAACATGGACACTGATGAGTTTGAGATTAGAGACCCAGCCAGCAGCAGGTGAGTCATTTAGTCGTGAGTGTGGGTGGTTGTTTATTCTTTAATTAAATTGATGCTCATTGTCGTCAGCTGATATCCTCCTTTTATTCCTTTGCAGTATGAGTGGGAGGATTTCCTTAGATGCTCTGGATGAAGCTCGCAAATCCTTTGGCACTGATGAAGACATTCTTCTTGTAAGGTTTCTCCTCTATGTCCATTATGCATCTAACCTTGTTAATGGAAATCAATAGGTATCACCTGAGAATCATGTGACTTGACAATGATGGAATGAGCAAACTCTTCGGATAAATTTATTTTCTGAAAGTGGGGAGCCTACTTCAAAATTACAGTGCTCCCACATGATGTAGTGGAACACACCCACTTGTTGTTTCTTAGTTCTTGCGACTACACAAGAGGGCACTGTAGGATTATCATTGAGGAAATTGTGTTGAATGCAGGTATCACTGAACGAATTTGACAGAGACTCTTCTTCATTGGGGGTGCTCTCAATGAACTGTTCTGAGAAAGTAGTCTAGTGCTCTTAAAGCTCTGGAACTGCCAGGAAGGCTAGATTCACTCGCATACCAAGAGCCAGCACACACAAAGCATCCACTTACCTCTCTTGGGTTGTGTAAATGGTCCTGGAGCACATCAGTTGCAGGAATCATTTTTCTGTACACCACAGTTCTGTATAGTGTTGGGGTGGTTTTTTTGAGCGAGATCACCCTTGCTTCAAAACTAGTGATTCTACTGCAAGGTTTGTTCACTGTCAGGTTAGGAGCAATAAGTTGGTCTGGTTACCTACACCTTTGTACATTGCAATCGCTGTTACTTGTTGGTAGCAAATGCACTCCAAGTTTGTACCTGGCGATAATATAGATTATTTGAAGGCATGTTCTGCCTACAATGCATTCTCTTAATCTCGATTTGAGAAGTTTACGTATGGCAGCATTTTTGAGCTCATTGTTTAACATGATTTTTTTGGCTTGCACAAGGAAGTTGGTTTAGATTGTTTTATATTGAATCTATTGAATTTGCTGTGTGATAAAGGTTTGCAGTCTCCACTTGTGCAATTCCAGAAGCCTGAGATTATTGAGATTATTTGCAACAGTAGTTGAAGATATTTAATTTCTATTTTTGGAGTCAAGGTATTGTTGAGGTACTGCTTAGTGGAGATGGAATTATCGCATACAAGTGTACCTCTCATCCATCTGACACCAAAACTTCACTCCTCAAGGTATGTGGTTATTCGGTTTGTTTCTCATGTTCTCCATCTTCTACCGATTAGATTCACACAACAAGATTTGTGTTGCATCAGCAAAATTTGGATTGAAAATTGGACCTCCCCTGATTTAGTTATGGTTGTTGGAAGTGCATGTTGTTGTTTATTTGACTGAATATATAGGTCCTCCCAATTGTGTTCAATATCGAGTGCGGAGTAGTTAATACAATCTGAAGGTGTAGTCCAATCTTTGTTAAACATGCTTTGGTGTTTGGTCTTTGATCCTCACCTAACCATGCACCAATCAAATATAGGTGTCTCATCAAAACAAGGAACTGAATAACAACCATATACTTTATATGTTTGTGGCCGATCCATCTCTAATGACTTGGACTAGATTAATTTGGGGTCTTTGAAGTTTATCTTGGTGTCAAATAAACTATGAAAAGGAACACTTGGGCTGCATACAATTTCATGTCTTTTATGTTGGATGAATGAGAGGCATCCTTGTATACAATAAATCCTTCTTGTCATGTTCAATCCTTAAATGCCCAAGCCTTTCTAACATAGTAACACACAATGTTTATGTTATACAAAACGAAGGTTGCAAGGCTTAAAAAAAAGCTTCGTGAAGCACACTTGTTGATATTGATTCAAAGTTCACACCCATACAATTGATGTCATGACATGACTTTGTGAAACTCCATGCAAGCAATGTTTAGTTTCAAAGTAGGTAAACTTCTCATATGTCGAGATTACATAGGTTTGGGTTGAAAACTCTCTACATCTTATGAGCATGTGTTGTTTTATGGTGTATCAAAACACGAAAGCTCATAATGATTATTTATGGATGATATAGGAAGAAATATTAATTTGAATAATAATGAAACTTAATTAAGACATTCATGAGTGAATGTCTTTCAAGGGTATATAAGATGATGATCAATGTCTATGTGTCAAATTTCGTTCAATTGTGATTTGATGTACTATTCTTATGAATATTGAACGTTTAGATCAATTCAAGTAATTTATGGGACATTGGACAATCCAAAGTCATGTAAAATTCTCTTGAATATCTTTAATAAATGTTTACAACTTTTTCTTTTGGAAAAGTGAAATTTGGACATGAGATTTGAATCTTCCAAGCATGTAACTTTCATACTCAAATATGCTAATTTGTTCTTACTGTATCGATATTCCGTTGACAAATTCCAACGACGTATAGGCTATAGTATTGTGAGAGTGTTGTTGTAGTGTTCTTTTCATGTAAAGGAAATAAATTATTAAGAAATATTTTAAGCTAAAAAGTATTTCCAAATGGTTGCAATGATTAAAAATAAAATATTGAATAATCCTTTATTCAAGTTAGCAATCATTTTGATTCCAATTGATATAGAAATACTTAAAACATAATAACTTGTACAAAAGAAATAGTTGTTAAATTAAAAAAGATGTTATACATTATAATTCAATTAAATATTGTATTGAATAAATGATTTATTTAAACCAAGAATTATGCCATTCTCAATATGGTCTAGACATGGATGGTACAGAAATCTTACGAATATAAGAAATCATGTAAAACACATCAATGATTAAGAGATCACCTAATCAAATAATATTGAGTATCAATAATTTTATAATTAAGAATACAAGAAACATACAAAGATATAATAAATTTTTTACTAAATTCAGTTCATTTGCACCAACTATTATGCCAAATTCTACATGATAAAAACACTGATGATTTAAAAAGAAGTGCGGTAGAAGGAATTATGTAAATAAATGATGAAGAAAACATCGAATCATTTGAAACAAAATTTTGATGATAATTCATCATATTCAAAAAGATCGAGCATCAACAATTGAACAAAATAAATTGATCACGTTCAGCGTAGGTAATTGCAACCCCTAGGGCTGGGCTCTTCATACCACATAGGAATTGACGTGAGTGTAGAAAGGGTTCATATTGAAGGTATTAGTGTACAAATACATAAGGGAGAGGTATTGTTTTTCTCTAGTGTGTACACTGAAATAAGGCTATTAAGAATTTAAGAGTAAGATAAACATACAAAAGGCAGTCCTAAGGGTAGGAGAAAAGATTGACAAGAGATGTGTATATGTAATAAAAACCTCATTGTTTCATGATTTATATTTTGTACATGTAGTGGAGGCATTTATCACATTAGATTGAAAAGCTTAGTATATATATACATGAGTCCATTTTCAAGCCTAACATTAGTATGTGCACTTTTCTTTTTCATCTTTGTACATTTCTCATATTTAAGGGGGTTTGATTTCACAGTAACCCACACATGTCATTCAAATCTACCCCTAGGGATTGCAACCCAACTTACTTAAAATTATACATGTTATTGAATCAAATCATACTTGATCATGTCATGGATGCAATGATATACCATGTTGGAGACCGCATTATTCTAACCTTGGGTGGCTTAACCTCAAATTTTGTATGAGATCCAAATTATGGCCTTGGATTTACGCCACCCTAACATAAAAATTTATGTTCATTGCATCACGGCATAGTGAAGCCCTAGATGTGTGGTTCCAAGAAACAAACACCAAGAAAACTTCATTGGAACGATAAAACATTTGAGGATTGACGCCCTATACAATGTGGTCTTTTAAATTTATATATATAAAAAAAAACTTTTTGAGGTTGTCATGAACATGAAAGAATCTTTTGATGAATTGTCTCCCAAAAGACAAGAGCCCGGCTCATCTCCCACATCCAATTAAATCTTCTTGCAATGACGATGATTACAAATCTCCAACTTACAAAGTTCTCACACTTGATTTCAATGGATGAAGATGCCTCTTGACCGAATGGACCCTTTAACCTAAGTTGCAATCCTAAACACATGCATTGAACTATGATCTCTTTATTGATCATGCCTACTTATTTGGGTTTCTAATTTTGTCATAGTATTGTATTTTTTGTCATCATAGTCTCCGCACTCATAGTTGAATGAAGATGGCCCCCTAATGGGTTTATATAGGGGACATTCCAACACGAAATGGGTATCATTTTCCACTGCATTATATAAGTAAAAGTGGCATACTCTGGTATCTCTAGAGATAGGGGTAGTTGACCATCATCTAGTTTCAATGACTAGTCTATGGTTCAAGGTGCAGTAGGCAACAATTATCTTGCGTTGGGTGGTGTCAATGATTGCTTCAAGTACAATTCACATTCGTCGTTGAGAAAAATCTTGAGGTGGAGGAAATCTAGTTTCTTCCCTGAGAGATGGAAAGAGTTCCACTCTGTAGCAAAAAATGCCTCCTTAATATCATCATATGTTATTTTAGATATGGTTGGGTTGTCATGGGTCTCCCATTGAGATAGACACTATTATGTCTTCCAGATGGTTGTCGATTTGTGCCAGGTGTTAAAATCCTTGTTTGGGCAGGTGTTTGGAAAGTGAGGTTGCTTTATTGATTGACCAAGAGGGGGATAGGTGGGCGAGCCGTTGTTGAAAGCCTATAGTGAGCTTGAGAATGTGTAATTCTATGGGAAGTTCTCCAAATTGGCCAAGAGACTATGATACGTAGTCGAAGAACGCACTTTGCCGTGAGACATCACATGCATCTTCATGCCCTTCTCGGAAACCTTCCAATGAGAGTTTTTCAAGTCGCCTCCCCAAATTTCAATGCCATATGTGAAAGTTGGAAGCACCAAAGCTTTGAATATATGGGACTTGAGTTCCCAACATGTGACTTTGACTACTACTTCTTTCCTTAAGGTGTCCATTAAGGCTTTCATATGGTGTTGGCCGAAAAATGAAAATTGAAAAATAACCAATGGTGTGTGGATATTTAGCTATATAAAGATCCAACAATAGCATTGTGAAATTATCTTTAGGAGATAACTATTTGCTTTCACTTAATAGAGGGATCCGGTTACTATCTCTTCGGTACATAGGTTTTGTTTCATATCCTTGGATCTTCAAAAACGTCCAATATTAGGACTTTTCTATCCGCTAGATATGCTCCCTGGTTCTAGATTATGAATAATGTCTTAACATTATACATTATGACTGGATCTTTGTTAAGGGTATAGTAAAAATTGAGGATGAGTTGCAAGCATGGATTGAAATGTCATGGGCAAACCAACAATGATGTGAGAAAAAGGCTTTGTATTGATAAATTTGCCACAATAGTAGTGTGTACATGGGCTTGTGAGCCTCTTGTAGACACCAATTCTTGTACACAACATTGACTTAACTAAGATTGCCAAAGAAACCTTACTATTGAATCTAAGGGCCGCTTTACACTTAGAGGCCGGGGCAATTCGTTGTGTAAGAGGCTTGAAACCCTCACTTGTGATTGGCCTAAAGGCTAAAATCGGCCTCAGCCCCTTTACACCTAGAGGCCGGACCGATTTGGTGGTATGATTTTTTTAATGAAAAAATGCATGGTCTAACATGGCCCGAGCTCGTTGAATTGGGTGCACCCAAAATGGAAGGCCAATTCTTGGCCTCGGGACCAATGCCAAATTTCAATTATTATTTTTTAAAATAAAAAATGATTTTTTTAGTGAACTAGATCTGTTGGATTATGTGGAAATCTGAACGGCTTTATGCTAGATTATGCTAGATCTGTTGGATTATGCTAGATTTATTGAATCGGCCTGACTTTTTGGCCCTAAGGCCTTTACATATAGGAAAATTGGCCCCCGTTATAATCTTATTGTAATGTGTAGTTGAGGCCGGCCTCCAACCCAAAAGGGGCTGAAATTTCATGCAATTGGCCTCAAGGGGAATTGGCCCGGCCTCTAGGTGTAAAGCGGCCCTAAGTACCCAATTTGAGTCAGGCAATGTTCGAGGATTCTTCTCCTAGCCTACCATTTCCTCCTCATCTTATCTAGTTTATGAACCTTCTAAAAGTCACTTAAGAGGTAATTCCAAACCGTAAGAAACCGGTTGTAAAGTCACTATCAAAAATATGGTTAACAATCTTGAGCTATGATATGATTTGTCTTCAAATTGCATAAGCAGTCAAAAATGGAATTTATTGAACAACTTCCATTGAGAAATGTTCATTGATCATAAAAAGATAAATCCCAATACTTTTCTTTCATTTGTAATATGCACCTTGACATCAAACAACAAAGTTGTGAAACAAATTTTCATTCAAATGATCTATATAGTGGTCCTATCCTACACGAGCCTAGGTGGATCCGCATTTTAAAATAACTTGTACTCCCGGTTACACACAACATCATTTAGCTTCATGTTGAACTTTCATGGCTATAAACACGGTCAACATGGGTGAAGAAAAAGTTCATGGCCATGCATTTAAAATGGGCTCCAATAACAGCGTATTCCCAACGATACGGAAAGAGAGGTCACACGTATGTTACTAAATTTCTTTAATATCATGCTTTTTTTTTTTTTTTTTTTTAAGTTATCAAATTTGGTGTTTTTTGATTATCAGTTGCAAAGAGTGCCTAAAATCACAATAGTGCAAGTGACATTCACCGGAATCCAACAAAGTAGCATCAAATAACTTCAATAGTGTCTTCACGCGGCATCAATCTCACTCATGGTCTAAAAACAATACAAACATGAATTTGCATGAATTGGTGAAGGGAAGTGTTTAGGTTAATCGTAGCCGCCATAGATGAAATTAAGAAAACTATCCATGAATTATAAAAATGACTTGGATGAATGTCTAACGTATTTCAAATTACTTTTTGAATATGCCCAATTTTAGAATATTATTTTTATGGGCTGCCTAACTTATTTTTGCACTTTAATTAATAATTAGGCAGAAAGGTGCCCAAGCTGCTAGAGAGCTACGGTATACAATGATATGTTTGAAAATTTTCTTGGAATATACTAGACCCAATGAACTTCAACATGAGGTTGGATAATGAGCAACGTCACGGAGGTGGATCTTTAACTAATAGATCCTTGGAAGGGGTTCTCTTGGAGGCTATTAACTCAAATGTGCCTCTGGCGAACATATAGGTCTCCATATCCGTAACCGGTGGATGGTTTTGATATCCGCCGAACACTACTAAAAGCATGAACGGCTTACCTACCATGCCATGTCATGTCATGATACCCGTGGACATGGCATGACCATTAGGCCATAGCCATCTATGGCCATGGCTGGGCAGGACTTAGGGTTCGGCGCTCCTCCGAGGTCTTCCTTTTCGCGCATCTCGAGCTCTCATTGTGAAGGGCCGCCCTCCCACGCCCTCCATCAGGTTAGGCACTTTTTTCTTGCTTCCAACTTCGTCTTCTTTGCACTCCTCTCGGTGAGCTTGTAATATCTGTACTTGGAGTTCAGATATGGTGTATTTCCGTGAAAGTTAGCGTATACTCGCGTAGGTCGTGGATTAGGGGTTCAGGATTCTCCTTGCACTTCCTCTTCTGTTCCTCTTCCGTGTACTCCTGTCGGTGATCTTGTGGTCTTAGAACTTAGGAACATAGGGTACATTTCGGTGGAAGTCAGCCGCAAAGATGCGTGCTAGGGTTTCCACGAGATTTTTTAGTGTTCAGTGTTATGGACGTCGTCTTTTTGCCTCTATATATCGGCGGGAGGCTCTTATCACTAGAAGCAATCGTTTTAATTGATTTGGCGAGGTAGGGTTTTTGTTCTGTATGTATGGGGTATTTAGAGTATGAGGTTGAGGTGGCAGGGAAGAATTCAAAGTATGGGCAGGGTTAGGGCATTGTCGGCTTCATTATGTTGTGCTGACAGCCATTGATTTAAAGCAGGCAAGATGGCGAAGTCCAAGAATCACACAGCGCACAACCAGTCGTACAAGAACCATAAGAATGGTATCAAGAAGGTCAAGAAGCACAAATATACCTCAAGAAAGGGGGTAAGTCTCGACCTAAATTTTAAGCCTTAAATAATTGCAATACTTGGCTGTAGTTGTCTAGGTTGTCTTCTGTATTGAAAGTTTTGGCATTGGCCATAGCGATTTAGAGAGAGCTGATGGTGTCCCTAAGCATTTTTTGGTGTTCCTAAACTTCGTACACAATCAATGTTGTACAAGTGGTTTGCACTGCAACGCATGAATTGTTGCATCGTAATTGTGAGTATCCCACTTCGAGAAACATTCATTGGAACACATGACTCTGATGTATTGTGGTTGGCAATTGCAGATGGACCCCAAGTTCTTGAGGAACCAGAGATACGCCAAGAAGCATAACAGGGCTGGCGCTGCAGTGGAGGTCGATGAGACGGAAGAGTAGAAATTTGATTTCAGATGTTCTAACTTTTGGTCGTAATTGTACCTCTTTTTATTAGCAACTTTGAACACTCTTAAAGAGTAATGATGTTTTCATGAGATGGGACATGTAATGATTCTGGAGTGCACATGTTCTTGGAGTCTGATCCAACTTTATTCGAAAATGTAAGATTTTGAGCTGGTTGTATAAGGCAACGAAACTGTTTACGGTCTTTGTTCTTGCTTGCTGTGTCAGCTTGATTGTAATACAATAGGGTTTGATATGGCGCTGAATTTCTGCAAGTGTGGACTCATTTGTTGCTTGCTTAATCTGCTTGTATTGTGGTGACCCATACAATATTAGTCACCTAGTGATTTTGATGAATAGTTAACTTAGCAAACTGCTACATGTTATGAACATGGTAACTAAACATGCTCATAGACTTGTCCTAAAATTCTCTTCCGGAGTCTCACTTGATGTCTTGTGGAAAGCAATTGCAGTAAGGGGGCTCTTGTACCCAAAACTATCTAGTTTTCATAGATTGAGACTCACTGCTGCATCATTATGATGATATCAATGATTATTTGGGTTGGGTAATCCATATTATTCTATTGTTCGTGTCCGAACACGTTGCTAAGCTGGTATAAAATGAAGTTCAAGGAGCTTCCTGCTCTTGAAGGTCATATGAACACAAAACAATTTCACAATGTTTACGAGCTGAGGCTTTACGAATGTTTATCATCTGAAGAGATCATATCTCGCTACAATCCCAGTGCATGACAACAACATTACTCAATCCCAGAAATGCTCACTAGGTCATAATCTTAGAATAACCTACTTATTGTGTCCGTGTACCCTTCAAGTCTGCACATAGATGGTGCCTCTATTTAAGTGGTGAATGTTTTCGACTCATGCCCAGTTATAAATACGGGCGCAATTTAAAAATCTGGTCCCTGTTTCCATTTCTTATTTTGGGGCTTTAAATAGAGCGGGAAAAAAGTCCTTGCATGGATAGGACATTATGCATCCCACTTGGGGCAATTCGGTCAGGGACATAGAAGAAATGAAAAGAAAATTGGGACAAGATTTCAAAGGTGGGGAAAACCCTTTGGGTCGGAATTTACAAAAATCTCACATGAATATATATATTTTTCTTGGCATAAGTCTCTGTAAAAATTGAAATTAATAACGAAAATAAGAAATACGATTTCTAGACTTGGTGAGTTTTGTAGAAATATATTAAGCACCTTGTGTTCTTAGATAGTTAATTTTAATGTCACTCATCTATAACCAATAGTGCAGTAGGCCTAACCAAACTGCATATTTCAATCTTGCACTAAAGAAGTAGAAAATAATGTTTGGTGCTTTTCTCTGCTCATATGTGTGATGTGCGTGATTAACTATGGAAAACAATTTGCTTGTCCATGGGGCAATGGATAGTGCCACATCAACACACCCATGGCATCCAAGCAATTTGGACCATGACATATGGATATGTTGCAACATTAGCAAGTGTGATGCCAATGTGGGTTAGATTGGGAACCTTTAGCAGTAGATTGTGGCTGCACGTTGGACTTGTGCTTGTGATGTATGTGTGTACATGACATTGTGAATCATATTATTGGGGTTTAGGGTATAGCTTGGCAAGAACTTTGTGAGGGGGGAATATCTTGAAAACATTGGGGTGGTTGGGTGCTTAAATCCAAGAACCATGGTTTTGGGGACAATGGTGTTGAGTTGTGCATTTTGTGGATGGCACTTTGGGGGGATCATGATGTTCTCCTAAGCTTTTTTGTTGCTTTTGAGCTCATAAAACATCTAATGCTAATCAAATACAAAAGCAACAACTCATCCAACATCACATAGTAATTGAAGGGCAAGTTTCTAATATGAAATTCTTTAGGTTTCATGTCAGTGTGATGTGGCGCAACAGAGATGTGTTGTGTGGTGGTAAAGATTATTTGCCCAATATTTGATCAAGGCGTGTGTGACTTCAACCATGGGGTTCAGGTGCATATCATAGTTCCTAGCATATCAATTTTTTTAGTGGGCACTGACTTTCTTTCATAGGCAACCAAAAATACGTTTGTGCAATACGTGAGACCATGCTCCCCATGAATTTCATTGACAACTAGACCCGGTTAGCCCACATTTAACATTTTGAGGTTGCACACCTTGCACTGAAGGTGTTTCAATATCCTTGTGGAATCTACAAAGTGGTGTATGGCTGTTGGGAATGGGCGCAAGAATGTGAACGACACGGTAATAGCAAACATTGCAGCCGGGGACGTTGAATGTTCTTGGATAAGGTTACAACCTCGTGTAAAATAGCTTAACTAAAATTGGAATGAAAAATTGTCCAGATGAAAAATCACCCCTACGTTCCCAAAAGGTTCCACATGTTCCCACAATGTTTCATTGAAGAGGGGTTAAGGTATTGAAGCACAATACAAATAGAGATCAGATTGTACAAGAAAATACACATACACAAAGACGTATGAATGATGCTTGGAGTGAGATGGTTGTCCTCACCCCTTGCCTTGCCTTTTATTGCGCTTTTCCTCCTTGGTTCATATAATAGGGGTTGTCACACCTCCTCGGAGAATGGAGAATGGAGAATGAGGAAAAAGAGGAGCCAATAGGATAACTTCTCCATAGAGAAAGGTGTGACACCCCTATTGTGGCCCGTGGAGAATGGAGAATGGGAATTACACGTGAGTCAACATGTGGTAAGAATTCATGCTATGTTCACATGCTCGGATTTGAAGTCCGTTTTCTCATCCATCATGCACTTTTTGTAGTGTGGATTTTTTACTAAAACTTTTATGGGAAGTTAGCTTCGTGCATGTGTGATCCGATTAGAAAGGGGATGATTTGTGAAAATTTTATGCATCATTTCATGTTGTAGTGTTCCACCCAAAATTTTGAAGATTTTAGTCTAAAAGTGCTCTTAAAAAAGTGAAGTACTAAAACTAAGCAATCAAAAAATCTCTAAAAATCACTACACCTAGAGTATTACGTTTCAACCCAACACAACAAATTTCATTATTAGATTGTCAATATCTTATTCGTAATCATATTACAAAAGAGTGTTAAATTTTAAGTTTGAAATTTAATACAGAAATATTGGTGATAGCAATTGCAAATCTAACCGTATGGATAGAATCTAAAATGCATACTGTACAACTTTTATTCATTCATCAAGTTGAAAATATCCCTTTTAGTTGCATTTTATAATGCATCTTTGAAAAAATGCCAAATCTAAAAAGGGTGACAACGTTTAGGGGTTAAGGAAGGATGTTTGTTATGTTTTGTGTTGTTTTGTATGTAGCTTTGAGATCTCTTGGATCATGCAATGACGTGCTAATAATAATGTAGTGCAAAAGTGTAGTAAAATACAAGTGTTTTTTCAAATAGGATTATCATCTACATTTAAATTTTTTCAAAAGTAAAAGTATTGAAATGCATGTTTGATACTTCATAAAAATATATTTAAAAAGTAAAATATTAATTAATAAATTGAATGCATATTTTAATAACATAAAAGAATAATTTTGCAAAGCAAAAGAATAAAATTTTAAAGTAAAAATATTAAATTTTACTTTGTAAAACAATTAGTGAAACACTATATATAATCCCCTTCAATATGTATTTTGGATCATTGTACATCATCGTTGGTTTCACTTGAAATATATATATATATATAATATATTAGATCCTTCATATTATTTGTCTTTGCCTTTTGCAGTTGTAAATATTTCCGTAGTGAATGAGCTAAGGCTATTGAAGAACTTGAAAATACTCTTGCAGCACGTATAGTGTTTAATTGTATGGAAATGATAGCTTTATGTACTGATTCGTCAAGCAGTGCTAGCAGTTCCTCTACTTTTGATAGTGGTGATGAGGGCCTCGACATTGTCTCTACACTTTACAATTGCATCTTATCACAACACTATTTTGCAGGGAGACATCATGAAAGGGTAGATTCATCACGCATGGCTAATGATATACTTCGTATGAACCCTAATAGGTTTAAAACAAGATTTAGGATGTCACCCACAACATTCGACAGAAGTTGGAATATGATCAAGGACCACAACATCTTCACTAATGTTAGCACTTCCGCTCAATTCGATCCAAGGCTACAGTTCCTAGTTGTTTTATTCAGGTTTGGAGCCTATGAAAACGGCGCCTCCAGGGCAAATGTTGCGGCATCATTTCATATATCCACTAGCATTCTATGGAAGTTCACAAAACACGTTATGATTGCTCTTTTATCACTTGAAAAGAATGTCGTATGTTGGCCCAATGTAGCGGAAAAGAAAGCCATCAAACTTTCTATTCAAGAATCCCATGGAATTCCCAACGTCATCGACATAATGGATGGTACTCATGTTATACTTGCTGCAAAACCAAACTATCAAGGGGAACAATATTTCAACAGAAAAAGCCGATACTCCATTTCATGTATGATCGTCAACGACCACAATTATAGAATAACACACCTACATGCAGGTTTCTCTGGCTCCACCCATGATAGTCGTGTGTTCATGAACTCTCACATATAGCTTCACCATGCTGATTTCTTCAAATCTCTTGAGTATATTCTATCAGACACTGGCTACCTTCTCACTGCTATTACTCTACCACCATACAAGGTCCCTGCCTCAAAGAAAAAAGAGAATCAACGTTTCAATAAATATCTCTCTTCTATTCGTGTGCGGTCCGAACATACCATTGGGCAATTGAAGGGGAGGTTTCAAAGCCTTCGTGGCATTCCTACAGTCATTTCAAGAAAGGAAACGTGTGCTTTGGATTCGGAGTTGTGCCGTCCTATACAACCTGCTCTTCGTGGATGTATATGATTATTATGTGATTATTATGTGGATGTATATGATTATTATATGATTATTATCTCACACACACACACACACACACACAAACACAGAGAACAGGAGATCAAAGCGTGGAAGACAACAGGGCTTCCGAACACGAAATCAAGCTTTCAGTGCAGATCTGCGATCGGAGAGTGCACAGCGAGTGCAGATCTGCGATAGGAGAGCGCACAACGTTGTAGATCTGCGATAGGAGAGCGCACAGCGTTGCAGATCTGCGATAGGAGAGCGCACAACTTTCATTATTAGCGATCGGGAGAGCACACATTGCGCACAGTGCAGATCCAGAGGTTCCGGGAAGAAGAGTCCATAGTTCCTCGAGAAGAAGACAAGAACCCACAGATCAACGCGAAGAGGCCAGGAGAAGCCACAGTTGAAGTAAGAACGAGTGAGTGAGTAGCCCGCAGGGAGCCGAATCAGATTAATGGGAGATTAACTAACGATTCTAGTGATTTGTGAAGAGATGGCCGCTCCAACAAGAGGTCGCCGACGAGGTGGACCCGAAGGAGAGAAAAGAAGAAGATCAAATCTAGATCTAGGAGATGGAAGAGGAGGAAGAGCATCAACACCAACATACACCATCAACAACATCAGAGCAGATCCAGATTTGAAGGAGGAGAGAAGGAAAACACTAACATCAGCAACAGACGCCTTCAATACCAAGGCTGGGCTTCTATTCATATTATGGGTGCTTATAAGCACCAACACAATGTGTGCTTGCACACACCACACTGCTCACTCATCAATGCAACCCTCCATAATCCTCCCACCAAGTTCTCACCCACCAATGCCAACTCCCACCATATACCCACTAAGCTGCCATCCATCAATCCCAGCTACGAACTACCACTCATCAATGCACATCACTACATCGCACTCACTAAGCCACCACCTATTCATATTATGGGTGCTTATAAGCACCAACACAATGTGTGCTTGCACACACCATACTGCTCACTCATCAATGCAACCCTCCATAATCCTCCCACCAAGTTCTCACCCACCAATGCCAACTCCCACCATATACCCACTAAGTTGCCATCCATCAATCCCAGCTACAAACTACCACTCATCAATGCACATCACTACATCTCACTCACTAAGCCACCACCAAGCACCACCTCCACGATTGAAACGCGCTCCATGCACAAAGATGTTGCCACCGCCACCCACAAACCACAAAGGCATACACACAAAGGTAAGTACAAACAATGGCACCTACCAACAAGCAAATACTTATACCAAAACGAAACAACCATCCAAGAGACTATGTATAAGCTTACCTTATAAAAAACAACATGGCTGCCCCTCGCCCCTTCACACCGCCAAAAGCCAGTCATACCAGATCCATACCAAAACACACAAAAAACACCACAAAAACCGCCAAAAAACACAAACCCTACCAAAAGCCACCCACCACAACACCACAAAACGCCAACACCCACATCATGAAAATCCAAAAGGAGAAAACCACCACTTGCCACAACATTCACACACACACCAGATCACACTACACACAGTACATCCACACATCCCGAACCCGACACTTCCACCGAAATATCACACAAGGTGCCAATTTTTTCGTCACAAGTGCCGAGAATGCACAGACACGGATTCAAACCCCAGCAGTCGCCGCAGCACATCCCAACACACTTCCACCCCAGTAGCACCCTACTGCTCACACACTCACCACCACATCGCACACTCAATACTAGCAACGCACCGGTGCCAGCAACACATACATAGCAACAACCAGAGCATAACCCTAACCATGAAAAACCGCCACCCACCAAACTTGATCAACCAAACAAACCATATATGTAAAAATTTACTCACACCCCCCAATAGAACCAACACAACAACCCCCCAATGCACGGACCCAACCCTCACACAAAATGAAGCACTCAACCCCCACAATACGGGTACACTAGCATTCCCCCCCCCTAACCTCACAACCGCCCCCAATACCTTACTCCCCACTTTTACCACACATACATCAACTACGCAATGGCCACCACACCAACACCACCCCAATTACCTTTTACATAATCAAGCGCACGCATCTCAAGCACCCAACATGCCATAAAATCACCTCATATATCATAGACCTCCAAACAATCATACTACGTGGCGGCGACATACAACCCAACCCCGGACCGACCACACAAATCCTCAATAACCTCCCAAAAAACTACTCAAAAAGACAAAAACAATACTTCATAGCAAACACACTAAACCTAAAACCCCAATATCAACACCTAGAAGAACTTTTTGCCCCATTCTTGACTCAATCTACCCAAATCAACCCACATCCAACCTTGCCACACCTACAAAGACATAGTCTTCTTCTATCAAACTACCCCCCACATTACCAAATATATGCCTTCATAATCGCTATCGGCCCAATGCCACACCAATGTAATGACCAGCTCTCCAATCATCTTGACCCAAGATGCCTCACCATACTACGAAGACTTAAAAATAGTGAACCACACCAATACATGGAACCCCCCCACTTACAACAAATACTCATCAAACAAACATCACATGTCTCCTCAACAATACCCATACATGACCACATCAATAAAGAAATCGCACAAGGAACCCTCGTCACCCAACAAAGCCTTGCCCAACAATTCCCCTTAATACCCTCACAACTTCTCCAAAATCTCGCGAAGCGCACCCAACAAATCATTGGTTTCACACATACCCAGAATAGCACACATAGCCAACCCCCACAACAACAACACACAAACACCTATAGCACCAACACACACATCATCACATGGAACACAGGACACATTAGCTCTAGCCTCCCAGGCATCATAGAACTCACAAACACCCTACACAACCCACCCAATATCATTCTTCTACAAGAAACCAAACTAAATAAAAATAAATCCACCACGTACATAGACAATAAGTTTCCAGACTATAAGATAATATACAACAACTCGAATCCCACAAATCTAGGAAGAAATCGCCAACACAATACAAGTGAACCCCCACGTGGAGGGGTATTAGCCATGATCCACAAAAAATATACACCTCTGAAAATATAACCAAAATTCCCACCCCACCTAACATCTCACCCTACCTACAAGCCCTCAAAATCGCCAACAAACCACTAGCACCAATCCTCATTATGAATCTATATATGCCATCACACCCACATGACCTAAGCCTCATACCGGAAATCACAACTCAAATCAACATCCTAACAAAACACCACCACACATACAAGATCATATTGGCAGGGGACTTTAATAGAGACATCCTGTTGAGGGGACACATCCACGAAGGCACACCCCAAGCTCCCACTAGTGACGACAGGGAATGGGCAAGATATATGCAGACCCTCAACCTACATCCAATCCAAAACACCGAAACCCTATCCCGACAGGGTGGCCACAACTACTCATCCACTAGTGTTATAGACGGATTTTACACTAACACACCACAACATACCAACATAACATGCACAACTTTACTCCAGCAAAATCAAAATTCGGACCACTATCCTGTCATCCTAGACCTTGGCCCCAACACACTAATTCAAAAAACGGACAACCCTACACAACAGACCCCAAGAATGACTTACCCCATACCACCAGAAAAAATCCAAAAAATAATCACTCGGTTCCAAGAAGCCACTAATCTTGACACACAAACACTCACCCAACAATTACACACCCTACACCTCCACCACACGGACTGGGAAGAAGCCCAAAAAAAATTCCAAAACATAATCAACACACTAAGTATATGCGTTGAAGAAACATGCCTCACCACACAAAACATCCTTGCACTACCACACAGAGCCCGACAACAAGGAGGCTTCCTCCCACGAAAACAACAAAAAATATGGAAACACCACCTCCAGATCTACCATAGCACCAGAAAAGCAATCCGAGCTACAAACTCACTGCCACGCGCAAGCTGGCCAAGTCACCCAGATATACAACAAATCTACACACTCAAAAATACCACCATCCCCCCTACACCAGACAATGACAGAACGGTAAAACAATGGATAGAAGAGCTTGCAACCATAGGACGAACAGCCAAGATGGAAGCCCACAAGATCACCACCAAACAAACGGCCATTAACTGTAAAAAAACCATCGCAAAATACAGACTTTTACTCAACACCAAACCTAAAAGTATACACAAAAAAATATTCAAACCAGCCACAAGCACACCCCTAGAGTGCCTCAAAGACATAAGAGACAACATACTCACAAATCCAATAGAAGTTAACCATGAAATCTCACAAACACAACAAAACTCCTTCAATAGGAAAGCCCCGCTATGCGATGACCCCGCTGACCACCCCACAATATGCCATTGCGCAGTCCGTAAATATCCATGGCTAGATCACGAAGGATTCATCATTGAGAAACGAGGACCCCATAATGCCAAAATATCGGAAAATTTCACCCGAGAAGTTTACGACAATAGCCTAAAGCGATTAGCCAGGGGGAAAACCCCGGGCCCTGACAACATCCCAAATGAAATTCTCAAAGCCCTACACCCATCCTTCCACGACATGTTGTTTCTCTTCTTCAGGCAATGTTACCACCAGAAAAAAATACCCCAGTACTGGAAACATAGTAAAACAATACTCCTCCACAAAAAAGGCGACCCCCTAATGCTCGCCAACTACAGACCTATTGCTCTGGCTAATACTATATATAAGCTTTACACTAGTACACTTACTGCCTTACTCACAAGCTACGGTGAAAAACACAAAATCATCCACTTTAGCCAAGAAGGCTTTCAACCACAAAGAAACACAACTAGACAAATCCAAATGATAATAGCAGCACTAGAAGATGCACGCTTAACCAATAATGACATATTCCTCACCTACATAGACTTTAGAAACGCCTTTGGATCCATAGACCACGCGAGACTCCTCGCATTAATGGAGGACCTTGGATACCCTCCAGATGCAGTAGAACTAATAGGAAATATTTACACAAAATCAACCACCTCCTTCCATGGTAATCACTTCGGGACAACCCCGCCCATACAAATTAATAGAGGCACCATCCAAGGTGATACCCTAAGCCCCTACCTCTTCATCATCTTCCTAGATCCACTCCTCCGATGGCTAGAAAAAGACAACATAGGCTACCACTTCAAGACATCACCTACTACTTGTAACACCACAACATATGCGGACGACCTTGCCATCCTTACCGATAACATAATACATATCCAACCACAAATACGCAAACTCCAAAAATACTCAGAATGGGCACATCTAGATCTCAACCTCTCTAAATGCGCAATTACAGGATGCCCAAACAAATCAAACCTCAAACCCACTACCTTCAAAGCATACATACAAGCTCAACACATCCACTTCAAAAATAAACCCTTCCCCACACTCACACAAAATGAACCATATACATATCTTGGCATCAATCTAGTCCCTTCGTTAAAATGGAACATCCAAAAAAATATCACCATGGAAAAAGCCAAACAACAAAGCAAACTGCTAATGACATCCCATGCCACAATTAAGCAAAAAATACACATTTTAAACACAGTAATAAAACCAGGAATAACATATGCCTACTACGCCGTCCCATTTTCCAAACCAAACATAAAGAAACTAGACAAAATCCTTAGCAAGCTAACCAAAGAAATATGTCACTTACCCAATAGCACAACAAACATACTAACCCACCTATCCAACGAAGACTTTGGCATCAATACCACCTCCATCCTTCCCGACTATATCAACTGCATAGGCAAACAACTACTAAACGCCCTCAACGACCAAGGCCAACTAGGCCAAGTCTATCAGGGCCTTACCAAGTACATAACAACAAAATATGGAGGGTCCCACCACCTCCCACGTCTGAAATATCAAGCATGTGCAAGATCACCTGTATCTCGCACACTCTACCTACTCGAAAGAGAATATGAAATCCATGTACACACCACCATCAAAAACTTCCCCATAAAACAATCGGCAATAGAACTCGCATGGACACAAACCGTAGAATACGCCCTCTTCTCCCCAAACCAACAACAAACCGCTAAAAGATACCTCAACAAATTGCACACATACAATATAACTACCCTCAATCAAATCCAAAACCCCGACACACACCAGATATTATCCCCTAAGGAATTCAAACAAAAATTCAAAACTGCCCCCAAACTAATCAAGGAAGCTTTAGCACAAGCCCAAATACTATTCCCACATAACTCACCGACAACCCACAACCCTCCCCCACAACAAATACCACCTATAATACACACCCCACCCACAAATACCAATAGCCAAGTAGAAAACGTGGACCTCACAAGTGGAAAACCCATAAAAGCCATAATAAGCACCAAAACCACCACATACAAAGACAAGTGGGGAGCCAAAGCCATAAAGCAACACTACCTATGTCAATGGGATACCCACCCAAATAACACAACAAAATGGGTAGAAGCATCGTTACTTCTCCACCATGACAATATTACCCTAGACCATAACATGTTCATACTCCATACATTTCTACAAAACCAACATAAAGCCGACACCTTAGCCACATACAACTCATGCATAAACTTTTCACAATCCAAAGACCACAGATTCATTCGCCCACCAATCAGTGTCCCAAACCTCACGCTAATCACAAAGGAATGCAATCCAGATAAAGATATCACTACCACCAAACCCACCATACAAATACAAGGAACAGAAGCCAATATATATGACCAAAATGGGGCATACGTCCTAACCATGCCAACCACAAGATTACAATGGCTCTGGGAACGATATAGCCAAAACCAATCGCACCCTATGATACACTTCTTCAACCCCCCACCCCAAGACTTTGCCACCAAAATCTTATGGCTAACCCAAAGATACGTCACAATCCTCCCAAAAAGAAAGCCAAAAAAACATGACCCAAATAACAACCACCACACCCTACACCCTTCCACCTTACACACCTTAATAGTAACCTACAACATCACACACTCATATTACTCCTCACCCCTCACCTGCCCAATAATACTCACACAATATAACTCCCCACACAATAGAGACATAATATTTGGATCAACAGGCCTCGCACACTCATCCAAATGGAGAGGCAATGGCCTAGCCCACCCCCCAGACCTTAAAACCGCAATGACATCAATCCAATGGGCCCGTATGGCAGCCCAGACAAACCAAGATGCCACAACCATCATCATAATCAACCACAAAGAAAATACCCTCCCTATCACCCATACGGATGTGCATATACTCGCAACCATCCCTCCTAACACCATACAATACGCCCCCACACTGGAATGGCCAAAATACCTACATCAATTAGAAAATCAATACACCACCATAATAAAGATACACAAACATGGCCCCACCGCAGATAATCCCCAAATACCCAACACAATCACATCCAACATACTTGGACTTTATAATATTAAAGTTCAAAACAACCAAACCCAAATTACCCCTCATAGGACAAAAATAAAATATTCCAAAGCATGGTATCAAGCCCCACAATACAACCACCCAGAAATCAACCACCCAACACCCCCCTTACCAATAGAACTGTATAATATCCACCCCCTCAAATTCAAGCCTCAACAATGCATATACACTGATGGATCATTCATACCCCCTGACGAACATGGCATAGGCAACACAGCTGGATCGGGAGTTTACTCCCCCGCCGACAACGTTCGAATTGCGGAGAGACTCCCAGGGCTCCAAAACATCCTCAGAGCTGAACTGAACGCCATACTAATAGCAATCCAAAGTACACAACACCACACGCGAGACCTCCATATCTTTACTGACAGCCTCAATAGTATATATTTGCTAAACAATCACATACGACACCCATCATCCCAACACAACCATCCGGATAAACTACTCATAGCCGCCATAGTCAACCACATAACATGGTCCACGCACAAAATCACAATTCAAAAGGTCAGAGCCCATACAGGCATAATAGGCAATGAAATAGCAGATTAATTAGCAAATGATGGAGCCCTCCTAAACAAACCCACCAACACACCTAGAATACATACGGCCCATACCACACCATACTGGCTCAACGGGGTACCAACAGGCACCCACACGGGTGCCATACGAAACCTCCAAACATACATCAATAAAGAACATAGGAGTCAAGAGTTGAGAATATCACAATCCAAATTCTCGTACATAGACAAATGGACGTCCAATGACCAAATAAATCACAAATTCTCCAATCAATTATGGAAAAACCCCGGGACCATAGACGTCCAAATCACACAAACTCTCAAGTTTCGCTACGCCCAATACATGGGCAACCATCGGAAACATATATTCTGGCCCAATTTATACCCAAACCCAAACTGTACGCTATGCCCCAATAACACCATCGATACATGGCCACATTGTGAGCCCAAATTGATGCTCACATGTGTTGTTAACACTTGTAAAACATTACAAGTGGTGTTTTGTTGATTTATGATTATTCACAAAAATATAAAAAGAATGAAGCTTGAAGAAAGCTAAGTTTGAAGCATTAGGCTTGTATGGAGTGGATTTAAGTAGTATGAGGACATACCTTGGTAAAGTGTGGTAGGTAGAAAGCCAAGGTTAGTTAAATGTTTGAATTAGGATCTTTGTTGATCATTTGAGGGAGAAAGGCTTAGGAGATAAGATGAGAGCCTACAAAATAGGAAGAGAGTTCGAGGGCTTATCGTGAACCTTGTGGATGGGATGAGTCCCTACTTAGAAGGAGAAGGTTAAGGGGTTGTGATTGGAGGCTCTAATCCTCTCACCCTATCCTTACCTCATGCCCTCTCTCCCTCTCAACTCACTAAATGATCCCTCATTCTCCCCTCACTCACTCTCTCTTTCCTTCGTGCTCCTTAAGCACCCCACGGGTTATAAGTGTGGGTGTGTGGGAAGTAAGATAGGAGCACATGTGTGTGCTTAGTTCTTAGGTAAAGAACCAAGGCTATTTAGCCTTGAAGAGGGATTGACCTCTTGTTAGAAGTAGATTGGATTTAAGGAATTTGGAGTTTGATTGTAAACTTCAACTTGTTGCATTGAGATTCATATTGAAGTGAGAGAGTTCAAACTTGTTTAAACTTGTGGCATTTAGAGTGACTAGATTGTACTAGGTGCATTACTTGTAGTGTTTTATTAGTTATGAACTTGAGCAGAACTTTATAGTGAGAGATTTGTCAATTATGGATGATCAAAGTGTTCAATGGGTATGAAAATTTGAGGGATTGTTTATTATAAAGTATGGGAGTTGTGATAAAAATTTGAGAGCTTCGGTCATTGGGATGAAAGAGTTATTAAAAGTTGAAGGGGAGGGTGTCTAGGAACAAAGCAGCAAGGTTTGAAAATATGTATCTCTTAGAGGGTTATAGATATGGATACCAAAATTTGACACTACCTTCTGAACTTATATATCTATCTTGTGTCAAAATGTTAGATTGATTGGACGTAGGAGTTGGAAGTTATTAGAGTTTTAATGACCAGATGCTTTATCACAACATTCATACTAAGTAGTTAGAGTTAGAATTTCATGCATAACTTTTGCATATGAACTCTATTTGTGCCAAAATTTGGTGTGGAGATTTTTGATAAGGTACTTAACAAGTGTACCAAATTTCACTTGAAGAACATAAGTTGGGTGGGAGTTATACTATTCTAAAGTTTAGTAGGAAGACATTGATAGAGATTTACATCAAGAAGAACTTAGAGAAGGAAGGGCAAGGATAAGTATATAAGTATTTTTTAATACTTGTATTTAAAGCCTATGTGCTCATGGAATCCACAAGCGAAGTGTCATGTACCAATACGGAATCAACCACGATGACATGTGATAGCACGGAATCAATAAGCGAAAACTCATGTAGTATTGTGGAGTCGACGGCAAGGACTCGATTCACAAGAGGGATATCTTTGAAGGCATGCGTGGCCAAAGCGGCCGGGTGGACATTAGAAAAGGCTAAAGATATAACCTTGCCCGACATTAAGGAATGTAAAACTACATAGTGTGGTGTTAATCAAGTTGTGTATATTCCAAGGGTAGATTGGAATTTTATATTGGGTTACAAAGAGAGAAGTCTCTACATGTCATTATAAATTTTTCCACTCTGGCTAGGACGAAATCGAAGGGTGCAGGATTTTTGGTGACACAAATAGAAAGACTTTCCTGGTAAATTTGATGCGGTGTGGTTAGGGCCTTACATTGTGAAGAATACCTTTCCTAACAACTCCTTAGAATTGGAGACATTCAATGGACAAAGCTTCCCAACACGAACAGCTGGAAGCAGGTGCAAGGAATACCGAGCATGTAGATGACTTGACTTCGAGCAAGACATTCTAGGAGCCGGTCCCAGATGGTCGCCAATAATGTGAGCCCAAATGGTGCCCACATATGTTCTTAAGTCTTTGAGACCATTAGAAGTTATATTTTAACTTTCATTAATTATTCACAAAAATTGTGGATGGGATGAGTCCCTACTTAGAAGGAGAAGGTTAAGGGGTTGTGATTGGAGGCTCTAATCCTCTCACCCTATCCTTACCTCGTGCCCTCTCTCCCTCTCAACTCACTATATAAGTCCTCATTCTTCCTTCTCTCTTCTTCTTTCCTTCGTGCTACTTGGCATCCCACGTGTTATAAGTGTGGGTGTGTAGGAAGCAAGATAAAAGCACGTGTGTGTGCATGGTTTTAGGGTGAAGAGCCAAGACTAGTTAGCCTTGAGGTGGGCTTGATTTCTTGTTAGGAGTGGCTTGGGTTGGAAGAATTTAGAGTGTGATTTATAGTCTTCAAATTGTAGTACTTGGATTCATGATATCCATACTTATAATTATTTAGACTTACAAGGTTATGTTTGTGAAACATTGGATCATTTAGTTTTGTAGGACTTACAAAGTTACATTATTGAAGTAGGTGAGCTTATGTGTGTGTGAAGTAAGAGAGAGCCACATAGGTATGCGAGGTTATAAGGTGAAGAGTCAAGATCAATTAGTCTTGAAGATTAGCCTTATATTATTAGATGTGGTTTAGACTCAAGACATTCATTATTGCATATTCACGTAGAAGACTTTATTACCTATCCATGGATACCAAGAACTCATTTTTTGGACTTCATATGAATTTTTGAGAGCCAAAAAACCGAAATTATGTCCAAACTTCTAAAAAAGAATAAAAAAATGCAGATTCAAAGGGAACAACGTAGAATTGCGACCATATATTTTTTGGCAGTAGAAATATTATTGCATATTTATGTAGAGGACTTCATTACCTATCAATGGATACCAAGAACTCATTTTTTGGACTTCATATGAATTTTTGAGAGCCAAAAAACCGAGACTATGTCCAAACTTCCAAAAAAATAGTGACACACTCTTATAATTTTTGACTTATGATGTTTAGACTTAAATGGTTGGATTCATTAGGTAGGAAGGGGTGTGTGTAACTTTTGAATGTATTGGTGATTGACCATTGAAGTAAGTGTTTTTAAACACTCGTACTCTTTTGGTTGAAATAATTATACATTGAACTACAGAGGAGGGAGTTATTATGTGTCAGTCCAACATTTCACACTCGGGCTAGGACGAAATCAAGGGTAAGGGACTTTGGGTGACACCAAAGGGTGGTGCAAATGGGCGGCCGCGTGTCACCAAAAATCCTGCACCCTTCGATTTCGTCCTAGCCCGAGTGGAAAAATTTATAATAACATGTAGAGACTTCTCTCTTTGTAACCCAATATAAAATTCCAATCTACCCTTGGAATATACACAACTTGATTAACACCACACTATATAGTTTTACATTCCTTAATGTCGGGCAAGGTTATATCCTTAGCCTTTTCTAATGTCCACCCGGCCGCTTTGGCCACGCATGCCTTCAAAGATATCCCTCTTGTGAATCGAGTCCTTGCCGTCGACTCCACATTACTACATGAGTTTTCGCTTATTGATTCCGTGCTATCACATGTCATCGTGGTTGATTCCGTATTGGTACATGACACTTCGCTTGTGGATTCCATGAGTACATAGGCTTTAAATACAAGTATTAAAAAATACTTATATACTTATCCTTGCCCTTCCTTCTCTAAGTTCTTCTTGATGTAAATCTCTATCAATGTCTTCCTACTAAACTTCAGAATAGTATAACTCCCACCCAACTTATGTTCTTCAAGTGAAATTTGGTACACTTGTTAAGTACCTTATCAAAAATCTCCACACCAAATTTTGGCACAAATAGAGTTCATATGCAAAAGTTATGCATGAAATTCTAACTCTAACTACTTAGTATGAATGCTGTGATAAAGCATCTGGTCATTAAAACTCTAATAACTTCCAACTCCTACGTCCAATCAATCTAAAATTTTGACACAAGATAGATATATAAGTTCAGAAGGTAGTGTCAAATTTTGGTATCCATATCTATAACCCTCTAAGAGATACATATTTTCAAACCTTGCTGCTTTGTTCCTAGACACCCTCCCCTTCAACTTTTAATAACTCTTTCATCCCAATGACCGAAGCTTTCAAATTTTTATCACAACTCCCATACTTTATAATAAACAATCCCTCAAATTTTCATACCCATTGAACACTTTGATCATCCATAATTGACAAATCTCTCACTATAAAGTTCTGCTCAAGTTCATAACTAATAAAACACTACAAGTAATGCACCTAGTACAATCTAGTCACTCTAAATGCCACAAGTTTAAACAAGTTTGAACTCTCTCACTTCAATATGAATCTCAATGCAACAAGTTGAAGTTTACAATCAAACTCCAAATTCCTTAAATCCAATCTACTTCTAACAAGAGGTCAATCCCTCTTCAAGGCTAAATAGCCTTGGTTCTTTACCTAAGAAGTAAGCACACACATGTGCTCCTATCTTGCTTCCCACACACCCACACTTATAACCCGTGGGGTGCTTAAGGAGCACGAAGGAAAGAGAGGATGAGTGAGGGAAGAATGAAGGATTATATAGTGAGTTGAGAGGGAGAGAGGGCATGAGGTAAGGATAGGGTGAGAGAATTAGAGCCTCCAATCACAACCCCTTAACCTTCTCCTTCTAAGTAGGGACTCATCCCACCCACAAGGCTCTCGATAAGCCTTCGAAATCTCCTCCTACTTTGTAGGCTCTCATCTAATCTCCTAAGCCTTCCTCCCTCAAATGATCAACAAAGATCCTAATTCAAACATTTAACTAACCTTGGCTTTCTACCTACCACACTTTACCAAGGTATGTCCTCATACTACTTAAATCCACTCCACACAAGCCTAATGCTTCAAACTTAGCTTTCTTCAAGCTTCACTCTTTTTATATTTTTGTGAATAATCATAAATCAACAAAACACTACTTGTAATATTTTACAAGTGTTAACAACACATGTGGACATCAATTTGGGCTCATCCCTTCCACAAGTGTTAACAACACATGTGGGCATCAATTTGGGCTCACATTATTGGCGACCATCTGGGACCGGCTCCTAGAATGTCTTGCTTGAAGTCAAGTGTCTTCATGTGTGGAATTGCTTGCACCTACTGCCGGCTGTTCGTGTCGGGAAGCTTTGTCCCTTGAGTGTCTCCAATTGTACCGAGTTGTTCGAAAAGGCATTCGCCACAATGTAAGGACCTAACCAAACCGCATCAAATTTGCCCGGAAATTTTTTTTTCTTCCCATCTTGGAGCATAACCAACATTCCTCGTTCTAATGCCCTCTTCTTGTGACGCTTGTCAAAGATAACCTTCCTTCGCCTTTGAATTGCTTCCATGTGTTGAGCGGCCCTCCGCCTCTTCTCATGCAACTCCTCTAGATCCCCGAGCCTATTTCTCAAAGACTCATTGTCGTTGAGGCGTGTCCCTATTGCAACCCTCAATGACTCCACCTCAAATTCAATAGGGAGTGTAGCCTCAATACCGTAAACCAAAGAAAACGGAATAGCTTGTGTTGTCACTTTGTAAGTCGTCCGATAAGCCCACAAAGCCGCGTTTAACTTGACGTCCCAATCTCTCTTTGAGTCGATGACCGTCTTGCGTAAAACGCCCACTAGAATCCCGTTCACCCGCTCCGTTTGACCATTAGTTTGAGGGTGATAGGGAGTAGTCTTCCTATGGTCGATCTTAAACCTCTGAGTCATCTCTAAAATGAGGTCATTAAGAAAATATGTACCTCTATCACTAACTAGAATCTTTGGGACTCCAAACCTAGTAATGATATTTTCATACATAAATGTGGCGGCATGTGCGGCCGTGTCGGTTTTTACCGCCTTGGCTTCCGCCCATTTAGTCAAGTACTCGGTAGCTACAACAATGTATGCCATCCCTCTCGAAGAGTGGGGATGGACCTCCCCTACATAATCTATTCCCCATTTCTCAAAGGGAACTAGTGGTAATGAAATGTGCAATGGCATCTCCATCCTAAGGTCATTTCGAGCGTACCTTTGGCAAGCATCACACCTTCTAACATAGTCGTGTGAATCCTGAAACAATGTAGGCCAAAAGTAACCTGCTCTAAGGATTTTCTGGCCGGTAAGTTGACCAGAAAAATGCCCTCCACAAGCATTATCATGACAAGCCTCTAGAATATCCGGAACCTCTACTTGCGATACACATCTTCTCAAGATGGTGTCCGCTCCTCTCCTGAACAATCTATTGCCTATCACTGCAAAGTGCCTACTATTGACTCTAACCTTTCTTTTCTCCTCTTTCGTCCATTCGGTTGGTAATTGTTGAGTGGTCAAGAACTCTACAATTCCGGCATACCAATCCGGTGTGGACGTGACTACAAACAATCTATCATCCATGAGGCTATCATCTATTGGCGTAGTGCCCATCTCCTCCGACAATCTAGACAAGTGGTCGGCTTGTAAATGCATGCGGCCCGGTTTATATTCCACCGTGTAATCAAACTCTTCGAGTAACAAGACCCACCTAGCCAACCTTCCACTCAACTCCGGCTTGTTGACCAAATATTTAATGGCCATGTGATCCACAAAAAACACTACCGGATTACAAATAAGATAGTGCCTAAACTTCTTGACCGAAAATACCATGGCTAGACACTCTCTCTCCGTAGTGGAGTAATTCCTCTCCGCGGAAGTCAATTGCTTACTAGCATAAGCTACGGGTAGATCCTTCCCCTTCTCTCCCGTGGATTGACACAAGGCACTACCCACCGCTACGTTGCTAGCATCACAATACACATGAAAAGGTTTTTCCCAATCCGGGGGCCTTAAGACAGGATAAGTGCTCAATTTGGACCTTAACTCAACAAAGGCCTTTTGGCACTCATCCGTCCAAACAAATCTGACATCCTTCTTGAGCAATTGAGTGATAGGGACCGCTATCTTTGCAAAATCCGGAATCAACTCTCTATACCACCCCACATGTCCTAGCAACTTAGAGATCCCCTTGGCATTTTTCGGAGTTTCCAACTCATCAATGACCGCGATCTTGTCCGGATCCGGTTCTCTTCCCTTTTGGCTCACAACATAACCCAACAAAACTCCCCTTTGTACCCCTAAAAATGTCTTGTCCGGGTTTAATGCCAACCGCATTTGCCTACACCTAACCAAGGCCTCCCTCACACAATGCACATGCTCTTTAGTACTAGATTGGGTACTAAAATCATCAATATAAACCGTCATGGACTTGAAGAGCAAGTCGCTAAAGATATACATGACTAGTCGTTGGAATGTTGCCGGTGCGTTGCATAAACCAAATGGCATCACCACCCATAACACTATATTCGTTAAATTGAGACTTTTTGGGCATTTTGAGACATTCACAGAAATAAGAACAAGGATAAATGGAACACATATTGGAGAAAGTTGTAAGATGCGAACACTTTGAAGAGGTGTTCATACCAAGAACCCCATTAATAACTCATATTTGTGATGGTTTACGGTGGGCAATCCAAACCTTAGACCAAATTGAAGGGGAAATCTTAAAACATTCATATTATTGCACACAAAACATGAGAGCTTGTATGGATATGGTTTAGGTAGGGGTTTCCAAACCATAGACCATATTGAAGGGGAAATATGTTAACCAATATAATATTGCATACAAGATATGAGAACTCATATTTGTGATGGTTTAGGTAGGGCAATCCAAACCTTAGACCATATTGAAGGGGTAATCCCATAACACTTATATTATTGCAACTTATATTATTGCAAGTAGAATATACAATGTATGGCATGAGAAATTGAATAGCATACTAATGGCACAAATCAATTGGATAGTGCGGCCTAAAATCATCCCGCCTACATGCAATGTCTACGCCTACGATGGCCTATCTAGGCTTGGAGACCGCATCTTTTTCTTTTGCCGCCGCTTGTTTAGCTCGCATCGCCTCAACATTTCTGAGAATCTCTGGCCCGCGACTGTAGCCGAGTTTTGGATGCGGGCCCACCATAACACATTTTGGATTCCGTCGACCGCCCGAATTATAAGACGAGGAATTCGAATACGACGACGTAGACTGTCCGGCATATCGGCGCATGGCGTACTCGCGCTCCAGCTCAATGGACGCATTGGACCGTGGAGGTTTGAGGCCGGACGCAACCTGCAACCAATTAAGAACCGGCAAACATGTGTTAGTTTGAGGAGAAAGGCCCAAACATGTCGCACGGTCTTTTAAGGATAGAATGATTGTAACGCATGGTGCATTTATGGGGAGGGGGGCTTACCTTGGCACGACGGGCACTCGCGTCCGAGTTGGCGAGGAGGGGCAAGGCGTCCCGCAAAGGGATAGGGAGGGGTCCACTCTTTGTAGGCCGAGCGTCCATACATAGCCGCCGTTGAGGTGTAACACTCCCGCCTTCCCGCGAGGGTGACGCCCGGACGCAGTAGCGATCTATGCCCTTGAGCGGGGACGGAGACGGCGATTGTCGGAAGATTTGCTTGGGCGGGGGGCTATCGACGACCCCGGCATCTAGAGGCTCCTTGGAGTAGTCGATGGTGGACGCGGCATCGTAAACGGTCTCGTAGAAGAAGCTTCCCAAGTTTGACTCACTGACGATGTCAATAGAGGGCTCCAAGCGCTGATGCCAAACAAAAGAACCAAACAAAACCCAAGGGAAAGAGGGGGGGGAAGGGAGCATGTGAAAATCCATATACATTTAAGGCATATATACACACACACAAATGTCACACCAAGTACTATCTCAAATGAGTTTATTATATTTCGCGTGAGCGTACAAATCCCTGTACAAATAGTCCCTCGGATCCAAGTATCTCTCGCCTATTGGATTACGAGATACGAAGTTGGGCACGGGGAGTCCGCTCCCCGCGAGCGCCTGCAAGTATTTAAGGAGGTCTAACAAAAAGCGGTCTTGGACCTTCCCGACCGTCCACGTAGGGCACACTATGAAGTTGGAGGTCGGGTTCAAAATGTTTTTGGACGCGCTGTCGTCCACCATGAGGGTGTTGTCGCGGGTGGGGCGGACGTCGTAGGGACAGCCGACCATTGAGGGACGGACGTCCCACACGATTGGCTTCAAGACCTTCAGGTATTGGCTCACGGCGGGGTTGTTGGGCTTCCTGACAACCCTGCCTTCGGGGGTGGTCAAAGTCCTACACGACTCCTGTCCTAGGACCAAGCACGGGGGTTCGAGGCCCTTGAAGATGAATTCCACGACCGCCTGGGTGTTTTCGGACTTCATGGAGCTCCACACGATCACCCACCATTTCTTTAGGGCGACCTGTAGGAAGCGCCGAAGCCACGGCCGGAGGTACACGAGCTTGCTTTTGATGTACGTGGGGGGGCCATCGTAGTTCGTGTCCTCGGGCTTGGAGAAAGACACCGTGGGGGCCCTTGGGCAATGCACGCATTGGACAAGGACCCCGTTGAGGTCTAGCACCAGGAACCGGGTCTTAGGCTGCAAGGCCGGCGCGGGTAAAATCGGGGAGGCCGCCGCGCTGTCGTCCACGCTTCGGGGAGAGGATCGACGGGGAGCCGCAACGCTACGCTCCGATCCCTGTGGAGACGAGCGAGAGAAGGCGGCGAAGGCTATGTCATGCTATGTCCATTTTCAAGCATACCGGAAATTGTTTGTGTAAAAGACAAGAAACAATTGAAGTAGCTGTGGCAACGACACCATACAATGGGGAAAACTCACAACATACATTCGGAACACAAGAGCAAGCGTATGGGCACCAAAAAGAATGATTTTATTTGTTATAAAAATCTCTATGTACAATTTGAATGAGGGGAGCCGCGTTGAACGAGTCGTTCACACTATCCTAAATGTAAATCTACAAAATTTGATTGCGTCCGCCAGAGATCGAGAATCGTCGCACGCGGAGGGGGGCCATGTAGGGGGATGAAAGGAACGAGAGCGGGGGGGAGGTAGGGGGGTGCGGTGGGGGGTGGGGCAGTTCCTCCTAGCTAGGGGGACACGACCACGGCAACAAGACAATGGCCAGGAAGTTTGGGTCGAACGACCCAAACTAGAGGTCTCAGTACATTACCTCGTCCTGGTCATGTCTGGATGCTGTGGACGCTTCCGCCATCTCCGCTGCCCCGCCTCTCACGGCCCCGCCTTCTCCGACGACGTCAGCGACCTGCTCCTACAAAGGCTCAGCATGAGGCCCTTGTCCTAACCCAACCTCCGCATGCGAATCATGCATGTGTTCATCGATTGGGGTAGGGTTAGATGTATCACCAGGCCCTTGCGGGCCTTCAACGTCTACCATGGTTGCGTCTTCGCAACCATGCTGGGCAGCAGGGGACTGCGCATTGTCGAGGTTTGGGTCGACCGACCCAAACCCTCCTGCATCGTGGGGTTCGTCCTGGCGCACCACAGGCTCTGGCGGGTTTGGGTCGGACGACCCAAACATGTGGGGGTCGTCCTGCTGGTGAGGGGGGGGCATGTCGACGGGAGGCCGCAATGGTGGGGGCGTCAAAGGCCTGGAGGATCCGCCCACGCTCCAGAGGCTGGGGTCGTCGATTTGCTGCACTGGGGCGTAAGGTCGGACGTGGGACCCCATCATGTGCTGAAAACTGAACGACGACTGCGGCACAGGCTGCTGTGGGATGTTCTGAGGTGGGAACCCGGGGGGCAGGTGTGGAAATGCTCCTGGGGGAGCGACCACCAAGCCTTGCGCCCACATCCCCTGTATGACCTGAGAGATCAGGTCTGCGCTAGAGGGAGGCTGGGCCAACGCCCTTTGCCGCTCCTGATCCAATAGGAGGGCCCTCAACTCTGCGACCTCGTTCCGCATTGAAGGTTCTTTAGCTGCAGCCTTCTGAAGGCGGAGGCGCTGCTCCTCGTCCCGCCGCATCTTCTCGTTGGCTTCCTCCACAGTCAGGACTTCGGGTTTCACCATGACCATGCCAGCGAACGCTCTCGGGGAGGGAGGATCCGACCTGAGCCGTTTGGCGAGCTCCATGTCGTCCTCGTCCTCGCTGCTTATGGCGATTGTCTCGTCCACTGCGTAGTCGCCATAAAGCTTCTTCCCCTTCATCCTCCTCTTCTCCCTGAACGTGGAGGTTCCGTCCCGGGAGTACATGTCCCGCGCATCATCCACCGTGAGCACGGGCACCATTCTGCTTTGCGGAGTGGCCACCCGCATGGCCTTCTTCCGTTGGGGCGCCTGGGATTCTTGCGTGAATCCGGTTGCTCCTTCTTCCACCTCCCCCTCTGCCTTCTCTGCTTCTTCTTCTTCCTCCTCCTCCTCCTCTTCCACCTCCTCGCCCGGCCCCCGAGACGATTCGCCCGGATGTAATAGCACCAGAGGTTCGGGTTCTACAACCGGAGCCCTCATGGTGACCTCCTCAGGGTTCACGCGCCTCGCCCTATCGATCGGGCTTTCACCGCCTTGAACAATCTCCTCCCCGTAGCCCCCTGGTATCCAGTCGAGGATGTCCATCTTCTTCGCCAGCGATTTCTGGGTCTTGTAAAATGGAACATCCGTGTCTTCTACGTAGGAGTAGACGTTCAACCCCAACATCTGCACATTCCCACATCATCAGTTTTTCAGGTGCGCCAATACTAAGATAGCAAAAGAAGAGAAGGCGACGAAAACGAAGGGATACAAATGGCTAATACAATGTCTACTTTGGGTCGACCGACCCAAACTAAACCAGCTCTTAGTTTGGGTCGACCGACCCAAACTGAAACAACTCTTAGTTTGGGTCGATCGACCCAAACTATAGCCAAATCAACTCTCAGTTTGGGTCGGTCGACCCAAACTGCACAGGAGCTACATGATGACACTTACCATGGCTGCATAGACTGGCTTGGACCCCCCGAAGACGTTGAAGATGCAGTCCCCTCTTCTCGTCAGTGTCCTCAGGATCCTCAGGTAGAACTCCATCCGCAGCTCATCCGAAGGATAATTGGCGTACTTGGCCTCGTCGTACAAGGTTTTGCTGGCACCCAACCCTTCTGGAACCTGGAATATCTTTTCCATCCGGGTTATAGGGTGGTTCGGCACCTTGATAAACTCCGCCTTGTACACGAAGTACAAACACAGCACGTTGACGACCCTGGTTTTTTTGTCCTTCATCGTACTGTACGCCCCCTCCGCTGATGCTGCAATGTAGTGAGATTTCGAAACCGCATACTCCGGCTGCAGTTTCCGCACAATCTCGTATACCTGCTCCGCCCTCCTGTCCTCCACTATCCACAGCCATATGTCGACCTCCCTGAGCTTGGGGCTGGCATAATCCACGAACTTTGCCATGAAAGGCTCGTGGAACAGGGTGCTCATGGTGCCCTCGAATGAGCTCCCCGGAATGTTCCTGAAGTCTATCATGGCAAAGGGAAAGTGGTCCCTCGCTCTTGTCCGGATAGCCTTCCTAGGCTCAACTCCAGGCCAGCCCTGGATTTTCAACGGCTCGAGGGTGACGGGATTGAAATGTGCGTCCCCCTCAAAACTAACGATCCTTTTCTCCTTCACGAAGTTGGAGAAGGCCCGCGCCGTGTGCTCAGGGAGCTCCCGCTTCTTCCCGCCCTTCACCAACTTGGATTTGAGGAAGTCTTCTCCAGCTTCCCTCATCAAAGCCGCCATCGACGCACTGGTGAACTTGTATTCTTCTTTGAATGCTCTCCAGTGCGCCTCGTGGACCTCGCCGTCCACGAAAATATTCCGCTCGGGCACCAACTTGTGCAGCTCCTGCACAATTATTGTCTTCTTTTTCCTGTTCTCCGTCCATTCCTTCATGGTGTAGCATGAAGGAACGAAGCTCTTTGGCTTGGTGAAGACGATCTTCGGGTGCACCCAGCACCTCTTTGCCGACGGCTGCACGTGCAGGATATGGGAAGCCGCCTTTCCCATCTCCGTCTCCGAAAGCCCTTGGAGAGAACGGAAGAACTCTCTCACCAGAGGCTTCATTTGCTTGAAGCGCGCGGTTGCGTTGAAAAGCATTCCTGTGTCGGGATCGATGAGATCCCCCGTCTCATGCTTTTCGAACACCCTCTTCCACTTCTTCCAAACGGCTTCGGATGCTGTGATCAAATAAATTTCTCCTCGCAACTCGTTGTATTTTTTCTGCTTGTGGCTGGCGTTGTCTATGGAGGAGAATTTATTGATCATTTGATATTTGAAGTCCTGCACACGAAGCAGACAACACATGTTAGACAACATGTCATGAAACAACAACTGCAACAACAGTTTGGGTCGATCGACCCAAACTATAAAATTGACAAAGATGATAAAACATTACAAGGGTTTAGGTCGATCGACCCAAACTATAAATATGGCGAAGACATAACACAATGGCAGAGTTTGGGTCGATCGACCCAAACCATACTCACCTCCCATTTGGGGTTCTTATCTTTTGCATTCTCCCTTTCCTTGGGAGGCCTGCCATAGAACTCCCACACCTCCCTCGAGGCCATGATGTTCCTGATCCACGATGCCTGGTACGCCCTCTTCTTGTTCCCCATGTTGAAGAACCGGGAGATGTCGCTGAGTATGGTCTCGTTGTCAGACCATACCACCAGTGCTTTCCACACCTTCAGCTTCTCCTTCTGCTTGTTGGGGTCGTCCCACTCAGTCATCAGCTGGATTTTTTTCGACGCCTCCACACTGTGCTGGCCGTCAATCAGCCAAAAATCTCCTTTTGAAATTGCCGGCCACATATCAGACGTCGGCATTCTCTTCAGCCCTTGAGGCATGACCACAATCGTCTGCCTGTCGTCCTTGAACTGCCCGCCGACGATCTGGGCGACCATCCAGTCGACGTAGGCGTCCTCCTTGGCTCGGACACATTTCTCTGGAGGCGCAAGGTGGCACTGGGCAATGTTCACGTCGAACTTGAAATCCCTGCCCATGAAGAAGCAGTGGGAGCATTTCGTCGTGAAGTTGTCGACGATTCTTTGAATCTCCCCTGTATCCACCTCTTGCCCAGGTTTGGGCATCCGCAGCTCTTGGGGAACTACCTCGTCAGTCATCACCGATGACTGCCTCCTCGACGGTGTAGTCTGCCGGCTGGTCGACGGCGTTGGCGTCTGGCTGTCAGCCGGTGTTTCCGAGGGAGTGCTCCTTCTTGAGTCACCCGGGACCGCTCGTGGCTTCCTCAGTGCTTGAGGTCTGGACGACCCTGCACCTTCCTCAGTGGTGGCCTTCCGTCTCACCACTTGCTGTGGTTTTTGTTGGGCCTTGTTGATCACGGTGATTGCCTGCTTTAGTTTAGTGAACCTGCTTGCAACCTTCGTGTTCGTACAATTCCCATCAATGAATATCGCCTCTGGTTTCACCACCTCTGGTTCGGCACATGACTCTTTGGCGTAGATGGTGTCAAACGGCTCGGAGAACTGGTGCATGAACATGTGGACGTTCTGCACCGCTGAGTTCTCTAGGATGACGTCCACGTGCTCCCCAAGAGCCTGGACTGACGCCACCTCCCACCCCGTCAGAGTCGCCCAAGTATTCTGCTCAAATGTCCCAACTTTTACCACGAACAGGATTTTGTATTGCGACGCCTTGACCACCTGAAGTGACCATGCAAGCACAATCCCGTCCTTGGGCACATAGGAGTCGTCTGGAGGTGTTTCGTACTCCTCGCATAACACATCTGGTGCTTGCATGAACCACCTCTCTCCAGGTCTTTTTTTGGGGGCCATCTGCAAGGAAAGGATGGGAACTGTTAGTTTCGGTCGGACGACCCAAACTCTTTCATGTAGAGATAGGCATGTTATCGAATTTTCAAGAGGCTAAATATGTCAATGTCAGCTATGGACAGGTTTGGGTCGATCGACCCAAACACAAGCCAGCTGAATTCTGAAAATTTGGTAATTAATTTTCTCTTCTGCTTAAGATATGACCGGGTCATTAGAGTTTAATGAAGGTGGATATAATGATCAAAGGGGAAATTTTCGGATGATTGGCCGTATCGTTATTCCTTGTTCTTATGAGTGTACATTATCCATATCCTTGTATTATAAGGAATATCCAAATTATGTTTTATTTTGGGCACCAGTATGGATGGATTATTGGGGAGGGGTTTTTTAACGCCATGTTTGGGTCGATCGACCCAAAACTTTGCGGCATTTTTGTTTCTTTGGTTTGGGTCGGTCGACCCAAACCTTGGGTTTTTTGTTTGGATGGTTTGGGTCGATCGACCCAAACCTTGGGGTGTTTTTGTGTATATGGTTTAGGTCGATCGACCCAAACCCCACTGGATTATTTGTGGATTTCAATATCAGTCAATTGTTGACTACAGCTTTGAAGAGCAAGTCTTGAAATGTAGTATCTGTTATTAAGGAATGTGTATGGTTTGGGTCGACCGACCCAAACAAGGTGTTATGTTTGGGTAGATCGACCCAAACAAGTGAGAGAACAAAAAGATTGTTTTTTTAAGAAAGTGAAGCAAATTTAGGCAAAAAATGCTTCCGTGGTTTTGGATAAGACTTACTGTTTCGGTCGCCTCTCGAAACTATTTTGTTTCAGGAGAGCTTCCTTTTTGTGTGCACGCAACATACACAATGCTTATGCATTGTGTATGCTTCAAGACCCTAATGCAACTGAAACACATTGAGTCATTGAAAAATTACCTTTGCGTACAAGCTGTAGAACAATCTGTTCTTGCAGGTGGGTATTGCAAGCTCAATGTCACAAATACTCTAAAAGAACACTACACCTGAATATCAGAAAAGTATGAACCTCGCAAAACCCACTCAATGCCGTTTCTCAATGATTTCTAACACTCTGAATGTTACTAACAGAAACCTCTATCGCAAACACTCACCATAGTGGAGTGTGAGGGATACTCAACAACATAGACCAAAACGAAATGAGCAAACACTCTATACCACTCAATGTTGTCACACAATGCAACCCTAAACTCTCTCAATCTCAAGTTGGAAAAAGAGAGCAAGCTTTTTCAAATCAGAAACAACTCACACTACACTCATAAACCTAGAGAGCAAGAGAAAGGAGAATCGGAGAAAGCAAGAGAAAGGAGAGTGAGGAGAAGAATCAGAAGATGCGAGAAAGGAAGAGAGAACGCAAGAGAAAGCGCGGGAGCGGCGCTTCACGAAGGCGGCGGTTCGTGGAGGCGGCGGTTCGTGGAGGCGGCGCTTAGCGAAGCAAAGCTTGGCGCGGAGAACGAGAAAAGGGGCGAAAGAGGGTGACGTTTCGAGATTTGTACCCCTCGGGAAAAGGCCCTACAATACGGGATTAGGGCACCCACGTGTTTAGAGCACACACGCAAATGGGATTACGGGCCAGCCCTAATTCCCAAACCCTAACCCGCTATTCCTTAGCACCAATTAATTTTCTCAATCAGCTACATAGCCTAAGGTATTGCTTAAAATTATCAATTCACCCTAAACCATAGCCTAATTTTGCGAACAAATTAAACTCGTTGGGTCTTAACCCTTAAACGTCCAAGGGGGGGTGAGAGGTCCTCTCCCATCAGCCTATGTTTACCGAAGTTCAGACCTCCATGTAATTCTTTTACTGCGATCGGCATATATTATATTTGAATATGGAAGTTTGAGATACACATTTTGGGGAAAAAAAATTTGCAATTCCGACATGTTTTGACGTTATCTTATGGTCAAATAGTTTAGGGTCAACGAGGCCCTGATAGGGCCTCTCCGACGTTTAAGGGTTAAGTTGTTTGACCACTTTAGAGAAATAAAATAATTCATTTGACTTTCAACTAGTATGTAATATTTGTTGAGTACCATCCCCAACTCCAATTTTAATGGTTTTGTTCTGCATGGTCCTTATATGGAATTGCTAACATGCTTGAGCTTATAGTCAACCCTTACATATTCACTTTGATGAATCATGTAGTGCACAATAAACCATGGTTCATAATATATCACAAGATTAAACTAAAGTAAAATGATTTTAACAGACAAGTTACTAAGGATTTAGGGCAACTGAAGCACATGATATGCAACTCCAATTGTCTCCAGTGACAAAACATTGTAAAATGAATCCATTATGTGTATAGCTTCCGCCATCTAGACATATGGAATCAGACAACAATGATACATGATAGTCTAAGAGGGGTATTTAAAAATTATGTTGCAATTACACGGTCTTTTAAAATGGATATGGTATCCCTTTACATGGTGCAATAAATGAATATGAATAATATGTATTGAGATTTATATGATGTATGTTGCTAGAGGGCATGGCTCTAGCTTACCGTGCATCCCCTAACAAGTACCATTACACTAATTCACTACAAGTTAATGTATTGTCATTTATTACCAATTTTTGTTTGCCAAAAGCACCGAATCGGTTGATTGATTTATATCATGAAACATTTATATATTTACTTGGGAGTTGACCCCTAAAGTCTACAGGAGAAGCAAGATGAATACAAATGTATCCACCTTAACCCAAGGTGAACATCATAATATGCAGCCAAGCAAGCAAAAACTTTGATGTTTCATGTTTCCTCCACATGTTTGAAACGACATATATTACATAATGGCACATAATATAGTAGTTGTTGTTTGTATATGTAGGCATCAATGAACATGTACAAAATTCAGGGTTTAGGGTTTAGGGTTTAGGGTTTAAGCCATAAATGAGCAGCACGTAGGTCAAATGATGGGGCGTTGCTGATCATAGTTTTAGACACAAATGTATATAGACATCACATCATTTTCATTGCCAAACATGGAAGGTGGTTGTATGGTGGTGTAGAAATGAAGTCACTAACATGAACATGTGACATAGTGCTCAACATTAGGTTATCCAAAATTCAATTGTAACCTTATCTTAATAGCAAGAAGAGTCCAGGGGCAGATACGATCTTGAGCATGTTCATATTATATTATTTGAGACAATTCAAGAATCTATACTAATTCAAGGAACCTTTCATGTTGTGGATGTTATGAGGACGTACATTTCCAACTTTGCAAGTTTTGCTTGCAAACATTGTTAGAGTTGAAGTGTAATTGAGGATATTAGATTGAAACATTATTTGAAAGAGTGAACAAAAAAATGCCACTCTTGGTTAGGATCCCATTCATAACTTGTCCTAACATAGATTAAACATTGCCACATTTGCATGCTTGGAATGAAGCAACATTGTGTGCACACCTTACAAATGACATATGTCCTTTTAAAGCTTTTCTCATTTGTATTAGCGCAAATTGAAAGTCGGCCAAATAGTTCAAATTTGACATCACATCTCTTCATTGTTTTCAATATACAATTCCACATGTGAGAGTTTTAATAACTACATTAAGTATTGTATTTATTGAGTTTTACTATATGAAGTTTCATAATGTTGGTATATCGTTTGTCAATATATTGTTTGAAATATACTATATTGTTTGAGTTTATGTAGGGTAATATTCTGGATACATGAAAATGAACGCGTAGGGGATGGTTTTTGTAAATCACTTATCAGATGCCCCTTCCCTTATTATATTTATAAAAATTCATGTGGCGGCCACCCTTCCTCCCAATGGTGCATGTCATATTCACATAATATAATCACAACGATACTCAACATTTCAAATATTGTCAATGGACATTTATTCACGACACATATAATATGTCAATATAAGTAAATTGTCATATCCACATCAAACAATAAAAAACGGATTAAATATCCACATTACTTTCAATAGACATTCTCAACACACACTAAGTCAGATGACGTTTGGCGTATCCAAGAGCCAGGTTAAATTCGCAATTTTTATAATCAACAAAAAGCGGGGAATTCTGTCAGGAAGTTTGAAAATAATCTCTGCAGGAGAACTAGGCGGGAAAGGCATCCAATGAGGAAGTTGGGGAAGCGGAGGTGGATAGTATAAAGGGGCGCACCCCCCAAAAGTCGGTTCTTTTTGCTCTTCTCCCACTCCTGAAATCGTAGGGAGAACTCTCAGCCGGAGCTGTACTTCAAGGTTTGCCGTTCATGAGCACCTATCCACAGCATGCAACCCCACTGTGAACTTCGCAATGAGCTCAAACCAAACCCACTTCGCAATTTCCGCCGCACTATACGCCGGATTTTGCGGTGAGTTTGGGTCGGTCGACCCAAACCCATACCCCATTGTGGGCGGATTTAGTATGACCTTGAGGAGGTTTGGGTCGGTCGACCCAAACCCCTACACTAGTGTTGGCGGTTTGTAGTATGACCCTTATAAAGTTTGGGTCGGTCGACCCAAACCCCTGCCCTAGTGTGGGTGGTTTTTAGTTTGACCCTGATAGAACCAAACCCATCCCAACATTGTGAATGGGCTCTGGGTGACAATGAACCCATCCCGCCACAAGGTTTGGGTCGCTCGACCCAAACCCATCCCAACATTGTGAATGGGCTCTGGGTGACAATGAACCCATCCCGCCACAAGGTTTGGGTCGCTCGACCCAAACCCATCCCCACATTGTGAATGGGCTCTGGGTGACCACGACCCCATCCCGCCAAAAGGTTTGGGTCGCTCGACCCAAGCCCATCCCCACATTGTGGATGGGCTATGGATGACCATGATCCCATCCTGCCACAAGGTTTGGGTCGCTCGACCCAAACCCATCCCCACAGTGTGGATGGGCTCTGGATGACAGTGTGTCCGCTGGACAACCCAAACCTTTACAAACCCAATGGCATAGCAGTCATTTTGATTATATAAGATGGTATTGAATTCTTTGATTGGAACCTACAATTTTTGTGTTTTTTTTGACAAGGTTCAATGTTCATGTGTGTAGGCACAATGGATGGGTTTAGTGAAAGAGGGGATTGGTCATCTGAAGACATGGCCACTTGGCCATCTGCATCTGAGGATGAGCTAGACATCGTCGGGGAGGCTACTATGGATGACAGTGCAGACGAAGATCATTTGGATTTACCTTCGCCTTCCGTAGCGCACGAAACCATTGTTGAATGTACGGGACTTTCAAGGGCTTCGTGGGTGAATTTGGAGGTGGTGCTCGTTAATGATAGTGGAGTTGCTGTGGCGGATGGTATTTGTCGTAACACCCATCCACAAGATTGCATTGATGAGAACCCACTTGGCACAGAGGACGTTGGGGTTGTCATATTGGAGTCACTCATTCATTCCGAGGTGGATCCCACTCATAGGTTCTCCCTCCGCAGGTGGCCATTGAGGAATGTCACGATTGATGGAGTTAGCTTGCGTGACCATGAGCGACAATACATGCAAAACCAAATGGAGCTCCAAGTAAACATTCGGCCCCGCAAAGGCTTACGAAAGTACGAGACATTGGCACGTCCTACTCCCTCTGCAACTGATTGTAAACGCCAAAGGTTGCTCGGCGAGGAGTCCATTAGAGAAGTTGCCACAAAGGATTGTTGTGTGCATCGTTGTTGCCAATTGTTTCCAAGGGATAAATTGAAGGCCATCCGCGAAGAAATGTGGCTTGGAGATTTCCGTCTAAGATCCACCAAAAAACTTGATGTCCATAGGGCGATACATGTGAATGGGACGGGTCGCAAGGTCATCACCATTGAAAGCATAGACGTGTGTTGTAAGGCATGGTACACCATTCACGGTGTGTTAAAAGCGGACTTTTATAGACAAGCTGCTTATGCCAAGGAAGGCCGACGGTCTCGTCACCATGGGAACGTGGGCTCAAAGAAACCCAGGGAAGCAACAAGGCAAGCAACGGCCACTCTGGCGACCATCATCGTCCCGCTTGCCGATGCAATGCCACACAAAACACGCACACTCACAACCGGGGAAAAGGTTGTGGAGAAAGTTCTTCCCACAGGCACAAAATGGAAAGACATATTGTTGGATGTGAATGCTGTTGGCGAGAAGGTCGGTTTGGAGCCAATTTCATTGTCAAAATTGAGTGCAATCAAGAAAGCAAACTTTAGCGAATACATTACAAAAAGACGAGGGGACAAATTTGCACGGTGCTCTACTTGCGAGAAGTTGAAGCGCCTTCGGGATGCACACACGATGGGTACCGAGTCTTATGCGGCACATCAATTGAACTATTTCAAGCATGTAAACATGCAAGAGGCACACCGTAATGATTACTACACAAATAGAGCTTTGTCCATCTCCAGGCCCTTGGAGGTTCTTACGGTCATCCATGACAAAATGGACCATGCCAAAACAGCCTCCCCATGTTTTGCAAATCGAATCAAGGCCACGGATGGATTTTTTAAGCTGCCTGTATCGGTTACAGGTGAATTTGGAAACAATGTCATCGCATACCCTAAATGTTGTGGCGTTTTATTACGTGATGTGCTTCAGAACATGGATTCACGCAAATTGGTTTATTTATGCATAGATACTAATCACACTGGGTTGGCATTGCAGGAATGATTGCACATGGACATGGTGATGTCAAGTTTGCTCATTATGCTCTTGATTTGTATCCAGCGGATTCAAACCACACGATAGGGTCATTCGCAAGGCTTTTACGTGATTTGGAGAAACCGCCGGCCTATTCTTCAGGATTGTTATTTGACAATACGTCGGGTTCAACACCTTTATATGAAGCGGTGTTGGATGGAAAAGATGTATGCTTGTATTCGTTGCCAGAGCCACCCAGTGAACCCGTGATTGCGAAGAAGTTGCCCCCCACTTTGCGTGTCCAATTGGACAATTGTGCCAAGGACAATAAAAGTAGATATGTATTTGCATATTGGTCGTTGTTGGTTGCGAAAGGCATTTTCAAGGAGGTTTTTGTGTCCTTCCTATTGGTAGGCCACACGCACGATGATATTGATGCATCTTTTGGGCGGTGGAGCATGAAGTTGAGGGAGGAGGATTTTCCAACAATCCCGTTATTGATGAAGTCATACATGGATTTGGAGAACGTTCCCGTCATCCCCCATATGATTGAGGAGGTGCCAGACTTCAAGGCATTTATAGAACCTTATATTCGAAGTGGAGCTCACCGATTGATCGGGCATACGAAGGCACAACAATTCCGCTTCTACATGCGTAACGATGGTGTACCCGCCATGCAATACAAGTTGTTGTGCACGACACAAGATTGGAGCCCGCCGGAGGGTCTCCTTGTGTGGCGCGTGGATGCGGATGGAAAGACGATGTTACCGGATGGAGAGCCTAGGCCTTGCAAGCCAATACCCATGAAGAATTTGGAGGATATTTTGAAAGGTATATCAGGCTTCATACAATATTGGGAGAGTTTGAAGATAGCGGACGTTGGTGGATCATGTTGGCATCGTTATGGGAGTTGGATACAGTATTGGACACGTGTTCGTGCCGCTTTGGCAGACCTTCACCAAGATAGCCCCCTTACTTTGAGGCACGGATTTTGGCCTCAAACTCGTGTCGATGTACAAGCTTCCGAGGTTAGACTTTTGGAAAATGGAGAGGTTCGTGAGGAGTTTGATGTGGACGACCATTACGTTGGGCCTGCTAGTCAACGTCCCCCACCTTCTTTCCGCATTGCGGTGGATTGTCATGAAGGTTATATGCTCATTCTACGTCCTGGTGATGAGACATATGCGAAGCCTGTATGGGTGGCAAGAGCTTTGTCCAAACCAAATTTCGCAACTTCAAGCCCGCATTTTCGACAAATTCAGGTGGAGTACTACCGACCGACGGCACGGAATGAAGATGTGATTCGGCATTATACAGGCTGGGATACAAACCATAATTTTCGGTGGAAGGTGGATTCAGAGCATGGTCCATCTTGGGTAGATACAGATTCCATATTCATAGCATGGAAACCACGGAAAAATCATAGTGGATCAGTGTCCATCCCTCAAAAGTACATAACTTTTGCAAAAGACAACCTTGCTCGGATCGCACAAGAAACAACCCCCGTTGAATGAGAAGTTGGTAGGATTGTTTTAGCATTGATTATAGTTTCATATGTAATTCTAGCAATATATATTAGTCATATGTGTACTTCTAAAAGTAGGGGTAGAATTTGGGTAGAACTTACGAATGCTATATTATTTGGGGTTGGATGAATATCCATATACTATATTTCATAACAAATGTGAATTTCTTTTTATGATTAAGTTTGGGACTAGATTGTCGGGTCGATTAAATATGCACCCTAAACCCTATGCTATGTACGTCGCAATGTCTATATATTATTAAACATGCTAATAATAGCCATGGTTCTATGTGATTTGTTGGGTGAATTTGGTTTGGAGTGCTCTACCCAATTTGATTTGAGTATGTTTTTGTTGATGAAGTTGGTATCAAGTGCTCTACCCAATGTGCTCATGTCGGGACATCATACATTTTGGAAAATTAGAACATATAATATATTTGAGATTGTTGACAATATAGTTTCGGGCATCTTCATGTTGTTTGATCCATATATTAATTTGAGACTAGAGAAAGTCTCAATTTAACGAATATAGTGTTCCATATGAAAGTCCCCCAAGGTGTCGTAAATGCTGTCTTGTGCAAATCCGCGAGCGCTATGGCTACTTGGTTGTAGCCGGCGTATCCATCCATAAATGTGTACCTCTCATGACCCCCTACCTCCTCTAACAACTAGGTAATGAACGGCAAAGGAAAGTGGTCCTTTTGCATACAATCATTGAGCTTCCTATAGTCTACACAAACTCTAAGCTTCCCATTTTTCTTTTTCACTAACACCATAGGAGAAACCCAATCCGTAATCTCTACCGGCTTTATAAACCCAGCCTGCAACAACCTCTCTAATTCCGCCTTGACCAATAATTGCAATCTAGGGTTCATCCTTCTCTCTTTTTGTCTCACCGGTTTTGAACCCGGAACTAACGGAATACGATGCTCAACCATCTCTCTGAACCCCTCGTATTCTCTTGATCCGGTTGGGTTGGGTTAGTTGGAGGGTTCGGTGCTCCACTTACCTTGTCCGGATGACGACATTGGTTAGAAGCGTGTGGCCCCCCACAATTATTACACACTTGACCTTGGTTTTCGGACCAACATTGCCCTATGACGTGGTATCTACCGCAAAGATGGTGAAAATCCTTTTTTTCGGTACTTTGGTTAGTTTGTCCACGTGGCGGAGGGCCCCGATTATTCCCTTGGTTTTGACTCGGACCCCTTAAGTTTTGTTGATGCCCATTATTGTTCGTTCGTTGATTGCGGTTCGGCCCGTTTCTACAAAATTGTAGTGTATGACCGTGTTGTTGACAATTAGTGCACCAAAATCCCGATGTGTGGTTTCCCGACTCTATTTGAGGTGGAGGACCGGGTTGTTGATTTTTGATCAACAATGCCATTTGGTCCGTTCGATTTTGAAATTGTTTTAACATTGTCTCTTGGAACCCTAGTTGAGTAGCACCTAGTCGTTGCTCTATCTCTTCAATTTGAGGGTCTACCCTAGGGGCCGGTAATGCTAACATGGTTGGGGGGGCCGTTACCGCTAAGGGAATTGAGGCCGCTTCAATGGCGACATATGGAGGGCGATTATGCGGCCTAATCGGGTCCATTCCCGTCTTAGGTAGGAGAGGGATGAATTGAGGGATCAACTCATCCTCTTTCCTCCATAGCCGCTCATAATCCCTCTCAATATGTTCCATATCCCTAGCGGCTACCTTAGCCTCGGCTAGGGTGCGAGGGTTCCTTTGTAATACACCCCTAATTGTAGTCGCTTTAACAAACCCTCTCATGAAAAATTGCATTAAAGTATCATCGTTGAATAAATCACCTACCCACCTTGCGCATACCCAATCAAATCTTTTAATGTATGCGGAAATCTCTTCATCTCTTCCTTGCCTCATTGTCATTAAGGCTCTAAAAGCCATACTTTGACCGACTTCGGCTCGAAACTCATTAAGGAACTCCCGTTGTAATTGGTCCCACGTTTGGAAGTGGCCCTCATCGTGGTCTCTATACCACTCATAGGCTTCCCCCTCTAAAGTCGTAGGGAACCAAACTAGCCAATATTGTTGGTTTGTAATTAGTGAGCTAATTACCCTCTCAACGAACCTCTCCATATGTCTAGACGGGTTTTCATCTTTAGTCCCGTAGAACTTCGGGACGTTCGAAGGTATGTCTAACGAAGGTAACCCTTGAGGTACGATTATTGGTAGGCCTCGCGGCCTAACCAATGGATCGATGGGGGGGATTGGTAATATGGGAGGTGGAATTCCACCTCCCCCTAAATCATCCATGGTGTTTCGTGGTCCTCCTTCACTAGATTCTCTAGAGCTTACACTACTCTCTTCTCTAGTCCTATTAGGTTCTTCCACTAATTCTTCACTCAATAGGGAAGGAATATCTCCTTCCTCTAGTCGAGTAGTGACCGGAGATACTTCTACCAATGGTTCACCCCTAAAGCCACCCTCTACACTAGTGCCTACCCTTTCTACCACTTCCTCTATATTAGAAGATCTTCGTTTAGTAACATTTTTCTTTAGTCCTAATACTAACTTAGGTTTCTGGGACCTCGTGTATCCTTGCATCCATCATTCACCGTTCAACCCTCACATTAACCAACCAAAGCCTCACAAGTTCTCTCTTTAATATTTCCGCTTATTTCGTGTGATCATTGTTTTGGAGGTGAGGAAATAGAGCCATACAATTTTCAATGAACAATCCCAATAGGGGATGGAAAGCTCATGTTAGTTTCAGGGTTAGTGCGAGTATCACCTCGTCACACCCCCTTACTCTCAACACTTGCAACAAGACTCTTCGTGAGGGGCTGACCATTCTTGGGTACCGTGCTTGGAATCGAGGTTCACCCTTCGATTTCTTGCACTATACGTCCAAGTTTGGAATTACCCTCTCCGTTCGTCACGACAAAGACAATTACGAAAATCCTTTTTTAATTTAATATTTTTTCAATTGGAAGAGATTTTGCTTACCTCAAGCTCTCGCTTCCTCCTGTTTTGTTAGCTCTCTCCCCTCGATCAAATTGCTAAACATACAACACTCAAATAATTGTAATTTTAAAAAAACACTAAAACCCTTTAATTTAAAAACTTCAAACTCTCACAACCGAGTGAGTATTTAAAGTTTGAGATCCTAATTCTTTAATTATCCCTCTACCTCTTAATTTTCTAGTGCGGGTCCTATTAAAGTGATCTTCGTTATGCCATCCCAAGAAGGTTTAGTAGGCGCACCTTTGCCGTGCTCCTTCTTCAAATTGAAATTGCATGAAATAAATACTAAATTCAAACCATACCTCTCACGAGCGCTCCGTCCTTTAATCGATCTTCACGTTTCGCCTCTCCTACCGCCTTCCAAGACTTCCGTCGCCCGCTCTCCAAGCTCCAAGCTCCAAGCTCCAAACTCGAAACTCCCGGCGGACGCACCATTTATGTCACCAAAAATCCTGCACCCTTCGATTTCGTCCTAGCCCGAGTGGAAAAGTTTATAATGACATGTAGAGACTTCTCTCTTTGTAACCCAATATAAAATTCCAATCTACCCTTGGAATATACACAACTTGATTAACACCACACTATGTAGTTTTACATTCCTTAATGTCGGGCAAGGTTATATCCTTAGCCTTTTCTAATGTCCACCCGGCCGCTTTGGCCACGCATGCCTTCAAAGATATCCCTCTTGTGAATCGAGTCCTTGCCGTCGACTCCACACTACTACATGAGTTTTCGCTTATTGATTCCGTGCTATCACATGTCATCGTAGTTGATTCCGTATTGGTACATGACACTTCGCTTGTGGATTCCATGAGCACATAGGCTTTAAATAAAAGTATTAAAAAATACTTATATACTTATCCTTGCCGTTTCTTCTCTAAGTTCTTCTTGATGTAAATCTCTATCAATGTCTTCCTACTAAACTTCAGAATAGTATAACTCCCACCCAACTTATGTTCTTCGAGTGAAATTTGGTACACTTGTTAAGTGCCTTATCAAAAATCTCCACACCAAATTTTGGCACAAATAGAGTTCATATGCAAAAGTTATGCATGAAATTCTAACTCTAACTACTTAGTATGAATGCTGTGATAAAGCATCTGGTCATTAAAACTTTAATAACTTCCAACTCCTACGTCCAATCAATCTAAAATTTTGACACAAGATAGATATATAAGTTCAGAAGGTAGTGTCAAATTTTGGTATCCATATCTATAACCCTCTAAGAGATACATATTTTCAAACATTGCTACTTTGTCCTAGACACCCTCCCCTTCAACTTTTAATAACTCTTTCATCCCAATGACTGAAGCTCTCAAATTTTTACCACAACTCCCATACTTTATAATAAACAATCCCTCAAATTTTCATACCCATTGAACACTCTGATCATCCATAATTGACAAATCTATCACTATAAAGTTCTGCTCAAGTTCATAACTAATAAAACACTACAAGTAATGCACCTAGTACAATCTAGTCACTTTAAATGCCACAAGTTTAAACAAGTTTAAACTCTCTCACTTCAATATGAATCTCAATGCAACAAGTTGAAGTTTACAATCAAACTCCAAATTCCTTAAATCCAATCTACTTCTAACAAGAGGTCAATCCATCTTCAAGGCTAAATAGCCTTGGCTCTTTACCTAAGAACTAAGCACATACATGTGCTCCTATCTTGCTTCCCACACACCCACACTTATAACCCGTGGGGTGCTTAAGGAGCACGAAGGAAAGAGAGGATGAGTGAGGGAAGAATGAGGGATTATATAGCCAGTTGAGAGGGAGAGAAGGCATGAGGTAAGGATAGGGTGAGAGAATTAGAGCCTCCAATCACAACCCCTTAACCTTCTCCTTCTAAGTAGGGACTCATCCCACCCACAAGGCTCTCGATAAGCCTTCGAAATCTCCTCCTACTTTGTAGGCTCTCATCTAATCTCCTAAGCCTTCCTCCCTCAAATGATCAACAAAGATCCTAATTCAAACATTTAACTAACCTTGGCTTTCTACCTACCACACTTTACCAAGGTATGTCCTCATACTACTTAAGTCCACTCCACACAAGCCTAATGCTTCAAACTTAGCTTTCTTCAAGCTTCACTCTTTTTATATTTTTGTGAATAATCATAAATCAACAAAACACTACTTGTAATGTTTTACAAGTGTTAACAACACATGTGGGCATCAATTTGGGCTCACACAAGGTCAAGGGTGTAGTAATTGTGGAGGTCCACATCCGTCTAACCAATGTCGTCATCCGGATAAGGTAGGTGGAGCACCAAACCCTCCAACCAACACACAACAATTGGGTCAAGATATCATGAGAGGTTTCCATCTACAAAGTGAAGGTACTAATAACCTTAAACCTTCCAACCTCTACTATGATGGATATACAAACCTTCCGGGGCAAGGAGGTCAAGTCATACAATCACCTAGACAAATGAGACCATCCACGTCTCAAGATGTCCGATTTATGAATGCCTCCACCATTCCGGTAAATTTAGAGGTGCCTACTAATGGCCAGGGTCCATGTCCTCCACATGCTAACTCTATATCATATGAGTTGAGGGGTCTTAAAGAGGAAGTTGTGCATAAGGCCCCGGCATTAGCCGTTACCACTAGAGCAATGAGAGGTAATGCACCATTAGAAGTAGAGGAGGAGGAAGAAGAGGAAAATCCCTTAGGAGAAATTCCTTATTTTTCGGATTTGGAGAATGTAACTAGAGAAGCTAGGAAGGCCACTAAGGCATTAGAGAGAGAAAATGAAATTGTCCATGAGAGGGAAAGGTCTAATGTCATCCATGATTTAGATGGTAGTGATGTAGGAGAGTGGGAAGGTCCGGGCATTCCCGTAGAGGAGTTTGATAGTGTTAGAAGGCCTAAGGCTGATAGAGTAGATGGATACGACCTTTGGGCCGACTTAAGCTCACTAAAGGCCGATATCACATTTGGTCAATTATTAGAAATTTCACCGGTAGCTAGGAAGACTTTGAAGGACGGAATGCCTGTGAATAGGAGGGCTAAGAGGCCAAAGACTAGAGTGTCGGCGAGGGTCCAAATGCAAGGGAGAACTCAGGAAGTCAAGGCGGTGGAGATTGAAGTAACGATAGTGGACAAGGTGGTTCCTCATGTATTGGTGGATGGTGGAAGTAGTCTCAATATTCTACCCGAGCACACTATGAGGAAATTGGGATTACGTTTGACCGGTCCGTCGCCATTCGTCATCAATATGGCTAACCAAAGTCCGGTGGTTCCGGTGGGGATTATTAAGGATTGTCGACTTAGCACGGGAGGTGAAGAATACATTGTGACCTTTCAAGTGATTAAGATGCACGACAATAAGGATGCATTTCCCATCTTGTTGGGACGACCTTGGTTAAGGATGTCTAACACCGTAGTAGATTGGGGAGGACAAAAACCTTCTATCACTTATGGTCCCGTAGATAATAGGGTCAAGGTCTCAATAGCACCTTTAAGTGGTTGGGTTAGGGAGGAGATTGATCCAATGTCGGATGAAGAGGAGAATGGCGGAAGTAATGAGAAATTTGAGGATACATTGGTGGGGGTTGTTCAAAACAAGGAGAAGGCTAAAATGTATTCTTCTAACGGGTTCTTAGGTCCTAGCTTTTACAATCAAGATGTTGATGGAGATTTTACACATTGGCTAAGACAATACCCGGAGTCCATTAGCGATGTCATGATGATGACTCATAGTTGTATCCTCCAAGATGATGTATCTAGAGAAGATTATTTGTCCTTAGAGCCATGTGAGGTTCTCACGGAGGAAGAATGGGTGAAGGGAGGACTCACTCCATGGTTAGATGATATTGAGTTGAGTGATGTGAGTTTGGTACATGTAGATGGGACTCAAGATGAGGAGGCCATGTTAGAACTCTCAAAATTAGAGCCCGCTTTGCATTTTAAAACTACTTCTACGGGCATTATAGCGGGTCATGATATCAAGGATTATCCTAATGTCCCCAACGATTGGTATAGAGATACCGAGGAGCAAACACGAGTGGTCGAAGAAGATTGGAAGTTTGTGGATGTCAAAATGAAGAATGGCAAGGTTAGACCAATGAAGATGGGTTCTAAACTCGATGACGAGGAGATCAAAGAGTATAGCGATTTGATAGATGAGTTTAGTGATACCTTTGCATGGTCATACGATGAACTCAAGGGGATTCCTAGAGAGATGGTTGAGCATCGTATTCCGTTAGTTCCGGGCTCTAAACCGGTGAGACAAAAAGAGAGAAGGATGAATCCTAGATTGCAATTATTGGTCAAGGCGGAATTAGAGAGGTTGTTGCAGGCTGGGTTTATAAAGCCGGTAGAGATTACGGATTGGGTTTCTCCGATGGTGTTAGTGAAAAAGAAAAATGGGAAGCTTAGAGTTTGTGTAGACTATAGGAAGCTCAATGATTGTACGCAAAAGGATCACTTTCCTTTGCCATTCATTACGTTGTTGTTAGAGGAGGTAGGGGGTCATGAGCGGTATACATTCATGGATGGATACGCCGGCTACAACCAAGTAGCCATAGCATTAGCGGATTTACACAAGACGGCATTTACAACACCTTGGGGGACTTTCATATGGGTGATGATGCCATTTGGTTTATGCAACGCACCGGCTACATTTCAACGACTAGTCATGTATATCTTTAGCGACTTGCTCTTCAAGTCCATGACGGTTTATATTGATGATTTTAGTACCCAATCTAGCACTAAGGAGCATGTGCATTGTGTGAGAGAGGCCTTAGTTAGGTGTAGGCAAATGCGGTTGGCATTAAATCCGGACAAGACATTCCTAAGGGTACAAAGGGGAGTTTTGTTGGGTTATGTTGTGAGCCAAAAGGGAAGAGAACCGGATCCCGACAAGATAGCGGTCATTGACGGGTTAGAAACTCCAAAAAATGCCAAGGGGATCTCTAAGTTGTTAGGACATGTGGGGTGGTATAGAGAGTTGATTCCGGATTTTGCAAAGATAGCGGTCCCTATCACTCATTTGCTCAAGAAGGATGTCAGATTTGTTTGGACGGATGAGTGCCAAAAAGCCTTTGTAGAGTTGAGATCAAAATTGAGCACTTATCCCGTCTTAAGGCCACCGGATTGGGAAAAGCCTTTTCATGTGTATTGTGATGCTAGCAACGTAGCGGTGGGTAGTGCCTTGTGTCAATCCACGGGAGAGAAGGGGAAGGATCTACCCGTAGCTTATGCTAGTAAGCAATTGACTTCCGCGGAGAGGAATTACTCCACTACGGAGAGAGAGTGTCTAGCCATGGTATTTTCGGTCAAGAAGTTTAGGCACTATCTTATTTGTAATCCGGTAGTGTTTTTTGTGGATCACATGGCCATTAAATATTTGGTCAACAAGCCGGAGTTGAGTGGAAGGTTGGCTAGGTGGGTCTTGTTACTCGAAGAGTTTGATTACACGGTGGAATATAAACCGGGCCGCATGCATTTACAAGCCGACCACTTGTCTAGATTGTCGGAGGAGATGGGCACTACGCCAATAGATGATAGCCTCATGGATGATAGATTGTTTGTAGTCACGTCCACACCGGATTGGTATGCCGGAATTGTAGAGTTCTTGACCACTCAACAATTACCAACCGAATGGACGAAAGAGGAGAAAAGAAAGGTTAGAGTCAATAGTAGGCACTTTGCAGTGATAGGCAATAGATTGTTCAGGAGAGGAGCGGACACCATCTTGAGAAGATGTGTATCGCAAGTAGAGGTTCCGGATATTCTAGAGGCTTGTCATGATAATACTTGTGGAGGGCATTTTTCTGGTCAACTTACCGGCCAGAAAATCCTTAGAGCAGGTTACTTTTGGCCTACATTGTTTCAGGATTCACACGACTATGTTAGAAGGTGTGATGCTTGCCAAAGGTACGCTCGAAATGACCTTAGGATGGAGATGCCATTGCACATTTCATTACCACTAGTTCCCTTTGAGAAATGGGGAATAGATTATGTAGGGGAGGTCCATCCCCACTCTTCGAGAGGGATGGCATACATTGTTGTAGCTACCGAGTACTTGACTAAATGGGCGGAAGCCAAGGCGGTAAAAACCGACACGGCCGCACATGCCGCCACATTTATGTATGAAAATATCATTACTAGGTTTGGAGTCCCAAAGATTCTAGTTAGTGATAGAGGTACACATTTTCTTAATGACCTCATTTTAGAGATGACTCAGAGGTTTAAGATCGACCATAGGAAGACTACTCCCTATCACCCTCAAACTAATGGTCAAACGGAGCGGGTGAACGGGATTCTAGTGGGCGTTTTACGCAAGACGGTCATCGACTCAAAGAGAGATTGGGACGTCAAGTTAAACGCGGCTTTGTGGGCTTATCGGACGACTTACAAAGTGACAACACAAGCTATTCCGTTTTCTTTGGTTTACGGTATTGAGGCTACACTCCCTATTGAATTTGAGGTGGAGTCATTGAGGGTTGCAATAGGGACACGCCTCAACGACAATGAGTCTTTGAGAAATAGGCTCGGGGATCTAGAGGAGTTGCATGAGAAGAGGCGGAGGGCCGCTCAACACATGGAAGCAATTCAAAGGCGAAGGAAGGTTATCTTTGACAAGCGTCACAAGAAGAGGGCATTAGAACGAGGAATGTTGGTTATGCTCCAAGATGGGAAGAAAAAGGATTTTCCGGGCAAATTTGATGCGGTTTGGTTAGGTCCTTACATTGTGGCGAATGCCTTTTCGAACAACTCGGTACAATTGGAGACACTCAATGGACAAAGCTTCCCGACACGAACGGCCGGCAGTAGGTGCAAGCAATTCCATACATGAAGACACTTGACTTCAAGCAAGACATTCTAGGAGCCGGTCCCAGATGGTCGCCAATAATGTGAGCCCAAATTGATGCCCACATGTGTTGTTAACACTTGTAAAACATTACAAGTAGTGTTTTGTTGATTTATGATTATTCACAAAAATATAAAAAGAATGAAGCTTGAAGAAAGCTAAGTTTGAAGCATTAAGCTTGTGTGGAGTGGATTTAAGTAGTATGAGGACATACCTTGGTAAAGTGTGGTAGATAGAAAGCCAAGGTTAGTTAAATGTTTGAATTAGGATCTTTGTTGATCAATTGAGGGAGGAAGGCTTAGGAGATTAGATGAGAGCCTACAAAGTAGAAGGAGAGTTCGAAGGCTTATCGTGAGCCTTGTGGATGGGATGAGTCCCTACTTAGAAGGAGAAGGTTAAGGGGTTGTGATTGGAGGCTCTAATTCTCTCACCCTATCCTTACCTCATGCCCTCTCTCCCTCTCAACTCACTATATAATCCCTCATTCTTCCCTCACTCATCCTCTCTTTTCTTCGTGCTCCTTAAGCACCCCACGGGTTATAAGTGTGGGTGTGTGGGAAGCAAGATAAGAGCACATGTGTGTGCTTAGTTCTTAGGTAAAGAGCCAAGGCTATTTAGCCTTGAAGAGGGATTGACCTCTTGTTAGAAGTAGATTGGATTTAAGGAATTTGGAGTTTGATTGTAAACTTCAACTTGTTGCATTGAGATTCATATTGAAGTGAGAGAGTTCAAACTTGTTTAAACTTGTGGCATTTAGAGTGACTAGATTGTACTAGGTGCATTACTTGTAGTGTTTTATTAGTTATGAACTTGAGCAGAACTTTATAGTGAGAGATTTGTCAATTATGGATGATCAAAGTGTTCAATGGGTATGAAAATTTGAGGGATTGTTTATTATAAAGTATGGGAGTTGTGGTATAAATTTGTGAGCTTCAGTCATTGGGATGAAAGAGTTATTAAAAGTTGAAGGGGAGGGTGTCTAGGAACAAAGCAGCAATGTTTGAAAATATGTATCTCTTAGAGGGTTATAGATATGGATACCAAAATTTGACACTACCTTTGGAACTTATATATCTATCTTGTATCAAAATTTTAGATTGATTGGACGTAGGAGTTGGAAGTTATTAGAGTTTTAATGACCAGATGCTTTATCACAGCATTCATACTAAGTAGTTAGAGTTAGAATTTCATGCATAACTTTTGCATATGAACTCTATTTGTGCCAAAATTTGGTGTGGAGATTTTTGATAAGGTACTTAACAAATGTATCAAATTTCACTTGAAGAACATAAATTGGGTGGGAGTTATACTATTCTGAAGTTTAATAGGAAGACATTGATAGAGATTTACATCAAGAAGAACTTAGAGAAGGAAGGGCAAGGATAAGTATATAAGTATTTTTTAATACTTGTATTTAAAGCCTATGTGCTCATGGAATCCACAAGCGAAATGTCATGTACCAATACGGAATCAACCACGATGACATGTGATAGCACGGAATCAATAAGCGAAAACTCATGTAGTAGTGTGGAGTCGACGGCAAGGACTCGATTCACAAGAGGGATATCTTTGAAGGCATGCGTGGCCAAAGCGGCCGGGTGGACATTAGAAAAGGCTAAGGATATAACCTTGCCCGACATTAAGGAATGTAAAAAAACATAGTGTGGTGTTAATCAAGTTGTGTATATTCCAAGGGTAGATTGGAATTTTATATTGGGTTACAAAGAGAGAAGTCTCTACATGTTATTATAAACTTTTCCACTCGGGCTAGGACGAAATCGAAGGGTGCAGGATTTTTGGTGACAGGGGCATATCAAGTTTGCGCTTGGTGGTGCCAAAGACCTCCTCTCCTTCGAGTTGGGGTTTGCGGGTGCACCAATGCTCTGCTCCAGGCATGTGCTCGAGGGCTGCAACAATTCTCTTGGCGTCACCGGATCGTTGTGCAGCACGAAGGCGGAGTTCTTCTTTTCCTGGGCCAGTGCCAGACCATTCACCCTTCAAGTAGGCGTAGTAGTTCATACATTGCATGAACGCCCTCACAAAATCATCCACGGTCGCAACATATAAGTAAGAGCCACGGTTTCCAGACTGCTGAAGCCATTTGTTATGGACTGTCTCAGAGAGGTTGCAAGATGGCATCTCTGCCAACTCAGAATCTGTGAAATTCTGAGAGAAGTCAATAAAATGTAGTGAGTACGCTTTGCACAAAAACACGCTAAAAACCAAAACTGACACCAAAAAACCAAAAAAAACCAAAAAAAACCAAAAACAATCCAAAAAAAAAGTTGACACCAAAAAGTGAAATAGAAAGTGGGTGGGTATTCACTAGTTGCATGAAACCACCCCATTCACGGTAACGAAAATGCCAAAATGCAAGCCATGTATCAAGGTCCTTGATTCCTTCCTCGGATGCAGCTCCAGAGGAAAGCCACCATGCCCGGATGGCAAGATAACGGGACTCGGACTGCTCGGGAGTCTTGGCATCCTTGTACTGCTTGCATAACAACTTGTGTTGCTGTTGGAGGTCGGGCTTGATGTGGGTGGCGGTGTGGCGTTCCATAGACACTGTCCAATGCAATAGACATGTCCTCTCGCGAGACTCCATAGGAACCTTGGGATCACCGCTGCCATAGATAATCCTAACTGCATTCCAATTGGCATGTGCACTGTCCGCCATGAACCCTTTGAAGTTAACTCTAGCAATGCCATGTCTGAGCATAACTTCATTGAGCCCATGCCAAAGAAGGCTCTGCGCCGTGACATCCTCAGACTGCATATCACATACTGCAATAGTCATAACCCGGCAGTAGGCCGAGTCATAGACATGGCAAGCCATGGTTGTCCACCCCTTGACACGTTTGACATGGTCAAACATGACCCAAGCATCCTGCAAATCACCGTGTGGTTGCATTCTCCTGACAAGGTCAACTCCAGAGCCAGGGCCCACCTCGGACATCTTGAACACATAGACTTTCTCCAACAACTTTCCTTGGCCTGGGAATTTGTTTTCTTGCACATAGGGCCAACTGCTATGACCTCCGAGTCCGGTGATGCTATCAATGATCCCCCCTCACCCAATGCGCTTGAAAGAAGTGACAGTGTTTCGAATACTCGGATGTTGAGGTGTTGGTACCTGTCCATGACAAACTTCATGGACTCCAGGTCCATAACTTTATTGGGATCAGATCCCGTGTGTAGAAGATACTTGGCCAGGAACTCTTTACTTGCAGCCAATGCAATGGCAGAGTTGGTGGCGGTGGGAGTCCTCTCAACCTCTCTACCAATGAGATCATGATTTCGACCTTAGACTCTCTACAGACACCTTGCGAAACGGGGTGATGGTGATGACCCATATGGATGCATGCACGGGTCATGTCACCTCTGCCAAGAACATAGTACATCTTAGCCTGGCAAGTATCAAGACAATAGGGTGGTGTTTTACAGACCTTACAAACGAGAGATGACCCAGCTGGGGGATCAGCATCTGTGGTGAAGGGTGAGGCGGTACAGCCTTCCCATTCGGTCTCGTTGACAACAGTGGCTCGATTGGGACGGTTGAGATAATCACATCCGGTTGTCTTTGTGAGATAGAAAAGGCAGCAAGAGTGGGCCCGTCAAAGAACTCACCATCCAACGGGTGGTCACAATGAGCTAGTCGGAAGGGAACAAGACTGCCGCAGCAGTAACATACCGTCGTCCACCGAATTACAACGGAAATCAGAACTAGGGTCTTGCACCACATACGAAGAATTCACTCAACGCACAGGGTTGCAGCCACGATTTGGAGAGGGGGAGTGACTGGAGGGAAGGGCAGTGGTCGCCCAGTGGAGAGGTCTGAGGTGAGAGACAATTGTGAGCCAGCTTCAGAACCTCGCAAAGGCCTATTTTTTTGCTTTCTGGTCTTGGGGTTATCCTGATAGAGGTTTAATATGATGTTTTTGTTTGCTAATTGCTAGATTCTCAACTTTTGGGAGAGGGGCATGGTAGTTAGGGGTCTGATTTGAGGCAAGGGGGGGTATGTCGGATCCGACATGCCCTTGGGTCCATAACTCGGGACCTCACATTTGTTATAATTTTCAAATTTATGGAATTGGGCCGTGCCTGAGAGGGGCCCAATAAGAGGCAATGTAGTTTTAGTTTGTGACTTGTGGGATTGAGGCATGCTTGAAAGGGGTCTGATTTAACGCAATATATATAAGATTTTTGTGAAATGTTGGATTAGGGTATAGTTGAAAGGGGTCCGAAAAGAGGCCATGTAGGTTTACATGTTTGATTTCAGATAGTGGGATATGCTTGTGAGGGGTCTGATTAGAGGCCATAAAGGTTGAAATTTTCGGAATTTTAGGATTGGGGTCTTTGTCACCAAAAATCCTGCACCCTTCGATTTCGTCCTAGCCCGAGTGGAAAAGTTTATAATGACATGTAGAGACTTCTCTCTTTGTAATCCAATATAAAATTCCAATCTACCTTTGGAATATACACAACTTGATTAACACCACACTATGTAGTTTTACATTCCTTAATGTCGGGCAAGGTTATATCTTTAGCCTTTTCTAATGTCCACCCGGCCGCTTTGGCCACGCATGCCTTCAAAGATATCCCTCTTGTGAATCGAGTCCTTGCCGTCGACTCCACAATACTACATGAGTTTTCGCTTATTGATTCCGTGCTATCACATGTCATCGTGGTTGATTCCGTATTGGTACATGACACTTCGCTTGTGGATTCCATGAGCACATAGGCTTTAAATAAAAGTATTAAAAAATACTTATATACTTATCCTTGCCCTTTCTTCTCTAAGTTCTTCTTGATGTAAATCTCTATCAATGTCTTCCTACTAAACTTTAGAATAGTATAACTCCCACCCAACTTATGTTCTTCAAGTGAAATTTGGTACACTTGTTAAGTACCTTATCAAAAATCTCCACACCAAATTTTGGCACAAACAGAGTTCATATACAAAAGTTATGCATGAAATTCTAACTCTAACTACTTAGTATGAATGCTGTGATAAAGCATCTTGTCATTAACACTCTAATAACTTCCAACTCCTACGTCCAATCAATCTAAAATTTTGACACAAGATAGATATATAAGTTCAAAAGGTAGTGTCAAATTTTGGTATCCATATCTATAACCCTCTAAGAGATACATATTTTCAAACCTTGCTGCTTTGTTCCTAGATACCCTCCCCTTCAAATTTTAATAACTCTTTCATCCCAATGACTGAAGCTCACAAATTTATACCACAACTCCCATACTTTATAATAAACAATTCCTCAAATTTTCATACCCATTGAACACTTTGATCATCCATAATTGACAAATCTCTCACTATAAAGTTCTGCTCAAGTTCATAACTAATAAAACACTACAAGTAATGCACCTAGTACAATCTAGTCACTCTAAATGCCACAAGTTTAAACAAGTTTGAACTCTCTCACTTCAATATGAATCTCAATGCAACAAGTTGAAGTTTACAATCAAACTCCAAATTCCTTAAATCCAATCTACTTCTAACAAGAGGTCAATCCCTCTTCAAGGCTAAATAGCCTTGGCTCTTTACCTAAGAACTAAGCACACACATGTGCTCTTATCTTGCTTCCCACACACCCACACTTATAACCCGTGGGGTGCTTAAGGAGCACGAAGAAAAGAGAGGATGAGTGAGGGAAGAATGAGGGATTATATAGTGAGTTGAGAGGGAGAGAAGGCATGAGCTAAGGATAGGGTGAGAGAATTAGAGCCTCCAATCACAACCCCTTAACCTTCTCCTTCTAAGTAGGGACTCATCCCACCCACAAGGCTCTCGATAAGCCTTCGAAATCTCCTCCTACTTTGTAGGCTCTCATCTAATCTCCTAAGCCTTCCTCCCTCAAATGATCAACAAAGATCCTAATTCAAACATTTAACTAACCTTGGCTTTCTATCTACCACACTTTACCAAGGTATGTCCTCATACTACTTAAATCCACTCCACACAAGCTTAATGCTTCAAACTTAGCTTTCTTCAAGCTTCATTCTTTTTATATTTTTGTGAATAATCATAAATCAACAAAACACTACTTGTAATGTTTTACAAGTGTTAACAACACATGTGGACATCAATTTGGGCTCACATTATTGGCGACCATCTAGGACCGGCTCCTAGAATGTCTTGCTTGAAGTCAAGTGTCTTCATGTGTGGAATTGCTTGCACCTACTTCCGGCCGTTCGTGTCGGGAAGCTTTGTCCATTGAGTGTCTCCAATTGTACCGAGTTGTTAGGAAAGGTATTCGCCACAATGTAAGGACCTAACCAAACCGCATCAAATTTGCCCGGAAAATCCTTTTTCTTCCCATCTTGGAGCATAACCAACATTCCTCGTTCTAATGCCCTCTTCTTGTGACGCTTGTCAAAGATAACCTTCCTTCGCCTTTGAATTGCTTCCATGTGTTGAGCGGCCCTCCGCCTCTTCTCATGCAACTCCTCTAGATCCCCGAGCCTATTTCTCAAAGACTCATTGTCGTTGAGGCGTGTCCCTATTGCAACCCTCAATGACTCCACCTCAAATTCAATAGGGAGTGTAGCCTCAATACCGTAAACCAAAGAAAACGGAATAGCTTGTGTTGTCACTTTGTAAATCGTCCGATAAGCCCACAAAACCGCGTTTAACTTGACGTCCCAATCTCTCTTTGAGTCGATGACCGTCTTGCGTAAAATGCCCACTAGAATCCCGTTCACCCGCTCCGTTTGACCATTAGTTTGAGGGTGATAGGGAGTAGTCTTCCTATGGTCGATCTTAAACCTCTGAGTCATCTCTAAAATGAGGTCATTAAGAAAATGTGTACCTCTATCACTAACTAGAATCTTTGGGACTCCAAACCTAGTAATGATATTTTCATACATAAATGTGGCGGCATGTGCGGCCGTGTCGGTTTTTACCGCCTTGGCTTCCGCCCATTTAGTCAAGTACTCGGTAGCTACAACAATGTATGCCATCCCTCTCGAAGAGTGGGGATGGACCTCCCCTACATAATCTATTCCCCATTTCTCAAAGGGAACTAGTGGTAATGAAATGTGCAATGGCATCTCCATCCTAAGGTCATTTCGAGCGTACCTTTGGCAAGCATCACACCTTCTAACATAGTCGTGTGAATCCTGAAACAATGTAGGCCAAAAGTAACCTACTCTAAGGATTTTCTGGCCGGTAAGTTGACCAGAAAAATGCCCTCCACAAGCATTATCATGACAAGCCTCTAGAATATCCGGAACCTCTACTTGCGATACACATCTTCTCAAGATGGTGTCCGCTCCTCTCCTGAACAATCTATTGCCTATCACTGCAAAGTGCCTACTATTGACTCTAACCTTTCTTTTCTCCTCTTTCGTCCATTCGGTTGGTAATTGTTGAGTGGTCAAGAACTCTACAATTCCGGCATACCAATCCGGTGTGGACGTGACTACAAACAATCTATCATCCATGAGGCTATCATCTATTGGCGTAGTGCCCATCTCCTCCGACAATCTAGACAAGTGGTCGGCTTGTAAATGCATGCGGCCCGGTTTATATTCCACCATGTAATCAAACTCTTCGAGTAACAAGACCCACCTAGCCAACCTTCCACTCAACTCCGGCTTGTTGACCAAATATTTAATGGCCATGTGATCCACAAAAAACACTACCGGATTACAAATAAGATAGTGCCTAAACTTCTTGACCGAAAATACCATGGCTAGACACTCTCTCTCCGTAGTGGAGTAATTCCTCTCCGCGGAAGTCAATTGCTTACTAGCATAAGCTACGGGTAGATCCTTCCCCTTCTCTCCTGTGGATTGACACAAGGCACTACCCACCGCTACGTTGCTAGCATCACAATACACATGAAAAGGCTTTTCCCAATCCGGTGGCCTTAAGACGGGATAAGTGCTCAATTTTGATCTCAACTCTACAAAGGCTTTTTGGCACTCATCCGTCCAAACAAATCTGACATCCTTCTTGAGCAATTGAGTGATAGGGACCGCTATCTTTGCAAAATCCGGAATCAACTCTCTATACCACCCCACATGTCCTAGCAACTTAGAGATCCCCTTGGCATTTTTCGGAGTTTCCAACTCATCAATGACCGCGATCTTGTCCGGATCCGGTTCTCTCCCCTTTTCACTCACAACATAACCCAACAAAACTCCCCTTTGTACCCCTAAAAATGTCTTGTCCGGGTTTAATGCCAACCGCATTTGCCTACACCTAACCAAGGCCTCCCTCACACAATGCACATGCTCTTTAGTACTAGATTGGGTACTAAAATCATCAATATAAACCGTCATGGACTTGAAGAGCAAGTCGCTAAAGATATACATGACTAGTCGTTGGAATGTTGCCGGTGCGTTGCATAAACCAAATGGCATCACCACACATATGAAAGTCCCCCAAGGTGTCGTAAATGCCGTCTTGTGCAAATCTGCGAGCGCTATGGCTACTTGGTTGTAGCCGGCGTATCCATCCATGAATGTATACCGCTCATGACCCCCTACCTCCTCTAACAACAAGGTAATGAATGGCAAAGGAAAGTGATCCTTTTGCGTACAATCATTGAGCTTCCTATAGTCTACACAAACTCTAAGCTTCCCATTTTTTTTTTCACTAACACCATGGGAGAAACCCAATCCGTAATCTCTACCGGCTTTATAAACCCAGCCTGCAACAACCTCTCTAATTCTGCTTTGACTAATAATTGCAATCTAGGATTCATCCTTCTCTCTTTTTGTCTCACCGGTTTAGAGCCCGGAACTAACGGAATACGATGCTCAACCATCTCTCTAGGAATCCCCTTGAGTTCATCGTATGACCATGCAAAGGTATCACTAAACTCATCTATCAAATCGCTATACTCTTTGATCTCCTCGTCATCGAGTTTAGAACCCATCTTCATTGGTCTAACCTTGCCATTCTTCATTTTGACATCCACAAACTTCCAATCTTCTTCGACCACTCGTGTTTGCTCCTCGGTATCTCTATACCAATCGTTGGGGACATTAGGATAATCCTTGATATCATGACCCGCTATAATGCCCGTAGAAGTAGTTTTAAAATGCAAAGCGGGCTCTAATTTTGAGAGTTCTAACATGGCCTCCTCATCTTGAGTCCCATCTACATGTACCAAACTCACATCACTCAACTCAATATCATCTAACCATGGAGTGAGTCCTCCCTTCACCCATTCTTCCTCCGTGAGAACCTCACATGGCTCTAAGGACAAATAATCTTCTCTAGATACATCATCTTGGAGGATACAACTATGAGTCATCATCATGACATCGCTAATGGACTCCGGGTATTGTCTTAGCCAATGTGTAAAATCTCCATCAACATCTTGATTGTAAAAGCTAGGACCTAAGAACCCGTTAGAGGAATACATTTTAGCCTTCTCCTTGTTTTGAACAACCCCCACCAATGTATCCTCAAATTTCTCATTACTTCCGCCATTCTCCTCTTCATCCGACATTGGATCAATCTCCTCCCTAACCCAACCATTTAAAGGTGCTATTGAGACCTTGACCCTATTATCTACGGGACCATAAGTGATAGAAGGTTTTTGTCCTCCCCAATCTACTACGGTGTTAGACATCCTTAACCAAGGTCGTCCCAACAAGATGGGAAATGCATCCTTATTGTCGTGCATCTTAATCACTTGAAAGGTCACAATGTATTCTTCACCTCCCGTGCTAAGTCGACAATCCTTAATAATCCCCACCGGAACCACCGGACTTTGGTTAGCCATATTGATGACGAATGGCGACGGACCGGTCAAACGTAATCCCAATTTCCTCATAGTGTGCTCGGGTAGAATATTGAGACTACTTCCACCATCCACCAATACATGAGGAACCACCTTGTCCACTATCGTTACTTCAATCTCCACCGCCTTGACTTCCTGAGTTCTCCCTTGCATTTGGACCCTCGCCGACACTCTAGTCTTTGGCCTCTTAGCCCTCCTATTCACAGGCATTCCGTCCTTCAAAGTCTTCCTAGCTACCGGTGAAATTTCTAATAATTGACCAAATGTGATATCGGCCTTTAGTGAGCTTAAGTCGGCCCAAAGGTCGTATCCATCTACTCTATCAGCCTTAGGCCTTCTAACACTATCAAACTCCTCTACGGGAATGCCCGGACCTTCCCACTCTCCTACATCACTACCATCTAAATCATGGATGACATTAGACCTTTCCCTCTCATGGACAATTTCATTTTCTCTCTCTAATGCCTTAGTGGCCTTCCTAGCTTCTCTAGTTACATTCTCCAAATCCGAAAAATAAGGAATTTCTCCTAAGGGATTTTCCTCTTCTTCCTCCTCCTCTACTTCTAATGGTGCATTACCTCTCATTGCTCTAGTGGTAACGGCTAATGCCGGGGCCTTATGCACAACTTCCTCTTTAAGACCCCTCAACTCATATGATATAGAGTTAGCATGTGGAGGACATGGACCCTGGCCATTAGTAGGCACCTCTAAATTTACCGGAATGGTGGAGGCATTCATAAATCGGACATCTTGAGACGTAGATGGTCCCATTTGTCTAGGTGATTGTGTGACTTGACCTCCTTGCCCCGGAAGGTTTGTATATCCATCATAGTAGAGGTTGGAAGGTTTAAGGTTATTAGTACCTTCACTTTGTGGATGGAAACCTCTCATGACATCTTGACCCGATTGTTGTGTGTTGGTTGGAGGGTTTGGTGCTCCACCTACCTTATCCGGATGACGACATTGGTTAGACGGATGTGGACCTCCACAATTACTACACCCCTGACCTTGGTTTTCCGACCAACATTGTCCTACAACATGATACCTCCCGCAAAGATGGTGAAATTCTTTCTTCTCGGTATTTTGGTTATTTTGACCTCGAGGAGGCGGACCCCGGTTGTTTCCTTGGTTTTGATTTTGATTTGAACCTCTTTGGTTTTGTTGCGGACCGTTATTGTTCATTCTTTGATTGCGATTTGGCCCATTTCTACAAAACTGAGGCGTATGACCGTGTTGTTGACATTGAGTACACCAAAATCCCGATGAGTGATTACCCGACTCGATTTGAGGTGGAGGACCGGGTTGTTGATTTTTAATTAACAAGGCCATTTGGTTCGTGAGATTTTGGAATTGTTTCAACATCGCCTCTTGAAACCCTAGTTGAGTAGCACCTAACTGCTGCTCTACTTCTTCAATTTGAGGGTCTGTTCTAGGGGCCGGCAATGCTAACATGGGTGGGGGAGCCCTCACCGCTAAGGGAAGCGAGACCGCTTCCATGGAGACATATGGAGGACGGTTAAATGGCCTAGTTGGATCCACTCCCGATTTAGGTAGGAGAGGGATGAATTGAGGGATTAACTCATCCTCTTTCCTCCATAACCGCTCATAATCTCTCTCGATATGTTCCATGTCTCTAGCGGCTACCTTAGCCTCGGCTAGGGTGCGAGGGTTTCTTTCTAACACACCCCTAATAGTATTTGCTTTGACAAACCCTCTCATAAAGAATTGCATTAGGGTATCATCGTTGAGCAAAGTACCTACGTATCTTGCGCACACTAAGTAAATTGGGAGGAAATGGAGGCAAGGGAGGTATGGGAGGTGGAATTCCACCTCCCCCTAGAGGATCCATGGTGCTAGGTAACCCTCTCTCGCTAGATCCACTAGTACTCACAAAGTTTTCTTGTCTAATTCTATTAGACTTGTTAATTATTTTCTTACTCAATTCGGAAGGAAGATTACCTTCCTCACTTTGAGTAAATATTGGTAATACTTCAACTAATGGACTAATTAATGGTTCAACATTTGAACTAACTTCTATACTATCATCTACTCCCTCTACTACTTCCTCAATATTAGACAACCTACGCTTAATAACATTCTTTTTTAACCCTAATGCTAACTTAGGCTTTTGAGATCTAGTATTTCTTTGCATCCATAATGTAGCGATCAACCCTTACTTTGACCAATCAAAGCCTCACAAGTTCTCTCTTTAATATTTCCGCTTAGTTCGTGTGATCATTGTGTTGGAGGTGAGGAAATAGAGACATACAATTTTCAATGAACAATCCCAATCAGGGGATGGCAAGCTCGTGTTAGCATCAAGGTTAATGAGAGAATCACCTCGTCATACCCCCTTTCCGCGTAACATTTGCAACAAGACCTCACGTGAGGGGCTGACCATTCTTATGTACCATGTTTAGAATCGAGGCTTCACCCTTCGATTCCTCACATTATACTATAAGTCCGGAATTACCCTCTCCGTTAGTCAACGACAAAGACGTATACAAAAATCTTTTTTTCATTATTTAATTTTTTTCACTTGGAAGAAGTTTGCTTACCTGAAGCAATTCGCTACCTCCTGCTTGTTAGTCTCTTCTCTCGACCGTGATTGCTAAACACAACGACACTTCAATAATTGCAATTGAAAAGCAATAAACCCCCTAGTTGAGAACTTTAAACGCTCACATCCAAGTCAGTGTTTAAAGTTGAAATTCCTAATTTTTAATTAACCCTCTACCTCTTAGTGTACTAGTGCGGATCCTATTAATGTGATCTTAATTTATGCCATCCCAAGGAAGGTTGACTAGTCATACCTTTGCCGCGCTCCTTCCTTAATTGAAATTGCATAACTTTCAATAACTAAATGAAAACTAACCTTTCACGAGCGCTCCGTCCTTAGTTGATCTTCACGCCTCGCTATCCTACCGCCTTCCAAGACTTCTGTGGCCCGCTCTCCAAGCTCCAAGCTCCAAACTCCCGGCGGACGCACCATTTATGTCACCAAAAATCCTGCACCCTTCGATTTCGTACTAGCCCGAGTGGAAAAGTTTATAATAACATGTAGAGACTTCTCTCTTTGTAACCCAATATAAAATTCCAATCTACCCTTGGAATATACACAACTTGATTAACACCACACTATGTAGTTTTACATTCCTTAATGTCGGGCAAGGTTATATCTTTAGCCTTTTCTAATGTCCACCCGGCCGCTTTGGCCACGCATGCCTTCAAAGATATCCCTCTTGTGAATCGAGTCCTTGCCGTCGACTCCACAATACTACATGAGTTTTCGCTTATTGATTCCGTGCTATCACATGTCATCGTGGTTGATTCCGTATTGGTACATGACACTTCGCTTGTGGATTCCATGAGCACATAGGCTTTAAATAAAAGTATTAAAAAATACTTATATACTTATCCTTGCCCTTTCTTCTCTAAGTTCTTCTTGATGTAAATCTCTATCAATGTCTTCCTACTAAACTTTAGAATAGTATAACTCCCACCCAACTTATGTTCTTCAAGTGAAATTTGGTACACTTGTTAAGTACCTTATCAAAAATCTCCACACCAAATTTTGGCACAAACAGAGTTCATATACAAAAGTTATGCATGAAATTCTAACTCTAACTACTTAGTATGAATGCTGTGATAAAGCATCTTGTCATTAACACTCTAATAACTTCCAACTCCTACGTCCAATCAATCTAAAATTTTGACACAAGATAGATATATAAGTTCAAAAGGTAGTGTCAAATTTTGGTATCCATATCTATAACCCTCTAAGAGATACATATTTTCAAACCTTGCTGCTTTGTTCCTAGACACCCTCCCCTTCAAATTTTAATAACTCTTTCATCCCAATGACTGAAGCTCACAAATTTTTACCACAACTCCCATACTTTATAATAAACAATCCCTCAAATTTTCATACCCATTGAACACTTTGATCATCCATAATTGACAAATCTCTCACTATAAAGTTCTGCTCAAGTTCATAACTAATAAAACACTACAAGTAATGCACCTAGTACAATCTAGTCACTCTAAATGCCACAAGTTTAAACAAGTTTGAACTCTCTCACTTCAATATGAATCTCAATGCAACAAGTTGAAGTTTACAATCAAACTCCAAATTCCTTAAATCCAATCTACTTCTAACAAGAGGTCAATCCCTCTTTAAGGCTAAATAGCCTTGGCTCTTCTCCTAAGAACTAAGCACACACATGTGCTCCTATCTTGCTTCCCACACACCCACACTTATAACCCGTGGGGTGCTTAAGGAGCACGAAGGAAAGAGAGGATGAGTGAGGGAAGAATGAGGGATTATATAGTGAGTTGAGAGGGAGAGAGGGCATGAGGTAAGGATAGGGTGAGAGAATTAGAGCCTCCAATCACAACCCCTTAACCTTCTCCTTCTAAGTAGGGACTCATCCCATTCACAAGGCTCTCGATAAGCCTTCGAAATCTCCTCCTACTTTGTAGGCTCTCATCTAATCTCCTAAGCCTTCCTCCCTCAAATGATCAACAAAGATCCTAATTCAAACATTTAACTAACATTGGTTTTCTACCTACCACACTTTACCAAGGTATGTCCTCATACTACTTAAGTCCACTCCACACAAGCCTAATGCTTCAAACTTAGCTTTCTTCAAGCTTCACTTTTTTAATATTTTTGTGAATAATCATAAATCAACAAAACACTACGTGTAATGTTTTACAAGTGTTAACAACACATGTGGGCATCAATTTGGGCTCACACCCATCCACAAGGCTATCGATAAGCCTTCAAATCTCCTCCTACTTTGTAGGCTCTCATCTAATCTCCTAAGCCTTCCTCCCTAAAATGATCAACAAAGATCCTAATTCAAACATTTAACTAACCTTGGCTTTCTACCTACCACACTTTACCAAGGTATGTCCTCATACTACTTAAATCCACTCCACACAAGCCTAATGCTTCAAACTTAGCTTTCTTCAAGCTTCATTCTTTTTATATTTTTGTGAATAATCATAAATCAACAAAACACCACTTGTAATATTTTACAAGTGTTAACAACACATGTGAGCATCAATTTGGGCTCACAACTTGCCATCCTGAATCATAACCATCATACCTGGTCGTAATGCTTTATTTTTGTTGCGTTTATCAAAGATAATCTTTCTCCTCCTTTGAATCTCGTCAATATGTTGAGCGGCCCTTCGCCTCTTCTCATCCAATTCCTCTAACTCAATGAGCATATTCTTCAAAGACTGACTGTCGTTGAGGCGTGTCCCCACCGCAACTCTCAATGACTCCACTTCCAACTCGATAGGGTGTGGTACTTTTGGGCACCTCCCTCCGAGGGACCCTAAAAGTACCGCACAAGCCCTTCGGTGAGGGTGGCCTGCCTTAGCAGGTGCCCAAGCCGAACCCGGATGTTATGATTTTTTTATGGGTATTTAGATTTGTGGAGGGATTTGTCAATCGCGTCGTGTCCTATCGGTAGGTTGTGCCTAGATTAATAAATGCTTAAGATAATTATCTATTTTTTCTAATCTAATGCCTAATCTATCCTAGTCTACGCGCAGACGCACCAGCCTTGGAATCAAGGCAATCTAACCCTAATGAATAAAATAACCTTACCTCTTACCTTAGCCACACCTAATTCCTTACTTCTTATAAATTAAATTCTTTAAACGGGGGGACCTTGATTAAGTCTCACCCTCTCAATCTTCCTTCTTAGTTTAAGATTGATTACACAAAGTCTACATTACTAAGTTCATAAATTATGGCATCACCACCTACCTGTTTGGTGCACGCCTTAACTCGAACCCTTCAAGGCCCTGTGCGGGTCTCTTGAAGGTTGATTGATACCCTAACCCTCCGATCTTTGCCGCCGGAGGGGGTAGTATCAACCTTTCGAGTTAAGTTTCTGGTTGGTTTTTGCCCACGGGGGTTGTACAAATTACGTTGGTTATTAGTTAGTTTGAAACGGTTTGACCACGAAAACTCAACTTGATGGGACCGGGGAATAGGGCAACCTGTGTGTTCAACCTGTTGCACAATCTTCAAGGGTTGGGGCCATCACCTCCAACCCTTGGGGCCAACAACATGATAATGGATTCGTGGGCCATTAACCCCACCTTTCCATCAACAACATTCAGAGTGGTCGTGTCGGTAATTAACCCGACTTCACCACATACGGAACTTGCTAATAAATAAAGCTACTACCACAAAACATACCAAGGGGCCCCAAAAACAATGGAGTTGGGTACCCCCTTGGCGGTCAAGTGGTCAAACCACTTGACCTTACGAGATAGGTGAGTGGGTTAGAAATGCGTACCTTCGCCGCGCTCCCTCCAACCCTAAATGGAAAGCTAAGGTTAGTTAATTTACCTCAATTCTCCTCGGTTGATTTGGGCTCGATGTAGGCCGAGCCGCTACTTCTTTCCTTGCTCCACTTCGAGCGTCGACCTTGCCTCCCTTGTAACTAGTTTGATAGGAAGCGTACCTTAGTTAACAATAAAAAAATATAAAGTGTTTTTTAGGCCTAAGCATAATATATCTACTGAGTGCACTTAATTATCTTTCCAACGATCTAAAAATCACCTTAATCGGATAAGAAATGCAAAAGTTATGAGGGTTGGAAGTGCGAGGTCGATTCAACCGATCCTTCCAACCCACCTATCTAACTTCTAACTTCAAAAATTCATAGTAAATTCATTACGACTTGGATCTAGGCTTTCCTTATATCATTGGAAAGCTATTAAAAAGTTCTAACAAGGAAATTATGACATCAGCAAGTTAAGCCAATATGAATTCAGCAGACCCTCTGTAATGCAGCAGCCAACCAAGAACTCTCAAACTATATATCCCGTCTTCAAAAATTCATATCTAATTCACATTATGCTCAAATCAAACATTCTATATGGCCATGGAAAGATATTGAAAAGATCTATCTGATAAAAATCTGCAATTAACAAGTTAAGCCAAAATGAATTCAGCAAACCCTCTGTATTGCAGCAGTCAACCAAGAATTCTCAAACTATGTATCCCGTCTTCAAAAATTCATATCTAATTCAAATCATGCTTAAATCAAACGTTCTAAGCAATTCTGGAAAGCTAAACAAAAGTTCTATTTGGAAAAAATATAATTTTTTATAATTTAAATTCTAATTGGGCTGGCAGGTCTGATCCAGCAGCCGCTACCCATAGGACCACCCGGTTTTTTGCTGCATCTTTGAAAATCCATAACTAATTGTCATCTTGGCCAAATCACAAATGGAAAACGGCTATAGATAGCTATAGGAAATCTCTCTAAGAGAAAAATGATAAGTATTTTGTTCTAGCTTTTGAACTAAGCCTCCAGGGCATTGGCAGCTGAGGTCTATAATGCCTTCACTCGAAATTCTACAATCCAACCTACCTCTACAAAAGAAAGGAAGAATTTTGTTGGTGTGTTAATAAACACACATTCTAACTAGAAGAGAGAGAGTAGAGGAGTTTCTCAAGCCTTTCTCTTAGGCCATTGAGAATGGATGCTAAAGGATTTTTTCCTAACTATTCTGAAGTAGGGCTTCGCCCGCTAATCAAATTGAGAGGGAGTTTTGTCTAACTATCTTGAACTAGAGTTTCGCCCAAATTCTAAAGGGAAGAGGGGGTTTTTGCCTAACTATCTTGACGTAGAGCTTCGCCCACTAATCGGGAAATAGAGGGGGGAGTTGTCTAACTCCATTGAACTAGGGCTTCGCCCACTAATCAACAACTAGAGGGAGTTTTCAAGGTGGAAGGAGGGGGTTTTTAAACCCTTTCACAAAAGGGTTGGACCCCTCCACCACCGGTTCCATTTTTCCGACCCCCTCCCGAAATTTTGGCTCGGGGGTCTTCCCGGTCGAGGTTGCCACCCCGTCACCGAGGTGGCTCCGACGGGAATCTTCCACATTCGTTCTAATTTTTGGTAGCAAGTTGGCAAGGGGGCAAGTGGCCCCCTTGCTATTTTCCTCAAAGTCTTCGCGCTAATTTTTCCTCACGCCGAGCTCCTCCACTTGTCTTGCGTGACTCACACTAAGTACTAAACTAATCCTTGCCTAGCTAGCTCTACTAATTTAGTCCTCTTAGCTAGTTGCTTTCACTAACTACGTTTTTTCCCCGCTAACTAGGTCTTGCCTAGATAGCTATTTTTCCTAACTTAGCTAATTTCCATCTCTAGTTAGTTTTCATTTTTACTAACTCTACCTAAAACTAGATTTTTCCCTTCACGGGTGAAGGTCCGAAGACTTCGGTAATTTCCTTCCCCTTTTTGAACTAAACGCTAAACGAACTAATTTTTTCCTTAATTCGCTATCAATCCTAACTTTTAATACTAAAATCCTAACTAAAGTGATCCCACGGAGTGGTGGACCACTTTGGTGGTTCACATATGTCGGCCATCAGGGGGGCTGCTCGTTCGAGCGCCGCGAACTCCAGCTCTTGCTCACCAATCCTGGGCACACGGTCACCTGCACGTACATACACACACACATACACACATTTTTCTTCCTTTTTTTTCTTACATTTTTCCTGTTGGTTAACTTCCAAAGAGTTGAAGAGAGAGGGGTAAAAGAGAGGACACAATGATAAAGCCAAAAAACCAAATAAAGCCGCCACACTCTCCCACCGGACTGGGTTCATGTCTACCTAAGACACCCCCTCCGCCTTGCGGGAGCAACTTGGAGCTATAGACAAAAAAATTTCAAAACCACCTTCCTCCCTCTTCGGAGAGAGTTCGGACTACGAGAGCAATTCCCAGGTGCTGAAGAAAGAAGGTCCCTCTATTGGTTTCCTTCAAACAATGACCACGGAGGGCCGACCTCTAACCTAGCACCAATTGCAAGAATTAAAGCCCTCCGCCTCTGCTTTGGGTCTAAAAGATTGATTCTCATTTAATTCGCCAGTTGCACCTGTTCACACGTTGTATATCTTGCACCGACATCGTTAGTTCGCGTAAGAAAGTTCGTGCCATCTAGTGTAGCCAACTGGACCGAGTTGTTTTCGTAAACATTGGTGACCCAAAAAGGACCCAACCACAAGGCATCAAATTTGCCCCGGAATTCCATTTTCCGCGTATCTTGGAGCATTACCAACGTTCCTAGCTGCAAGGTTCGCACCTTGTGTCGTTTGTTGAAGACGGTCTTGCGCCTCCGTTGCATCGCCTCAAGATGTTGCACCTCGACCCGCCGTCGCTCGCTAAGTGACATGTCCCCGGTGGTGGTAACCGCATAAACTTGGGTGTGGTTGGGAATTTCTTCCGGGTTGAGTTCCATCCATGCCGCGAACTCACCCGTGTCCTCCCAGCCATAGAGGCCGGGACCCATGTCCTTCACTGGGCCTAGATGTGTCTTAGCGCCTAGCTCCTGGTTGGCTAAGTCTACCGAAGTGATTTTGGGCTCCGGCTTCGACTTGGGTAGGTCGGATTCCGCGAATTCTGCCGAAGGCTTGCGGAGGGCGATTCTTGTCGTTGTTCGGTTGTGAGGGGTCCAAATGATATTTGGGAGGTGCCCGTAGACCACTCGGTGATGGCATTGGCCCTACGAAGCCAATCTCTTCCTAGGAGTATCGGGTAACTTTTGGACGTTACCGGGAGCCTCAAGACTTGGAACGTGATCGTATAGACTTCTCCCCCTACCTTCATCAAGCAATCTTTTACCTGTCCAAGGGGGGTGACTTGCCTTTGATCCGCCAAGTTTATAACAAAGGGCGAAGGGCCGGTAAGCTCGAGGCCGAGTTTTTCCAATGTCGAGAGTGGCATGATGTTAATTCCACTACCCCCATCAACTAAGGTGTGTGGGATTATCTTGTCCATAATCTCGACCTCCACCTCAATCGGTCCTTCGTCCCCTAAGGGGGTTCTACGGACCTCAACCACCATCGTTGGGATTTTTGGCTTCCTAACCTGGGTAGCTCCCTCTTTGAATTCCTTCCTCAGGGCAGGGGATACTTGAATTAGTTGAGCCAAGGAAATATTCGCTCGAAGACTACAAAGGTCTGTCCAAAGATCATATTCTTCTGCCGGGTTAAAGGCGCGGCTAGGCCGGGGTTTCGGTGGGAAATTGGCTGGCAATCCATTTCCCCAAGTATCTCTTTTGTCCACGAACCGGAAGAGGTCTTCCTCTTCTTCCGGTAATGGATCCTCTACCGGCTCGTGATCAAGGTTAGGCCCTAGGGAGGTCGCGGGAACCTTGGCCTTAAGGGCTGCGTTTTTCAAGAACTCCGGAAGTTCTGCAAACTTTGGTGATTCTTCATACTCATTCGATTTCTCGGAACCTTCACCCATCATGGTTTGTGCCCTCTTTTGGGCCCTAGTGACCACTGCCACGTCTATTTTTTGCTTGAGTTTCCCCGTGGGAACTAGGATAGACCGTAAAGAAGAATCGGCTAGCTCGTGAGAGATGAAGTTGCTTTGACTAGTGTTTGGGTTAGAAAACATTGGGGCCGAGCAACTTGTGCTCGCCTCATTGTTTTCAACGAACCTAGCGTCTTGGGTTTGTGCTTGACCAAGGCTAGGGGGACCTTGGGACATTGGAGGCCCATTTCCGTTTTGCGCCCACTGTTGGTTAGTATCATATCCACTCCCCATACTTTGTTGAGGAGGGTTGTAGTTGTACTGACCGTTAGAACCCTGAGCCTGACCTTGGTTCATTTGGTATCCATAGAACTGGTTGGCCCCGTTGGGGGGGTTGTCGAAGGTATTACCTTGTTGTGCCACTTGGGGTCCATTGTTGAACCTATTCGGTTGGTTCTGGCCCATTTGAGGAACATACAATTGGCTTACCACTCCTACCAAGTTCGAGTTGGCTTGGCTACCACCAGATGGGAGGTTTTGAGGGTAAGAATTTTGTGGACCTTGATAATTGTTCCCTCGATCACCTTGGTTTTGGTGGTTGGGTGGACCATAGTTTTGTTGGCCATTGCTTTGCGGGTTACCTTGGTGATAATTACCCGACATTCTTCCTTGGTTCTGTTGGCTTCTATATTAGAAGAACGCCGGAGGTTGTTGATTCAACTGAGAGTAATAGGAGGGTCGCTCTGTGGGAATTTTACGACAATTCTCGGCCGGATGATTGCCCCCACAATGGTTGCACACCACTCCCGTCTCAATCCAACACTTACCTGGCCCCAAAATGTGAACCTTACCGCACGTGGGACAAACTCCTTTGCCGTTGTTCCGGGCTTGACCCTGGGCGTGGCCTTGCTGTGGACGAGGAGGTGGGGCTACAAGGTTACCTGTAAACTTGGGCTCCGTGCAAAACTGGTCACTGTGACCGGACTTGTTGCAATTACGGCACCAAATGTTAGTGCCATAATTGCCGGTCTCCGAGGTTGGCGGGACTTGCTGAGCTAGAGGTCTAGACGTAATTGCCATTGTTAGTTGCTCTGTGAGGGTCTTGAGCGATTGCATGACATCGTTCCTCAACTCGTCGTTGGCTCTTTTAACTCTAAGTTCTAGCTCCTCGATGGTGGCGTGGCTCGGAGGGCTCGGGAGTGCTAAGAGCTCGGGCGGCGGTCTTGTAGCCAATGGAACTGGGGACGCTCGGTGGACGGCGTATGCATCCGGTCGGGATGGCTCCAATTGTGGAGGCTTACTTTGCTCCGAAGGAATGTAGGTCGTCGGTAGGAAAGCTGGAACTAGCGCGATCGTGCAGTTCCACATTCGTTCATTTTGTTTGTCTACACCCTCAATCCTCCTAGCCTCTTCTTTAGCCTCCTCTAAGTCTTGAGGGTTAGAATTGAAAATCTCTCGGATAGTGCCTTGTTTGTTAAACCCTTGTATAAAATAAAATTTAATTGTCTCGTTTGCGAGAAGGGTTCCTACATACCGGGTTACTACCGTCTCAAAACGCCGAATATAAGATGTAATGCTCTCGGATGGGCCTTGCCGCATGTTCGTTAACGCCACGAGTGCACTTTGTTGGCCCATTTCCGGTCTAAACTGTCGGAGAAAGGTTGTCTGCAACGTTGCCCAATCAACAAATGTTCCCGCATCGTGAGACCGATACCATTCGTAAGCTGCTCCCTCTAGCGTGGTAGAAAACCAAACGAGTTTGTACGTGTCTTCGGCTATCACGTTGGCCAACATTACCTCAATGTATCGCTCGATGTGGGTCGAAGGGTCCTCATGCGGGAGGCCACCGAACTTCGGAAAATGACTCGGCATTGCCCGTGGCGCTAATGCCTGTGGCATTAAGATGGGAGGCCCCCTAGGAGCCATCATGGCATCTAAAGGATTCGCCATGGGTTCGTGTTGTACCACTCCAACTGGACTCTCCGGGGTAGGGGACTCCTCCCTCTCGTGTTCGAATTCGTGACCTAGACCTTTAATTTTTACTTCCTTAGTTTTATCGGGTTTCGGTTGTTTGTTCTTCGGCCTCTTATCTTGTGTGGTCTCTGATGTAGTCGCAGTAGTCGCGTTCGCCGTGGTTGGCGTATCGTACGTTCTTCCCCTAGTACTAACCATAGCACACGTCGACCATGGCGAATGACTAATTTCTATTGGGTTAATTTCTTCCTCTCTAAATCTAAATGTGTAAGAACTTAAGAAAATGTCGTCCGGGGTTGGTGTGAGGCCAAACCCCCCACCCTTAAGCGTTCGTAGTCCGAGTAGTGGGTTTGGGCTCACATTCTTCCGTGGCATTGGCCTTGGGCTCACATTCTTCCGTGGCATTGGCCTTGGGCTTGGATGAGCCCTTTGATGACTCAAGTGTCCAATTCCTTGCCTTGTACGCGCAAGCCCAAGCGGATATTCCTCTCTTTCTTTTACCATTGATCACCTTTACTTCCTTAGGGTCCTTGAGCTCCTCACTAGGCTTAGTGGGTGAGTCCATAGTGCAAGGATCAACTCTTCATGTGACTTTGTTCTAAACTACTTCACATACCAATCCATGAATGTGGAACAACTCATTTTTTTATTTTTTTATGCGGTTATCAATGCAAAGTATTAACAAATACTTTTCACATCAAATTTCCCACATCACACCATCCTCAATTTAATTAACTTAGCACTCCTTGAGCCAAACTACTCTAAATGTGTCACACCAAACTACATTCCCCATACTAGTTCAAATCCCAACCTTTGGCTTGAACACCACCAAAGTTGGTCTTGCAAATTCAATGATCTACCTAATTTCTCAAGCCACACACCATTACTTTACTAATCAAATGCGTTTCCCGATGCATAACAACAATCAGTCTCACCCTAGCTCGTCCTTTTTGCAGCAAAGTAAAATCTCACTCCGAAATTCTACGCTGTTCGATGCAGATTGACGCCCGTCACCGCCCGTCAATTTCTTCCTTGAGGCACCTCGGACCCCCTTGGGATGCTCAACCCAAACTTAGCCTCCTTCACTTTCCGCCGCCATAACTTTCTCCCCTTACCTTCCCAAATTGTCACTCACCACTTTAATTCAAACCACGATGCTTAAATCGTAATTTGATTGGTGCTTTTAGAATTTGCTTATCCTCCACCTTGCGTTCTTCCTTGGACCTTCCCCATTAAGTGGCCACGATGAGGTGGTCCACTTGTGCGTTCAATGTGATCCTCCATTCATCCCAATTCGAATACACTTGCCTCTTGAGTCACCTTGGTTGTCTCCATCCATTTGTACTAGCCTACTCACTAACTACTCAATCCAAGTTCTTCTTACCTATCCCTATTCACTCAAATCCTTTCCTAAGGTAAAAACACACTAACCTCTCCACTTCAAGCCCCTTATAACATTGTACTCCTAAGGCTAACAATTCACTCTTTTTATATTTTTGTGAAGTGACATACCACTTCAAAGCACACCGACTAATATTTTCTAAAGATTAAGACTAAATGTGGGCACCGCTTTGGGCTCACATAATTGGCGACTATCGGGGGATGAATCCCAAAAATCACTTGCTCCAAAGGTAAGTTGCCTTGTCAAGCTCGGTACTCCTTACATCTACTTCCCGATGTGCGGGTAGGAAAGAGCTCACCATTCAATGTCTCCAATTGAATTGAATTATTAGGAAAGACCTCATAGACAAGGTAAGGTCCTAACCATACCGCATCAAATTTTGCCGGAAATTCAAGCTTCCGTGCATCTTGAATCATGACCATCATCCCCGGTGTTAAGGCCCTTTTCTTATGTCGTTTATCAAAGGTTATTTTTCGCCTTCTTTGGATCGCTTCAATATGTTGAGCCGCCATTCTCCTCCTTTCGTCAAGTGCTTCCAAATTGGTTAGTCGATTTCGTAAGGATTGACTTTCGGTAAGTCTTGCACTCACGGCCACCCTAAGTGATTCGACTTCATATTCGATTGGAAGTGTCGCCTCGAGGCCATAGACTAAGGAAAATGGTGTAGCACGCGTAGTTACCTTGTAGGTTGTGCGATATGCCCAAAGTGCCGCCGTCAATTTTGTATCCCAATCCCGCTTCGAGTCTAAAATTGTTTTGCGTAGAATACTTACCAAAATACCGTTGACTCGTTCCGTTTGTCCATTTGTTTGTGGGTGGTAAGGAGTGGTCTTCCGGTGATCGATTTGAAACCTCTCGGTCATCTCCCGGATTAAGTCGTTCAAAAAGTGAGTACCCCGGTCACTTACTAGAATTTTCGGCACTCCGAACCGAGAAATAATATTTTCATACATAAAAGTTGCCGCATGTTCCGCCGTATCGGTCTTTACCGCTTTGGCTTCCGCCCACTTCGTAAGGTACTCCGTAGCCACCACAATATATTTCATTCCTTTTGTAGATTGAGGGTGCACCTCACCCACATAGTCAATTCCCCATTTCTCAAAGGGAATTAAAGGCAATGACACATGGAGTGGCATTTCCATCCTTAGGTCGTTCCGGGCATAACGTTGACAAGCATCGCATTTTCTCACATAATCGTGTGCATCCTTAAATAGTGTGGGCCAAAAATAACCCGCCCTAAGGATTTTTTGCCCGGTAAGTTGACCCGAGAAGTGCCCGCCACATGCGCTATCGTGGCAAGCGATTAAAATCGCTTCAACCTCCGTTTTCGACACACATCGTCGTAAAAGACCATCGGATCCCCTCCTAAATAACCTATGGCCTACCACAACAAATTGCCTACTATTTACCCTTACTTTTCTTCTCTCCTCCTTTGTCCATTCTTCGGGCAACTTGTGGGTTGTTAGGAACTCCACAATTCCGGCATACCATTCCGGTGTCGAAGTAACTATGAATAGGCTATCATCTACCAATCTATCATCTACCGGATTTTTTCCTATCTCCTCTGACAACCTAGACAAGTGGTCCGCTTGTAAATGCATGCGACCCGGCTTGTATTCTACCGTGTAGTCAAACTCCTCTAATAGCAAGACCCACCTAGCTAACCTACCACTTAATTCCGCCTTGTTAACTAGATACTTGATAGCCATGTGGTCAACGAAAAATACAACCGGATTACACATAAGGTAATGCCTAAATTTTTTAACCGAAAATACCATTGCTAGGCATTCACGCTCCGTAGTTGAGTAATTTCGCTCCGCCGGTGTTAGTTGCTTACTTGCATAAGCTATAGGTTGATCTTTCTCGTTTTCCCCCGTCGCTTGACAAAGAGCACTCCCAACCGCCACATTGCTCGCATCGCAATAAACATGAAAAGGCTTACTCCAATTTGGTGGCATCAATACCGGGTAAGTGCTCAACCTATCCCGTAATTCTTCAAAGGCTCTTTGACACGCATCCGTCCACTCAAATTTCACATCCTTTTTGAGCAATTGTGTAATGGGCACCGCTATCTTTGAAAAATTAGGAATGAGCTCCCGGTACCAACCCACATGCCCTAACAATTTAGATATCCCCTTGGAATTGGTTGGAGTTGCCAATTCGCTTATGGCCGCAACTTTTTCCGGATCCGGTTCTCTCCCTTTCTCACTAACTACATAACCCAATAACACTCCCCTATTGACACCCAAAAATGTCTTATCCGGGTTCAATGCTAACCTCATCTTCCTACACCTAACCAATGCCTCCTTAACACAATGTAAGTGCTCATCCACATTACTTTGTGTACTAAAATCATCCACAAACACGGTCATGGATTTAAACAACAAGTCGGTGAAAATATACATCACCAACCTTTGGAAAGTGGCAGGGGCATTACATAACCCAAATGGCATCACAATCCATACAAAGGTTCCCCATGGTGTGGTAAAGGCCGTCTTATGGATATCTTGAAGGGCTATGGAAATTTGATTATATCCCGCATACCCATCCATAAAAGTATACCTCGCATGACCTCCCACCTCTTCAAGCAATAAGGTGATGAAAGGTAAGGGGAAGTGGTCTTTTTGTGTGCACGAATTTAATTTTCTATAATCCACACACACCCTTAGTTTCCCATTCTTTTTCTTCACTAGGACCATAGGAGAAACCCAATCCGTAATTTCCACCGGCTTAATAAACCCGGCCTTCAACAACCTCTCCAATTCCGCTTTCACCAACAATTGCAATTGAGGATTCATCCTCCGCTCCTTTTGTCTAATCGGTTTAGCACCCGGAATTAAAGGAATCCGGTGCTCCACCATCTCCTTAGGAATCCCCTTAAGCTCATCGTAAGACCAAGCAAAGGTGTCACTAAACTCATCCACCAAATTGCTATACTCCCTAACCTCTTTCTCCCCCAATTTGGATCCCATTTTCATTTGTCGCACCTTGCCATTCTTCAATTTTACTTCCACGTACCGCCAATCCGCTTCGGACACATGTGCTTGTTCATCTTTATTCCGATACCAATCGGAAGGCACATTGGGGTAATCTTTTACATCTTGACCTACAACTATCCCCGTAGAAGTGGTCTTAAAATGTAAAGGCTCCTCCAATTTCGATGAATCAATAATCACATCATTCTCTTGAGTTCCATCCACATGAATTAAACTAACCTCACCCTCTTCCACGTCATCTACCCAAGGTGTTAACCCACCGCTAACCCATTCTTCCTCGGTGAGCACCTCACATATCTCCAACAATGAACCCTCTCCTACACTAACACTAGGAAAATCGCTCCCTAAGCCTACTTGGTGAGATGTAACCATTACATCAAATTCCGACTCGGGGTACTCCCTTAACCATTGGGCATAATCCCCATTATCCCCATAATGGTAGAAATTAGGACCTAGGCTTCCCGAACCCGAATCCATAACAATTCTTTCACCCTCGGGGTGTACAACTCCTACCAATGCCTCGCCAACCGCGTCCTTGTTTAATTCCTCAATTTCATCCTCCGATGGCAAATACATATCCTTCTTCATCCAACCTCCCAATGAACCAATGGACACTATGACCCTATTACCCTCCGGTCCATAAGTTATGGATGGTTTTGGTCCACCCCAATTAACCATAGCATTCGCCATCCGTAACCAAGGCCTTCCTAGCAAAATGGGAAAGGTGTCCTTGTTGGAGTGCATTTTAATGACATGGAAGGTCACTAAGTACTCTTCACCCCCGGTAGTCATCCTACAATCCTTGATCATCCCCAAAGGTGTAGTTGAACTTTGATTTGCCATATTAATGACCAAAGGTGAAGGCCCCGTGAGTCCAAGTCCTAACTTCTTCATAGTATGCTCCGGTAGTATATTTAAACTACTCCCACCGTCCACCAAAACATTCGGCACTACTTTGTCTACTATCACAACCTCAATCTCTATGGCTTTTACATCTCTTCCACCTTGTGATTGGATTCTAGCGGCTACTTTGGCTTTTACCTTCCTAGCCCTCCTATGTACCGGCATCCCTTCCTTTAATGTTTTCCTTGCCGCGGGTGAAATTTCCAATAGTTGGCCGAAAGTAATATCCGCCTTGAGTGTACTAAGGTCCGCCCACAAGTCGTACCCGGTAGACTTGTCCACCTTCGAATTACCCACTCCGTCGAATTCATCCAAGGGAATTCCCGGTCCATCCCATTCACCCACATCGCTACCATCCAAGTCATGTACTCCATTAGGCCTCTCCCTAGCTTGTAGAATTACGTTCTCCCTTTCTACATCCTTAGTAGCCCTCTTAGCTACCCTATCTAATTCGGAGAGATTAAGCTCTTCATCCGAAGAGTAATTTCCTTGCTCTCCTATCCCTACCTCCAATGGGGCATCCCTTCTCCTAGCTCTAGTAGTTACCGCTAATGCGGGTGCTTCTTCAACTACACCCTTGCCCTTCACTAATTCATACGTAATAGCATTGGTGTGAGGAGGCCATTGACTTTGCTCCTCTCCAATTCCCATTGGGAGAGGAAGCATGTCATCGCATGTGGCCTCCAACACACCATCCATAAACCTTACGTCTTGTGAGTTAGATGGACCCGGATCCGTTGGAGGCGCTTGTCTTCCGTTGTTACCATTAGGTGGACCTCCTTGTCGATTTTGTATTGGAATGTACCCGGTTGTAGTTTGCAAGCCCGCCGGTGGGTGAAAGGTTTGCCTAGCATTACTATGGTCATAGTATAAGTTAGGTGGCCTAAGCTCGTTGGCCGGTACTCCTTGTGGCCTAGCACCTCGCATATTATCTCTTGCTTGTTGTTGTGGATTAGCCACCGGGTAGGGTACATTAATTATTTTGTCCGGTTGGCGACACTCATCCGAGGGATGACTCCCTCCGCAATTACTACAATTAAACCCTTGACCTTCGGACCAACATTGTCCTTGAGCGTGCCACCTACCACAAAATGGGTGAAATTCTTTTTTTTCTAAGTTTTGACCACCTTGCCCTCTAGGTGGTGGTCCTCTATTGTTCCCATTTCCATAGTGAGGTGGCGCTTGACCTCGTTGATTTTGTTGAGGTGGATTACCGTTTCCCCTTTGGTCACGGTTTTGTCCACCTCGACAAAATTGACGAGTGTGGCCCGGTTGGCCACATTGGACACACCATAATCCGGAGGAATGCCTCCCCGACTCAACCGGGGGTGGAAGTCCCGGTTGTTGACTCCGGATCATTAATGACATTTGATCCGTGAGGCTTTGCATTTGTTTTATCATAACCTCTTGGAATCCTAGTTGGCTAGCACCTAATCTCCTCTCAACCTCTTCTAAGTGTGGATCCGTTCTAGGGGCCGGTAGTGCCAAAAGAGGTGCCGGTTCCCTAACCGCTAAAGGTCGGGGACCGGTATCCACCATAGCATAGGGAATTTGACCTTCGTATTTAACCGGTTCTCCCGAAACTACTCTAGGTCGGATGGGGATGAATTGAGGGATTAATTCATCCTCCCTTCTCCATAATCTTTCGTGATCCTTATCCAAATTTTCAATATCCCTAGCCGCCCGCTTGGCATCCGCTAAGGTTAAGGGATTTCTTTCTAGAACACCCCTAATAGTTCCGGACTTGAAAAACCCTTGGATAAAAAATTGTTTTAGTGTATCGTCGTTGAGCATAGTACCCACGAACCTAGTGCACACTAAATCAAACCTCCTAATGTAAGCCGAAATTTCTTCCTCCCTTCCTTGCTTTAATGAGAATAATGCCCTTAAGGCGGTACTTTGACCCACTTCCGGCCTAAATTCATTTAGGAATTCCCGTTGTAATTGTTCCCATCCCCTAAAATGACCCTCGGCATGGTCCCGATACCATTCATAGGCTTCTCCCTCTAAAGTGGTCGGAAACCACACTAACCAATAACCCGGGTTGGTTATGAGGGAGCTAGCCAACCGTTCGATATACCGTTCCATGTGGCGAGAGGGATCCTCATCCTTGGTCCCATAAAATTTAGGGAGATGAGATGGCATATCCATCGCCGCTAAATTTTGTGGGACCACAATGGGTAGGCCTCTTGGCCTAACCAATGGGTCTATAGGAGGTATCGGAGGTATAGGCGGAATTGGGGGTATGGGTGGCGGATCCATCCCCCGCTCCTCGGCCATAGTGTCTGGTAAGGTATTTTCTATCCCCTCACCCAAGCCTATAAAATTTTCCTTTGTTAATTTATGTGCCTCCGATGAGGTTTCTCTACCCAACTTGGAAGGAGTTACCTCTTCCTCAAGTTGAGTGTCCACTCCTAATGTCTCCACTAACAAACTAACACTAGGCTCAATATTTAAGCAACTCTCTAATCTAACATGAGCTTCACCTACAACTTCACTAATTCTAGAAGTCCTTCTCTTACGTGTAGATTTTTCTAATCCTAACACTAAACTCGGTTTTTGGGATCGAGTCTTACCTTGCATTCCCCATAAGACGATCAACCCTCACTTGACCAATCGCATTTCTCACAACCCTCCCCTCTTAATATTTCCACTTATCTTGGTGTGATTTAAATTTTTAGGAGGTGAGGAAAAAGACCCTGCAAGCCCACTTAAGTGAAGAAATCCCAATAGGGGATAGGCATGCTCATGTTAATTTTTGGTTAAGCCGGAGCATCACCTCCGCACTTTTCCGCAAATTAAACACTTGCCACAATACCGATTGTGAGGGGGTGACCTTCCTTGTAGATTATGTTAAAAAGTCGAGGCTTCACCCTTCGACTTCTCACACTATCCACAATTCGGGAATTACCCTCTACAACGGATAACGACAATCACGAATACAAAAGGCATTCCTTAATTAGTTAATACTTTCACTTTGAAGAAACAAACGTACCTTGAGCAATCGCATCCCCCTGTGAGTTAGCACTCCCCTCAATCGTGACTCAATGTGACAACACAACAAACTTCGTAAAATATTAATTTAATCTAGAGCATGAAATGACAACTCCCGAAACTTTGAGACTCACCCCGAGGTGAGTGTCAAAGTTCAATGTCCTAAGGTGAATTTACCCTCTAATGTTTTAATGAGCTACTCGGTTATAGGTTCCTTTTAAGTTCTTAGCAAATCCCCAAAAAGGTTGAGGACGTACCTTCGCCGCGCTCCTTCCTCAAAAATGAATTTGCGTAATTGACAATGCAATCCATTCCAAGGAATAATTGAAATACAATTAATCTAATAAATTCAAATGTAAACCCAAAGAGAGAACACTTACCGAGTCTCGGGTGCTCCTTCCCCTCTCTCAAGTTTGTGTCTCCAAACTTTCCTAGTTGCCTCCAAGTCTTGTAACTACTTCCCGCTTCACTCCCGGCGGACGCACCAATTATGTGAGGCCAAACCCCCCACCCTTAAGCGTTCGTAGTCCGAGTAGTGGGTTTGGGCTCACATTCTTCCGTGGCATTGGCCTTGGGCTCACATTCTTCCGTGGCATTGGCCTTGGGCTTGGATGAGCCCTTTGATGACTCAAGTGTCCAATTCCTTGCCTTGTACGCGCAAGCCCAAGCGGATATTCCTCTCTTTCTTTTACCATTGATCACCTTTACTTCCTTAGGGTCCTTGAGCTCCTCACTAGGCTTAGTGGGTGAGTCCATAGTGCAAGGATCAACTCTTCATGTGACTTTGTTCTAAACTACTTCACATACCAATCCATGAATGTGGAACAACTCATTTTTTTATTTTTTTATGCGGTTATCAATGCAAAGTATTAACAAATACTTTTCACATCAAATTTCCCACATCACACCATCCTCAATTTAATTAACTTAGCACTCCTTGAGCCAAACTACTCTAAATGTGTCACACCAAACTACATTCCCCATACTAGTTCAAATCCCAACCTTTGGCTTGAACACCACCAAAGTTGGTCTTGCAAATTCAATGATCTACCTAATTTCTCAAGCCACACACCATTACTTTACTAATCAAATGCGTTTCCCGATGCATAACAACAATCAGTCTCACCCTAGCTCGTCCTTTTTGCAGCAAAGTAAAATCTCACTCCGAAATTCTACGCTGTTCGATGCAGATTGACGCCCGTCACCGCCCGTCAATTTCTTCCTTGAGGCACCTCGGACCCCCTTGGGATGCTCAACCCAAACTTAGCCTCCTTCACTTTCCGCCGCCATAACTTTCTCCCCTTACCTTCCCAAATTGTCACTCACCACTTTAATTCAAACCACGATGCTTAAATCGTAATTTGATTGGTGCTTTTAGAATTTGCTTATCCTCCACCTTGCGTTCTTCCTTGGACCTTCCCCATTAAGTGGCCACGATGAGGTGGTCCACTTGTGCGTTCAATGTGATCCTCCATTCATCCCAATTCGAATACACTTGCCTCTTGAGTCACCTTGGTTGTCTCCATCCATTTGTACTAGCCTACTCACTAACTACTCAATCCAAGTTCTTCTTACCTATCCCTATTCACTCAAATCCTTTCCTAAGGTAAAAACACACTAACCTCTCCACTTCAAGCCCCTTATAACATTGTACTCCTAAGGCTAACAATTCACTCTTTTTATATTTTTGTGAAGTGACATACCACTTCAAAGCACACCGACTAATATTTTCTAAAGATTAAGACTAAATGTGGGCACCGCTTTGGGCTCACATAATTGGCGACTATCGGGGGATGAATCCCAAAAATCACTTGCTCCAAAGGTAAGTTGCCTTGTCAAGCTCGGTACTCCTTACATCTACTTCCCGATGTGCGGGTAGGAAAGAGCTCACCATTCAATGTCTCCAATTGAATTGAATTATTAGGAAAGACCTCATAGACAAGGTAAGGTCCTAACCATACCGCATCAAATTTTGCCGGAAATTCAAGCTTCCGTGCATCTTGAATCATGACCATCATCCCCGGTGTTAAGGCCCTTTTCTTATGTCGTTTATCAAAGGTTATTTTTCGCCTTCTTTGGATCGCTTCAATATGTTGAGCCGCCATTCTCCTCCTTTCGTCAAGTGCTTCCAAATTGGTTAGTCGATTTCGTAAGGATTGACTTTCGGTAAGTCTTGCACTCACGGCCACCCTAAGTGATTCGACTTCATATTCGATTGGAAGTGTCGCCTCGAGGCCATAGACTAAGGAAAATGGTGTAGCACGCGTAGTTACCTTGTAGGTTGTGCGATATGCCCAAAGTGCCGCCGTCAATTTTGTATCCCAATCCCGCTTCGAGTCTAAAATTGTTTTGCGTAGAATACTTACCAAAATACCGTTGACTCGTTCCGTTTGTCCATTTGTTTGTGGGTGGTAAGGAGTGGTCTTCCGGTGATCGATTTGAAACCTCTCGGTCATCTCCCGGATTAAGTCGTTCAAAAAGTGAGTACCCCGGTCACTTACTAGAATTTTCGGCACTCCGAACCGAGAAATAATATTTTCATACATAAAAGTTGCCGCATGTTCCGCCGTATCGGTCTTTACCGCTTTGGCTTCCGCCCACTTCGTAAGGTACTCCGTAGCCACCACAATATATTTCATTCCTTTTGTAGATTGAGGGTGCACCTCACCCACATAGTCAATTCCCCATTTCTCAAAGGGAATTAAAGGCAATGACACATGGAGTGGCATTTCCATCCTTAGGTCGTTCCGGGCATAACGTTGACAAGCATCGCATTTTCTCACATAATCGTGTGCATCCTTAAATAGTGTGGGCCAAAAATAACCCGCCCTAAGGATTTTTTGCCCGGTAAGTTGACCCGAGAAGTGCCCGCCACATGCGCTATCGTGGCAAGCGATTAAAATCGCTTCAACCTCCGTTTTCGACACACATCGTCGTAAAAGACCATCGGATCCCCTCCTAAATAACCTATGGCCTACCACAACAAATTGCCTACTATTTACCCTTACTTTTCTTCTCTCCTCCTTTGTCCATTCTTCGGGCAACTTGTGGGTTGTTAGGAACTCCACAATTCCGGCATACCATTCCGGTGTCGAAGTAACTATGAATAGGCTATCATCTACCAATCTATCATCTACCGGATTTTTTCCTATCTCCTCTGACAACCTAGACAAGTGGTCCGCTTGTAAATGCATGCGACCCGGCTTGTATTCTACCGTGTAGTCAAACTCCTCTAATAGCAAGACCCACCTAGCTAACCTACCACTTAATTCCGCCTTGTTAACTAGATACTTGATAGCCATGTGGTCAACGAAAAATACAACCGGATTACACATAAGGTAATGCCTAAATTTTTTAACCGAAAATACCATTGCTAGGCATTCACGCTCCGTAGTTGAGTAATTTCGCTCCGCCGGTGTTAGTTGCTTACTTGCATAAGCTATAGGTTGATCTTTCTCGTTTTCCCCCGTCGCTTGACAAAGAGCACTCCCAACCGCCACATTGCTCGCATCGCAATAAACATGAAAAGGCTTACTCCAATTTGGTGGCATCAATACCGGGTAAGTGCTCAACCTATCCCGTAATTCTTCAAAGGCTCTTTGACACGCATCCGTCCACTCAAATTTCACATCCTTTTTGAGCAATTGTGTAATGGGCACCGCTATCTTTGAAAAATTAGGAATGAGCTCCCGGTACCAACCCACATGCCCTAACAATTTAGATATCCCCTTGGAATTGGTTGGAGTTGCCAATTCGCTTATGGCCGCAACTTTTTCCGGATCCGGTTCTCTCCCTTTCTCACTAACTACATAACCCAATAACACTCCCCTATTGACACCCAAAAATGTCTTATCCGGGTTCAATGCTAACCTCATCTTCCTACACCTAACCAATGCCTCCTTAACACAATGTAAGTGCTCATCCACATTACTTTGTGTACTAAAATCATCCACAAACACGGTCATGGATTTAAACAACAAGTCGGTGAAAATATACATCACCAACCTTTGGAAAGTGGCAGGGGCATTACATAACCCAAATGGCATCACAATCCATACAAAGGTTCCCCATGGTGTGGTAAAGGCCGTCTTATGGATATCTTGAAGGGCTATGGAAATTTGATTATATCCCGCATACCCATCCATAAAAGTATACCTCGCATGACCTCCCACCTCTTCAAGCAATAAGGTGATGAAAGGTAAGGGGAAGTGGTCTTTTTGTGTGCACGAATTTAATTTTCTATAATCCACACACACCCTTAGTTTCCCATTCTTTTTCTTCACTAGGACCATAGGAGAAACCCAATCCGTAATTTCCACCGGCTTAATAAACCCGGCCTTCAACAACCTCTCCAATTCCGCTTTCACCAACAATTGCAATTGAGGATTCATCCTCCGCTCCTTTTGTCTAATCGGTTTAGCACCCGGAATTAAAGGAATCCGGTGCTCCACCATCTCCTTAGGAATCCCCTTAAGCTCATCGTAAGACCAAGCAAAGGTGTCACTAAACTCATCCACCAAATTGCTATACTCCCTAACCTCTTTCTCCCCCAATTTGGATCCCATTTTCATTTGTCGCACCTTGCCATTCTTCAATTTTACTTCCACGTACCGCCAATCCGCTTCGGACACATGTGCTTGTTCATCTTTATTCCGATACCAATCGGAAGGCACATTGGGGTAATCTTTTACATCTTGACCTACAACTATCCCCGTAGAAGTGGTCTTAAAATGTAAAGGCTCCTCCAATTTCGATGAATCAATAATCACATCATTCTCTTGAGTTCCATCCACATGAATTAAACTAACCTCACCCTCTTCCACGTCATCTACCCAAGGTGTTAACCCACCGCTAACCCATTCTTCCTCGGTGAGCACCTCACATATCTCCAACAATGAACCCTCTCCTACACTAACACTAGGAAAATCGCTCCCTAAGCCTACTTGGTGAGATGTAACCATTACATCAAATTCCGACTCGGGGTACTCCCTTAACCATTGGGCATAATCCCCATTATCCCCATAATGGTAGAAATTAGGACCTAGGCTTCCCGAACCCGAATCCATAACAATTCTTTCACCCTCGGGGTGTACAACTCCTACCAATGCCTCGCCAACCGCGTCCTTGTTTAATTCCTCAATTTCATCCTCCGATGGCAAATACATATCCTTCTTCATCCAACCTCCCAATGAACCAATGGACACTATGACCCTATTACCCTCCGGTCCATAAGTTATGGATGGTTTTGGTCCACCCCAATTAACCATAGCATTCGCCATCCGTAACCAAGGCCTTCCTAGCAAAATGGGAAAGGTGTCCTTGTTGGAGTGCATTTTAATGACATGGAAGGTCACTAAGTACTCTTCACCCCCGGTAGTCATCCTACAATCCTTGATCATCCCCAAAGGTGTAGTTGAACTTTGATTTGCCATATTAATGACCAAAGGTGAAGGCCCCGTGAGTCCAAGTCCTAACTTCTTCATAGTATGCTCCGGTAGTATATTTAAACTACTCCCACCGTCCACCAAAACATTCGGCACTACTTTGTCTACTATCACAACCTCAATCTCTATGGCTTTTACATCTCTTCCACCTTGTGATTGGATTCTAGCGGCTACTTTGGCTTTTACCTTCCTAGCCCTCCTATGTACCGGCATCCCTTCCTTTAATGTTTTCCTTGCCGCGGGTGAAATTTCCAATAGTTGGCCGAAAGTAATATCCGCCTTGAGTGTACTAAGGTCCGCCCACAAGTCGTACCCGGTAGACTTGTCCACCTTCGAATTACCCACTCCGTCGAATTCATCCAAGGGAATTCCCGGTCCATCCCATTCACCCACATCGCTACCATCCAAGTCATGTACTCCATTAGGCCTCTCCCTAGCTTGTAGAATTACGTTCTCCCTTTCTACATCCTTAGTAGCCCTCTTAGCTACCCTATCTAATTCGGAGAGATTAAGCTCTTCATCCGAAGAGTAATTTCCTTGCTCTCCTATCCCTACCTCCAATGGGGCATCCCTTCTCCTAGCTCTAGTAGTTACCGCTAATGCGGGTGCTTCTTCAACTACACCCTTGCCCTTCACTAATTCATACGTAATAGCATTGGTGTGAGGAGGCCATTGACTTTGCTCCTCTCCAATTCCCATTGGGAGAGGAAGCATGTCATCGCATGTGGCCTCCAACACACCATCCATAAACCTTACGTCTTGTGAGTTAGATGGACCCGGATCCGTTGGAGGCGCTTGTCTTCCGTTGTTACCATTAGGTGGACCTCCTTGTCGATTTTGTATTGGAATGTACCCGGTTGTAGTTTGCAAGCCCGCCGGTGGGTGAAAGGTTTGCCTAGCATTACTATGGTCATAGTATAAGTTAGGTGGCCTAAGCTCGTTGGCCGGTACTCCTTGTGGCCTAGCACCTCGCATATTATCTCTTGCTTGTTGTTGTGGATTAGCCACCGGGTAGGGTACATTAATTATTTTGTCCGGTTGGCGACACTCATCCGAGGGATGACTCCCTCCGCAATTACTACAATTAAACCCTTGACCTTCGGACCAACATTGTCCTTGAGCGTGCCACCTACCACAAAATGGGTGAAATTCTTTTTTTTCTAAGTTTTGACCACCTTGCCCTCTAGGTGGTGGTCCTCTATTGTTCCCATTTCCATAGTGAGGTGGCGCTTGACCTCGTTGATTTTGTTGAGGTGGATTACCGTTTCCCCTTTGGTCACGGTTTTGTCCACCTCGACAAAATTGACGAGTGTGGCCCGGTTGGCCACATTGGACACACCATAATCCGGAGGAATGCCTCCCCGACTCAACCGGGGGTGGAAGTCCCGGTTGTTGACTCCGGATCATTAATGACATTTGATCCGTGAGGCTTTGCATTTGTTTTATCATAACCTCTTGGAATCCTAGTTGGCTAGCACCTAATCTCCTCTCAACCTCTTCTAAGTGTGGATCCGTTCTAGGGGCCGGTAGTGCCAAAAGAGGTGCCGGTTCCCTAACCGCTAAAGGTCGGGGACCGGTATCCACCATAGCATAGGGAATTTGACCTTCGTATTTAACCGGTTCTCCCGAAACTACTCTAGGTCGGATGGGGATGAATTGAGGGATTAATTCATCCTCCCTTCTCCATAATCTTTCGTGATCCTTATCCAAATTTTCAATATCCCTAGCCGCCCGCTTGGCATCCGCTAAGGTTAAGGGATTTCTTTCTAGAACACCCCTAATAGTTCCGGACTTGAAAAACCCTTGGATAAAAAATTGTTTTAGTGTATCGTCGTTGAGCATAGTACCCACGAACCTAGTGCACACTAAATCAAACCTCCTAATGTAAGCCGAAATTTCTTCCTCCCTTCCTTGCTTTAATGAGAATAATGCCCTTAAGGCGGTACTTTGACCCACTTCCGGCCTAAATTCATTTAGGAATTCCCGTTGTAATTGTTCCCATCCCCTAAAATGACCCTCGGCATGGTCCCGATACCATTCATAGGCTTCTCCCTCTAAAGTGGTCGGAAACCACACTAACCAATAACCCGGGTTGGTTATGAGGGAGCTAGCCAACCGTTCGATATACCGTTCCATGTGGCGAGAGGGATCCTCATCCTTGGTCCCATAAAATTTAGGGAGATGAGATGGCATATCCATCGCCGCTAAATTTTGTGGGACCACAATGGGTAGGCCTCTTGGCCTAACCAATGGGTCTATAGGAGGTATCGGAGGTATAGGCGGAATTGGGGGTATGGGTGGCGGATCCATCCCCCGCTCCTCGGCCATAGTGTCTGGTAAGGTATTTTCTATCCCCTCACCCAAGCCTATAAAATTTTCCTTTGTTAATTTATGTGCCTCCGATGAGGTTTCTCTACCCAACTTGGAAGGAGTTACCTCTTCCTCAAGTTGAGTGTCCACTCCTAATGTCTCCACTAACAAACTAACACTAGGCTCAATATTTAAGCAACTCTCTAATCTAACATGAGCTTCACCTACAACTTCACTAATTCTAGAAGTCCTTCTCTTACGTGTAGATTTTTCTAATCCTAACACTAAACTCGGTTTTTGGGATCGAGTCTTACCTTGCATTCCCCATAAGACGATCAACCCTCACTTGACCAATCGCATTTCTCACAACCCTCCCCTCTTAATATTTCCACTTATCTTGGTGTGATTTAAATTTTTAGGAGGTGAGGAAAAAGACCCTGCAAGCCCACTTAAGTGAAGAAATCCCAATAGGGGATAGGCATGCTCATGTTAATTTTTGGTTAAGCCGGAGCATCACCTCCGCACTTTTCCGCAAATTAAACACTTGCCACAATACCGATTGTGAGGGGGTGACCTTCCTTGTAGATTATGTTAAAAAGTCGAGGCTTCACCCTTCGACTTCTCACACTATCCACAATTCGGGAATTACCCTCTACAACGGATAACGACAATCACGAATACAAAAGGCATTCCTTAATTAGTTAATACTTTCACTTTGAAGAAACAAACGTACCTTGAGCAATCGCATCCCCCTGTGAGTTAGCACTCCCCTCAATCGTGACTCAATGTGACAACACAACAAACTTCGTAAAATATTAATTTAATCTAGAGCATGAAATGACAACTCCCGAAACTTTGAGACTCACCCCGAGGTGAGTGTCAAAGTTCAATGTCCTAAGGTGAATTTACCCTCTAATGTTTTAATGAGCTACTCGGTTATAGGTTCCTTTTAAGTTCTTAGCAAATCCCCAAAAAGGTTGAGGACGTACCTTCGCCGCGCTCCTTCCTCAAAAATGAATTTGCGTAATTGACAATGCAATCCATTCCAAGGAATAATTGAAATACAATTAATCTAATAAATTCAAATGTAAACCCAAAGAGAGAACACTTACCGAGTCTCGGGTGCTCCTTCCCCTCTCTCAAGTTTGTGTCTCCAAACTTTCCTAGTTGCCTCCAAGTCTTGTAACTACTTCCCGCTTCACTCCCGGCGGACGCACCAATTATGTGAGGCCAAACCCCCCACCCTTAAGCGTTCGTAGTCCGAGTAGTGGGTTTGGGCTCACATTCTTCCGTGGCATTGGCCTTGGGCTCACATTCTTCCGTGGCATTGGCCTTGGGCTTGGATGAGCCCTTTGATGACTCAAGTGTCCAATTCCTTGCCTTGTACGCGCAAGCCCAAGCGGATATTCCTCTCTTTCTTTTACCATTGATCACCTTTACTTCCTTAGGGTCCTTGAGCTCCTCACTAGGCTTAGTGGGTGAGTCCATAGTGCAAGGATCAACTCTTCATGTGACTTTGTTCTAAACTACTTCACATACCAATCCATGAATGTGGAACAACTCATTTTTTTATTTTTTTATGCGGTTATCAATGCAAAGTATTAACAAATACTTTTCACATCAAATTTCCCACATCACACCATCCTCAATTTAATTAACTTAGCACTCCTTGAGCCAAACTACTCTAAATGTGTCACACCAAACTACATTCCCCATACTAGTTCAAATCCCAACCTTTGGCTTGAACACCACCAAAGTTGGTCTTGCAAATTCAATGATCTACCTAATTTCTCAAGCCACACACCATTACTTTACTAATCAAATGCGTTTCCCGATGCATAACAACAATCAGTCTCACCCTAGCTCGTCCTTTTTGCAGCAAAGTAAAATCTCACTCCGAAATTCTACGCTGTTCGATGCAGATTGACGCCCGTCACCGCCCGTCAATTTCTTCCTTGAGGCACCTCGGACCCCCTTGGGATGCTCAACCCAAACTTAGCCTCCTTCACTTTCCGCCGCCATAACTTTCTCCCCTTACCTTCCCAAATTGTCACTCACCACTTTAATTCAAACCACGATGCTTAAATCGTAATTTGATTGGTGCTTTTAGAATTTGCTTATCCTCCACCTTGCGTTCTTCCTTGGACCTTCCCCATTAAGTGGCCACGATGAGGTGGTCCACTTGTGCGTTCAATGTGATCCTCCATTCATCCCAATTCGAATACACTTGCCTCTTGAGTCACCTTGGTTGTCTCCATCCATTTGTACTAGCCTACTCACTAACTACTCAATCCAAGTTCTTCTTACCTATCCCTATTCACTCAAATCCTTTCCTAAGGTAAAAACACACTAACCTCTCCACTTCAAGCCCCTTATAACATTGTACTCCTAAGGCTAACAATTCACTCTTTTTATATTTTTGTGAAGTGACATACCACTTCAAAGCACACCGACTAATATTTTCTAAAGATTAAGACTAAATGTGGGCACCGCTTTGGGCTCACAGTTGGCCGGGGCATCCACCCTCCCGGCAGACGCACCAATTATGTGGTGCTTTTGGGCACCCCCCTCCGAGGGAGCCTAAAAGTACCGCACAAGCCCTTCGGTGAGGGTGGCCTGCCTTAGCAGGTGCCCAAGCCGAACCCGGATGTTATGATTTTTTTATGGGTATTTAGATTTGTGGAGGGATTTGTCAATCGCGTCGTGTCCTTCCGGTAGGTTGTGCCTAGATTAATAAGTGCTTAAGTGAATTATCTATTTTTTTCTAACCTAATGCCTAATCTATCCTAGTCTCAAGGCAGACGCACCAATTATGTGGTGTTTTTGGGCACCCCCCTCCGAGGGAGCCTAAAAGTACCGCACAAGCCCTTCGGTGAGGGTGGCCTGCCTTAGCAGGTGTCCAAGCCGAACCCGGATGTTATGATTTTTTTATGGGTATTTAGATTTGTGGAGGGATTTGTCAATCGCGTCGTGTCCTATCGGTAGGTTGTGCCTAGATTAATAAATGCTAAGATAATTATCTATTTTTTCTAACCTAATGCCTAATCTATCCTAGTCTACGCGCAGACGCACCAGCCTTGGAATCAAGGCAATCTAACCCTAATGAATAAAATAACCTTACCTCTTACCTTAGCCACACCTAATTCCTTACTTCTTATAAATTAAATTCTTTAAACGGGGGGACCTTGATTAAGTCTCACCCTCTCAATCTTCCTTCTTAGTTTAAGGTTGATTACACAAAGTCTACATTACTAAGTTCATAAATTATGGCATCACCACCTACCTGTTTGGTGCACGCCTTAACTCGAACCCTTCAAGGCCCTGTGCGGGTCTCTTGAAGGTTGATTGATACCCTAACCCTCCGATCTTTGCCGCCGGAGGGGGTAGTATCAACCTTTCGAGTTAAGTTTCCGGTTGGTTTTTGCCCACGGGGGTTGTACAAATTACGTTGGTTATTAGTTAGTTTGAAACGGTTTGACCACGAAAACTCAACTTGATGGGACCGGGGAATAGGGCAACCTGTGTGTTCAACCTGTTGCACAATCTTCAAGGGTTGGGGCCATCACCTCCAACCCTTGGGGCCAACAACATGATAATGGATTCGTGGGCCATTAACCCCACCTTTCCATCAACAACATTCAGAGTGGTCGTGTCGGTAATTAACCCGACTTCACCACATACGGAACTTGCTAATAAATAAAGCTACTACCACAAAACATACCAAGGGGCCCCAAAAACAATGGAGTTGGGTACCCCCTTGGCGGTCAAGTGGTCAAACCACTTGACCTTACGAGATAGGTGAGTGGGTTAGAAATGCGTACCTTCGCCGCGCTCCCTCCAACCCTAAATGGAAAGCTAAGGTTAGTTAATTTACCTCAATTCTCCTCGGTTGATTTGGGCTCGATGTAGGCCGAGCCGCTACTTCTTTCCTTGCTCCACTTCGAGCGTCGACCTTGCCTCCCTTGTAACTAGTTTGATAGGAAGCGTACCTTAGTTAACAATAAAAAAATATAAAGTGTTTTTTAGGCCTAAGCATAATATATCTACTGAGTGCACTTAATTATCTTTCCAACGATCTAAAAATCACCTTAATCGGATAAGAAATGCAAAAGTTATGAGGGTTGGAAGTGCGAGGTCGATTCAACCGATCCTTCCAACCCACCTATCTAACTTCTAACTTCAAAAATTCATAGTAAATTCATTACGACTTGGATCTAGGCTTTCCTTATATCATTGGAAAGCTATTAAAAAGTTCTAACAAGGAAATTATGACATCAGCAAGTTAAGCCAATATGAATTCAGCAGACCCTCTGTAATGCAGCAGCCAACCAAGAACTCTCAAACTATATATCCCGTCTTCAAAAATTCATATCTAATTCACATTATGCTCAAATCAAACATTCTATATGGCCATGGAAAGATATTGAAAAGATCTATTTGATAAAAATCTGCAATTAACAAGTTAAGCCAAAATGAATTCAGCAAACCCTCTGTATTGCAGCAGTCAACCAAGAATTCTCAAACTATGTATCCCGTCTTCAAAAATTCATATCTAATTCAAATCATGCTTAAATCAAACGTTCTAAGCAATTCTGGAAAGCTAAACAAAAGTTCTACTTGGAAAAAATATAATTTTTTATAATTTAAATTCTAATTGGGCTGGCAGGTCTGATCCAGCAGCCGCTACCCATAGGACCACCCGGTTTTTTGCTGCATCTTTGAAAATCCATAACTAATTGTCATCTTGGCCAAATCACAAATGGAAAACGGCTATAGATAGCTATAGGAAATCTCTCTAAGAGAAAAATGATAAGTATTTTGTTCTAGCTTTTGAACTAAGCCTCCAGGGCATTGGCAGCTGAGGTCTATAATGCCTTCACTCGAAATTCTACAATCCAACCTACCTCTACAAAAGAAAGGAAGAATTTTGTTGGTGTGTTAATAAACACACATTCTAACTAGAAGAGAGAGAGTAGAGGAGTTTCTCAAGCCTTTCTCTTAGGCCATTGAGAATGGATGCTAAAGGATTTTTTCCTAACTATTCTGAAGTAGGGCTTCGCCCGCTAATCAAATTGAGAGGGAGTTTTGTCTAACTATCTTGAACTAGAGTTTCGCCCAAATTCTAAAGGGAAGAGGGGGTTTTTGCCTAACTATCTTGACGTAGAGCTTCGCCCACTAATCGGGAAATAGAGGGGGGAGTTGTCTAACTCCATTGAACTAGGGCTTCGCCCACTAATCAACAACTAGAGGGAGTTTTCAAGGTGGAAGGAGGGGGTTTTTAAACCCTTTCACAAAAGGGTTGGACCCCTCCACCACCGGTTCCATTTTTCCGACCCCCTCCCGAAATTTTGGCTCGGGGGTCTTCCCGGTCGAGGTTGCCACCCCGTCACCGAGGTGGCTCCGACGGGAATCTTCCACATTCGTTCTAATTTTTGGTAGCAAGTTGGCAAGGGGGCAAGTGGCCCCCTTGCTATTTTCCTCAAAGTCTTCGCGCTAATTTTTCCTCACGCCGAGCTCCTCCACTTGTCTTGCGTGACTCACACTAAGTACTAAACTAATCCTTGCCTAGCTAGCTCTACTAATTTAGTCCTCTTAGCTAGTTGCTTTCACTAACTACGTTTTTTCCCCGCTAACTAGGTCTTGCCTAGATAGCTATTTTTCCTAACTTAGCTAATTTCCATCTCTAGTTAGTTTTCATTTTTACTAACTCTACCTAAAACTAGATTTTTCCCTTCACGGGTGAAGGTCCGAAGACTTCGGTAATTTCCTTCCCCTTTTTGAACTAAACGCTAAACGAACTAATTTTTTCCTTAATTCGCTATCAATCCTAACTTTTAATACTAAAATCCTAACTAAAGTGATCCCACGGAGTGGTGGACCACTTTGGTGGTTCACATAGGGAGAGTAGCTTCAATCCCGTAAACAAGAGAAAATGGAGTAGCCTGTGTGGTCACTTTGAACGTAGTTCGATAAGCCCACAATGCCGCGTTCAACTTGATATCCCAATCTCGCTTCGAGTCTATAACTGTCTTGCGTAGAATGCTCACCAGAATCCCGTTGACACGTTCCGTCTGACCATTGGTTTGAGGATGATAAGGTGCCGTTTTCCTACGATTTATCTGGAATCTATGAGTCATCTCTGAAATGAGGTCATTAAGAAAGTGTGTACCTCTATCACTAACTAGAATATTTGGACATCCAAATCTAGAAATGATATTCTCGTACATGAAGGTGGCAGCATGAGCTGCTGTGTCGGTCTTGACTGCTTTGGCTTCCGCCCACTTGGTCAAGTACTCAGTGGCCACAACAATGTAAACCATCCCTCTTGAGGAGTTGGGATGGACTTCCCCTACATAATCAATTCCCCATTTCTCAAAAGGAATTAATGGTAAAGAAACATGTAATGGCATCTCTATTCTAAGATCATTCCTAGCATACCTTTGGCAAGCATCACACTTTCTAACATAATCGTGTGAATCCTTAAACAAGGTAGGCCAAAAGTAGCCCGCTCTAAGTATTTTCTGGCATGTAAGTTGACCAGAAAAATGCCCCCCACAAGCACTATCATGGCAAGCCTCTAGAATATCAGGGACCTCTACTTGCGACACACACCTTCTCAAGATGGTATCTGCTCCCCTCCTGAACAATCTATTGCCTACCACTGTAAAGTGTCTACTATTGACTCTAACCTTTCTTCTCTCCTCTTTAGTCCACTCAACTGGTAAGTGCTAAGTTGTCAAGAACTCCACAATCCCCGCATACCAATCTGGTGTAGCTGTGACCACAAACAAACTTTCGTCTATAAGACTATCATCTATCGGATGAGTCCCCACGGCCTCGGATAATCTTGATAAATGGTCTGCTTGCAAATGCATGCGGCCTGGCTTATACTCCACCGTATAATCAAACTCCTCAAGTAACAAAATCCACCTAGCTAGTCTTCCACTCAACTCGAGCTTGTTGACCAAATATTTGATCGCCATATGATCGACAAAAAACACCACTGGGTTACAAATAAGATAATGTCTAAACTTTTTGACGGAGAACACCATGGCTAGACACTCTCTCTCCGTAGTGGAGTAATTCCTCTCAGCGGGAGTCAATTGCTTACTAGCATAAGCTACAGGTAGATCCTTTCCCCCCTCTCCAGTGGATTGACACAAGGCACTTCCTACTGCTACATTGCTAGCATCACAAAACACATGAAAAGGCTTCTCCCAATCCGGCGGCCTTAAGACTGGGTAAGTGCTCAATTTTGACCTCAACTCCTCGAAAGCCCTTTGGCATTCATCCGTCCAAACAAACCTAATATCCTTCTTGAACAATTGAGTGATAGGGACTGCTATCTTTGCAAAATCCGAGATCAATTCTCTATACCACCCAACATGTCCCAACAATTTAGATATCCCCTTGGCATTTTTTGGAGTTTCCAACCCATCAATGACCGCTATCTTGTCGGGATCTGGTTCTCTTCCCTTCTCGCTCACAACATAACCCAACAAGACTCCCCTTTGGACTCCTAAAAACGTCTTGTCCGGATTCAAAGCCAATCGCATCTGTCTACACCTAACTAAAGCTTCTCTCACACAATGCAAATGCTCCTTAGTGCTCGACTGAGTACTAAAATCATCAATGTAAACTGTCATGGATTTAAATAGTAAGTCGCTGAAGATGTATATGACGAGACGCTGAAATGTAGCCGGCGCGTTACATAGTCCAAACGGCATTACCACCCATATAAAAGTCCCCCAAGGTGTAGTGAACGCCGTTTTGTGTATATCACCTAACGCTATGGCTATCTGGTTGTAGCCGGCGTATCCATCCATGAAGGTATATCGCTCATGACCTCCTACCTCCTCTAACAATAATGTAATAAAAGGCAAGGGAAAGTGATCCTTTTGTGTACAGTCATTGAGTTTCCTATAATCTACACAAACTCTAAGCTTTCCATTCTTTTTCTTCACCAACACCATAGGAGAAACCCAATCCGTAATCTCTACAGGCTTTATAAACCCAGCCTGTAACAACCTCTCTAATTCTGCCTTGACTAGTAACTGCAATCGAAGGTTCATCCTCCTCTCTTTCTGTCTCACTGGTTTAGAACCTGGAACTAATGGAATACGATGCTCAACCATCTCTCTAGGAATCCCTTTAAGTTCATCGTACGACCATGCAAAGGTATCACTAAACTCATCAATCAAAGTGCTATACTCGTTGATTTCCTTCTCTTCGAGTTTGGAACCCATCTTCATCTGTCGAACCTTGCCATTCTTCATTTTCACATCAACATACTTCCAATCTTCCTCGACTACACGTGTTTGCTCCTCGGTATTTCTATACCAATCGTTGGGGACATTAGGATAATCCTTCACATCATGGCCCACAATAATGCCCGTGGAAGTAGTCTTAAAATGCAAAGGTTCTTCTAATTTTGAGAGCTCTAGCATGGCCTCCTCATCTTGAGTCCCATCTACATGTACCAAACTCACATCACTAATCTGCACATCATCTATCCATGGAGTGAGTCCTCCTTGTACCCATTCTTCCTCTGTGAGAACCTCACATGGCTCTAAAGACAAATAATACTCCCTCTGTGAACTAGACATATCATCCTGTAGGATACAACTATGGGACATCATCATGACATCGCTAATGGACTCCGGATATTGTCTCAACCAAGATGCAAAATCCCCATCATCCTCTTGGTTGTAAAAGCTAGGACCTAAAAAACCTGAACTTGAATACATCTTAGCCTTCTCATCATTCAATTGGGCTACCCCCACCAATGTATCATCAAACTTTCCATCACTCTTGCCATTCTCCTCATCATCCAAAATGGGATCGATCTCCTCTCTAACCCAACCACTTAAGGATGCTATCGAGACCTTGACTCTATTATCTTCAAGACCATAAGTGATGGAAGGTTTTTGTCCTCCCCAATCTACCACGGCGTTGGCCATCCTTAACCAAGGTCTTCCTAACAAGATGGGAAATGCATCCTTGTTGTCATGCATTTTAATCACTTGAAAGGTAACAACGTACTCCTTGCCACCCGTGCTAAGTCGACAATCCTTAATAATTCCCACTGGAACCACCGGACTTTGGTTCGCCATATTGATGACAAATGGTGATGGACCGGTCAAACTCAATCCCAACTTCTTCATGGTGTGCTCGGGTAAAATGTTGAAACTACTTCCACCATCAACCAATACATTAGGAACCACCTTGTCCACTATCGTAACCTCGATTTCCACCGCCTTAACCTCTCGAGTCCTCCCTTGCATTTGAACTCGTGCAGACACTCTAGTCTTGGGCTTTCGAGTTCTTCTAGTCACCGGCATTCCTTCCTTCAAAGTCTTCCTAGCCATTGGTGAGATTTCTAACAACTGACCAAAGGTGATGTCGGCCTTTAGTGAGCTAAGATCGGCCCAAAGATCATATCCATCTACTTTATCGACCTTAGACCTTCTAACACTATCAAATTCATCTACCGGAATGCCTGGACCTTCCCAATCTCCGACATCACTACCATCTAGATCATAGACGACATTAGACCTCTCCCTATCATGAACAATCTCATTTTCCCTTTCTAGTGCCTTAGTGGCCTTCCTAGCCACATTCTCCAAATCCGAAAAATAAGGGACATCTCCCAAGGGATTTTCCTCGTCTTCCTCCACATCCACTTCTATTGGCGTCTTACCTCTCATCGCTCTAGTGGTAACTGCTAATGCTGGAGCTTCATGCACAACGTCTCCTTCCAGACTCCTCAACTCATACGATATAGAATTAGCATGCGGAGGACACTGACCTTGACCATCGGTAGATATTACTTGTATAGGAGACACCTCTAAAGTTATCGGAATGGTGGAGACATCCATAAATCTGACATCCTGAGAGGTAGATGGACCCATCTGTCTAGGTGGTTGTGCCACTTGACCTCCTTGTAACGGAAGGTTCGCATTTCCATGATTATAATAGAAGTTTGATGGTTTAAGATCATTAGTTCCTTCATTATGTGGTCGTGATCCTCTCATGCCATCTTGAGCCGGTTGTTGTGCGTTGGTTAGAGTATTTGGCATACCATTGATCTTATCAGGATGACAACATTGGTTAGACGGATGCGGACCTCCACAATTACTACAACCTTGACCTTGGTTCTCTGACCAACATTGACCTACGACATGATACCGTGCACAAAACTGATGGAACTCCTTTTTCTCGGCATTTTGATTAGCCTGTCCTCGAGGAGGAGGTCCTCTATTGTTTCCTTGATTAGTGTTTTGAATCTGACTTCTGTGGTTTTGTGGAGGACCATTACCATTCATTCTTTGATCACGGTTCGGTCCATTCTTACAAAACTGACGCGTGTGGCCATGTTGTTGACACTGAGTACACCAAAATTCCGACAAATGATTATCCGACTCAATCTGAGGAGGAGGACCAGGCTGTTGATTCCTAATCAACAAAGATATTTGATCCGTGAGACTTTGAAATTGCTTCATCATTGCCTCCTGAAATCCTAATTGAGTAGCACCTAATCTCTGCTCTACTTCCTCAATCTGAGGATCCACTCTAGGGGCTGGCAATGCTAACATTGGTATAGGTTCTCTTACCGCTAAAGGAAGGGGAACTGCTTCCATGGAAACATATGGAGATTGGTTGAGTGGCCTAATTGGCTCCACTCCCGACCTTGGTAGAAGCGAGATGAATTGGGGGATCAATTCATCCTCTCTCCTCCATAATCTCTCGTAATTTCTATCTATATGCTCCATATCCCTAGCGGCCACCTTAGCCTCTGCCAATGTGCGAGGGTTCCTCTCTAAAACACCTCTAATAGTACCCGCTTTAACAAATCCTTGCATAAAAAATTGTTTGAGTGTGTCGTCATTAAGCAAGTTTCCTACATACCTTGCACACACCCAATCAAACCTCCTAATGTAAGCGGAAATCTCTTCTTCTCTTCCTTGCCTCATATTCATCAAAGCTCTAAAAGCCATACTTTGACCGACCTCGGGCCTAAACTCATTCAGAAACTCTCTCTGCAACTGATCCCAAGCTCTAAAATGACCCTCATCATGATCCCTATACCACTCATATGCCTCGCCCTCTAAGGTAGTAGGAAACCAAACCAACCAATATCCTTGGTTGGTGATGAAGGAACTAATCACTCTCTCAATAAACCTCTTCATATGCCTCAAAGGATCTTCATCCTTTGTTCCATAAAATTTTGGAAGGTTGGATGGTATATCCACCGACGCCAATCCTTGTGGAACAACGATTGGTAGGCCTCTTGGCCTTACCAATGGATCAATAGGAGGAAAAGGAGGAATGGGAGGAATGGGAGGAATGGGAGGTGGAATTCCACCTCCCCCTGGAGGATTCATGGTGACAGGTGACCCTTCTCTATCAACTTCACTTGTGTTGACAAAAACTTCTTCTCTAACGATATTGGTTCCTTCAAATATCTCTCCGCTCAAATTGAAAGGAATGTCCTCTTCCTCAATTTGGTTGTGCACCTCTAATTCTTCTACTATTGGATTAATCACTGGTTCAACATTTAAACAACTCTCTATACTAACATCCACTTCCTCTACAACTTTACTAACTCTAGACAACCTCCGTCTATTGATATTTTTTTCCAATCCTAATGCTAGTTTAGGTTTTTGGGATCGAGTTTTCCCTTGCATTCCATAACGGATCGTTCAACCCTCACTTGACCAAGCAAAACTCCTCACAACCTCCACTCTTAAATCTTATCGCTTGTCTTGGTGTGGTTAAAATATTTTGGAGGTAATGAAGAGGAATCTGCAAATCAACTTAGGTGAACAATCCCAAACAGGGGATAGGCATGCTTATGTTAGCTTCTAGGTTAGTGAGAGAATCACCTGCTCACGCCCCTTTCCACATAACATTCGTCACAATACCTCATGTGAGGGGCTGACCCTTCTTGTGTATTATGTTAGAAATCGAGGCTTCACCCTTCGATTTCTTACACCATATCACAAGTTAGGAATTACCCTCTACTTTGGTTAACGACAATAACGCATACTAAAATCCTTCTTTAATTAATTAAAATTTCACTTTGAAGAGTGTTGCTTACCTCAAGCAATTCGCTCCCTTCCTGTATGTTAGAATTCATTCTCGACCGTAACTAATTAATGACCACAATGAAACTTGGACTTCAATGAAATAAATCCAACTACAACTTAAATACTCACCCCAATGTGAGCATCAAAGTTACCTCTTTCTAAAGTTTAATTAACCCTCTAGATTTAATGAACTAATCGCCAATCTCTTAGTGTGAATTCTTATGCCATTTTTCCAAGAGAGTTGAATGCATACCTCAGCCGCGCTCCCTCCATAAATGAAATTGCATAACTTCAAATAACTAACATGAAATACTTACCTTACTCGAGCGCTCCTTCCATATTTGTTCTCCAACTCCTCGTTCTCCTACCGCCTTCCAAGTCTTTCTCCTCGTCCCCGCCTAGCTCCCGGCAGACGCACCATTTATGTCACCCAAAGTCCCTCACCCTTGATTTCGTCCTAGCCCGAGTGTGAAATGTTGGACTGACACATAATAACTCCCTCCTCGGTAGTTCAATGTATAATTATTTCAACCAAAAGAGTGCGAGTGTTTAAAAACACTTACCTCAATGGTCAATCATCAATACATTCAAAAGTTACACACACCCCTTCCTACCTAATGAATCCAACACTTTAAGTCTAAACATCATAAGTCAAAAACTATAAGAATGTGTCACTATTTTTTTGGAAGTTTGGACATAGTCTCGGTTTTTTGGCTCTCAAAACTCCATATGTAGTTTAAAAAATGAGTTCTTGGTATCCATGGATAGGTAATGAAGTCCTCTACATAAATATGCAATAATATTTCTACTGCCAAAAAATATATGGTCGCAATTCTACGTTGTTCCCTTTGAATCTGCATTTTTTTATTCTTTTTTAGAAGTTTGGACATAGTCTCGGTTTTTTGGCTCTAAAAAATTCATATGAAGTCCAAAAAATAAGTTCTTGGTATCCATGGATAGGTAATAAAGTCCTCTACATGAATATGCAATAATGAATGCCTTGAGTCTAAACCACATCTAATAATGTAAGGCTAATCTTCAAGACTAATTGATCTTGACTCTTCATCTTATAATCTCGCATACCTATGTGCCTCTCTCTTACTCCACACACACACAAGCTCACCTACTTCAATAATGTAACTTTGTAAGTCCAACAAAACTAAATGATCCAATGTTTCACAAACATAACCTTGTAAGTCTAAATAATTATAAGTATGGATATCATGAATCTAAGTATTACAATTTGAAGACTATAAATCACACTCTAAATTCTTCCAACCCAAGCCACTCCTAATAAGAAATCAAGCCCACCTCAAGGCTAACTAGTCTTGGCTCTTCACCCTAAAACCATGCACACACACGTACTTCTATCTTGCTTCCTACACACCCACACTTATAACACGTGGGATGCCAAGGAGCACGAAGAAAAGAAGAAGAGAGAAGGAAGAATGAGGACTTATATAGTGAGTTGAGAGGGAGAGAGGGCACGAGGTAAGGATAGGGTGAGAGGATTAGAGCCTCCAATCACAACCCCTTAACCTTCTCCTTCTAAGTAGGGACTCATCCCATCTACAAGGCTCTTCCATTCCTAAACCAACAAGGTGGATTCTAATGTGGGCATTTAACCCGCGGATCCCTTCTCGCCTCACCTTACTCCATACTCACCTAGTCAAGGCATTACCTCATTGAACTTAAACCTTGAGACAATCACACAATACCTCCTAATGTCTAAACTTAATCCACACCACACTTCACTCTTTTTATATTTTTATGAATAATTAATAACTATTAAAACATAACTTCTAATGGTCTCAAAGATTTAAGAACATATGTGGGCACCATTTTGGGCTCACATTTGGGCACTGAAAACCAGATTCAGACTCCGAGGCCTCACTTCGGGAAAAAATCAAAAAAACAGAGCAACCACAAAAAAAAACCAGTGCCCTTAGGGTGCTAGAAATGGGCGTCGGACCCACGAAGTCCGCACTCACTATCCCTTCGCTGGCTGCCAACTCTCTCGCCTCGTGTGGCACTCTTTGCTATTACCCAACCCTTTCTGAAATTGTAACCCTAATTATTTCACATGAGCATTGCAGTCCAGCCGAGCAGCGCATATGAATTCTAAAGTTTAGTCCTTATCTGTGAACGTCCCATTCGAGGTTGTTCCTAACCTTGCACCAAGTGGCAATTTATAATATCAAAAGCAACACTAATTAATGAGTGGGTTATCAAATACTTGACTCTCTTCGATAATATTGAAGTCCACCGATAGTTGGAGCTCGGTCTTACACTTTGAGTGTGAAGGTAAAGTAACTTCTTGTTTGACAACCTGATTTTGTACAATCTCGACTGGAAGCTTCGCAAATTGGTTCGTTAACGACTTGACGGTACCATCCAAGTTTGCAAGCCGCATTCTCTTAATCTCTGCATTTCTCATCCTAGCACGCCTAATCTGCTTTGAACTAGAGAATAAGGGCTTTCTCCTTCTCCTTCGCTTTGCGATCGAAGGTGTCACACCGTCTAATGGATACACAGCATGCATCTGAGATACTACCTCATTACCAAACTCAGCTCATCTTTCTGCAATCTGAGAGGACTTTTATGGTGTTTTGCATCTTGTTTAAATCTCCACTACATTCCAATTTAATGGACCCCTTTAATGATTTACTTATAATAACGCATAATTATTATTTTCATCCTTCAAATTGCAGCTGAGGGCAATCGACTTTACACCTAAACCTCTGATTCTAATTTGGATAGATATTTAATCGATCCAATAAATGACGTCGGTTGTGCCACGGGGGGGTCACTCTATAGGATTTTTGTGCTCCATGTGCGGCGGAGGGGTATTTGTTTAGGGGCTATTTACCTCCAAGGCATGAATTAAAAGCTCCCTATAATTACTTAATTTTCTAAAATTGCCTATTTTTTGCACCCTACCATTACTTATAATGTCCATGTCATTGCAATTTTTTGTAGTCTACATTCTTTTTAAATAAAATAATTAATTTAAAAGTGCATGCAATGCCAAAGTGGTGGAAAAAAACATGGCAAGAAAAGGGTATAAAGAGTACCTACGAGAATCTACCTACAAGATGTTGAGATTGCACAATGAGAGAGAGCTTGGAGCAATCAAAGATGGAAGTTGGATTGAAGGCAACGTCACCATGATCTCGCAAAAAGATCGGAAAATAAAGAAAATTGAACAGTTGGGCAAATATGGCAGGGACAACATGCAAATCACAAAAGACTCCAGCATTGAATAAAACGTGTGTGCTATGAAGAAGTGGTACTGGAAATGAACATACATGTTGGAGATGACGATGTCAGAGTAGAGAAGTCACTGAAAAATGAGAAACCACATGAAAAATGAAAAATAAGAGGCTAGGTGCCAAGAGAAGGGAGAGAAACCACCGAGAGATGTCGGGAAGAGAGTTAGGGTTAGAAGCCACCAAGAGGTGTCAGGAAGAGAGTTAGGGTTAGGCTTACAATTTCATCCATTTTTGGGTAAATGATAAGTCATTTTTCATCCATCCCTCGTGAGGCATGTGTACAAAATTGATTCTACTAAACTGTCTAAACATACATCCTAGGATCCTTATTTTCAGCCCCTATATTATTTTTACAAAAAAGGAATGGCCCATATTTTATACCTGTCTATCTTACTTGTAATGGGATTGTCTACTTTTAATGGACCCTTCATTATTTGGAATTCTTTTATAAATTTTATGTCAAACGAATTTAATTCTCCCTATATTATGCCACACGTCGTTTTTAAAATGCACTAAGTGAACCCCCCGTGGGTTGTGCCTAAATTCGGTTGCCACACATTCCACATAGCTACTTATGCGCTGACATACCTTCGATCACCCTTGCCCATGAATTTTACAGCTGCTATAATAATTTTAGCAAACAACCAATTATCCTACAATCCTCTTTCCTACAATCCTCCATGTCTTTTTCCCTTTGGTTCTCTACCTATTCCCCTAGAAGAATTAACCCCTTGTCTACCCATTGTTTTCCGCAAGTTGTACGGCGTCCCTGAGCTCTCTCTTGATTCTAACCTTTGCCTTCTCTCTATACGCCTCTGTTTTTCAAAAGTCCTCCTCAATTCTCGATCTGCTCTCCCTCTCGTCCGAGTGTTCATCTCTAACCATATTGAAGCAAACAAATGTTATATATCATTGTCAAGTCTGTCATAATTAACATCTATGTGCCATCATTATGTTCCTATTATCTTGGATTTAGATAATTAACCTGCAGTTTCTTTAATTATTCCTCGGTTTGTATAGCCATAACTTGACGAGACTCTTCCAAATAAGCTTTCCTATTCTCGCTTCGCCATAAAGGTGAATGCTCTACCCTTGCCCATTTCAAGCCTCGACTAAAAAAGAAACACTTTCCTTTAGGGTGCCCCTTACATCCACTAAATGGTTCACGTGGTCTTGTGTATTTATAAGTTCGTCAGTCGGCATCCAGCCTCATTGTTTGGTATTGATATATCTAGTTTGGATTGGCATATGATCATGACTAACTTAAGTAAATGCTGCAGTGCATTTTCAATTTTTATTCACGTTTTTATAATGAATCGGCTTATTATTCCACTACTAATCCAAGTCTCCGCCGTCATTCATAGATTCCATCTTGCCATGGCCTTCTAATCACAACACTATATACACCTCCCCACTTTGTGGTTTCCTTAAGTCCATTGCCCAATTGGCCACTACCTGCTGTGAACTCGCATTCACAATCCTTCTACAATGCCCACCATCCAAGCAGTGCACCATTCCATCCCGCTTATGATCCCTCTAGGAGATGATGGTCTAGCCAAAGTCACAGAGTCAATCCTTAGTTTGAGGTTTAGATTCCACCCAGCCTCAATTCATGTCGAAGAAGAGGTCTTTGATGCTAACGGTGACTTGAGTCACACTGTCCTTCAAATATCGTTTCGCAATGACGATGGTAGAGTTTGGTTCTTGATCCCTGGAACATAGGCGTCACCGAGTCGGATATGGCCACCACAACTGTGATGCTAACACCAGGTGTGTCCCTCACGTCCACCACGCAGGTTCCTCTTCTGGCGACGGTCAAGAAGGAGCCCGGCATCGAAGAGGTTACCTTGCTCAGTGATTCTGATGATGATTTGCCACCTGCCTCTGACATTACCCCACCTCCATCGCAGGATCAACCCTTCATCAATCCTCTCAGGATTCCACACTCGCCTACTGTAAGTCAACCATCTACTTCCAGACCCCCAGTTCACCCAGGTGTGTCTATAGATCGTCCCAGTGTTGTCCACCACTTGAAGTTGCTTGCAACCCGACCAGGGTCCAAGAACATCCTCAAGAGTATTGATTATGAAGTTGTTAGGCATGAAAAGGTTGAGTTCTTCCCTTCTGTTTTTGACGGCGACGTCATCTTTGAGTTCCCTCCTCTGGGAGCTGATGCTCCCCATTCCCATGCTAGACTCATGTTCGGAATGGACAAGCGTTTCGACGGTCATGCTTGGTGCAGGACAAAGACGTCTAATATTACCAATGATCTCGGCTTGACCTTCCGGTTTTCATGTTGTGTTGGCCATCTCCATTGTAATAACGAGGGCTGTGATTACCTCGGACGAAGCTATTTTGCGAGCGGTGAGCGGTGAGCAGTAACTATTGGATATTTTAGATCAAAATTCAGTTCAAAGTTGAATAATGATTTATGTAATCTTTTTTTGGTAATTTTTTTCTAATTATAATATAATTTGGGACCTATTACCGTGGAAATTTTGTCCACCGTGATCAATGCAAATCTATTTTCTGGATGCACTTCATGAGTGGAAAATGATTAAATCTTCTGGTAGTTTGTTAGACGTCGTTAAAAGCAATTAGTTGTATTCTACTTTTAAAGGAAGTGTCCAACGTTTATATGCTGCAACTGAAAGATATTTAATGTTTACAGATTATGGGAGAGAAATTTATATGCTGCTTTGAGGCAGAAAACAACAGTGTTACTCCAAATATCTTGTAGTCGCCCTTTTAGTCTCACTACTTCATGATTGAATCAAAGGTTGCATACATACGTTGCCATGATGAAACAAAAAACTCTAAGAGGGCAAGTGCTTTAGTAAGCCACTCTCTAGAACTTGCTTCACTTCGTTGAAGCTAAAACTAGTTGCGTGTATGAAAGAATCTGCTTTTGAATCCAAACCACAAACGACTGTAAACAAATAGTACAAGTGTTTACAGTTGGCCCATTGACCCCGCTTTCCAATAGCTTTTGTCGCCATCTCCTTTCTCATACGATCTTCGATTCTAACAATTGACCACTCCATCATCTTAGGAATGAATGAAGCCTTAGAGAGGGTCTCCAGAAGATGTAGGATGCTTAAGTACTATCAAACGTAATGAAATTACCAGTGATTAATGGACAAATTTACCCCCGAGTAAGTACTCGAAATATAAAACTGTAAGAAAATTTGGTGCAAGCTTGCCAAATACAAAAAGCAACAAGGTAATATCTAATTCAAGAACATGGAAGATGGCCGATTTATGCATGTATACTAACTTTAATTGAGTAGGAACCAGTCCAAGTCACTGCCAGCAGGCGAAAATGGCCGACACCATGATGGCAGTAAAGATCAAGGATAGAACAAGAATCTCATATTTTAGAATGACGGTGATTACCAATAATAAGGCTGACTCAAATCCTTTCAATATATTGTACTACTCAATTTATAAAAGGCTCACATTTACAACCTCTTTAACTACTTTATAAAGAATTGTTGTGAACGTACGCCGATAATCAAAGTCTGCGCTTTACTAATATGGATGTTGCTAAACTTTAATGCGTGGACAACTGGAAAGCTTAAACTAATATTTTGAAATGGAAATTGTTAGCTGGTGTAATATCGAAAATACCTGCTATTGCCTGTAATCGCGGTGACATATTGTGGGTTGAAGTGCTTGCATTCTGAATGTGGGGTTAGGGGGGCGGGTCAAATTTCAGAAATTTTGGTGTGGCTGATTTAGAGATGGGCAAGGTTAGGTTTCATTTATGAAATCTAGTTAAATCTTGATAGGAGGGTGGGGGAGGCCTCGGTTCTGAGGGCATGTCATATTGTAGGTTGAGAACTTGAGATGATTGCAATCTGAATTTGTGGAAAGGGGGGCGGGTGCCATTTCTGGGTTGCCTAAGGGCACCTTTAGGAGGTAGGGGAGGAGGCCTCGGATCCGAGGCCTCTTTTGGTTGTAAGTTTGTGCTTGAAAATTTCAGAATGTGATGTGCACATTTGTTTGCTCTAGGCCTTCCAGAGTCTCATTTTATCCTCGACTCAAAGATAAATGTCTACGTGCTTTCATTTCAAATTTTGCATGACATGTGATATTCGTTATATCGTGACATTCCAGAGTCTCATTTTATCCTCGACTCAAAGATAAATGTCTACGTGCTTTCATTTCAAATTTTGCATGACATGCGATATTCGTTATATCGCGACATTCCATAGTGTCATTTTATCCTCGACTCAAAGATAAATGTCTACGTGCTTTCATTTCAAATTTTGCATGACATGCGATATTCGTTATATCGCGACATTCCAGAGTGTCATTTTATCCTCGACTCAAAGATAAATGTCTACGTGCTTTCATTTCAAATTTCGCATGATATGCGATATTCGTTATATCGCGACATTCCAGAGTCTCATTTTATCCTCGACTCAAAGATAAATATCTACGTGCTTTTATTTCAAATTTCACATGACATGCAATATTCGTTATATCGCGACATTCCTGAGTGTCATTTTATCCTCGACGCTGTGAGGCCAAACCACCCACCCTTATGCATCCTAGTCCGGGTGGGGGAATGGGGATCACATTCATGTATGAATAACTCCTTATTTCCAACGTCGTAAAAATCCATCACATCTTCCATCAACTTTGGCACACCGATTTATTCCATAATACGAGTACACGCATTTAAAAATGTTATTCTCTATGGGTTCCCTTCTTCCTACACTAATTTACAAACCAACCCTCAAGTCCCTCCAAAAGCTCATCCCCTTATGTCCCCCTCTAATTTATATGAGGCCAAACCGCCCTAATTTACTAATGAGTTACATTCCTAGTCTAATCTCTTCCCCCCTTCCTAATTAACTAGCCCACCATAATAAGTGACCTTAGTACCCATGGCCCCTTCCATACCCGGGCCGAGCTCCTAACCGGTCTACAACCGGTCCAAGCTCCTAACCAGTCCACAACCGGTCCATGCTCCTAACCGGTCTGTGACTGGTCCAAAACCGGTCCTTCAACCAACTTCCAACTTAGCCTCATAGTTAGCGAATCCAGCTCCCCTTCACCCAGCTCTCTGAGCTTAGCTTTTACAATTAGCTAGTGCCGGCAGCTCCCTTTCAACCAGCTCTCCGAGCTAGTCTAACAGTTGCGAGTGCAGCTCAATCTTCAACCGGTTTTCTCCGAGCTAGTCTAACAGTTGCGAATGCAGCTCAATCTTCAACCGGTTTCCTCCGAGTTAGTCTAACAGTTGCGAGTGCAGCTCAATCTTCAACCAGTTTCCTCCGAGCTAGTCTAACAGTTGCGAGCGCAGCTCAATCTTCAACCAGTTTCCTCCGAGCTCGTCTAACAATTGCGAGTGCAGCTCCCCTTCACCCAGCTCTCCGAGCTTAGCTTTTACAGTTAGCTAGCGCCGGCTCAAACCTTCAATCAGCTTCCTCCGAGCTCTTCCTCCTGCTCCACATACACCAAAAGGAGAGAGAGACACACCCACAACCGAGAGAGCTTAACCCCTCACTTCTCTCCTACTTAGTAGGATTTCCTCTTATCCACTAAACCCTCACCCCCTAAAACAACAAGATAGGTCCCAATTCAAACACTTAACCCCAAGGCCCTTCCCCTTGCTTCACCAATACACCACTCACTTAACCAAAACACACCTTAATACCACTAAGCTTCTAATTAACCACACAAAATAAGCCTAAGGCCTAAAACATAACTCCTCACCAAGCCTCACTCTTTTTAATACTTTTAATTATTTCAATACGAATTCAAATGCAATTCTAAGTAAACTCTAAACACAAAACAAATATGAGCAACCATTTTGGGCTCATAGACGCAAAGATAAACATCTACGTGCTTTCATTTCAAATTTTGCATGACATGCGATATTCGTTATATCGCGACATCCCAGAGTCTTATTGTAAGTTTGTGCTTGAAAAGTTCACAATGTAATGTGCACATTTGTTTGCTCTCAGCCATTTCTGTGTTGCCTAACTGCACCTGTGGGAGCTAGGGGAAGAGGCCTCGGATCCGAGGCTTCTTTTGGTTGTAAGTTTGTGCTTGAAGATTTCAGAGTCTGATGTGCACATTTGTTTGCTCTCGGCCATTTCTGGGTTGCCTAACTGCACCTGTCGGAGCTAGGGGAAGAGGCCTCGGATCCGAGGCCTCTTTTGGTTGTAAGTTTCTGCTTGCAAATTTCAGAGTCTAATGTGCACATTTGTTTTCTCTCGGGCATTTCTGGGTTGTCTAAGGGCACCTGTAGGACCTAGGGGAAGAGGCCTCGGATCCGAGGCCTCTTTTGGTTGTAAGTTTGTGCTTGAAGATTTCAGAGTCTGATGTGCACATTTGTTTGCTCTCGGCCATTTCTGGGTTGCCTAACTGCACCTGTCGGAGCTAGGGGAAGAGGCCTCGGATCCGAGGCCTCTTTTGGTTGTAAGTTTGTGCTTGCAAATTTTAGAGTGTGATGTGCACATTTGTTTGCTCTCGGGCATTTGTGGGTTGTCTCAGGGCACCTGTAGGACCAAGGGGAAGAGGCCTCGGATCCGAGGCCTCTTTTGGTTGTAAGTTTGTGCTTGCAAATTTTAGAGTGTGATGTGCACATTTGTTTGCTCTCGGCTATTTCTGGGTTGCCTAACTGCACCTGTGGGAGCTAGGGGAAGAGGCCTCGGATCCGAGGCCTCTTTTTCGTGAAGGTTTTGCTTTGTAAATCTTCATGAAATATGTGATTGACTTTGCTCTCGGCATTGGTATGATTTGTGTAGGTGAATATGTGTGAGGTTGGGGAGGAGGCCTCGGATCCGAGGCCTCCTTTTGGAGAAGGTTTTTGCTGGGCCAAGAGGACCCCAGTAGCTTCAAAACCCCATAACTTTCTCATAGATTCTTTGATTCCAACAATTGACCACTCCATCGGCATCTACGTTTCATGTAGATGCCGATGGACTATTGACTTGCCCGATTCGGGCAAGTACAGATGAAGTTATGCCAATTTAAAGGTTTGGAGTCCACTCCTAGGCTACTGTGGAGGAGGCCTCGGATCCGAGGCCTCCTTTTGGAGAAGGTTTTTGCTTTGGAAATCTACATAAAATGTTTACTTGACTTTGCTCTAGGCCTTGCTCTACTTTGTGTTGGTGAATATATAAGAGGTTGGAGAGAAGTCCTCGGATCCGAGGCCTCTTTTTTAGACGGGTTTTTGTTTTGTAAATCTACATGAAAAATGTGGTTGACTTTGCTCTCGGCATTGGTATGCTTTGTGTTGGTGAATATGTGTAAGGTTGGGGAGGAGGCCTCGGATCCGAGGCCTCCTTTTGGAGAAGGTTTTTGCTGGGCCAAGAGGACCCCAATAGCTTCAAAACCCCATAACTTTCTCATAGATTCTTCGATTCCAATAATTGACCACTCCATCGGCATCTACGTTTCATGTAGATGCCGATGGACTACTCACTTGCCCGATTCGGGCAAGTACAAATAAAGTTATGCCAATTTAAAGGTTTGGAGTCCACTCCTAGGCTACTGTGGAGGAGGCCTCGGATCCGAGGCCTCCTTTTGGAGAAGGTTTTGCTTTGTAAATCTACATGAAAGGTCTACTTGACTTTGCTTTAGACCTTGGTATGCTTTGTGTTGGTGAATATGTAAGAGGTTGGAGACGAGGCCTCGGATCCGAGACCTCTTTTTGAAGAGGGTTCTTGTTTTGTAAATTTTGATGAAAAATGTGATTGACATTGCTCTCGGCCTTTATATGCTTTGTGTAGGTGAATATGTGAGAGGTTGGAAAGGAGGCCTCGGATCCGAGGCCTCCTTTTGGAGAAGGTTTTTGTTGGGCTAAGAAGTCCCCAACACCTTCAAAACCCCATAACTTTCTTGTATATTTTTTGATTTTAAGAATTGACCACTCCATTGGCATCTATGTTTCACGTAGATGCCGATGGACCACTCACTTGCCCCATTCGGGCAAGTACAACTAAAGTTATGCCAATTTAAATGTTTGCAGTCCCGGGAGCCACTCCCAGGCCATTAAGGAGGAGGCCTCGGATCCGAGGCCTCCTTTTGGAGAAGGTTTTGCTTTGTAAATCTACATGAAAGGTCTACTTGACTTTGCTTTAGACCTTGGTATGCTTTGTGTTGGTGAATATGTAAGAGGTTGGAGACGAGGCCTCGGATCCGAGGCCTCTTTTTGAAGAGGGTTCTTGTTTTGTAAATTTCGATGAAATGTGTGATTGACATTGCTCTCGGCCTTTGTATGCTTTGTGTAGGTGAATATGTGAGAGGTTGGAAAGGAGGCCTCGGATCCGAGGCCTCCTTTTGGAGAAGGTTTTGGTTTGTAAATGTCGATGAAATGTGTGATTGAATTTGCTCTCGGCGTTGGTATGCTTTGTGTAGGTGAATATGTGAGAGGTAGGGGAAGAGGCCTCGGATCCGAGGCCTCTGTTGGTTGAAAGTTTGTGCTTGAATATTTCAAAGTGTGATGTGCACATTTATTTGTTCTCGGCCATTTCTGGGTTGCCTAAGGGCACCCTTAGGAGGTAGGGGAAGAGGCCTCGGATCCGAGGCCTCTTTTGGTTGTAAGTTTCTGCTTGCAAATTTTAGAGTGGGATGTGCACATTTGTTTGCTCTCGGCCATTTATGGGTTGCCTCAGGGCACCTGTAGGAGGTAGGGGAAGAGGCCTCGGATCCGAGGCCTCTTTTGGTTGTAAGTTTGTGCTTGAAAATTTTAGAGTGGGATGTGCACATTTGTTTGCTCTCGGCCATTTTTGGGTTGCCTCAGGGCACCTGTAGGAGGTAGGGGAAGAGGCCTCGGATCCGAGGCCTCTTTTGGTTGTAAGTTTGTGCTTGAAAATTTTAGAGTGGGATGTGCACATTTGTTTGCTCTCGGCCATTTCTGGGTTGCTTCAGGGCACCTGTAGGAGGTAGGGGAAGAGGCCTCGGATCCGAGGCCTCTTTTGGTTGTAAGTTTGTGCTTGAAAATTTTAGAGTGGGATGTGCACATTTGTTTGCTCTCGGCCATTTCTGGGTTGCTTCAGGGCACCTGTAGGAGGTAGGGGAAGAGGCCTCGGATCCGAGGCCTCTTTTGGTTGTAAGTTTGTGCTTGAAAAGTTCAGAATGTGAAGTGCAGATTAGTTTGCTCTCGGCCTTCCACAGTCTCATTTATCCTCGACTCGAAGATAAATGTCTACGTGCTTCAATTTCAAATTTTGCATGACTTGCGATATTTGTTATATCGCGACATTGCAGAGTCTCATTTATCCTCGACTCGAAGTTAAATGTCTACGTGCTTTAATTTCAAAATTTGGATGCCTTGCGATATTTGTTACATTGCGACATTCCAGAGTCCCATTTATCCTCGACTCGAAGATAAATGTCTACGTCTTTTAATTTCAAAATTTGGATGCCTTGCGATATTTGTTACATCGCGACATTCCAGAGTCCCATTTATCCTCGACTCGAAGATAAATGTCTGCATGCTTTAATTTCAAAATTTGCATGCTTTGCGATATTTGTTACATCGCGACATTCCAGAGTCCCATTTACGACTTGAAGATAAATGTCTACGTGCTTTAATTTCAAAATCTGCATGCCTTGCGATATTCGTTATATCGCGACATTGCAGACTGGCTTCACAAGGCATCATTTTGGGCTCAGGTATATCCATTCCTTGGCCTTCTTAATTTTGTTTTTATTCCTCTTGTTTCATATCTAATTTCTCTCTCTCTCTATCTCCCTCATTGCAGTTGGAGAAAGAAGTCTCGGTCCAGATTGAATCATTTCAGGACGACCTCACCGTCGATATCGATTGGGACGCATCGGAGAGTATCTTGCGCCCTCGTGAGTATGTTCATCACTGGAGGATTCTCCTTTGGGACAAAGCTTTCAAGCCTTACCTCAGCGATAAGCCTTACATTCCCTTTTCCAAAGGGGATAACCCCTTGGAGTTCGAGGAGGGTGCTCTGGCTAACAAGCGCGTCGCCTATCGATAATGCACTTATCCTTCATTTTTGCTCTTCATTCCTTGCTCTTGTGCACTTCATTTCTTGCATTCTTGCACTCCATTTCCTGCTCTTTTCCATGCTAATCTTACTTTTTTTTTTAGTTATATCATGAGAGAGTTGGTTGCAAAGAATGCATTGGCATCATCTTCCTTGCCCACCTGCCTCTCGGACTGGGTGAACGTGCTTTCTAGCCTCTGCATGTACATGACCACGCAAACAACCAAGTTCCCTGCATGTCACTTGTAGGCTGGGAGATGGTATTTGGATTGTTCTGGAGGATTTGTGCCTGGGGAAGAGAAGCCTCTTTTGCCAGTCTTGTGAATAGTGCTCCCGAGGAGAACATTGTCACCTTTGAGGAGCCCGACATCGTTGAGCTTCCTCCTCCTCCGCCTAAGGCACCAAAGGGAAAGAGCAGAGCAAAGAAAACCGCCACTCAAGCCTCTTCCCAAGTTGTCACTCGGTTTGCTTCAAAGACCCCCGTTGAGCCACCCACCTTTCTACGGAGTCCATCTAGCGCTCCCTCCGTTGCTTCATCAGTTGCCCCTTCTGGTACTCCCTCAGCCTTTGGTCCCCAATCTATTGCTACTCCTTCACTCAATGGCACTTCTCTTCTCTCCTTGCCTCACAAGAAGGCCGTTCTCTTGGATACGAGTGCCACATCTTCGGAGTCGCCTAACACGCTTGCCCTCATAAAAAATGTGGACATGGTGCAACTCATGCTGGATTTTGAGCTTGCAGGAGGCCACCTCCCATCATATACCCGCATCTAGGAGTTCATTGCCAAGGTTTGTATGTTTCCCTTCGTCATTTTTTAGGCTTCTTTCCTTTTGGTTTGCTTTTTTTTCTTTGCTCTTGTTTTCTCATGAAGTTTTAATTGCAAGTTGGGGCAGGTCGTTCTCGTGTGAACACCTCGTGTGAACGCCTCCAAAGCTATTTGAACTTCCCTCGTATGCTAGTGCCATGGCGGATTGTTTTGCTAAGGCAGAGTCCCCACCTCCTCATCGCGTTCGTCATTTCTTGTGTGGGACACGAAATCTATTTTTATTAGAAGCAAAGGAGGGTGAGGAGCGTGATAGGGAATGTTGTCCAAGCCCTTAGTTTATCATTTTGGTTTTGGAGATTATAACTCCTTTTTTTTGTTGTTTTCCGGATTTCATAAGACTTGTGTGTTGGTTTTATTTTCAATTTCCAGTGCAAGTCTCCTATTTTCTCTTCTTCATTATTTCATTTTGGTAATGTCAGCCCTGATTGCATTCTTCATTTATTCTTGTTAATAATTTCAGTTTGTGGATTAGCCCTTAAGTATTAACGGATTGAGGTTGCAATGCTCTTTGTTATTGTAATTTATGTTTTGCTCTTGCTAAATCCTACTACTGACGTCAGCCCTAATTTATGTTCATTTCAACGGACTTGGACTCCCTTTTCAACAAATGTTTCTAAAAATACATCCAATATCCACGGTAATACACCCACCTTCTATCGAAATTTATTACAAAAATCTCAAATCTCCGCTCTCCAAACTCCGCTCTACATTCACATAGTTAAGTTTCCCACATAAATTATCAAAATTGCCATTGAGTTACTGCTCACCGCTCACCGCTCACTGCTCACTGCTCACTGATTAGCTTTTCCCTGATTACCTCAACCGCCCCAATCGGGCCACTGACGTCAACGAGACCGAATGGAAAGGCTGTACCGCCTCACCCTTCTCCGCAGGAGCTGATCCCCCAGCTGGGTCATCTCTCATTTTTAAGGTCTGTAAGACACCACCCTACTGTAAGACACCACCCTACTTGCCAAGCTAAGATGTACTATGTTCTTGGCAAAGGTGACATGACCCGTGCATGCATCCATATGGGTCATCACCATCACCCCGTTTCGCAGGGTGTCTGTAGAGAGTCTAAGGTCGAAATTCATGCTCTCATTGGTAGAGAGGTTGAGAGGACTCCCACCGCCACCAACTCTGCCATTGCATTGGCTGCAAGTAAAGAGTTCCTGGCCAAGTATCTTCTACGCACGGGATCTGATCCCAATAAAGTTATGGACATGGAGTCCATGAAGTTTGTCATGGACAGGTACCAACACCTCAGCACCCCGAGTATTCGAAACACTGTCACTTCCTTCAAGCGCATTGGGCGAGGGGGGATCATTGATAGCATCACCGGACTGAGAGGTCATAGTAGTTGGCCCTATGTGCAAGAAAACAAATTCCCAGGCCAGGGAAAGCTGTTGGAGAAAGTCTATGTGTTCAAGATGTCCGAGGTGGGCCCTGGCTCTGGAGTTGACCTTGTCAGGAGAATGCAACCACACGGTGATTTGCAGGATGCTTGGGTCATGTTTGACCATGTCAAGCGTGTCAAGGGGTGGACAACCATGGCTTGCCATGTCTATGACTCGGCCTACTGCCGGGTTATGACTATTGCAATATGTGATATGCAGTCGGAGGATGTCACGGCGCAAAGCCTTCTTTGGCATGGGCTCAATGAAGTTATGCACAGACATGGCATTGCTAAAGTTAACTTCAAAGGGTTCATGGCGGACAGTGCACAAGCAAATTGGAATGCAGTTAGGATTATCTATGGCAGTGGTGATCCCAAGGTTCCTATGGAGTCTTGCGAGAGGACATGTCTATTGCATTAGACAGTGTCTATGGAGCGCCACACCGCCGCCCACATCAAGCCCGACCTCCAACAGCAACACAAGTTGTTATGCAAGCAGTACAAGGATGCCAAGACTCCCGAGCAGTCCGAGTCCCGTTATCTTGCCATCCGGGCTTGGTGGCTTTCCTCTGGAGCTGCATCCGAGGAAAGAATCAAGGACCTTGATACATGGCTTGCATTCTGGCATTTTCGTTACCGTCAATGGGGTGGTTTCATGCAACTACACTGTTTTTTGCATTTAGTGTTGTGTGGCATTTAATGTTGTTACTACTCATTTACCTGCAACATTCTTGACCAACCACTCGACAAATAGTGTTTCTTATGCTGCCACCTTCTAGTAGTGGAGATGGTGCAACCATGCGGCAACAAAACACAAAAAATAAAAAATATTATAACACTAATTGTGGACATGTAAAAATCTGAACATGGCATTTAGTGTTGTGGTTCGTAATTACTGTTTACAACACTAAATGCAAAAAACAGTGTAGTGAATACCCACCCACTTTCTATTTCGATTTTTGGTGTCAACTTATTTTTTGGATTTTTTTTGGTTTTTTTGGTTTTTTTTTGGTTTTTGGTGTCAGTTTAGGCTTTTAGCCTGTTTTTATGCAAAGCATACTCACTACATTCTATTCACTTCTCTCAGAATTTCACAGATTCTGAGTTGGCAGAGATGCCATCTTGCAACCTCTCTGAGACAGTCCATAACAAATGGCTTCAGCAGTCTGGAAACCGTGGCTCTGATCTATATGTTGCGACCGTGGATGATTTTGTGAGGGCGTTCATGCAATGTACGAACTACTACGCCTACTTGAAGGGTGATCGCTCTGGTACTGGCCTAGGAAAAGAAGAACTCCGCCTTTGTGTTGCACAACGATCCGGTGACTCCAAGAGAATTGTTACAGCACTCGAGCACATGCCTGGAGCAGAGCATTGGTGCACCCGCAAACCCCAACTCGAAGGAGAGGAGGTCTTTGGCACCACAAAGCGCAAACTTGATATGCCCCCTGGTTCTGATCAGGATTCACATAGACCCAACAAGGTCAGCTTCTCTCATCCACGAGTGAGCACTAGGTCAACCAAGGCCCGTACTGATTCCGCCACACCATCAACCCTGCCCCTAACACAATCCCCCGCGAAATCGATTCCACAACGGGTCACCCATGTCAATAACATTCAGGAGACCCACTGCGATGTCTCCAAGTGGCACATTTCTAGACTACCCAAGACTTCCGCCAAGGCTTGCTTCGCCATGCAAGCTCGCACAAAGACCAAGTGCACCCAGAAGATCGTTCGGCATGGTAAAAATACTCCAGCTCCTACGTACACCGGCTACATGCGCGACTACAAGAAGAACAAGGAATTCTTGACACAGTTCTTCTTCTGCAACGACGACATTGAGAGATGTGTCAAAGGCACTAGGAGGAAGTGGGTGCAGCACCGTCCGGATGTCCCGGACGTCTGGCCTGTCCTCACTGGAACAAACCTCACTCTCCAGGAGGTTCTGGCCCTTGAAGTAGGGGGATTCCAACTTTAGCAGCGTCAAGATGTGTCACCCAGAAGACTCTTCAGCGACTCCTCCAATGTTGCCTCATCCATGGCCAAACTCCCTACCCCGGCCCAAGCCAATCAATACCCTACGCTGAGGTTTGGAAAGAAGATCCGACGCAGTAACAACGGACCATGCGTCCAACAACGCAACAAGTGGGAGTCAGCCCTCAACGTCGACGGACAAATCACCTCTGTCACAATGATACCTCACCCAGGGATCGGGTGCATCATTCTCTTCCAGTCCCGAAAGAAGGCTAAGGTTGAAGAGTATCGTATCACTATCAACACCTTCCCGTCGTGCACATGCCCGGATTTCGTGGAGATGTCAGCAAGAGCACTTGGGAAGCGGCGCACTTGGGTAAACTGCAAGCATTTGTACTTCATCTTCTGTGTGACCTGCAACTTGGATCAATACCAAGAAACTTTCATCCATGCTCCGAGCCTTAGTTTCAATGAAGTGAAGCACCTCCTCGAAAGTGGCATCATGAAGCATGTGGGACCTTAGCATGGATACCTATAGGAGCTAGGCTGCCCCCTTATTTATAAGTTCTCGCTAAGTATTTCCTATTGCGTTGAATATACCATAGTATGAGTGCACGTTTTCCAAAAATATCGCTGATATATCAGACCTATCATTATCTACATGATGTGAATTGTATTCGTTTCTAAATATCTATAAAGGTTTCTAAATATTTATGGGTCTCTTCTTCCAACGGTAGTTTTAGATGTTATTGAACGGTACGAGTTTTGCTACTTTGCTTGAATGCTTGAATTTTTTGACTTAGAATTTTCTCTTACATTGTGACCATAGCCTATGATTAACCGGCTCTCACCATAATGTGGACAGTCAAAAGTTCCCTGGTTTAATTAGATCATGTCAACTAGTCTCTCTGAAAGGTATCCTAAAACCAAGTCTCTGTCCTTAAAGCCCTCAAAATTTGCACGGAAATAGGTCCATCGTTTTTTCTAAAAAAAGAGGTCCCACGATTTTTTCTATTTATAGTATCTAAATTTAGAAATTTTATTACTAGAATTGGAAAGCGTTGACTTTTTTCTGCTCACCGCTCACCGCTCGCGTCCCACCGCTCACACGGTAGCGTCGTTGTGGAACAGGAGAAGGCCTCCGTTGTCACGGAGCTGTACGAGGACACCATCAAGTTCGAGTACAACATCTTCCACAGCACGTATGTCCCTGCGAAGACGGAAGGGATCGTGGCCATCAACGAGGCCAGGGGCAACAAGCAGGTGGGAGAGGTGTGAGCCCAATATGGTGCCCACATGTGTTCTTAATCGCAAGGATTAACAAAACTCGGACTTTTAGTTGTGTTCAAATATTCAAAAACATAAAAACAAGTTGTGTTCTTAGTTATTAGTTGAATTAAGTTGAAGCTAGGGTGTTAGTACTTAAATGCTACTAGGAATTATTAGAGTTATTTAGAGGTGGGTTAATGGGGTTCCTAGGCTTAAAGGCTTAAGCTTAGTAAACGGGGTTTTGTTAACCTATATAGATAGTCACTGGATTTTGGCACATCCGCCTGTGGATGCGAGTTGTGTGTAAGAGACTGGATTAAGGTCTGGACCGACCCGGGTTCGAATCCGGTTGGTTCCATTGACTGGTGCTATCCCAAGATGAGCTAGTGGTAAAAGCAGGAATAGTCTGTAGGCGGATACGGAGAAGAAGTTACTACATATGTGTAAGTAGAACCTTCTCAATTACTTTTCATTTTTTAGAAGCATTTTATTTATATTCACCTAACCGCTCACGGTTTATGAAGGTTCGCGGGTTAATTAGAAATGAGGTTAGTGAGTCAAATTATATTTAAGTTAAGTAATTCGTATGAAGAAGTCAAGATACTTGCGAAGGACATTAGGATGGCAACGAACGGAGGATGAAGACGAACGAATGAAGGATGGCAACGAACGGTGGATGATGCTAAGCGGATGAAGCCGGACGGATGAAGACCATTTGATCAAGTGGATGGAAGACCAAGACCGTTGGATCTAGGGATTTTAGGGATGACGGCTAGAGTATGACGGCCGGCAATTCCAACCGTTAGATGTATGGTTAGATCTACGGCCGGTAAGGTTTGGTGATGGAAGGAGGTAGTCCGATGAAGACCGTCAGATCAAGTGGATGAAAGACCAAGGCCGTTGGATCTAGGAATTTTAGGGATGACGGCTAGAGTATGACGGCCGGCAATTCCAACCGTTAGATGTATGGTTAGATCTACGGCCGGTAAGGCTTGGTGATGGAAGGGGGTAGTCCCCCGAAGGGAAGGGAAGAGGCTCATTCTCACTCTCTCACTCTTGCAATTAGGACTACTTCTCTCTCTCTCCCTCACTAGGTAGATGAAGGCACAAAGCTCTTAGAAGGAAATAATAGGAATGTTAGCAAAGGGTTCATAAATCCTATGAAGGTTGAATGACGGGGTTGGAGTAGGCTTAGTGATAAGTGTGGTAATATGCTATGTGTATTGTGATCAAGTAATGAACCTCAGTGAGAGGCATTATATCATTAGATCTCTAGGTTGATATTATTTAGCCTACAACCTTGAACTTGAAGTTTTCTTTGATTTGTGTGAGTGTGATACTCTAGTGTTTGTAAACACTTGAGTTTGAGTTAATAAAGGAGGAGGTGTTAAGTACATTGATTCACCAATTAGAATGGATATAAGTTACAACTGATTACTAAAGCCAGTGAAGTTCATGTGAGTCATGGGCTCCCACCCGGACTACAGACGCATAAGGGTGGGGGTTTATGGCTGACATAAATGGTGCGTCCGCCGGGAGCGAAGCGGTATTAGGAGGATTGGAAGCTTGGAGGCACGAACTTGAGGGTGAGGAAGGAGTACGTAGTGCAAGGTGAGTATTTTGCTTGGGTTTGGATTTTTTGCCATTGATTAGGATAGTTGAATTTTCTTTTCTTTGGAATGAATTGCAATTTTATTTAAGCATTTGAGGAAGGAGCGCGGCTTGAGGTACGACCCTAAACCCTCTTGGGATGGCATAAGAATATAACATTAATAGTGCGATCATTAGCTCACTAAATCTTAGAGGGATAATTAATTTTAAGAAGAGTCAACTTTGATACTCACCTCGAGGTGAGTGTCCAAGTTAAGGGATTTTAAATTTGATGTTTTAGATTAGAATTGTTGATTGAGAATTGTTGTGGTCGATGTCATATTGAGTCACGGTCGAGGGTGAGTACTAACTTACAGGGGGAAGCGAATTGCTTGAGGTATGACATTTTTCAAAGTGAACTCATTAATTAATTAAGGAATGATTTTAGTACTTGTCTTTGTCGTTATCCGTTGGGGAGGGTAATTCCCTAGTCATCGCATCGTGTTGAAGGCGAGAGGGTGATGCCTCGGTCTTCGATGTGGTGCATGGCGAAGGTCAGCCCCTCAACCTCGGTATTGTAGGGAGTGTCAATTTGAGGGAAGAGTTTGGAGGTGATGCTCCGGCTCGACTGATAATTGACATGAACATGCCTATCTCATGTTTGGGATTTTTCATCTAAGTTGGCTTGCAGGGTCTCTTTCCTCACCTCCTCAATTTTAAATACACATCCAGAAAAGTGAAAACATTAAAAAGAGTGAAGGTAGCAAGGGGTATGTGTGGTCAAGTGAGGGTTGATCGAATGTGCATGAATGCAAGGTAAGACTCGATCCCACAAACCTCAATTGGAGTTAGGATTAGGAAAGGTTACACGTAGGAAGAGATTGTCGAAGATTAGTGAAGTTGTGGAGGAAGAAGAAGTTGGGATAGAAAGTTGTTTGAAGGTGGAACCTATTGCTAGTCCAGTGTTAGAAGGTTTAGAAGTAGATGCTCAACTTGAGGAAGAAGCTACTTCCTTCAAGTTGAGTAGCGAGACATTGGCGGGAACATAGACAGTTAGGCAAGAAATTCCTGTAGAAGTTGATAGCGGAATAGGAGTGGACACACCTGTCACCATGGCTCAGGAGGGAGAGGGTCCACCTCCCTTTCCACCCATTGATCCATTGGTTAGGCCGAGAGGTTTACCCATTGTGGTTCCACAAAACTTGGCGGCGGTGGATATGCCATCCCACCTCCCTAAGTTTTATGGAACTAAGGATGAGGATCCCTCTAGGCACATGGAGAGGTACATTGAGAGGTTGGCTAGTTCTCTTGTAACGAACCCGGGATATTGGTTGGTGTGGTTTCCTACCACTCTAGAGGGAGAAGCTTATGAGTGGTATAGAGATCATGCAGAGGGCCATTTTAGAGGATGGGAACAGATGCAGAGAGAGTTTTTGAATGAATTTAGGCCCGAGGTTGGTCAGAGCACGGCTCTTAGAGCGTTGGCATCCTTGAAGCAAGGAAGGGAAGAGGAGATTTCGGCATACATTAGGAGGTTTGATTTGGTGTGTACACGCTTTGTGGGTACGATGCTCAACGATGACACCCTTAAACAATTCTTCATCCAAGGATTTTTTAAGGCGGGTACCATTAGAGGTGTGTTGGAAAGGAATCCTCAGACATTGGCGGATGCTAAGGCGGCGGCTAGAGAGATGGAGCACATAGATAGAGATTATGAGAGGTTGTGGCGAAGGGAGGATGAATCCATACCTCAATTCATCCCCATTCGTCCGAGGGTAGCAGAGGGAGAGCCAAGTAGACAGGGGAGTCAGGTTCCGTATGCTCTCATTGACACAGGTCCACGTCCTCTAGCGGTTAGAGAACCTGCACCACTCTTAGCATTGCCTGCTCCTAGAGTCGACACACACATTGAGGAGGTGGAGAAAAGGTTGGGTGCTAGTCAATTGGGATTTCAGGAGGCTATGATTAAGTAAATGCAGAGTCTTACGGATCAGATGTCATTGATGATTAGAAGTCAGCAGCCTGGTCCTCCTCCTCCAGTTGAGTCGGGTAGACATGCCTCAGGATTGTGGTGTGTTCAGTGCGGGCAACCTGGACATACTAGGCAGTTTTGTCGAGTGGGGCAGAATCGTGATCAAAGGAACAATGGTGGTCCACCTCAACAAAACCAACGGGGTCAAGGACAAATTCAGTATGGACAAGGCAATTATAGGGGGCCTCCCCCTAGAGGACAAGGTGGTCAAAATGTGGAGAGAAGGGAGTTTCATTCTTTTTGTGGGAGATGGCATGCGGACGAAGCTATTTTGCGAGCGGTGAGCGGAGAGCGGTGAGCGGTGAGCAGTAACTATTGGATATTTTAGATCAAAATTCAGTTCAAAGTTTATTAATGATTTATCTAATCTTTTTTTGGTATTTTTTTGTCTAATTATAATAAAATTTGGGACCTATTACCGTGGAAATTTTGTCCACCGTGATCAATGCAAATCTATTTTTTGGATGCACTCCATGAGTGGAAAATGATTAAATCTCCTGGTAGTTTGTTAGACGTCGTTAAAGGCAAATAGTTATATTCTACTTTTAAAGGAAGTGTCCATCGTTTATATGCTGCAACTGAAAGATATTTAATGTTTACAGATTATGGGAGAGAAATTTGTATGCTGCTTTGAGGCAGAAAAAAACAGTGATACTCCAAATACCTTGCAGTGGCCCTTTTAGTCTCACTACTTCATGATTGAATCAAAGGCTGCATACATACGTTTCCATGATGAAACAAAAAACTCTAAGAAGGCAAGTGCTTTAGTAAGCCACTCTCTAGAACTTGCTTCACTTCGTTGAAGCTAAAACTAGCTGCGTGTATGAAAGAATCTGCTTTTGAATCCAAACCACAAACGACTGTAAACAAATAGTACAAGTGCTTACAGTTGGCCCATTGACCCCGCTTTCCAATAGCTTTTGTCGCCATCTCCTTGAAATTTGGGCAAGTGCATGCTGGCAGTTGCGAAATTGTCAAGTAGTACTGCTGGACCTTTGGAGGCGTGCCCGAATCCAAAGAGACAATGCATCCAAGGGCAGGGGCCGGAAGCATGCACAACTTGTGCACAATGCCCTTCAATGACAAGGCAGACGCACAATTATTGGCATGCTTGGTTGACGGGGCCTTCTTGTTGCGTCGGATATTCTTCCCTGAACGGCGGGTAGGAAACTCGTCAGGGTATGCCGGGGTCGGGTAAGCCAATAGGTCCACTGATAATGGCTGGTCCTGAAAGAGTCTTCTGGGTGACATCTCCATTCGCTGAGGTAGCCTAAAGCCTGCATTCTCCAGGGATAGGATTTCTTTGGTCGATAAGTTGGTCCCCAACTTAACCGGCCATACCTCTAGAACCTCGGGCCTTGACACCACCCACTTCCGTTTTGTACCCTTCACGCATCTCTCAATGTCGTCGTTGCAGAAGAAGAACTGCATAGACTCCTTCATATTCTTCTTGTAGTTGTCCATCAGGCCCGTGTAGGTCGGAGCAACAGTACTCTTCCCATCTTGCACAATCAGAGCGATGCATTTCTTCTTCGTGATTGCTTGTTGAGCAAAGCATGCCTTGGCGGATGTCTTCGGGAGGCGTGCGATGTGCCACTCAGAAGGATTGCATGCGATCTCTTCTACAGCAGTAACGTGGTAGCGGTCGTCTTGCTGCGGAGATTGGTGTGGAGGAAGGAGCTGCTTCTCCTGCTCTGTAGTTGTAAGAGATTCCACCGCCACCACTGTTGCTGCAGGGTCGTTCTCTTTGTGTGCTGATCTCGTATGGATGCGAGGTCTGGAGATACTGATTTTGTCCGGCCTGTGTGACTCACGTTCATCACCAAAAGCAGTATCTGGCTTTCGCTTCAGAGAAACAAATACCTCTTCCCCTTCAAAGTGAGGAGTCCTGGTGCACCACTCATCGGCGCCTGGCATCTTCAAGATCGCTTCGTGAAGTGGTTTTGAGTTTCCAGTCCTAGCCGCCGACCTCTGCGCGCGTCTGAGCTTCAGCTCTTCCTTCGACGGTCCGTTTCCAGGGCGCTCTCCTTTCAGGAACTGGTAGTATGCTACGCACTGCATGAAGGCTCGCACTAAGTCATCCACGGCTGCCACGTACAAGTCGCAACCCTGATCGCCTGACTGTTGTTTCCACTTGTTGTGGATCGATTCGGCTAGGTTACAGGATGGCATTTCTGCAAGTTCTGCTTCACTAAGGTCCTGTAATCGTAATGTGTCACCCAGTTAGCTATATGGATGATTTATGTAAACGTTGCCTGGAAAAAGATTTTAGGGACAAACGTTAAAGGAGGTTAAGTGTTTACTAGCTCCATGAAGCCACCCCATTGGCGGTAACGAAAGTGCCAGAAGGCCAGCCAGAGCTCCAGTCGAGGAAGGCAGTGTTCGGTCGCAGCGCCGGATGCCATCCACCATGCTCGAATTGCAAGGTACTTAGTCTCGGCCTCCGCCATTGACTTGGCATTCTTGTACTGCTGGCAGAGTTTCCGGTGTTGTGCTTGGAGATCTTGACGGATGTCAGCCTTCGTGTGTTTTTCCAAGGACTGAGTCCAGTGGAAAAGGCAAGTCCTCTCTCTGTCAACCATCTTCTCGGCCGCATCTCCGCTTCCATAGATCATGCGTACAGCGTTCCAATTAGCCTGGGCACTGTCGGCCATGAATCCTTTGAAATTGACGTCATGCACACCGTGGCCCGCCATGACGGCATTCAGATTCTTCCATACGACTGATTGGGTTGCTACGTCCTCGGATTGCATGTCACATACAGCGATTGTCATGACCCGGCAATAAGTGGAATCGTACACATGGCAAGCCATTGTTGTCCAGGACCTGACACGTTTGACGTGATCAAACATGATCCAGGCATTCTCAAGGTCCCCACCCGCCTGCATTCTCTTCACCAAGTCTACTCCACTCCCCGGGCCAACTTCGGACATCTTGAAGACGAATACCTTGTCCATGTCCTCTCCTTGCCCCGGAAACATATTCTTCTGAACAAACTTCCAATTGCATGGTAATGCTGTCCATGATTCCAAAGCGTCGTAGTGCCTTGAATGAAGTGACAGAATTCCTAATATTGGGTGAGGTTAGATGCTTGCACCGATCAAAAATGGGGAGCAATTCCTTCAACTCCAATATCCTACGTTCTTCACCTTCTTTGGCCAGAAGTAGCGGGCCCAGTAATTCTTTCGCTGTTTCCAACACAATGGACGAACGAGTTGCTGACGGAGTCCGTTCCACCTGCTCGCCTATCAAGGTCTCTGTCTGCTCGATGAAGTCTCGATACTCGCCAGACTTCACAGGGTGGTCGTGAGTTCCCAAATGAACACATGCTCTTGTCATGTGTGGCGTTGCGGTCACGTAGTAGATCTTTGCAGGGCATACCGCAACGCATGTAGGTGGAATATTACACGATTTGCAAACAACTGTAGAACCCGCAGGAGGGCTAGACCCCACAACAAACACTTTCTCAGACAGCCCATCCCATTCAGTCTCGTTCACAACGGCGGTTCTGTGGTCTCGTGTTAGGTACTCACAATCAACATTGACACAACGGAGGTGGCCCAGACACGACGATGTCCGAAATGTAAGCTTCAGATCATTCTGAATATTGGACGTGATAGTTCGAGACCAAGCATGGCCATCATATCTCCTGTCCATACCACGTAGCTGCTTTGCAGCAGACTGTTGGCCGTGGAGTCCTAAAGGCGGAAACTCAAAAATAACGTCGCCATTATAATGAGGTGGAAGAAGTCGAACTTGCTGCAGCCTAATCGCATTGAAATCAATGCGAGAGAGAATACTCTTTGACCTCTTACGAACACTAAGTTTCATCAAGCATTGGACGACGCTACCTAGAGGACTTGGTGCAGGTTTAGACGAATCAGAGGGCTCTAGCGGACTAACATGATCCTTGTGTATGACTTGCATAAGTGGAACTGTACTCTTCTCACTGATCTGCGATATTGGCAAAGTAACTTCGATGTCGTCGCTATCAGAGTCATCACTCAACTCATAGATGGTCTGAAGACCTGGCTCAATTTTGACTTTGGTGATCAATGGTGCTTCAACACTAACTGTAGAGGACGTTCGAGGAGTTAGGAGTACAGTAGATGCAGCTAGGATAGACTCAGAGAGACCGTATGCATGATACTTACCCGGTTTGAGCAACCAGAACGTACCAACGTCGTTCTTACTCGACAACTGACCTATTGCATGCGAGAGTGTACCCATATCATCGTCAAAAATCTCCTCCTCCACATGAAGTGATTCTTCACGAAATTGAAACCTGAGACTTAGAGTGGTAGAAGTGACCAGAGCATGACCATCTTCTCCCAACGGAAAGGTAACTGGCACAGAATGCAAATCAGCGCGAATGAAGGCCATTGTACTCCTAGCCAAATGCAACCTCACAATGACAAAATGAAACCCAAATCAAAGAGGGAGGTCAGCAAAGACACAGAAGAATAAATACTTGCATACAATGAAATCAACAGGGATGAATGCAGAGTTAACTATAAGTAAATATTAGGGGTACACCAAAATTATATATTTTGAAACCGAGTTGGTTTAAATTGAAAAGAAAAAGTTGAGATTTCATATCTTTCTAAGTCCTAATCTTCAAAATGAAAGACAACGGATAGATGCACTTATAGAAATTTTTAAAAAACAGACAGCATCCCAGCCCACTAAAAATAATTGCATTCTGACTGCAAAGTCACATTATAATGAGAGTTAAAGTTTGACAACGCATAAAGTGATTGATTATTTTCAGGCATTGGAATGACGGCGTTAAACCAATAATAACAATTTTTGCATATCATATATTAATCAGTAGGACATAATATATATATTTTATACATCCTGCCACAGGCTGGAACCATAATTGATTTAGGATTTCACCCTAGGCTGTGCTAATCCTATCATCCAAATAGAATGCGTAAGTAAGACTGTTAATTACGTATGACAACTAAGTTTGGCGGCTCCATCCGCATGATCGCTATCCCTATGACGAATGCGAGGTACTCCATCATTTCCGCTGGCACCACGGCGTGTTAAAGATTTTTCAGTTGTACTGCGTATAGCTGAACATCCAACTGAGATAAGCGTGGCCCCTTTTGGTTTAGGGGTACTCCGTAATAAGGCTCTTGAGTAAGTGCCAGGCTTGATGACTCCAACTTTAGAGTAGGCATGTCTCGTTGTCGTCACTGAATTGTATTCACTGCCAAAAAGTGCGATCTTCTCTAAAGTTCTAACGGAAGAATATTGACCTCTGTTCGAATGTATAGTCGATGCAGGACTTTGTGGAAGATCAAGGAGAACATCATATCTCACAGTTGCTTCCGCAATCTGATCAAATGGACCGCAAAATCTATCCAACGAAACTGCATCGTCCTCTAAACCTATATGAGACAGATTGAGAGCACCGTTGGGCATGTCTAAATTGCCGTCCATTATAGGAAAAGAGAGGTGACGAAACGAGAGGAGGAAGATGTGGGAATGAGTTTGGAGAGTACGATCCATTTATGTAGTGGAAAATCGCAGTGCAGTAGCCTACAACTGTAACCCTGCAAAATGGTAAAATCTAATCACAGATATTGTTAGTAAAAAAGAAAGACCGTTATTAATTTTTAGTGTTGAATATATCATTCCAAAATTGTTCAATGGCTATTGAATAACTCTTGCGTATGACGCTTGCTATTTTAAAGCCTAAAGCAACTTAAAAGGTTCATGGATTTTAAATTTTGGGAATGAACTCATCTATTATACTTATATTATACAGTGCAATAAATACATCGCGCACGATCCTTTATGCCTATGAATGATAAATTTTCATCCAAGTGACTTAGATGTCCAAGTGATGATTAATTTGAGAGGTGTGATGAACATGCATGTAGTTAAATGATGCGAAGAGGTTAAGCTGCACAAAAGATGTTCACACGATTGTGTGCAAGAGCTGAGAGAGAATTGAGTAGGACTATTGAAAAACAGAGACGAACGGATAGGAAGAAAAAGTTTGCTAGAAGCGAACAGTTTGTGACTCCGTATAACTTGCGCTCGGCTATGGGGAAGAGAGGGGGAAACTCTAATAAGGGTACTGGAAGTCGTCTAAAGAATGTTGATCGTTCAGACGTTGCACCTATTCGGCTATTTTCTATGGCGGAAGATGATAACAGCCCGGGCGACCCACCTCGCACGGTCCGTTTTTGTTTATACCGAGAACAGTGCTATGATTAATGTGTGAGATAATCATGATGACTTAGTGATTAATCTCGGGCTTTGCCCTTTTCAACTTATTGAGTAGGGCATGATATTGACCAGGGGAGTCCACCTAGTTCTAGGGTGATTGCTAAGCAATCTAGGTTCAACTAGACTATCAAACTTTCACTCGTTAGGGTTTAGGGAAAACGAATAGGTTTGAGATAGTTTGTTGCGCTTCAGCTTTTCTTTGATTTTGGTTTATCACCTTTTGGCATTCCGCAGTGGTGGCGATACATTTGTTTGGTAACTGATAGGTATGTTGGGTTTGCAGCGTGGGCGGCGGCAGAGGATATCTGAGACGTCAAGCTCTTCTAAATCCAATAACAACAATCAACAGGTCGGTTCAATAGATAATATTGAGGTGTACCATAGAGCTTGTTGTGTCTTCTGAATCGTAAAGCTCTTACAATTTGTGCAATTACTCTCTGGATTGCAGACACAAAAACCCCGCGAGTCTAAAGAGGAGATGGAGCAGGATTCGGGAAACGTTGTTGAAGATAATTCAGACATGGAGATTGATCTCCACAACTCAGCAGAACCGATAAGCAAGAAAACTGAAAGACTACCCTAAACCTAAGTTGTAATGTAGAATTCATGCCATACTTGATTAGGGTTTTTAAGATTCGGGAAACCCTAGCACCTTTTGAAACTGTTCATTCTTGTTTTTTATGTGAAGATCTTGTCTCCTAGGGATTGCTTTCGGGCCCGAGCCGTATCAAAGTACTTGTATACTTTGATATGGCAGAATGTAAATAAAATGCATAATTATTTTCTTCTAATTTATGATTCCTTGTATGTTGCCTTGAATCAAAACTCGTCATCATGCTAAGGTGATTCGGCGCCGAATTAGTTATAGAAGATCTATTGTATGTTCCATAGACGTTAGTAAATTTTTAGATAAATCTTAGCGCGCATCAAAGCTATGTAATCATGTGGAATGATTCGGCCCCGAAACAAAGTATGGGGCTGCTCAACTTCAGCAACGCTAAGGTTGGAAACTGGTGTAAGTTGATTTTCATCGGAGGACGTCACACCTTATTCGGGCCCGATACACAATAAGAGCTCTGTCTATTTTGATTTAGTATGCACTGTTTCGGAGTCTCATGTTTTCATATCGGAGTCTCAGGTTTTGGTCTCGGAGCCGAGGGCTCAGGTCTAGCAAACGACTTAGCAAACGACTGCAAATAGCAGTCGACTTAGTAGTCGACTGCAAAGAAAAAAAATCAAAAAATTCCAAAAAAAATTCTGGACCGTCAGATCTTCCTACCAAGAAGATCTGACGGTCCATAAATTTTTTTGGAATTTTTTAATTTTTTTTTTGCAGTCGACTGCTAATTCGACTGTTAATTCGACTACTATTTGGAACTGTGAAGCCAAAAGTTCATGTCGATCAACAAGAACTTTTGGCTTCCCAGTTCAGTGCCAAAGTTCCTGTCGATCGACAAGAACTTTTGGCTTCCCAGTTCAGTGCCAAAGTTCCTGTCGATCGACATGAACTTTTGGCTTCCGAGTTCAGTGCCAAAGTTCCTGTCGATCGACAGGAACTTTTGGCTTCCGAGTTCAGTGCCAAAGTTCCTGTCGATCGACAAGAACTTTTGGCTTCCCAGTTCAGTGCCAAAGTTCCTGTCGATCGACAGGAACTTTTGGCTTCCGAGTTCAGTGCCAAAGTTCCTGTCGATCGACAGGAACTTTTGGCTTCCCAGTTCAATGCCAAAGTTCATGTTGATCGACAGGAACTTTTGGCTTCCCAGTTCAGTGCCAAAGTTCTTGTCGGTCGACAGGAACTTTGGGCTTCCCAGTTCCAAATAGAAGTCGAATTAGAAGTCGACTGCAAAAAAAAATTCCAAAAATTCCAAAAAAAATTCTGGACCGTCAGATCTTCTTGCCAAGAAGATCTGACGGTCCAGAATTTTTTTTGGAATTTTTGGAATTTGTTTTTGCAATCGACTTCTAGGTCGACTGCTATTTGGAACTGTGAAGCCAAAAGTTCCTGTCGATCGACAGGAACTTTGGCACTGAATTGTGAAGCCAAAAGTTCCTGTCGATCGACAGGAACTTTTGGCTTCACAGTTCCAAATAGCAGTCGAATTAGCAGTCGACTTAGTAGTCGACTGCATAGAAAAAAATTAAAAAATTCCAAAAAAAATTATGGACCGCAAGATCTTCTTGGTAGGAAGATTTGACGGTCCAGAATTTTTTTTGGAATTTTTTAATTTTTTTCTTTGTAGTCGACTACTAAGTCGACTGCTATTTGCAGTCGTTTGCTAAGTCGTTTGCTAGACCTGAGCCCTCGGCTCCGAGACCAAAACCTGAGACTCCGATATGAAAACCTGAGACTCTGAAACAGTGCATACTAAATCAAAGTAGACAGAGCTCTTATTGTGTATCGGGCCCGAATAAGGTTTGACGTCCTCCGATGAAAATCAACTTACACCAGTTTCCAACCTTAGCGTTGCTGAAGTTGAGCAGCCCCATACTTTGTTTCGGGGCCGAATCATTCCACATGATTACATAGCTTTGATGCGCGCTAAGATTTATCTAAAAATTTACTAACATCTATGGAACATACAATAGATCTTCTATAACTAATTCGGCGCCGAATCACCTTAGCATGATGACGAGTTTTGATTCAAGGCAACATACAAGGAATTATAAACTAGAAGAAAAAAAATTCGGAGTCCCAGGCAGGTGTATCGGGCCCGATACACCTCTGTCGGAACTCATCTATAATCGATTTTTTTTGGGTTCAGTATCAAGTCTTGGCTCAACGGGTTAGTCATTCGGTACCGATACACATTATCTACGTACATTTTCTTGGATGTTGCAGTGTGAGTGATAGTAGAGGATCATGATACGGGGTCTGGATTATTGTATCGGTTCCGATACTGTGTGCACGGGGTTAGGATTTATGATGCCCATGCAAAATCCTTCCAGGACCAGGGTATTCATTTGGTACCGAATGACCTTCCTAGGCAGGCTTATTTTGATGTGTTTCTATCATCTTCAGTGATGAGTAACATGTGAATCTCGTGCCCAGCTCCATGCACAGGTTCCCATTAACGCTGGAGCATCACCTCCAGCAACTCAGCCCTCCTTTGGTGTTGGTGGGGAAGTAGATGCGAATGATGACGGAGCAAATGAAGAAGAAGAATCCCTCGGTGATGACGAGCATTTTGGAATTGACGAGGACGAGATTCGAGCTCGTCGAAAATTGAACTCAGTGGCTACCATATCTAGTTTGAGAGTGCAACCCACGAGTTTTTCACGTTTCCCAATTCCGCTTTGTAGGATGGTTGCTATGCCTGTGGTTAGGCCTACCTTGCAGAGCGATCTAGCCAAGCTTGAACAAGAGTTTGTGCATGGCTATCGTGAGGGGGCTTCGGTGTTCTATGTGACAGTGACTAACGAAGAAGGCAAAAAACAGGAGGTTACTGAAGCAGACAAGGAGAAATGGGGACCCATCTGGAACGCTAAGAACAACGATTTCAACACCTTTCTTCTCTCGGTACCAGAATTGGCAGGGTTAACCAATCTTATGTTTTTTGTGTGCGATGGCAACCACAGGCGACAAGCTTGGCTAAATCACATTGAACGTCTCCACAAGAGCGATGCTTCTTGGCATTGTTTGGTGGACTCAATTCTTCTTAATACCAAGGACAAAATTGGTGTGGTTATGCAAGTCATGCATGACATCAATAAGTAAGTTCATTTGCCGAATTTCTTCTTGAATTGCACTTGCTTTATAAACAATTCAGGCCTTTGAACTGAATATGTTCTTTATACTCAGGCATACTGAGGACTCGCACGTTAAGACAAATACCGTCCATACCCTGTTTAGAGTCCGTAAGTACGGACTTATGGAATTGGACAAATTCAAGGACATATTGTCTCCTTCCGACCTTAGGCGATGCAAACGATCCCAGAAGAAGACATGGTACACATTGCCTTTGAATGTGTTCACCTCTTTCATTTTTCAGGTGCATTCTCCCTTCTTACTTGGAGTCGTATATGTTTTCCTTTCACTTGTGTTTGTCATACTTGCAATGATACTTGTAAGTTTACCAATGCCATAATCTCGAAGCTTACCTGAGCCAAATTAATTGATTTCTTTCAGCACGAAATTAATATGTCTGCGGACGAAGGAGTTCGCCAACTGACTGAACAATCTGATGGAGACATCACTGCTTCTGATAAAGCTGCTGCGATGAAGTCTGCCGTGGAGAAAAAATGCATTGCACTACGACAGAAAATGGGGAAGCTTGTAGCTGTAGCCAACCCAGATCTCACCGATGGTTGGTTTCAAGAGGTTAGTGCACTACAAGATTGGCCAATTAATAAATATATTTGTTTCACATTTTGGTTGCCACGTATATAACAAACGCCTGTATTAACCAAGAGGCGTGGTACCTGTAGATTGAGCGACACTACACTTTGAATTCGATATCACCAGAGCTTAATCTTGAGAAGCTGCAGCTCATCGCAACTTCAAGGGCATCACCGAGCTTCAAAATCAAGTGGCTCGAATATATCAACTCATCTGCGGCTACTCGCGAGGCACGAAGACTTCCGCCAAAGCCAATTAATGAAGAGAAACTTTCCCGATTCCTAGCAAAAGCATGCTGGTGGGCTGGGGTAAGTGTCTCGTTGTAAAATACTTCTTGTCCAGCAGGTGATTTCTAGCCTAGGGAAGTCGATGTTTTGTAAATGCTTGCATACATAAGACAATCTTTTGGAGACACATGTGCTGGATTTATTCGATTTTTTGTTTGAATTAATCTCAATTTTTTCATGTTGATGCTCAGATTGCAGAGCAAGCGATGAGTTCATTCGATGAAATCATGCGCCAGGATAGAATATCGATTAATATGAATGTGGCTAGTGAGCCACTGACCTTGTCGGCATACATTGAAGATTGTCGAATGAAGCTTTGGGACCATGCATTCTTGACCTATTTTAGAGGCCACGATTCCTTCAAAAAAATTGACGACTTCGTTGGGTTCAAGGAAACTGACCTTGTTGTGCGAAGAGTCATTTTCAGGTATTTTCCACTTTATCTCCTTTATGCAAATTCAAAGCGTTGATTGCATCAATCCTTTCGGATGAAATTTTTTGCAAGTATTTTTCATAACTTCTAAAAGTATCATCTATTTGTCAGGTACTTCAAGTATGAGCTCTTACCGAAGAAAGCTATTCTCAAAGAAGACCTCCCGGTTTTCTTGAGCACATGGCTTGATAGGTCTAATGCTGCGTGCATGTTCTCCGCCGCCCAACAACGAACCTGGGCGACTTCTCATCTTACTTCGGGGGCTTGGTATCTCGATTGTGGGACCAACTACACTCCATCTTTTGAGACTGAGCTGAAGAAGTTATGCGATGCAGTTGGAGAATCCGGAGAAGAAATGGATGATTTGAAGGGAATTGAGGATGATCATGAGAGGGCAAAGGCTCTTAAAAGGCATGTTGAAGAAGACCGCAGGAAAGCCCAGAAGGTGATGGAGGCCGAAGAGAAGGCTGAACAAAGAGAGTTAGAGAAGCAGCAAAAGGCAGCTGAGAAGGCTTCAAAGAAAGACAAGAGGAAGGTAAACACTCTGGGAGAGCAAGAAGGTAAGAGTCCACTGACTTGCATTCCGACCGCTGACTCTGGCTCACAGGTCCACACCATTTCTACTAGGGGCACTAAGCGAGACTCCTCCTATGAGCTCTTAACTCAAGTCCCGGTTTTGGATCCTGCCGAGGAGAGCGACATCAAGGTAGATGAGTTCATACTGAACTCATCTTTGGATGAGGTCCTTGGAGGTGATTCGGGCACCCTAACACCGGCCTACAATGAGCTCAAGTCATTTATTTCCAAGGTAAACTCCTTGTAATTATGTCTTTGACAACCATTTGAAATTTGAATTTTTTGAAGATTACATTGGCTCCTACTATATGGTAGTCCTCACATCCTACTATATTGATATTCAACTATGTATTTACAGCACTCCAGTGATAAAATCCGTCATTACAAAGGATCTGCAACAAACCATCCTTGTGTGGATTTAATTCTTGTGGATATGCCGGAAGGTCTTCCGGTTCCTGGAATATCCAATCCAGCCACCTTTGTGCCTGCATGGAATCAGGATGCCAAAGAATGGTTGCAACCTGTATTTGACTTTGCCGACCAACACCTTCAGGACGATGGTGCTATTATTATAATTCACCCTTTTCGTTTGAGCACAAAATCAAACATTCTTGGCTATTGCAAATCGTATGGCTTTGAAATTCGGAAGGAGTGGTGGGGGATGAACCGCCTGCACCTTACTTCGGCTCTGAATCCATCTCTAACTGTAAGTCCTATACCATCATTCTTTTATTTCTATAAATTTTTATTATTTCTAAGCTTACATACATGTTTCCATTAGTTTACACATGTAATCTAGGAGTTTCCATTTATCTTTAATTAATTTCTTGCCTTGCAACAATTTTTGACAACGTGTTATTCTCTTCAGACCATGCGCTTTGGCATATGCTTGGCAGTGAGGAGCCTCTTTGGGGTTCCAAAATCCAACTTCTCCTTTCAGCCCATTCCCGCTCTTGATCGCCATGGAGTGGATGTCGCCCGTGACGATATTCTACAGAATTACGTTACTAGAGACGATCAATTAATGAACACCACAATGCCATGGCGTGGCCCCCGGGAGAAATCCGTGTTTTTTATGCAAATGCTTATTCAAGCTTCAAGTTACCCTGGCGACGTTATACTTGATTGTACTGCCTCTACAGGTTCGTTTATTTAAACTCGGAGTTTTTAAATTTTGTTTATTCAAATCGTTATATTAATCAAGTGAACCGATTGTTTTTCCAGGTTCTGCTATCCACGCTTGCCGCAACGTTAATCGCCACGTTGCGGCTTTGGAGCCGGACTCCAATATTTTCGAGGCGATACTAGCTCCTTTGATTCAAAGTTTTCCATCCCTTGTAGTACATTCCGGGGAGCCTGTCTCGAGTTTTGATGACATTGACGGTGAACAGATCACAGCTGAGAGAATTGTCAAGAAATCTCGTTTTAGTAAGTGAGTATGGTCTGCAAATTGCACTTTCTGTTGAATTTGTTTGAATATCATTTCTTATCAATTTGTTTTATAAACATTATATCTTTGGCATTTGCAGATGTGATAATTTGAAATATCCAGTTCACCGCCCATTCTTCTGTGATCCTAACTTCTATCCAAGCCCTCCCAAATCGTTTGCACTTCCTTCGTACGCAGACAGTATGGCTAATGAGCTAGCTCAAGGTTTTCATCACACATTTTATCCCATGTTTGCCCACCGTAAAGGCTTAGAATTCCTAGATGTGGAAGCTGTTGAGTCTGACGCCGAAAGAACATCTGATGCACTTAGTGCTGATTTCAATGCTTCTACACGTAGTTTCGAATAGGATTTCAAATCCTGCCAGAAGAGTATCTATATGTTGCCGCCGACATGATTAGATGTTATTAGTATCTGCATATTCCGGATGCCCATCTAGATCTATGGCAATGAACAATGTATACATTGCATTTTGTAAGTAAACTAGATGAATCATATTGGCAAGTCTTAATGGATATACTGTGAGCCTCCTATGTATACATCTTTGCTGCAATGCTCTTTGTTATTGTAATTTATGTTTTGCTCTTGCTAAGTCCTACTGCTGATGTCAGCCCTAATTTATGCTCATTTCAACGGACTTGGGCTCCCTTTTCAACAAATGTTTCTAAAAATACATCCAAATTCCACGGTAATACACCCACCTTCTGTCGAAATTTATTACAAAAATCTCAAATCTCCGCTCTCCGCTCTACGCTCACACAGTTAAGTTTCCCACAGAAATTATCAAAATTGCCGTTGAGTTACTGCTCACCGCTCACCGCTCACTGCTCACTGCTCACTGATTAGCTTTTCCCGATGGCACGCACCGGGTCAGTGTTGGTCCGAAGGACAAGGCTATGATTGTAGCAACTGTAGGGGAAATCATCCTTCAGACGAGTGTCGTCAACCTGATAAAGTCATTAGCATGCCCAACCCGGTAGCCAACCCACAACAACAAGCTAGAGACAACATGAGAGGGGCTAGGCCACAGGGCGGACCTCCTAATGAGCTTAGGCCATCCAATCTATACTATGATCACGGGAATGCGAGACAGACATTCCATCCCCCGACGGGATTGCAAACGGCAAATGGATACATTCCAATTCATAATAGGCCAGGTGTTTCACAGCAGTTCGACAATAGGAGGCCAGCTCCTCCCACCGATCCGGGTCCATCGAATTCTCAGGATGTTAGGTTTGTGGATGGTGTCACTGAGCCTCATTATGATGAGTCTATGGCTTATCAAATGGGTGTCGGAGACGAGCAAGGTCAATGGCCTCCACACACCAACGCCATCACCTATGAGTTAAAGAGTTTTGATGATGAAGTCACTCATAAGGCTCATGCGTTAGCGGTCACCACTAGAGCTATGCGGGGAAACATTGAAGCAGAAAATGATGTTGAAGGACATGAGGAGTGCTCCTCAGACGAAGGTCCTAACCTGTCAGACTTGGATAGAGTAGCTAGGGTAGCTAGGAGAGCCACTAGGGAATTAGGGAAGGAGAATGAGATTGTTCAGGATAGGGAGAGGCCAAATGTCATTCATGATTTACACGATAGTGAAATGGGAGAATGGGAAGGACCTAGCATTCCTTTGGATGAGTTTGATAGAGTAGAGAAGACCAAGGTTGAGAGACAAGAAGGATATGATTTGTGGGCCGACCTTAGCTCACTGAAGGCTGACATAACCTTCGGTCAGTTGTTAGAGATCTCACCCATGGCTCGTAAGACTCTTAAAGAGGGGATGCCGGTGACTAGGAGGACTAGGAAAGTGAAGACTAGGGTGGCTGCCAGAGCCCAACTACAAGGAGGAGGGCGTGACGTCAAGGCAATTGAGATAGAAGTTATGGTGGTGGACAAGGTGGTTCCGAATGTGTTAGTTGATGGAGGTAGTGGGTTGAACATCTTGCCGGAGCACACCATGAAGAGGTTGGGTCTTAGCCTTACGGGTCCGTCACCTTTCATCATCAACATGGCGAATCAAACTCCGGCGGTGCCTTTGGGAATGATTAAGGATTGTAGGATTAGCACTGGAGGGGAGGAGTATGTGGTCACTTTTCATGTCATCAAAATGCATTCTAACAAGGATGCATTTCCCATCTTGTTGGGTAGGCCTTGGTTGAGGATGTCGGATGCGGTAGTAGATTGGGGAGGAGTGAAGCCGTCCATTACTTATGGTCCTAAGGACAATAGAGTCAAAGTTTCTATAGGATCGTTAGGAGGTTGGGTGAGAGAGAAAATCTCTTCATCTTCGGATGAAGAGGTGGAGGGCAAGAAAGAAGGTGGAGATGGTGACAAAAAGAATGAGACACTAGTGGGAGTAGTCCATCCAGGCGGACAAGGGACTTATATAGATTCAGTGTCAGGTAGTTTGGGTCCTAGTTTCTATTTCCATGGTGATAATGGGGAGTATGCGCAGTGGTTGAGAGACTATCCCGAGTCGGAGTATGACATTATGATGACATTCCATCATGAATGTTTGAGTGAGGAGAGGCTTAGCTCAAGGGAGGCGGAATATTCCTTGTTGGAGCCATGCGAGGTATTGACCGAGGAGGAGTGGATCAGAGGAGGATTGACACCTTGGGTAGATAGCGTGGATGAGAGCGACGTGAATGTCGTACATGTGGATGGGACCCAAGATGAGGGGGCCATCATTGAGGCTGGAAAGTTGGAAGAACCTGTGCACTTCAAGACCACGTCAACGGGCATTGTGGCGGGTCAAGATGTTAAGGATTATCCAAAGGTACCTCCGGATTGGTATAGAAACAAGGATAAGCAAACACATGTGTCGGAGGCGGATTGGAAATATGTGGATGTGAGAATGAAAAATGGGACGGTTAGACAAATGAAAATGGGGTCTAAGTTGGGGGAGAAGGAAATCAAGGAATATGGCGATTTGGTGGATGAGTTTAGTGACACCTTTGCTTGGTCGTATGATGAGCTTAGGGGGATTCCGAGAGAGATGGTGGAGCATCGCATTCCTTTGATCCCGGGCGCTAGGCCAATTAGACAAAAGGAGAGAAGAATGAACCCACAATTACAATTGTTGGTTAAGGCGGAGTTGGAAAGGTTGTTGAAGGCCGGGTTTATCAAACCGGTGGAAATTACGGATTGGGTCTCTCCGATGGTTTTGGTGAAGAAAAAGAATGGAAAGTTGAGGGTGTGTGTGGATTATAGGAAGTGAAATGCGTGCACACAAAAAGACCATTTTCCTCTACCATTCATCACACTATTGTTAGAGGAGGTAGGTGGTCATGCGAGGTACACATTCATGGATGGATATGCGGGCTATAACCAAATTTTTATTGCCCTTCAAGACATCCACAAGACGGCTTTCACCACTCCTTGGGGGACTTTCGTTTGGGTGGTCATGCCATTTGGATTATGTAATGCCCCGGCCACATTTCAAAGATTGGTCATGTACATCTTCACCGACTTATTGTTCAAGTCCATGACCGTCTTTGTGGATGATTTTAGCACTTAGAGTAACGCTAGCGACCATTTACAGTGTGTTAGGGAAGCCTTGATTAGATGTAGGAAGATGCAGCTAGCGTTAAACCCGGATAAGACCTTCTTGGGTGTGAGTCGGGGGGTGTTACTTGGGTATGTGGTGAGTGAGAAAGGCAGGGAACCGGATCCGGAAAAGATTGGGGTCATAAGTGAGTTGGCAACACCAACCAATGCCAAGGGGATTGCTAAGTTGCTAGGCCATGTGGGGTGGTACCGGGACTTGATCCCGGATTACGCTAAAATTGCGGTTCCTATCACTCAGTTGCTTAGGAAGGATTGTAGGTTTGAGTGGACCGAGGCATGCCAAAGGGCATTTGAGGAGTTGAGGGATAAGCTGAGCACTTATCCGGTGTTGAGGCCACCCGATTGGAACAAACCTTTCCATGTGTTTTGTGATGCTAGCAATGTAGGTGTAGGTAATGCACTTTGTCAGTCAACAGGTGAAAATGGTAAGGACCAACCCGTTGCTTATGCTAGTAAGCAATTGACACCATCCGAGAGGAATTATTCTACCACAGAGAGGGAGTGCTTAGCCATGGTGTTTTCAGTTAAGAAGTTTCGCCATTACCTCATGTGCAACCCGGTTGTTTTCTTTGTGGATCACATGGCCATCAAGTACTTAGTCAACAAGGCGGAGTTGAGCGGAAGGCTAGCTAGGTGGGTCTTGTTGTTGGAGGAGTTTGATTACACCGTTGAATACAAGCCTGGTCGCATGCATTTACAAGCCGACCACTTGTCGAGATTGTCGGAGGAGATGGGGGAGAGTCCAGTGGATGATAGATTGCTGGACGACAATCTCTTTGTGGTTACCGCCCGACCCGAGTGGTATGCGAGCATTGTGGAGTTCCTGACAACTCAACAATTGCCTGGAGAATGGACAAAGGAGGATAGGAGAAAAGTTAGAGTCAATAGTAGGCACTTCGCAGTGATAGGACATAGGTTGTTTAGGAGGGGAGTTGATGGATTGTTGAGAAGGTGTGTGTCGGAGGTTGAAGTGCCCTCCATCTTGGCCGCATGTCATGACAGTGCATGTGGGGGACATTTTTCTGGCCAACTCACCGGCCAAAAGATTCTTAGAGCAGGATACTTTTGGCCGACCTTGTTTAAGGATGCACATGATTATGTTAAGCGTTGTGACGTTTGCCAGAGGTACGCGAGGAATGACCTCCGCATGGAGATGCCACTCCATGTATCCTTACCCTTAGTCCCTTTTGAGAAATGGGGAATCGATTATGTTGGCGAGGTTCATCCCCATTCCTCAAAGGGAATGGCTTATATCGTGGTCGCCACCGAGTACTTAACCAAGTGGGCAGAAGCTAGGGCTGTCAAGACGGATACAGCCGCACATGCGGCCACCTTTATGTACGAGAACATCATCTCGAGATTTGGATGCCCGAAGATTCTAGTGAGTGACAGGGGAACTCATTTTTTGAATTCTTTAATTCGAGAAATGATAGACAGGTTTCAGATAGACCATAGGAAAACCACTCCTTATCATCCGCAGACTAATGGTCAGACGGAGCGGGTCAACGGCACATTGGTGAGTGTCCTTCGCAAGACGATTCTTGATTCTAAGAGGGATTGGGATGTTAAGCTGACAACGGCATTGTGGGCGTATCGGACGACCTTTAAGGTGACAACTCAGGCAACCCCATTTTCATTGGTGTACGGATTGGAAGCCACACTTCCCATTGAGTTTGAGGTGGAGTCACTTAGAGTCGCCATTGGCTCACGCCTTACGGATGGTCAGTCCTTGAAGAATCGACTGACAGACCTAGAGGAGTTGGATGAGAGGAGAAGAATGGCGGCTCAACACATTGAAGCCATTCAACGGCGAAGGAAAATCACCTTCGACAAACATCACAAGAAGAGGGCCCTACTGCCAGGTACGATGGTGCTTATTCAAGATGCTAGAAAACTCGAATATCCGGGTAAGTTTGATGCGGTTTGGTTGGGTCCTTACCTCGTTCGGGAGGCATTTCCGAACAACTCACTTCAATTGGAGACATTGAATGGGGAGAGCTTCCCAACTCGCACATCCGGCAGTCGATGCAAGGAGTACAGGGCGTGATGGTGACTTGCCCTCCAGCAAGAGATACTGGATTCAGTCCCAGATGGTCGCCAATTATGTGAGCCCAATATGGTGCCCACATGTGTTCTTAATCGCAAGGATTAACAAAACTCGGACTTTTAGTTGTGTTCAAATATTCAAAAACATAAAAACAAGTTGTGTTCTTAATTATTAGTTGAATTAAGTTGAAGCTAGGGTGTTAGTACTTAAATGCTACTAGGAATTATTAGAGTTATTTAGAGGTGGGTTAATGGGGTTCCTAGGCTTAAAGGCTTAAGCTTAGTAAACGGGGTTTTGTTAACCTATATAGATAGTCACTGGATTTTGGCACATCCGCCTGTGGATGCGAGTTGTGTGTAAGAGACTGGATTAAGGTCTGGACCGACCCGGGTTCGAATCCGGTTGGTTCCATTGACTGGTGCTATCCCAAGATGAGCTAGTGGTAAAAGCAGGAATAGTCTGTAGGCGGATACGGAGAAGAAGTTACTACATATGTGTAAGTAGAACCTTCTCAATTACTTTTCATTTTTTAGAAGCATTTTATTTATATTCACCTAACCGCTCACGGTTTATGAAGGTTCGCGGGTTAATTAGAAATGAGGTTAGTGAGTCAAATTATATTTAAGTTAAGTAATTCGTATGAAGAAGTCAAGATACTTGCGAAGGACATTAGGATGGCAACGAACGGAGGATGAAGACGAACGAATGAAGGATGGCAACGAACGGTGGATGATGCTAAGCGGATGAAGCCGGACGGATGAAGACCATTTGATCAAGTGGATGGAAGACCAAGACCGTTGGATCTAGGGATTTTAGGGATGACGGCTAGAGTATGACGGCCGGCAATTCCAACCGTTAGATGTATGGTTAGATCTACGGCCGGTAAGGCTTGGTGATGGAAGGGGGTAGTCCCCCGAAGGGAAGGGAAGAGGCTCATTCTCACTCTCTCACTCTTGCAATTAGGACTACTTCTCTCTCTCTCCCTCACTAGGTAGATGAAGGCACAAAGCTCTTAGAAGGAAATAATAGGAATGTTAGCAAAGGGTTCATAAATCCTATGAAGGTTGAATGACGGGGTTGGAGTAGGCTTAGTGATAAGTGTGGTAATATGCTATGTATATTGTGATCAAGTAATGAACCTCAGTGAGAGGCATTATATCATTAGATCTCTAGGTTGATATTATTTAGCCTACAACCTTGAACTTGAAGTTTTCTTTGATTTGTGTGAGTGTGATACTCTAGTGTTTGTAAACACTTGAGTTTGAGTTAATAAAGGAGGAGGTGTTAAGTACATTGATTCACCAATTAGAATGGATATAAGTTACAACTGATTACTAAAGCCAGTGAAGTTCATGTGAGTCATGGGCTCCCACCCGGACTACAGACGCATAAGGGTGGGGGTTTATGGCTGACAAGAGGTGAGCCTGATCTTCTTGACCTTGAATATGGCAAGGCATGGGCGTTCGCTTATCAAGGCCAACAACACCTTCAAGAAGATCTACAACATTCCACATCCCCTTCCCAAAGATCTCTTCCAGGAGACGTTGTACACGGTCTTCCCCGCCTTGGAGCTTAGGATGGAGTTCTACATCTCTGTCCTCCAAGCCCTGGCCACGAATGGCGAGACGGTCTACAACGTGTGTGGAGGCAGCAAATTCATGTACGCTGCAATGGTAAGACATCTCCTCATTTACAAACGCTCGTTCGTAAATGCCATTTTCTGAGCAATCTTTGAAATTCAACTATTTTTGTTGTAATGTGTACTGCTGGGGTCATAGGGTTGATGTTTACGAACGCACGTTCGTATATGGCTAACTGATTTCCATCTGTGTCTCAGATGTTGGGCATGTGCGTCAACAGTTACATTGACGCCATAGACGAGGAGGACTACAAGGTCCACAGGTCGAAGGCGTCGACCATGGATTTGGGCGACATAACCGCCACGAGGACGGACGTCAGCGTGTCCGCCAACGAGGGCGTGCCCGTGATGGAGGCGGAAGAAGATGAGCCGGCCCCATCCGTCAACGTGGACTCCATCATCCGGTCCTTCGACATCCCCCCGCTCCAAATAATGGCCCCGTCGGCTAATCCATCCGACGCGCAGGGCATTCCCGGTGGTTATACGAGATCGTCGGCGGGGACAACACAAGACGTCCTCCCCACGCGCGTCTCTGGCGCGGAGGCCTTCGGCACACCTGGTGGGTGTTCGACGTCGGTGTCCCCAAGAGCAAGGCTCCAGGTGCCCAAAATGGAGAACCTGGATGTGCTGGACCAGCGCTCCCGTCCATCGTTGGACCGTTTCCGCAACACGTGACGGAGGATGAAAAAGACCCCGTACGTGGAGTTGCCCGAGGGAGCAGTCATCGAGGTCTCCGACGAGGACAAGGGGGACATGGAGATCATGGTCGAGTTGGGGGTGGAGTTCGAGAAGAACAAGCGGGCCAAGGAGGAGGCGCTCTCTGTTGCCGAGCTCAACGCCAAGCTTGAGCAGAAGATGAAGGAGGACATGGCGGCTGCTGCAGCGAAAAATGCCAGGAAGATGTCCGTCATCTAGGAGGACCTCAGGGCCTCCAACGCCAAGATGGATGCAATCCTTGAGATGCTGAGCAGGATGCAGAGCTTTGCGGCTCCTCCACAGCCAGTGTACCCCTTCCCTCCTGGGTACCCAGCTCCATACCCTGGGCAGGTCCATTACATGGCTGGACCGTCACAGCAGGCTGGACCCCACCCCACTCCGGTTGGAACTCCACCACGTGCAATGCCTGCGGATTCCACCAGCGTCCATGACACAATCTCGGCGGCCATCCGGGAGGGCGAGGATTTACGAACACTCGTTCGTGAATCTGCAGGTCCGGCAATCCTCATCCCTCCCCCGTCAAGGGTAGGACTGCTTTCACATACGGACACAACCTCTTTCGCGGTCGTCCAGAGGGGAGTAGGTAGGGAGGGCGATGACACTGCGCAACACACTGACATGGTCATTGTGAGGGACACGCAGGCGAGCTCGGGTGACACGGCAGGGGTCCAGAGGATGGAGGTCAAAGACAGCCCTGACCGTCAGCCCTCCGCGGATATGGAGGATGCAAATATGGAGGCACTAGACCTGGGGGGCGACAACCACGAAGTGGAGCCCATCCAACAGACCCAGGCATCCTAGGCGGAGCGGGCAGACGATGTCATGGAGACGGAGGCGTCTGCGGTGGTGGAGGTTACAAACGAGCGTTCGTTAATCGCTGAGGAGGGAGGGGCTCCTCAGTCCAGTGCCGGTGCCCCTCCCCCCGATGACGAGGTAACTCTTTTCTGAGAATGCCACATGCTATTACGAACGCTCGTTCGTAACCCTTCTAACCGCATGCGTTGTATTTTTGGCACATTTTCTCCATTGACAACTGTGAACCACCAGAGTGGTCTACCACTCCGTGGGGTCACTTTAGTTAGGATTTTAGTATTAAAAGTTAGGATTGATTGCGAATTAAGAGAAAAATTAGTTTATTTAGCGTTTAGCTCAAAAAGGGGAAGGAAAATTACCAAGGATTTCGGACCTTCACCCATGAAGGGAAAAATCTAGTTTTAGGTAGAATTAGTAAAAATGAAAACTAACTAGAGATAGAAATTAGCTAAATTAGGAAAAAATAGCCATCTAGGCAAGACTTAGTTAGCGGGAAAAAAACGTAGTTAGTGAAAGTAACTAGCTAAGAGGACTAAATTAGTAGAGCTAGCTAGGCAAGGGTAAGTTTAGTACTTAGTGTGGGTCACGCAAGACAAGTGGAGGAGCTCGGCGTGAGAAAAAATTAGCGCGAAGACTTTGAGGAAAATAGCAAGGGGGCCACTTGCCCCCTTGCCAACTTGCTACCAAAAATTAGAACGAATGTGGAAGATTCCCGTCGGAGCCACCTCGGCAACGGGGTGGCAACCTCGACCGGGAAAACCCCCGAGCCAAAATTTCGGGAGGGGGTCAAAAAATGGAATCGGTGGCGGAGGGGTCCACCCCTTTTGTGAAAGGGTTTAAAACCCCCCCCCTTCTACCTTGAAAAATGTGGTGCTTTTAGGCACCCCCCTCCGAGGGAGCCTAAAAGTACCGCACAAGCCCTTCGGTGAGGGTGGCCTGCCTTAGCAGGTGCCCAAGCCGAACCCGGATGTTATGATTTTTTTATGGGTATTTAGATTTGTGGAGGGATTTGTCAATCGCGTCGTGTCCTTTCGGTAGGTTGTGCCTAGATTAATAAGTGCTGAAGTGAATTATCTATTTTTTCCTAACCTAATGCCTAATCTATCCTAGTCTACGCGCAGACGCACCAGCCTTGGAATCAAGGCAACCTAACCCTAATGAATAAAATAACCTTACATTTTACCTTGGCCACCTCTAATTCCTTACTTGTTATGAATTAAATTCTCTAAACAGGGGGACCTTGATTAAATCCCACCCTCTCAATCTTCCTTCTTAGTTTAAGGTTGATTACACAAAGTCTATATTACTAAGTTCATAAATTATGGCATCACCACCTACCTGTTTGGTGCACGCCTTAATTCGAACCCTTCAAGGCCCTGTGCGGGTCTCTTGAAGGTTGATTGATACCCTAACCCTCCGATCTTTGCCGCCGGAGGGGTTGGGATCAATCCTCCGAATTAAGTTCCCGGTTGGTTTTTGCCCACGGGGGTTGTACAAATTATGTTGATTATTAATTAGTTTGAAACGGTTTGACCACGAAAACTCAACTTGATGGGACCGGGGAATAGGGCAACCTGTGTGTTCAACCTGTTGTACAATCTTCAAGGGTTGGGGCCATCACCTCCAACCCTTGGGGCCAACAACATGATAATGGATTCGTGGGCCATTAACCCCACCTTTCCATCAACAACATTCAGAGTGGTCGTGTCGGTGATTAACCCGACTTCACCACATACGGAACTTGCTAATAAATAAAGCTACTACCATAAAACATACCAAGGGGCCCCAAAAACAATGGAGTTGGGTACCCCCTTGGCGGTCAAGTGGTCAAACCACTTGACCTTACGAGATAGGTGAGTGGATTAGAAATGCGTACCTTCGCCGCGCTCCCTCCAACCCTAAATGGAAAGCTAAGGTTAGTTAATTTACCTCAATTCTCCTCGGTTGATTTGGGCTCGATGTAGGCCGAGCCGCTACTTCTTTCCTTGCTCCACTTCGAGCGTCGACCTTGCCTCCCTTGTAACTAGTTTGATAAGAAGCGTACCTTAATTAACAATAAAAATATAAAGTGTTTTTTAGGCCTAAGCATAATATATCCACTTAGTGCACTTAATTATCTTTCCAACGATCTAAAAATCACCTTAATCGGATAAGAAATGCAAAAGTTTTGAGGGTTGGAAGTGCGAGGTTGATTCAACCGATCCTTCCAACCCACCTATCTAACTTCTAACTTCAACAATTCATAGCGAATTCATTACGACTTGGATTTAGGCTTTCCTTATACCATTGGAAAGCTATTAAAAAGTTGTAACTAGAAAAATTATAACATCAGCAAGTTAAGCCAATACAAAGTCAGCAGACTCCTTGTAACATAGCAGTCAACCAGGAAGTCTTAAACTATGTATCTCATCTTCAACAATTTCTATCTAATTCAATTCTTATTCAAATGAAACGTTCTATATAGCCATGGAAATATATTAGAAAGATCTATGTGATAAAAATATGCAATTAACCAGTTAAGTCAATGTGAATTCAGCAGACCCTCTGTAATGCAGCAGTCAACCAAGAACTCTCAAACTATGTATTTCGTCTTCAAAAATTCATATCTAATTCAAATTATGCTCAAATCAAACATTTTATATGACCATGGAAAGATATTAAAAACATCTATGTGATAAAAATCTGCAATTAACAAGTTAAGCCAAAATGAATTCAGCAGACCCTCTGTAATGCAGCAGTCAACCAAGAACTCTCAAACTATGTATCCCGTCTTCAAAAATTCATATCTAATTCAAATCATGCTCAAATCAAACGTTCTAAGCAATTCTGGAAAGCTAAACAAAAGTTCTACTTGGGAAAAATATAATTATTTAGAATTTAAATTCTGATTGGGCTGGCAGGTCTGATCCAGCAGCCGCTACCCACAGAACCACCCGGTTTTTGGCTGCATCTTTGAAAATCCATAACTAATTGTCATCTTGGCCAAATCACAAATGGGAAACGGCTATACATAGCTATAGGAATATCTTTCCATGGTTATATTGAACGTTTGATTTGAGCATGATTTGAATTAGATATGAAGTTTTGAAGACGGGATACATAGTTTGAGAATTCTTGGTTGACTGTTGCATTACAGAGGGTCTGCTGAATTCACTTTGACTTAACTTGTTAATCACATATTTTTATGAAATAGATATTTTTAATATCTTTCCATTGCTATATAGAACTTTTCATTTGAATAAGAATTGAATTAGATAGAAATTGTTGAAGACGAGATACATAGTTTAAGACTTCCTGGTTGACTGCTATGTTACAAGGAGTCTGCTGACTTTATATTGGCTTAACTTGCTGATATCATAATTTTTCTAGTTAGAACTTGTTAATAGCTTTCTAATGGTATAAGGAAAGCCTAGATCCGAATCGTAACGAATTCACTATGAATTTTTGAAGTTAGAAGTTAGATAGGTGGGTTGGAAGGATCGGTTGAATCAACCTCGCATTTCCAATCCTCATAACTTTTGTATTTCTTATCCGATTAAAATGATTTTTAGATCATTGGAAAGATAATAACGTGCACTAATTAAATATGTTATGCTTAGGCCTAAATTATAGTGCAAAAGAAATACTTTATATCTTAATTGTTAACTAAGGTACGCTTTACTATCAAACTAGTTACAAAGAAGGTCGACGCTTGGGAAGTGGAGCAAGGAAGGAAGTAGCGGCTCGGCCTACATCGAGTCCAAATCAACCGAGGAGAATTGAGGTAAATTAATTAACCTTAGCTTTCCATTTAGGGTTGGAGGGAGCGCAGCGAAGGTACGCATTTCTAATCCACTCACCTATCTCGTAAGGTCAAGTGGTTTGACCACTTGACCGCCAAGGGGGTACCCAACTCCATTGTTTTTTGGGGCCCCTTGGTATGTTTTGTGGTAGTAGCTTCATTTATTAGAAAGTTTCGTATGTGGTGAAGTCGGGTTAATTACCGATACAACCACTCTGAATGTTGTTGATGGAAAGGTGGGGTTAATGGCCCACGAATCTATTATCATGTTGTTGATGGAAAGGTGGGGTTAATGGCCCACGAATCCATTATCATGTTGTTGGCCCTAAGGGTTGGAGGTGATGGCCCCAATCCTTGAAGATTGTGCAACAGGTTGAATACACAGGTTGCCCTATTCCCCGGTCCCATCAAGTTGAGTTTTCGTGATTAAACCGTTTCAAATTAATTAATAACCAACATAATTTGTATAACCCCCGTGGGCAAAAACCAACCGGGAACTTAACTCGGAGGATTGATTCCAACCCCTCCGGCGGCAAAGATCGGAAGGTTAGGGTATCAATCAATCTTCAAGAGACCCGCACAGGGCCTTGAAGGGTTCGGGTTAGGGTGTGCACCAACCAGGTAGGTGGTGATGTCATAATACATAAACTTAATAAGATAGGTTTTGTTTAATCAACTAATAAACTAAAAATGAAGGTTGATAGGGTAGGACTTAATCAAGGTCCCCCCGTTTAAATAATTTAATTCATAAGAAGTAAGGAATTAGGTGTGGCCAAGGTAAGAGGTAAGGTTATTTTATTCATTAGGGTTAGATTGCCTTGATTCCAAGGCTGATGCGTCTGCACGTAGACTAGGATAGATTAGGCATTAGGTTAGAAAAAAATAGATAATTCACTTAAGCACTTATTAATCTAGGCACAACCTACCGAAAGGACACGACGCGATTGACAAATCCCTCCACAAATCTAAATACTTATAAAAATCATAACATCCGGGTTCGGCTTGGGCACATGCTAAGGCAGGCCACCCTCACCGAAGGGCTTGTGCGGTACTTTTAGGTCCCTCGGAGGGGGGTGCCCAAAAGCACCACAACAACCAAGACCTACTCGAGCCTTTTTTGCGTGCTCCCTAAGGTCGATAAATTTTGTAGAACACGGCATAATGTTGCCTTAGAAACATGTGATAAAATATCACCTGAGAGAAATTGTACATATTCAGCGAATTAATACATATGCAAAGGAGATTTGCATCCATGTCTCCCAAAATTTGTTTCGTCTCGCATTCCTTTTGTATTGTATGTTCATGTGCGTTCATTTCGATCCTTGTAATACACATTCGTTCATGAACGGACGTTCGTAAAAATGTGCGACCCCGTTTCCACCTCCTTCACGAACGACCGCTCGTGAATGCTCTCTAAGCCACGCTCACGAACGAGCGTTCGTAAATGATGCACCTTGCCACTAATCTCATTATTGTATCATAGCATTAAACTAGTCCAATTGTTAATCACAGGACCCCCCGGAGATAGATCGCAACCCCTCGGCCAGAGGACTTGAGACCCGAAACAAACCGTTCATAGTTTTTAACCTCAACGGGGTGTTGTGTCACACCCAACACATCCCCAGGGTCCCCACGCGTCCGTTCCGTCATCCCGACGAGAGGGACTACGACGGCGAGCTCGACACCCTCATTAACCGCAAGGCTGTCCGCGCCCGTCCCGGCTTGCGAGACTTTCTTCGTGAGGTGCTCGACTTGGCTCACGTCGTCGTGTGGAGCTCTATGGTCGTGGAGAACACGGAGCCCATCATCGACTTCCTCTTCCGTGACCTCCCCAGCCCTTGCCTCGTCCTCGGCCAAGAGGCATGTGATGAGCTTGTCGACGAGAAGGGTCTGCCTGGTCGAGGTGGAGGGCAACAATTCCTCAAGGTCCTCGGGTCTAGACTTTGACGAGGCGTCCCCCCGCTCGAGGGGATCCCCCACGGGTGGTGGCCGACTCCGGAGAACATCCTCCTCATCGACGACAGCCCCACCAAGAGCGTTCTCAACCCCCCGGCAACGTCATCTTCCCCAACCCTTGGATCGGCGATAGGAAGGACACATTTTTGGTAGATAGGCTAGCACCTTACCTTAGAAGGCTTGTGCTCCACACCGGGAGCATCCCGGATTTTGTTAGGTCCAATCCCATCGGCAACGCGGCACTCAGCCCCCGCGATAGTGTATATAATAGCATCCTTCGGCTCGCTAAATTCAGTAAATTGATTTGAAATTTCTCCTTGCACGTGTTTTGTCCTTGTGTTTCACTTATCTAATGCTTTCTTCCATGTTTGGATGTCTTTTATTTGTTGCCCATAGTCTGCCCCCCTATGTGACACCCGTGTTCTCAACGGCACTCCCCGTCCCCCCTCGTCGCCTGGCTCCCCCTCCCGCAGCGTGTCGGATTTCCAGATCCCCTCCCTCTACCATTTCTCGGCGGTGGATGCAGCCTCGGCCGTGGATTACTCCCTGGACGTCGGCATCGACGACGGCGTTGTGAACAGCCCGCCCCCAAGAGTTGCCGCCCGCGCATACGCCCCGTCGCCCTCTCCCCTCTCCAAGGAGAAGCGAACGCTCGTTCGGCTAGGGCGTTTGTCGCCCTCAAGCGACGACGGCGTCGCTTGTCGTGGCCCGAGCCGTCGTCTCTGCATGGGAGCTCCCCGTGCAACCCCTCCCCTGCTGTCACCGCTCCTCCTGCCGCAAAGCCATCCGCCGTCGTGGGCCCTCCATGCCCTCATTCTGCACCGTCATCCAACAATCCCCCTTTTCAATCGTCTCCGGATGCTCCCCTAGACGCCCCCGCGGTGCCCATCTTGCCCCGCACCGACGTCCCCAAAGCCAAGGTGCCCTTCTTCGTCCCCCCTTGTTCACCTTTGTTTTCCTTATCTTGCATCCGCATGACGAGAACTTTACGATCGCCCATCCCAAACCTCCCTCATTATTTTCCCCACTCCATTCTTATTCTTATTTTCCCATGGCGTTGTTTCACAGGCGGCTCCCCGCTCGCTTGGTGGCCGGCCCTCCTCCACTTCTTCCTTGGATAGGCACGCCCTCAAGGCCATTTGGACCATTTAAGTCACTATGGACAAGTTGTAAAGGACTGTTTTTCTTGTAGTGTCTTCCGAGTCCAATCGTTGCTTGGCCCTCCGGAGAAGTGCAAGGCATTCCCTCTCGCAAACACACTCGTATTCCACTTACAATACCACTTCGTACAATTCGGGAGCACGTCCGGATATATGGAAGAACGACACATATTCCGGGCAAGTCTACAAAAATGGCTATAGCCGCGGGCCGGAGATTTTCAAAGCCATGGAGGCCGCTAAAAACAAGGACACGGCCGCTAAAAAAAATAGTGGGACGTACAAGTGACTAGAAACGTCCACGTGGTTCCTAAATGCATGTAGGGGTAGAACTTAGAGTATGGTTATTTATTCTATTTGAAGACTTTAATGGTATTTCCATTATATTTGTATTTCAAACCCATTTAATAGATTCAATTTCCAATCATTCTCCGCATCGTCCCTTCCATTGGCAACAATTTCTCATATCATACGCATTTGTTTTCATGTATGCTTTAACACTATATTCGTTAAATTGAGACTTTTTGGGCATTTTGAGACATTAACATAAATAAGAACAAGGATAAATGGAACACATATTGGAGAAAGTTGTAAGATTGGAACACTTTGAAGCGGGTGTTCATACCAAGAAGCCCATTAATAACTCATATTTGTGATGGTTTAGGGTGGGCAATCTAAACCTGAGACCATATTGAACAGGTAATCTCAAAACATTCATATTATTGCACACAAAATATGAGAGCTTGTATGAATATGGTTTAGGTAGGGCAATCCAAACCGTAGACCATATTGAAGGGGTAATCCCATAACACTTATATTATTGCAAGTACCATATACAATGTATGGCATGAGAAACTGAATAGTATACTAATGGCACAAATCCATTGGATAGTGCGGCCTAAAATCATCCCGCCTACATGCAATGTCTACGCCCTACAATGGCCTATCTAGGCTGGGAGACCGCATCTTTTTCTTTTGCCGCCGCTTGTTTAGCTCGCATCGCCTCAACATTTCTGAGAATCTCTGGCCCTCGACTATAGCCGAGTTTTGGATGTGGGCCCACCATAACACATTTTGGATTGTGTCGACCGCCCGAATTATAAGACGAGGAATTCGAATACGACGACGTAGACTGTCCGGCATATCGGCGCATGGCGTAGTGACGCTCCAGCTCAATGGACGCATTGGCCCGCGGAGGTTTGGGGCTGGACGCAACCTGGAAGTGATCAAAGAAAACCAAAAAAAACACGGGTTAGTTTGAGGAGAAAGACCCAAACCCATATATATATTGCACGCCCCACTTAAGGGAGAGGGATTGTAATGTATTGTGGGCGATCACCTTGGCAGTAGGGGCGCTCGCGTCCGAGTTGGATAGGACGGGGAAAGCGTCGCGCAAAGGGACATGCAGGGGTCCACTCTTTGCAGGCCGAGCGCCCATCGCCAGTCGTCGTCGGGGTGCAACGGCGCCGCCGGGGCGAGAGGGGGACGTCCGGACGCAGCCGCGCTTTGTGCCTTTGAGTGGCGACGGAGACGGAGACTGCCGGAACATTTGCTTGGGCGGGGGCTATCGACGACGCCGGCGTCAATAGGCTCCTTGGAGTAGTCAATGGTTGAAGCGGCGTCATAAACGGTCTCATAGAAGAAGCTCCCCAAGTTTGAGTCACTGACGATGTCAATGGAGGGCTCCAAACGCTGGCGCCAAAATGGAAACAAAACAAAACAGAACCCAAAGGGAAGAGGGAGAGATAGAGCATGTGAAAATCAAGATACATATGAAGAATATATTACACAAAGTGGGGGCGCCCCCACACACAAACACACAAACACACACACACACACACACACACACACACACACACACACACGTACTCTCTCAAATGAGCTTGTTAAATTTCGCGTGGGAGAACAACTCTCTGTACAAATGGTCTCGTGGATCCAAGTATCTCTCGCCTATGGGATTACTCCTAACAAACTGGTTTACGGGCAGCCCGCTACCGCAGAGCGTCTGCAAGTACTTAACAAGGTCTAACAAAAATCGGTCCCGGACCTTCTCGATCGTCCACGTAGGGCAAACAATGAAGTTGGCCGTCGGGTTCAATAAGTTCTTGGAAGCGCTGTCGTCCACCATGAGCGTGTTCTCGCGGGTGGGACGGACGTCGTAGGGGACGCCTATCAAGGACGGTCGCTGGTCCCAAAAAATCGGCTTCAAGACCTTGAGATATTGGGGGGACGCGGGGTTGTTTGGTTTTTTGACGACTTTGCCGTCCGGTGTGTACAATATTCTACACGCTTCCTGTGCTAGGACCAAGCAGGGGGGCTCGAAGCCCTTGAAGATGAACTCCACGACCGCATTGGTGTTCTCGGCCGTCATGGAGCTCCACACGACCACCCACCATTTGTTTTGGGCGATCTGCAGGAAGCGCCGAAGCCACAGGCGGAGGTGCACCAGCTTGGTCTTAATGTGCGTGGGCGGCCCGTCGTAGTTCGCGTCCTCGGGCTTGCAAAAGGGCACCGTGGGGACCCTGGGACAATGGACGCACTGGACGAGGACCCCGTTAAGGTCTAACACCAGGAATCGTTCCTTCCGCAGCGCGCGCAGGGCGGGCAGAACCGGGGGCGCCGCCGCGCTGCCCTCTCCGCTCCTGGGAGAAGAGCGTTGGGGAGCCGCTACGCTATGCTCCGAGCCCTGCGGGGACGATCGAGAGAAAACGGGGGCGACTTATGTCATGCTATGTCCAAACGAAGAATTAAGGAAATTTATTTGCACTCGGTGCATACACAAAACCATTTGATTCATTGGCCCGGGGGGGGGGAACAAGGGATACGAGAGAGGCAAGAGCATACAGTATACATTCAAACCGAAGATACAAATATATGGGAGTAAACAATGGTGATTTTATATTATACAATGCTCCATGTACATTTTGATATTGGGGGAGAGCCGCGTTGAACGATGCGTTCAAACTAGCCTAAGTCTACATCTAACAAAATTTGAATGATGAGCCGCCGTGATGAGGACTTCGTCGCAAGCCGGGGTGGGGGGGGCCCGAAACGGATGGTCGGGGGGGTGACGAAAGGGGGGGCGAGTGCGGGGATGGGGTGGGGCGAAGAAGGGGGGGGGGACGGGTGGGTCGGTTCTTCCTAGCTAGGGGACACGACCAAGGCAAGAAGACAAACACCCAGGGAGTTTGGGTCGAGCGACCCAAACTGAGTGGGGTCAGTGCATTACCTCGCCTTGGTCGTGCCTTGACGCCGTTGACGCCGCCAACGCGTGCGCTTCCCCAATTGCGTCACCAACGCCTGGTCCGGCGACGTCAGCAGCAACCTGCTCCTGCAAAGGCTGATTGTCAGGCCTTTGTCCCAACCCAACCTCCGCATGCGCATCATGCATTGGTTCATCGACTGGGTTAGGAGTAGAGGTATCACCAGGCCCTTGCGGGCCTTCAACATCTAGCATGGGCTCGTCCACCGGGGCCGTCGCTGAGACGGGGTTTGGGTCGGCCGACCCAAACCCTCCTGCTTCGAGCGGGTCTCTGGCTGGCGGTGCAAGGGCGGCAGTGTTTGGGTCGGACGACCCAAACATGTGGGGGTCGTCCTGTTGGTGGTGTGGGGGCACGAGGATGGGAGGCCGAAGCGGGGGGGGCCCCAAGGGACTTGAAGCTCCGGGGACGCGCCAAAGGCTGGGGTCGTCCACCTGCTGGACGGGCGCGTACGGGCGGGCTTGCGGCTGCAGCATAGGGCCGAAGGTGAAGGACTGCTGCGGTGCGGGCGGCGGGTTGATATTCTGGGGAGGGAAGCCGGCGGGCAAGTGCGGAAATGCACTTGGGGGAGCCATCACCAACCCCTGTGCCAACATGCCCTGAATCACTTGCGTGATCAGGTCCGCGCTGGACGGAGGTTGGGCCATCGCCCTTTGCCGCTCCTGCTCCAAGAGGAGAGCCCTCAACTCCGCGACTTCGTTGCGGACCGAGGGTTCCTCGGCGGCAGCCTTCTCCAGCCGGACGCGCTGCTCCTCGTCCCTCCGCATCTTTTCATTAGACTCGTCCACAGTGAGGACTTCGGGTTTCACCCTCACCATGCCGGCAAACGCCGTGGGGGAGGGGGGATCCGACCTGAGCCGTTTGGCGAGCTCCATGTTGTCCTCGTCCTCGCTGCTAATGGCGATGGTCTCTTCCACCGCGTAGTCGCCGTAGAGCTTCTTCCCCTTCAGCCTCCTCCTCTCCCTGAACGCGGCGGTCGCGTCCCTAGAGTACATGTCCCTCGCGTCGTCCACAGTGAGGACGGGCACCAGCTTACTTTGCGGAGTTGCCACCCGCATAGCCTTCTTTCGTTGGGGGGCTTCAGATTCCTGCGTGAACCCCGTTGCCCCTTCCTCCACCTCGCCCTCCGCCTTGGGGTCCTCTTCTTCCTCTTCTTCGTCCTCTCCCGCTTCATCACCTGGGCCCCGTGACGAGGTGCCAGGATGCAATTCCACCAGGGGTTCGGGAATTGCGACGGGGGCCTGAGTAACGAACTCCTCTGGGTTGGTCCGCCTCGCCCTATCCAAAGGGTTCTCGCCCCCTTCAACAATCTCCTCGGCGTAGCTTCCGGGGATCCAATCGAGGATGTCCATTTTTCTCGCCAACGCTTTCTGCGTTCTGTAGAAAAGAACATCGGCGTCATCTATGTACGAATAGATGGTCAACCCCAACATCTGCACATTCCCAGATCACTTGCATTAGATTTACACCAAATCTAAAGAAAATGAAAACAAAAACATCGGCATCCATCTCACAAAAACACTGCATAGTTTGGGTCGAGCGACCCAAACTACACACTGACTAGTCTGGATGGAGCAACCCAACCTACACAATGCCTAGTTTGGGTCGCTCGACCCAAAGTTGGCTTTGTGTAGATAGCGTTGCTCCACTCAGGGCAGGCAGTGTGTAGTCCGGGTTGCTCGACCCAGAGTACACAAATCAACCCAGACTAGACACTGCCTGGTCTGGATGGAGCAACCCAACCTACACAATGCCTAGTTTGGATCGCTCGACCCAAAGTAGGCTTTGTGTAGGTTGGGTTGCTCCACTCACACCAGGCAGTGTCTAGTCTGGGGGTCGGTCGACCCAGACTACACACTCACTAGTCTGGATGGAGCAACCGAACCTACACGAAGCCAAGTTTGGGTCGAGCGACCCAAAGTAGGCTTTGTGTAGGTTGGGTTGCTCCACTCACACCAGGCAGTGTCTAGTCTGGGGGTCGCTCGACCCAGACTACACACTCACTAGTCTGGATGGAGCAACCGAACCTACACGAAGCCAAGTTTGGGTCGCTCGACCCAAAGTAGGTTTTGTGTAGATTGCGTTGCTCCACTCAGACCAGTCAGTGTGTAGTCTAGGTTGCTCGACCCAGAGTACACAAAGCAACCCAGACTACACACTGCCTGGTCTGGATGGAGCAACCCAACTTACACAATGCCTAGTTTGGATCGCTCGACCCAAAGTAGGCTTTGTGTAGGTTGGGTTGCTCCACTCACACCAGGCAGTGTCTAGTCTGGGGGTCGGTCGACCCAGACTACACACTCACTAGTCTGGATGGAGCAACCGAACCTACACGAAGCCAAGTTTGGGTCGAGCGACCCAAAGTAGGCTTTGTGTAGGTTGCGTTGCTCCACTCAGACCAGCCAGTGTGGAGTCTGGGTCGACCGACCCAGACTACACAAAGCAACCCAGACTACACACTGCCTGCTCAGAGTGGAGCAACCCAACCTATACAATGCTTGGTTTGGGTCGCTCGACCCAAACTTGGCTTTGTGTAGATTAGGTTGCTCCACTCTGAGCAGGCAGTGTGTAGTTTGGGTCGCTCGACCCAAACTGTCGACAATTTATTTAGAGCTACTTACCATAGCAGAAAAAATTGGCTTGGAGCCCCCGAAGACGTTGAAGATGCAGTCCCCTCTCTTCGTGAGGGTCCTCATCATCCGCAGGTAGAACTCCATCCGCGGGGTAGTTGGCGTACTTCGCCTCGTCGTACAAGCTGCTGGTACCCAACCCTTCTGGGACTTGGAAAAGTTTTTCCATCCGGCCTATGGGATGGTTTGGCACCTTCAGCAGCTCAGCTTTGTACACGAAGTACAAGCACAGCACGTTGACGACCTTCGTCTTCTTGTCTTTCAAAGTGCTGTACGCCCCCTCCGCCGGTGCAGCAACGTAGTGCGATTTCGAGACGGCGTACTCTGGCTGCAATTTCCGCACGATCCCGTACACCTGCTCCGCCCTCCTGTCCTCGATAATCCACAACCAGATGTCGACCTCCCGAAATTTGGGGCTGTTGTAGTCCACGAACTTTGACAGGAATGGCTCGTAAAACGGGGTGCTCATTGTCCCCTCGAATGAGCTTCCAGGGATGTTCCTGAAGTCTATCATTCCGAAGGGGAAGCGGTCCCCGGCTTTCGTCCTGATGGCCTTCCTGGCATCAGACCCCGGCCAGCCTTGGATCTTTAGAGGGTCGAGGGTGACCAAGTTGAAATGCGCGTCGCCCTCGAAACTGACGATCTGCTTCTCCTTTACGAAGTTGGAGAAGGCACGCGCGGAGTGCTCGGGAAGCGCCCGGTTCTTCCCCCCCTTCACGAGCTTCGACCTGAGGAAGTCGTCTCCCGCCTCCCTCATGAGTGCCGCCATGGACGCACTGGTGAACTTATACTCGGCTTTGAATGCCCTCCAGTGCGCCTCGTGAACCTCTCCATCCACGATGAGCTTCTTCTCAGGAACTAGCTTGTGCAGCTCCTGGACGATGGTCGTTTTCTTCTTCCTGTTCTCCGTCCATTCCTTCATGGTGTAGCATGAAGGGACGAAGCATTTGGGCTTGCTGAAGACGATCTTCGGGTGGACCCAACATCTCTTCACCGTCGGCTGCATGTGCAGGATGTGGGATGCCGCCTTCCCCATCTCTGCCTCCGACAGCCCTTGAAGAGTTCTGAAGAACTCCCTCACGAGAGGCTTCATCTGCTTGAAGCGCGATGCCTGGTTGAAGAGCATGCCAGTGTCGGGGTCGATTAGCTCACCCGCCTCATGCTTTTCAAATACACTCCTCCATTTCATCCAAACGAAATCGGAAGCTGTGATTAAATAAATCTCCCCTTTTAGATCGTTGTATTTCTTCTGCTTTTGACTAGCATTGTCAATTGAGGAGAATTTATTTATCATCTGGTATTTGAAATCCTGCATTTCCCCAAAACAAACCATTTGAATGCGTGTTAGATATGTACATGTGATTTCCAAGACATATCATGAACAATAACTGCAACAAGAGTTTGGGTCGATCGACCCAAACTAAAAAACGAGGCAGCAAACAAGAGTTTGGGTCGATCGACCCAAACAATACTCACCTCCCACTTTGGATTCTTGTCCTTGGCGTTCTCCCTCTCTTTGGGAGGCCTGCCATAGAACTCCCACACCTCCCGTGAGGCCATGATATTCCTTATCCAGGAAGCTTGGTAGGCCCTCTTCTTGTTCCCCATGTTGAAGTATCGGGAGATGTCGCTGAGCCTGGTCTCGTCGTCGGACCACACCACCAATGCCTTCCAGACCTTCAGCTTTTCCTTCTGATGGTTGGGATCATCCCACTCGGTCATCAGTTGGATTTTCTTTGATGCCTCCACACTGTGCTGGCCGTCTATCAGCCAAAAATCGCCTTTTTGAATTGTAGGCCACATTTCAGGGGTAGGCATTTTCTTCTGTCCCTGGGGCATGACTACAATTGTTTGCCTGTCGTCTTTGAATTGTTCGCTGACGATCTGCGCGATTATCCAGTCGACGTAGGCGTCTTCTTTTGCCCGGACGCATTTTTCTGGTGGCGCTAGATGGCACTGGCTGATGTTGACATCGAACTTGAAATCTCTACCCATGAAGAAACAGTGGGAGCACTTGGACGTGAAATTGTTCACGATTTTCTGTATCTCCCCCGCATCCACCTCTTGTCCGGGCTTTGGCATGCGCAGCTCAGGTGAAACTGGCTCCTCGGTCATCACAGATGACTCTCTCGCCCTTTTCGATGGTGTTGTTTGGCGGCTGGCAGAAGGCGTAGGCGTCTCGCTATCCGCCGGTGTCTCTGAGGGAGTCGTCCGTCTTGAGTCAGACGGTACTGGTCGCGGCTTCCTCACCGTTTGAGGCCTTGACGACCCTGCACCCTCCTCAGTTGTTGCTTTCCGCCTCGCAGGTTGCTGACTTTTTGTTTTGCTCTGCATGGCCTTGTTCAGCACGGTGATTGCATGTTTTAATTTTGTAAACCGGCTAGAGACCTTGGTGTTCGATATACTGCTATCGATAAATATCGACTCCGGTTTGATGACGTCTGGCTCAACACAAGACTCCTTTACGTAGATTGCGTCGAACGGCTCGGAGAACTGGTGCATGAACATATGGACATTCTGCACCGCGGAGTTCTCTAGGATGACGTCCACGTAGTCACCAAGCGACTGAACCGATGCCACCTCCCACCCCGTGACTGTGGCCCATGTATGGTTCTCCATGGTGCCAACTTTCAATACAAATATCATTTTGTATTGCGAGGCTTTGACCACTTGAATTGACCAAGCGAGGATAAGATTGTCCTTTGGAACATAGGAGTCATCCTGCGGTGTTTCGTGCTCCTGCCATAACATGTCTGGCGCAAGCATGAACCACCTTTCACCGGGTCTTTTCTTTGGGGCCATCTGTAAGGAAAGAATAAACCATGTTAGTTTCGGTCGTTCGACCCAAACTTCTTCAAGCTTAATGGATAGTTTAAACTTCTTCAAGCTTAATGTTAGTTTCGGTCGTTCGACCCAAACTTCTTTCAATTGTTTTAAGGGAAATTTAATGGATTGGCGCATATATTTTGGTGGATTGTGCACTGTTATATATGTGAACATCATTTGTATGGTGATATGTTATTTTGTTAATTTTTGGGTGGATATTCATTTTATATTGTGTTTAACATCATGGATTTATTGATAAAATAATAATTTAGAGGTTGGGTTTGGGTCGACCGACCCAAACATGATGATGTGTTTGGGCCGAGCGTACCAAATATGAATATTGGTTTAGGTCGAGCGACCCAAACATGATGATGTGTTTGGCCGAGCGTACCAAATAGGAGGCTGGGTTAAGGTCGACCGACCCAAACATCAGGCTGGGTTTGGGTCGAGCGACCCAATCATCATGACGGGTTTGGGTCGAGCGACCCAAACATTAGGCTGGGTTTGGGTCGAGCGACCCAAACATCATGCCGTGTTTGGGTCGAGCGACCCAAACATGAGGATGTTTTTGGGCCGAGCGTTCCAAATAGGAGGCTGGGTTTAGGTCGACCGACCCAAACAGCATGACGTGTTTGGGTCGTCTCCCCAAACTGTTCTATTTAATATATATTTTAAAGGTTGGCACAGAGCATATACAATGCTTATGCGTTGTGTATGCTACAGCACCATGAATTAATTAATACATGTTGGGTATAACAAAAGATATTACCTTTTAAAGCTGTTGTTGCAAAAACTGTGGAGTAGAGCTGGTGTTCTTCGTCCAGTAACACACAAACAGCTGAATGTGATTCGGACACACGCTAAACTCCCAAACAACTACTAAAGCTTTCAAATAATTCTTACTTCTCTCAAATAAAGCTTGAATCTCTCATACTACTCCTCAGGCTTTCAACGCACTTTTGAATCTCTCAAAACAACAACTGAATCTCTCAAAACAACAACTGAATCTCTCAAAACAACAGCTGAATCTCTCAAAATAACAGCTTAATCTCTCTAAACAACAGCTAAATCTTTCAAACAACAACTGAATCACTCCAACAAGAACTGAAGCTCTCAAATCACTTCTATATGTCTCAAACACCTCCTGATTATCTTATAGAACTCCTGAATCTCACAAACACTCCAAATACAATACAAACTCCAAAAGAAAAATAATCTACAAACACATGACTTCGCAAGCACTCGCTAAAGCTCCCACACAATGCTCGAAAACCCTTCAACAATCTTCGACTAACTTCCTCCGTAGGTTTCTGATCTATTGGAAACACCTCCTAGCTTCTAAGATTAAGAGCAAGAGAAGGGAGGGAAGGAGAAGAAACACTAGGCGGGAGAGAGAGAAGGAATCAAATGCCGCCCTGAATAGCCACGGCGCTTCGCGAAAGCGGCGCTTCGTGAAAGCGGCGCTTCAGGAGAGGCGGCGCTTCCAAGAGACACGCGGAGCGAATGCTTGGCGCGGAGAGAGAGAGAAAGGAGGAGAAACTGTGGCGGCTGGGGTTTTGTTTGCCTCGGGAATTGGGTGCCCACAGGATTAGGGCACCAACGGAAATAGGGTACGGGGAACCCTAAATCCTAAACCCTAACTCTAACCCCTTAGCGGGCATTAGCTATTTGAAGACACTTTGGAGTACCCTTAGGTGCTACATCAAATGCGGTATTCTACAAGACTAACCATTTATACAACTAATGCATTTTTACAACGTAACTTTATGCTAAAACTAATACTTAACCCCTACTTACATGACACCATGCCCTAAATTTTCCAAACAAGTTGAAGTCATTTGTTTCTCTTTTGTTTGAGCACGTTAGAAAAATAATACAATTGCGTGACATTTAACGATGTAATCATTGACTTTTAGACTTTACCAATGATGCCAACAACTCACACATTATTCAATGAATAAGAAATATAACCCCCACCCCCCAACATGAAATTCGGAAATTTAGAATACTTCAGTGTGGAGCCTAAATGAATGCCTTCCCCAAGTGCATTTTGTAAGGATTTTGAATTGCATGATTCTTAGTTCAAAATGCTAACATGCTCAAGTTTTTTGTAAATCCCTTATATATTCACTTTGATGAATCACATAGTCGCCAATAAACCATTGATGATCATATATTTACTTGGAATGTGATATAAAAGTAAATCGGTCTTGTATTTATTGGTCTTGTATTTATTCAATTGCCATTTCATGTTGTGGATGTTATTAGGGTCCAACTTTGGATGTTTTGCTCACTTTGACGAATCACATAGTCGCCAATAAACCATGGTTCATGATATATTTAATATATGGAATGTGAAATAAAAGTAAATCGGAGAAGCACAACATCAAATGAAGCCATTCACGCAATCATGTTCTTATTCAATGTCCCCTCCACGTATATTACATAATGGCGCAAGATATAATGGATGTTGTTTGTATATGGAGGCATCAGTGATCAACTACGATATTTGGTGTTAAGGGTTTAGGGTTTAGGGGATACGGGGTTAGGGTTATAACATATTAATCTATCCAATATTAACGGGTAACATTGTGCATTTTGGTGAGAAGAGTCCAGACCTTGGATAGTTGGCCAACTTGTATCACCATCATGCTAAATAGGTCGGGCCCCTATTTGTCACTTAGCTTTAGCTAGCTAGGTTCACCGAACCTAGGATTCCTACTTAGCTTTAGCTAGCTAAATTTTTCGGAACTCTCATTTTCACTTAGCTTCAACTAGCTAGAAAGTTGTGTGACATGCATATTCATTCTAAACCAAAGAGAAATCCATTCACACAAAACCAAACAATATATAGTTGGTTGTATTGCTCGTGGTTGCCTCTCTATTTTCATGTTGGTGCACAAGGAAACTTGAATTTTTAAAATCCACACGTATACATTGGCTTCCTCACTTTCAACTGGCATTGGTGCTACATTGCTCATTATATATATACAAGTGAGCCCAACCATGAGCTTGACTAACCTACCTAGAAGATTGTTCCTAATTATAAGCTTGACTAACTAATCTAGAAGATTGTTCCTAATGAAATGCCCACTTAGGGTGAGCGGCTAACACTAATGATCTTACTAGATTCCTATGTGACTATTGACTATTAGGAACAGTGAAGACCGTGCCATGTGTATTGAGATTTCTACACAAACATCTCAATGTAAAAATTGAGAGTTTCCAAAAGAATTAGCTTGGAAATGGCCTACATAAAATTGATTGCAGATACCATAATCGAAACCTAAACTGTAGCCATGGGACAACTAACTAAGTGGGTGTCAATTTGGACAACAAGGTTTTTGCTATATGGGATCCCCCCTAATATTAAAAAAACAATGTATGTTTTACATTCCAACTAGCTATTAGCTAGCTTTAGCTAGCTACCTTTCCTCGCCCAGATTATGGCACTTAGTTTTAGCTAGCTATTCTTTTGAGGCACCAAATTCCTACGTAGCTTTAGCTAGTTGGAGCTTTTAGCTAACTAAATAGCTGGCCACTTAGTTAGTTGTCCAAGGTTTGGAAGAGTCTTATAGGAAGGTTATGGTAAAGACAATCTTGATTATGTTAATATGTTATTTGGGACGTTTAAACGTGATACACTGATAGTTCTTGTATTTATTCAAATGCCATTTCATGTTGTGGATGTTATTAGGGTCCAACTTTGGATGTTTTGCTCACTTTGATGAATCACATAGTTGCCAATAAACCATGGTTTATGATATATGTAATATATGGAATGTGATATAAAAGTAAATCGGAGAAGCACAACATCAAATGAAGCCATTCACGCAATCATGTTCTTATTCAATGTCCCCTCCACGTATATTACATAATGGCGCAAGATATAATAGATGTTGTTTGTATATGAAGAAGAGTCTAATAGGAAGGTTAGAGTAAATACAATCTTGATCGTGTTAATATGTTATTTGGGACGTTTAAACATGATATACTAATTGGTCTTGTGTTTATTCAATACACATTTCATGTTGTGGATGTTATAAGGGTTTAGGGTCCAACTTTGGATGTTTTGCTCACACACATTAGTAAACTTGAGGATATTAGATTCAAATATCATTGAAAGATTGAACTAAAAAGCGACATTGGTGGTTAGTATCCCCTTAACGACGTCCACATATGTTCGTCATTGCCACACTTGCATGCGAGAGAATAGAGCAATGTTGTATGCAATCATTATATAATTCCTCATGCGAGGATCTTAATAACTACTTTAACTATTGTATTTAGTGACTCTTACCATAAGGCGTTACACAATGTTTAGACTTCTTTTGTCTACATATTGGTTAAAATATACCGTAATGTTTGAGATCAAGTAGATTAGTATCATGATTTAATATGTATATGATGCATTAGAGTGACATTCTAGAAGTCTTTAATATAAATCACTTATCCCAAACCTTTTCTCCTCATGACACTTGGAAAAATACATGTGGCCGCCACCCTTCCTTCCAATGGTGCATGTCATATCCACACAAAACAATATGAAACGGATTAAATATCCACATTACTTTCAATAGACATTCTCAACACACACAAAGTCAGATGACAGTTGGGGTATCCAAGAGCTAGGTTAGATTCGCATTTTTTTATAATTAACAAAAGGCGGGGAATTCTGTTAGGAGGTTTGAAAATAACCTCTGCAGGAGAACTAGGCGGGAAAGGCATCCAATGAGGAAGTTGGGGAAGCGGAGGTGGATAGTATAAAGGGGCGCACCCCCCAAAAGTCGGTTCTTTTTGCTCTTCTCCCACTCCTGAAATCGTAGGGAGAACTCTCAGTCGGAGCTGTACTTCAAGGTTCGTGCACGCTGCCGTTCACGAGCAGCTATCCACAGCATGCAACCCCACTGTGAACTTCGGAATGAGCTCAAATTCATCCCACCTCGCAATTTCCGCCGCATTATACGCCGGATTCTGCGGTGGGTTTGGGTCGGTCGACCCAAACCCCTACACTAGTGTTGGCGGTTTTTAGTATGACCCTTCTAAAGTTTGGGTCGGTCGACCCAAACACCTGCCCTAGTGTGGGCGGTTTTTAGTTTGACCCTGATAGACCCAAACCCATTTAACCAGTGTGGGCAGGGTTGGATGACCATGATCCCATCCCGCCAAAAGGTTTGAGTCGGTCGACTCAAACCCATCCCCACATTGCGGATGGGCTCTGGATGCCCATGAACACATCCCCCCAAAAGGTTTGGGTCGCTCGACTCAAACCCATCCCCACATTGTGGATGGGCTCTGGATGACCATGAACCCGTCCCGCCAAAAGGTTTGGGTCGCTCGACCCAAACCCATCCCCACAGTGTGGGTGCTCTCTGTGATGAGCCTACACCCATCCTGCGCCAACAAGGTTTGGGTCGCTCGACCCAAACCCATCCCCACATTGTGGATGGGCTCTGGATGACCATGAACCCATCCCCCCAAAAGGTTTGGGTCGCTCGACCCAAGACCATCCCCACAGTGTGGGTGCTCTCTGTGATGAGCCTACACCCATCCTGCGCCAACAAGGTTTGGGTCGCTCGACCCAAACCCATCCCCACATTGTGAATGGGCTCTGGATGACCATGAACCCATCCCCCCAAAAGGTTTGGGTCGCTCGACCCAAGCCCATCCCCACATTGTGGATGGGCTCTGGAAGACCATGAACCCATCCTGCGCCAACAAGGTTTGGGTCGCTCGACCCAAACCCATCCCCACATTGTGAATGGGCTCTGGATGACCATGAACCCATCCCCCCAAAAGGTTTGGGTCGCTCGACCCAAGCCCATCCCCACATTGTGGATGGGCTCTGGAAGACCATGAACCCATCCTGCCACAAGGTTTGGGCCGCTCGACCCAAAGCCATCCCCACAATGTGGATGGGCTCTGGATGACAGTGTGTCCGCTGGACAACCCAAACCTTTGCAAACCCAATGGCATAGCTGTCATATGAACATGTATGAGCACTGAGTATTTGCAATTTTGATTATATAAGCTGGTTTTTGTATTCTTCGTTTGGAATCTACAATTTTTGTGATTTTTTTGACAAGGTGGTATGTTCATGTGTGTAGGCACAATGGATGGGTTTAGTGAAAGAGGGGATTGGTCATCTGAAGACATGGCCACTTGGCCATCTGCATCTGAGGATGAGCTAGACATTGTCGGGGAGGCTACTATGGATGACAGTCCAGATGAAGATCATTTGGATTTACCTTCGCCTTCCCTACCGCACTGTCCCATTGTTGAATGTTCGGGACTTTCAAGGGCCTCGTGGCTGAATTTGGAGGTGGTACTCGTTAATGATAGTGGAGTTGCTGTGGCGGATGGTATTTGTCGTAACACCCATCCACAAGATTGCATTGATGAGAACCCACTTGGCACAGAGGACGTTGGAGTTGTCATATTGGAGTCACTCATTCATTCCGAGGTGGATCCCACTCATAGGTTCTCCCTCCGCAGGTGGCCATTGAGGAATGTCACGATTGATGGAGTTAGCTTGCGTGACCATGAACGACAATACATGCAAAACCAAATGGAGCTCCAAGCAAACATTCGGCCCCGCAAAGGCTTACGAAAGTACGAGACATTGGCACGTCCTACTCCCTCTGCAACTGATTGTAAACGCCAAAGGTTGCTCGGCGAGGAGTCCATTAGAGAAGTTGCCACAAAGGATTGTTGTGTGCATCGTTGTTGCCAATTGTTTCCAAGGGATAAATTGAAGGCCATCCGCGAAGAAATGTGGCTTGGAGATTTCCGTCTAAGATCCACCAAAAAACTTGATGTCCATAGGGCGATACATGTGAATGGGACGGGTCGCAAGGTCATCACCATTGAAAGCATAGACGTGTGTTGTAAGGCATGGTACACCATTCACGGTGTGTCAAAAGCGGACTTTTATAGACAAGCTGCTTATGCCAAGGAAGGCCGCCGTTCCCGTCACCATGGGAACGTGGGTTTAAAGAAACCCAGGGAAGCAACAAGGCAAGCAACGGCCACTCTGGCGACCATCATCGTCCCTCTTGCCGATGCAATGCCACACAAAACACGCACACTCACAACCGGGGAAAAGGTTGTGGAGAAAGTTCTTCCCACAGGCACAAAATGGAAAGACATATTGTTGGACGTGAATGCAGTTGGCGAGAAGGTCGGTTTGGAGCCTATTTCATTGTCAAAATTGAGCGCAATCAAGAAAGCAAACTTTAGCGAATACATTACAAAAAGACGAGGGGACAAATTTGCCCGTTGCTCTAATTGCGAGAAGTTGAAGCGCCTTCGCGATGCACACACGATGGGCACCGAGTCATATGCGGCACATCAATTGAACTATTTCAAGCATGTAAACATGCAAGAGGCACACCGTAATGATTACTACACAAATAGAGCTTTGTCCATCTCCAGACCCTTGGAGGTTCTTACGGTCATCCATGACAAAATGGATCATGCCAAAACAGCCTCCCCATGTTTTGCAAATCGAATCAAGGCCACGGATGGACTTTTTAAGCTGCCTGTATCGGTTACAGGTGAATTTGGAAACAATGTCATCGCATACCCTAAATGTTGTGGTGTTTTATTACGTGATGTGCTTGAGAACATGGATTCCCTCAAATTGGTTTATTTATTCATAGATACTAATCACATTGGGTTGGCATTGCAGGAATGATTGCACATGGACATGGGGATGTCAAGTTTGCTCATTATGCTCTTGATTTGTATCCAGCGGATTCAAACCACACGATAGGGTCATTTGCAAGGCTTTTACGTGATTTGGAGAAACCGCCGGCCTATTCTTCAGGATTGTTATTTGAAAATACGGGTTCAACACCTTTATATGAAGCGGTGTTGGATGGAAAAGATGTATGCTTGCATTCGTTGCCAGAGCCACCCAGTGAACCCGTGATTGCCAAGAAGTTGCCCCCCACTTTGCGTGTCCAATTGGACAATTGTGCCAAGGACAATAAAAGTAGATATGTATTTGCATATTGGTCGTTGTTGGTTGCGAAAGGCATTTTCAAGGAGGTTTTTGTGTCCTTCCTACTGGTAGGCCACACGCACGATGATATTGATGCATCTTTTGGGCGGTGGAGCATGAAGTTGAGGGAGGAGGATTTTCCAACAATCCCCTTATTGATGAAGTCGTACATGGATTTGGAGAACGTTCCCGTCATCCCCCATATGATTGAGGAGGTGCCTGATTTTAAGGCATTTATAGAACCATTTATTCGAAGCGGAGCTCACCGATTGATCGGGCATACGAAGGCACAACAATTCCGCTTCTACATGCGTGACGATGGTGTACCCGCCATGCAATACAAGTTGTTGTGCACGACACAAGACTGGAGCCCGCCGGAAGGTCTCCTTGTCTGGCGCGTGGATGCGGATGGAAAGACGATGTTACCGGATGGAGAGCCCAGGCCTTGCAAGCCAATACCCATGAAGAATTTGGAGGATATTTTGAAAGGTATATCAGGCTTCATACAATATTGGGAGAGTTTGAAGATAGCGGATGTTGGTGGATCATGTTGGCATCGTTACGGGAGTTGGATACATTATTGGACACGTGTTCGTGCCGCCTTGTCAGACCTACACCAAGATAGCCCTCATACATTGAGGCACGGGTTTTGGCCACAAACTCGTGTCGAAGTACAAGCTTCGGAGGCTTGCCTTTTGGAAAATGGAGAGGTTCGTGAGGAGTTTGATGTGGACGACCATTACGTTGGGTCTGCTAGTCAACGTCCCCCACCTTCATTCCGCATTGCGGTGGATTGTCATGAAGGTTATATGCTCATTTTGCGTCCTGGAGATGAGACATATGCGAAGCCAGTGTGGGTGGCAAGAGCTTTGTCTAAACCAAATTTTGCAACTTCCAGCCCTCATTTTCGACAAATACAAGTGGAGTACTACAGACCGACAGCACGGAACGAAGATGTGATTCGGCATTATACAGGCTGGGATACAAACCATAATTTTCGGTGGAAGGTGGATTCTGAGCACGGTCCATCTTGGGTGGATACAGATTCCATATTCATAGCATGGAAACCACGGAAAAATCATAGTGGATCAGTGTCCATCCCTCAAAAGTACATAACTTTTGCAAAAGACAACCTTGCTCGGATCACACAAGAAGCAACCCACGTTGAATGAGAGAGTTGGTAGGATTGTGTAAGCATGATTATAGTTTCATATGTAATTCTAGCAATATATATTACTCATATGTGTGCTCTTCAAAATTGGGGTAGAGTTTGGGTTGAACTTACGAATGCTATATTGTTTGGGGATGGATGAATATCCATTTACTATATTTCAAAACAAATGTGAAGTTCATCTTATTATTAAGTTTGGGACTAAATTGTCCATTGAAGAAATATGCATTTATTACATGCACTTCGTATGTTGCAATGTCTATATTTTATTGACCATGCTAATAATAGAAATCATTTTATATGTTTTTTGGGTGAATTTTGTTTGGAGTGCTCTACCCAATGTGTTTTTGTTGATGAAGTTGGTGTCGAGTGCTCTACCATATGTGCTTATGTCCGCACATCATAGATTTGGGGTATTAGAACATATAATATATTTGAGATTGTTGACAATATAGTTTCGGGCATCTTCATGTTGTTTGATCCATATATTAATTTGAGACTAGAGAAAGTCTCAATTTAACGAATATAGTGTTCTTTACATTTTTGCTCATTTGATGCATTTATGTCGAATAGTTGTTCCCAAAATTATCAATATGGGATTTTTATGTTCTCATTACTAGACCAAATTCGAAAAGCACGTTCTTGAATAGTCTCAAAATCATCAAAAAGTCTCCGATTAACGAATATAGTGTTACATTAGATTGTGTTGAAAATAGAGCATTAGGTTGCTCGTAGTCTTAGGATAGTATTTGTTAAAGTTATAAGAAAGAATAAAGTCTTAATTAACCCATATGGTTTATGAAAAGGGAGAGTTAAGATATCCCATATTCATTAGGGGTTGTCACACCTCTTTCTTCCCATTCTCAATCTTCAGAGAATGGGGACGTGGCACGCTCTCCTTGAAAGGCGGAGGGCCCATTCTCTGAAGAATGGAGAATGGAGAAAACTTCTTGTGCGAAGGTTTTACTGCAAAACTTCTGTTTCTCACCTGAGGTTGCTTCTTTCACCGCTGGAGGCTCGCTGTGCTTGATTTACGGTGGTGGTCGCGGCTGCGCAGAGCTGCGCTTCATCGGCAGGAGAAACACGAGGTATGACGCGCACACTTGAGTATGCTGATTGTGGCTCTCCAATTTTTGGTTTCGGGAGCTAGGGTTTGTTGCGGCGGGGCTTTAGTTGATTTCTGTGATTTCTGTTTGTAAGTAGAGTTCTCAAGTTTGGTTGCAATCCACTGGTGGGTTTTTTTATTTTGTGAGGTTTGACCATGAAGGAGGATTTATAACTTAGATTTCTTGCTTTTTGTCCTCACAAGTTATTGCAAAATATCTGGGTTCCAGTTTTGGAGCAGCCGCTCATTGGAATTCTGAAGACATCATAACTTCAAACTTCATATCTGCTTCACGGAGGACTAGCTTAGCTGCTTGTGAATGTCATCCTTGCTTCGTGGTGTTGTGGATATTAGTAGTTCATCCGTGTGGATTCGAAATTTCGGGATTGAAGAAATTCTTGTTATCCTCTGAATTACGGTGGTACAAGGTGGTTGAAATTTCTTGAATTGGGCACCTAACCCTAAAAATATTGCAGCATTGCCGATCCGGCATTATTTTTGGGATCCTGCATGGTGAAGGCAGGATATATATAATTTCCAGGTGAAGGGAGAGCTCCAAATCTGAAAGCCAGGTAGGTTATCTCCATGTGCAATTTTGACATCACAAACATGTAGATTCATATATCATCAACACTGACCTCACATTGATTTCAAGCTGCAATATTGAATCAGTGCTTACCATACATAGGGTTTGCAATTTTGATGCTCTTTGTTTCTGTATTGTGTAGTTGCAATACCTAAAAGATTGAATTGTGAGTTGGATAAGGTAGACATGTGTTATTTGGATAGTTTTATCTCAATGCCCACTTCTCGTAGGATATGATACACTCAATTAACTTAGTTTGACACATTTAGCATTTCCAAATCCTTGTGCCCATAGGCATTTGCCTCACAATTTCTGGAGCTTATATGAATATCTTATTCATTATGCCATGAAACAGAGCATCTGTGTCAAAGTTTCCATAGTTTGCAAGAATTAGAAAAACCTTGTAATTCTTGCCTCCGACACGGTTTGGAGAACCCATAACAGGTGGGAGAGGTGCAACCATTGTTAGGCCTTTAGTGCCGGTTACAAGACCGTTTCACTCTCGTAACTAGAGAGTGCAGCAAGGCTCTAACTCAAAGAGAGTAACTCCAAGCAAGAATGCCAATCAAATGAAAATATTTCCTAAAAATCAAGTCTTCCATAGCATGTTAAGACTTGACTTAGCTGTTCAAACTTTCAAAACATATACTAGATAAAAGTATAAATTGTGTATCTGCTGAGGCAGCACTGATTGCATTGTCTGCAAATCCTTCCAGCCTAAGATTGCAGCCAGAAACAACATGATATGCAATTGCCAAAATACAAAAGAGGTTGTTGTAAGAGTTTACCTTGACCAAGAGATGTAGAACTCGTACAAGACTTCTATAAGCAAAAAAACTGATTTTGACAAAGCTACTAGCCAAAATTTGGTATAGGTTATGCCTCAAGATGTCGAGTGGTGCGTTTAATCTACTGAGCCTCTCCAGCGACGTCTACTGAGAATATAGCAGAGAAGACTACGGCTCAAGCCACCAACAGGTTCAATGTGGTTGTTTTTCATTGTTGCTGCAAGAATCAACGCAGGAATTAGGGCCAGCAAATGTCACACTGAATATTGTGTTAGACTTTCTGTAATCACCTGAATCTATATATGTGCATTCAAACTGCATCCACCCACCGCGATGCTATACTCAAGGTTCCCAACCCATGAAAGTTGAGGTTTATGTGGTCTTTAGAACGACAAGTTGAAAGACTAACACATTCTTGCAAGAATGCAAGAGCCAAAACATAGGTAGTATTACTTGATTCCCTTCTTTATTTCACTGCAGCTTGGCCAATCTCTCATAACTGACCATTCAATGCAGCAGGCAGGTAAGGAGATTGAGAAGAAAGGATATGCATCAATTTTTTGTCTAATGTGTACACCCCATAATCTATCTTGCACATCACCAGACAAATGTAGGAGAGAATATGAAACAGGGGGAGAAACCAACCATGTCTTTGTAGAAACTCTTCATCCGTGGCTTTCCCCTGCATATTCATTACCAATGCAACCAGGATCATGGTGCCCTCCTCCCTTCCATTTGAGATTACTGTTTGTGAGAGTAAGATTAATGTTTCTACAGTTGTGCAGATGACTTCCGAAAATTCCATGGGACCTCCGGGAACACAACCCCAATCCTCCCAAGGCAAACAATGTAGCCAACCACAAAGTCCTGTGATGGCGTCCCAAGCATCTGACATTGCCACCTCCCGTCCCATCGAAGTTGGTAGTGCATCACAAGAGGCAGCTCAAAAGGCAATGTACGAGACGTGGACCGAAAGCACGGAAACGCAGCTGTTTGAGTGGTTGGAGTTGCCAGGCAACTACAAGATGTGGAAGGGGGCAGGGTTCAGAAATGCAAGTGGAGCAACGCGGACCTCAGGGCTCACCAAGAAAGCAGTAACTGTTATCATTTCTAACTTCCTCGACACATTGCATAAAAAGAAAACCTCTGAACAGGTAATGTCCAAGATGAGGTACGTGGAAAAGAAATTCAAAGAGGCAGAAGATTTCTTGCGTAACACAGGTGAAGGATTAACCTCTACTAATGAAAAGTTGGGGATTGCTAAAATCAGAGATAAGGTTATCTCCATTTGTCCGTTTTATTTTTGGGTCAAACCAATCATATTTGAGAGTGTTGTTGTCAATCCACCATACATTGGTGAGACCGGCATGACTGAGAACATAGAGGAAATGTTATTTGGAACCTCTATTGGGCAAGGATTTCATGAATCGATGGTTGAGGAGGGCGGCAATGGTAATTGTGAAGAAGAGGATTCTAGTGATGATGAAGAGGCAGATCTCAAGGAAGAAAGTTCTCCAGTATCAGAGCCAATCTCAGATGCTCGTTTTCAAGGTATCACCTCTTACAATATGATCAGTAAAGTAGGTCGCTATCCATTTTACTATCCTCTACCTTATCACTAATTATTTGTTGAGAAGTGTTTTGCAAATCTGAACTGTCATTCCGTCTCTCATCTGTGTTTTTTCATTCAATCTCGATAATGCCACTCCAATGCTTATTCTGATGTAGCAGCATTTCCACTTTCTTTCATGCTTTTTGTTTTGGGTTGTTGGCTGTGCAGGTGCACCTCCTGTACCTGAGAAAACGCAACATAGACCTACTCCCAGTTGCCATCATAAAGAGCAGAAGACAAAATCCAAATCAATAGGGGAAGCAGTAGCAGATATGCAAGACCAAAACCGGGTGCTGATGGAGAAGAAGTTGGAGAAGCATTCTACACATCAACATGAGAAGCTTCAATTCCTGAGAGAGCAATCAGATAAGCAGCTTGCTCTTGAACACCACCGTTTGGATTTAGAATTCATGCGGATGGATGTCACCAAAAATCCTCCACCCTTCGATTTCGTCCTAGCCCGAGTGGAAAAGTTTATAATGACATGTAGAGACTTCTCTCTTTGTAACCCAATATAAAATTCCAATCTACCCTTGGAATATACACAACTTGATTAACACCACACTATGTAGTTTTACATTCCTTAATGTCGGGCAAGGTTATATCCTTAGCCTTTTCTAATGTCCACCCGGCCGTTTTGGCCACGCATGCCTTCAAAGATATCCCTCTTGTGAATCGAATCCTTGCCGTCGACTCCACACTACTACATGAGTTTTCGCTTATTGATTCCGTACTATCACATGTCATCGTGGTTGATTCCGTATTGGTAAATGACACTTCGCTTGTGGATTCCATGAGCACATAGGCTTTAAATACAAGTATTAAAAAATACTTATATACTTATCCTTGCCCTTCCTTCTCTAAGTTCTTCTTGATGTAAATCTCTATCAATGTCTTCCTATTAAACTTCAGAATAGTATAACTCCCACCCAACTTATGTTCTTCAAGTGAAATTTGGTACACTTGTTAAGTACCTTATCAAAAATTTCCACACCAAATTTTGGCACAAATAGAGTTCATATGCAAAAGTTATGCATGAAATTCTAACTCTAACTACTTAGTATGAATGTTGTGATAAAACATCTGGTCATTAAAACTTTAATAACTTCCAACCCCTACGTCCAATCAATCTAAAATTTTGACACAAGATAGATATATAAGTTAAAAAGGTAGTGTCAAATTTTGGTATCCATATCTATAACCCTCTAAGAGATACATATTTTCAAACCTTGCTGCTTTGTTCCTAGACACCCTCCCCTTCAACTTTTAATAACTCTTTCATCCCAATGACTGAAGCTCTCAAATTTTTACCACAACTCCCATACTTTATAATAAACAATTCCTCAAATTTTCATACCCATTGAACACTTTGATCATCCATAATTGACAAATCTCTCACTATAAAGTTCTGCTCAAGTTCATAACTAATAAAACACTACAAGTAATGCACCTAGTACAATCTAGTCACTCTAAATGCCACAAGTTTAAACAAGTTTGAACTCTCTCACTTCAATATGAATCTTAATGCAACAAGTTGAAGTTTACAATCAAACTCCAAATTCCTTAAATCCAATCTACTTCTAACAAGAGGTCAATCCCTCTTCAAGGCTAAATAGCCTTGGCTCTTTACCTAAGAACTAAGCACACACATGTGCTCCTATCTTGCTTCCCACACACCCACACTTATAACCCGTGGGGTGCTTAAGGAGCACGAAGAAAAGAGAGGATGAGTGAGGGAAGAATGAGGGATTATATAGTGAGTTGAGAGGGAGAGAGGGCATGAGGTAAGGATAGGGTGAGAGAATTAGAGCCTCCAATCACAACCCCTTAACCTTCTCCTTCTAAGTAGGGACTCATCCCACCCACAAGGCTCTCGATAAGCCTTCGAAATCTCCTCCTACTTTGTAGGCTCTCATCTAATCTCCTAAGCCTTCCTCCCTCAAATGATCAACAAAGATCCTAATTCAAACATTTAACTAACCTTGGCTTTCTACCTACCACACTTTACCAAGGTATGTCCTCATACTACTTAAATCCACTCCACACAAGCCTAATGCTTCAAACTTAGCTTTCTTCAAGCTTCACTCTTTTTATATTTTTGTGAATAATCATAAATCAACAAAACACTACTTGTAATGTTTTACAAGTGTTAACAACACATGTGGACATCAATTTGGGCTCACATTATTGGCGACCATCTAGGACCGGCTCCTAGAATGTCTTGCTTGAAGTCAAGTGTCTTCATGTGTGGAATTGCTTGCACCTACTTCCGGCCGTTCGTGTCGGGAAGCTTTGTCCATTGAGTGTCTCCAATTGTACCGAGTTGTTAGGAAAGGTATTCGCCACAATGTAAGGACCTAACCAAACCGCATCAAATTTGCCCGGAAAATCCTTTTTCTCCCCATCTTGGAGCATAACCAACATTCATCATTCTAATGCCCTCTTTATGTAACGCTTGTCAAAGATAACCTTCCTTCGCCTTTGAATTGCTTCCATGTGTTGAGCGGCCCTCCGCCTCTTCTCATCCAACTCCTCTAGATCCCCGAGCCTATTTCTCAAAGACTCATTGTCGTTGAGGCGTGTCCCTATTGCAACCCTCAATGACTCCACCTCAAATTCAATAGGGAGTGTAGCCTCAATACCGTAAACCAAAGAAAACGGAATAGCTTGTGTTGTCACTTTGTAAATCGTCAGATAAGCCCACAAAACCGCGTTTAACTTGACGTCCCAATCTCTCTTTGAGTCGATGACCGTCTTGCGTAAAATGCCCACTAGAATCCCGTTCACCCGCTCCGTTTGACCATTAGTTTGAGGGTGATAGGGAGTAGTCTTCCTATGGTCGATCTTAAACCTCTGAGTCATCTCTAAAATGAGGTCATTAAGAAAATGTGTACCTCTATCACTAACTAGAATCTTTGGGACTCCAAACCTAGTAATGATATTTTCATACATAAATGTGGCGGCATGTGCGGCCGTGTCGGTTTTTACCGCCTTGGCTTCCGCCCATTTAGTCAAGTACTCGGTAGCTACAACAATGTATGCCATCCCTCTCGAAGAGTGGGGATGGACCTCCCCTACATAATCTATTCCCCATTTCTCAAAGGGAACTAGTGGTAATGAAATGTGCAATGGCATCTCCATCCTAAGGTCATTTCGAGCGTACCTTTGGCAAGCATCACACCTTCTAACATAGTCGTGTGAATCCTGAAACAATGTAGGCCAAAAGTAACCTACTCTAAGGATTTTCTGGCCGGTAAGTTGACCAGAAAAATGCCCTCCACAAGCACTATCATGACAAGCCTCTAGAATATCCGGAACCTCTACTTGCGATATACATCTTCTCAAGATGGTGTCCGCTCCTCTCCTGAACAATCTATTGCCTATCACTGCAAAGTGCCTACTATTGACTCTAACCTTTCTTTTCTCCTCTTTCGTCCATTCGGTTGGTAATTGTTGAGTGGTCAAGAACTCTACAATTCCGGCATACCAATCCGGTGTGGACGTGACTACAAACAATCTATCATCCATGAGGCTATCATCTATTGGCGTAGTGCCCATCTCCTCCGACAATCTAGACAAGTGGTCGGCTTGTAAATGCATGCGGCCCGGTTTATATTCCACCGTGTAATCAAACTCTTCGAGTAACAAGACCCACCTAGCCAACCTTCCACTCAACTCCGGCTTGTTGACCAAATATTTAATGGCCATGTGATCCACAAAAAACACTACCGGATTACAAATAAGATAGTGCCTAAACTTCTTGACCGAAAATACCATGGCTAGACACTCTCTCTCCGTAGTGGAGTAATTCCTCTCCGCGGAAGTCAATTGCTTACTAGCATAAGCTACGGGTAGATCCTTCCCCTTCTCTCCCGTGGATTGACACAAGGCACTACCCACCGCTACGTTGCTAGCATCACAATACACATGAAAAGGCTTTTCCCAATCCGGTGGCCTTAAGACGGGATAAGTGCTCAATTTTGATCTCAACTCTACAAAGGCTTTTTGGCACTCATCCGTCCAAACAAATCTGACATCCTTCTTGAGCAATTGAGTGATAGGGACCGCTATCTTTGCAAAATCCGGAATCAACTCTCTATACCACCCCACATGTCCTAGCAACTTAGAGATCCCCTTGGCATTTTTCGGAGTTTCCAACTCATCAATGACCGCGATCTTGTCGGGATCCGGTTCTCTTCCCTTTTGGCTCACAATATAACCCAACAAAACTCCCCTTTGTACCCCTAAAAATGTCTTGTCCGGGTTTAATGCCAACCGCATTTGCCTACACCTAACCAAGGCCTCCCTCACACAATGCACATGCTCTTTAGTACTAGATTGGGTACTAAAATCATCAATATAAACCGTCATGGACTTGAAGAGCAAGTCGCTAAAGATATACATGACTAGTCGTTGGAATGTTGCCGGTGCGTTGCATAAACCAAATGGCATCACCACCCATATGAAAGTCCCCCAAGGTGTCGTAAATGCCGTCTTGTGCAAATCCGCGAGCGCTATGGCTACTTGGTTGTAGCCGGCGTATCCATCCATAAATGTGTACCTCTCATGACCCCCTACCTCCTCTAACAACAAGGTAATGAACGGCAAAGGAAAGTGATCCTTTTGCGTACAATCATTGAGCTTCCTATAGTCTACACAAACTCTAAGCTTCCCATTTTTCTTTTTCACTAACACCATAGGAGAAACCCAATCCGTAATCTCTACCGGCTTTATAAACCCAGCCTGCAACAACCTCTCTAATTCCGCCTTGACCAATAATTGCAATCTAGGGTTCATCCTTTTTTTTTTTGTCTCACCGGTTTTGAGCCCGGAACTAACGGAATACGATGCTCAACCATCTCTCTAGGAATCCCCTTGAGCTCATCGTATGACCAAGCAAAAGTATCACTAAACTCATCTATCAAATCACTATACTCCTTAATCTCCTTCTCATCGAGTTTAGAGCCCATCTTCATTGGTCTAACTTTCCCATCCTTCATTTTGACATCCACAAACTTCCAATCTTCTTCGACCACTCGTGTTTGCTCCTCGGTATCTCTATACCAATCGTTGGGTACATTAGGGTAGTCCTTGACATCATGACCCACGATAATGCCCGTAGAAGTAGTTTTAAAATGCAAAGCGGGCTCTAACTTTGAGAGTTCTAACATGGCCTCCTCATCTTGAGTCCCATCTACATGTACCAAACTCACATCACTCAACTCAATATCATCTAACCATGGAGTGAGTCCTCCCTTCAACCATTCTTCCTCCGTGAGAACCTCACACGGCTCTAAGGACAAATAATCCTCTCTAGACACCCTATCTTGGAGAATACAACTATAAGTCATCATCATGACGTCGCTAATGGACTCCGTGTATTGTCTTGACCAATGTATAAAATCTCCATCAACATCTTGATTGTAAAAATTAGGACCTAAGAACCCGCTAGAAGAATACATTTTAGCCTTCTCCTTGTCTTGAACAACTTCCACCAATGTATCCTCAAAATCCTCCTTAATTCCACCATTTTCCTCTTCATCCGACATTGGATCAATCTCCTCCCTAATTCAACCACCTAAAGGTGCAATAGAGACCTTGACTCTATTATCTACGGGACCATAGGTGATAGAAGGTTTGTGTCCTCCCCAATCTACTACGGCGTTAGACATCCTTAACCAAGGTCGCCCTAACAAAATGGGGAATGCATCCTTATTGTCGTGCATTTTAATGACTTGGAAGGTCACAATGTATTCTTCACCTCCCGTGTTAAGCCGACAATATTTGATAATCCCCACCGGAACCATCGGACTTTGATTGGCCATATTAATCACAAATGGCGACGGACCCGTCAAACTTAAGCCCAATTTCCGCATAGTGTGCTCGGGTAGAATATTGAGACTACTTCCACCATCCACCAAAACATGAGGAACCACCTTGTCCACTATTGTTACTTCAATCTCCACCGCCTTGACTTCCCGAGTTCTTCCTTGCATTTGGACCCTTGCCGACACTCCAATCTTTGGCCTCTTGGCCCTCCTATTCACGGGCATCCCGTCCTTCAAAGTTTTCCTAGCTACCGGTGAAATTTCTAACAATTGGCCAAAGGTGATATCGGCCTTTAGTGAGCTAAGGTCGGCCCAAAGGTCGTATCCATCTACTCTATCGGCCTTAGGCCTTCTAACACTATCAAACTCCTCTACGGGAATGCCCGGACCTTCCCACTCTCCTACATCACCACCCTCTAAACCATGGATGACATTAGACCTCTCCCTCTCATTGGCAATTTCATTTTCTCTCTCTAATGCCTTAGTGGCCTTCCTAGCCTCTCTAGTTACATTCTCCAAATCTGAAAAATAAGGAATTTCCCCCAATGGATTTTCCTCTTCTTCCTCCTCCTCCTCTACTTCTAATGGTGCATTACCCCTCATTGCTCTAGTGGTAACGGCTAATGCCGGGGCCTTATGCACAATTTCCTCCTTAAGACTTTTTAACTCGTATGAAATGGAGTTAGCATGTGGAAGACATGAACCTTGACCATTTGTGGACATTTCTAAATTTACCGGAACGGTAGAAGAATCCATAAATCGGACATCTTGAGATGTAGACGGTCCCATTTGTTTAGGTGATTGTGTAACTTGCCCCGAAAGATTCGTATTCCCATCATAATAGAAGTTAGAAGGTTTAAGGGTATTATTACCTTCATTTTGTGAACCCCTCGTATTCTCTTGATCCGGTTGGGTTGGGTTAGTTGGAGGGTTCGGTGCTCCACTTACCTTGTCCGGATGACGACATTGGTTAGAAGCGTGTGGCCCCCCACAATTATTACACACTTGACCTTGGTTTTCGGACCAACATTGCCCTATGACGTGGTATCTACCGCAAAGATGGTGAAAATCCTTTTTTTCGGTACTTTGGTTAGTTTGTCCACGTGGCGGAGGGCCCCGATTATTCCCTTGGTTTTGACTCGGACCCCTTAAGTTTTGTTGATGCCCATTATTGTTCGTTCGTTGATTGCGGTTCGGCCCGTTTCTACAAAATTGTAGTGTATGACCGTGTTGTTGACAATTAGTGCACCAAAATCCCGATGTGTGGTTTCCCGACTCTATTTGAGGTGGAGGACCGGGTTGTTGATTTTTGATCAACAATGCCATTTGGTCCGTTCGATTTTGAAATTGTTTTAACATTGTCTCTTGGAACCCTAGTTGAGTAGCACCTAGTCGTTGCTCTATCTCTTCAATTTGAGGGTCTACCCTAGGGGCCGGTAATGCTAACATGGTTGGGGGGGCCGTTACCGCTAAGGGAATTGAGGCCGCTTCAATGGCGACATATGGAGGGCGATTATGCGGCCTAATCGGGTCCATTCCCGTCTTAGGTAGGAGAGGGATGAATTGAGGGATCAACTCATCCTCTTTCCTCCATAGCCGCTCATAATCCCTCTCAATATGTTCCATATCCCTAGCGGCTACCTTAGCCTCGGCTAGGGTGCGAGGGTTCCTTTGTAATACACCCCTAATTGTAGTCGCTTTAACAAACCCTCTCATGAAAAATTGCATTAAAGTATCATCGTTGAATAAATCACCTACCCACCTTGCGCATACCCAATCAAATCTTTTAATGTATGCGGAAATCTCTTCATCTCTTCCTTGCCTCATTGTCATTAAGGCTCTAAAAGCCATACTTTGACCGACTTCGGCTCGAAACTCATTAAGGAACTCCCGTTGTAATTGGTCCCACGTTTGGAAGTGGCCCTCATCGTGGTCTCTATACCACTCATAGGCTTCCCCCTCTAAAGTCGTAGGGAACCAAACTAGCCAATATTGTTGGTTTGTAATTAGTGAGCTAATTACCCTCTCAACGAACCTCTCCATATGTCTAGACGGGTTTTCATCTTTAGTCCCGTAGAACTTCGGGACGTTCGAAGGTATGTCTAACGAAGGTAACCCTTGAGGTACGATTATTGGTAGGCCTCGCGGCCTAACCAATGGATCGATGGGGGGGATTGGTAATATGGGAGGTGGAATTCCACCTCCCCCTAAATCATCCATGGTGTTTCGTGGTCCTCCTTCACTAGATTCTCTAGAGCTTACACTACTCTCTTCTCTAGTCCTATTAGGTTCTTCCACTAATTCTTCACTCAATAGGGAAGGAATATCTCCTTCCTCTAGTCGAGTAGTGACCGGAGATACTTCTACCAATGGTTCACCCCTAAAGCCACCCTCTACACTAGTGCCTACCCTTTCTACCACTTCCTCTATATTAGAAGATCTTCGTTTAGTAACATTTTTCTTTAGTCCTAATGCTAACTTAGGTTTCTGGGACCTCGTGTATCCTTGCATCCATCATTCACCGTTCAACCCTCACATTGACCAACCAAAGCCTCACAAGTTCTCTCTTTAATATTTCCGCTTAGTTCGTGTGATCATTGTTTTGGAGGTGAGGAAATAGAGACATACAATTTTCAATGAACAATCCCAATAGGGGATGGAAAACTCATGTTAGTTTCAGGGTTAGTGCGAGTATCACCTCGTCACACCCCCTTACGCTCAACACTTGCAACAAGACTCTTCGTGAGGGGCTGACCATTCTTGGGTACCGTGCTTGGAATCGAGGTTCACCCTTCGATTCCTTGCACTATACGTCCAAGTTTGGAATTACCCTCTCCGTTCGTCACGACAAAGACAATTACGAAAATCCTTTTTTAATTTAATATTTTTTCAATTGGAAGAGATTTTGCTTACCTCAAGCTCTTGCTTCCTCCTGTTTTGTTAGCTCTCTCCCCTCGATCGAATTGCTAAACATACAACACTCAAATAATTGTAATTTCAAAAAACACTAAAACCCTCTAGTTTAAAAAACTTTAAACTCTCACAACCGAGTGAGTATTTAAAGTTTGAGATCCTAATTCTTTAATTATCCCTCTACCTCTTAATTTTCTAGTGCGGGTCCTATTAAGGTGATCTTCGTTATGCCATCCCAAGAAGGTTTAGTAGGCGCACCTTTGCCGTGCTCCTTCTTCAAATTGAAATTGCATGAAATAAATACTAAATTCAAACCATACATCTCACGAGCGCTCCGTCCTTTAATCGATCTTCACGTTTCGCCTCTCCTACCGCCTTCCAAGACTTCCGTCGCCCGCTCTCCAAGCTCCAAGCTCCAAACTCGAAACTCCCGGCGGACGCACCATTTATGTCACCAAAAATCCTGCACCCTTCGATTTCGTCCTAGCCCGAGTGGAAAAGTTTATAATGACATGTAGAGACTTCTCTCTTTGTAACCCAATATAAAATTCCAAAATACCCTTGGAATATACACAACTTGATTAACACCACACTATGTAGTTTTACATTCCTTAATGTCGGGCAAGGTTATATCCTTAGCCTTTTCTAATGTCCACCCGGCCGCTTTGGCCACGCATGCCTTCAAAGATATCCCTCTTGTGAATCGAGTCCTTGCCGTCGACTCCACACTACTACATGAGTTTTCGCTTATTGATTCCGTGCTATCACATGTCATCGTGGTTGATTCCGTATTGGTAAATGACACTTCGCTTGTGGATTCCATGAGCACATAGGCTTTAAATACAAGTATTAAAAAATACTTATATACTTATCCTTGCCCTTTCTTCTCTAAGTTCTTCTTGATGTAATCTCTATCAATGTCTTCTTACTAAACTTCAGAATAGTATAACTCCCACCCAACTTATGTTCTTCAAGTGAAATTTGGTACACTTGTTAAGTGCCTTATAAAAAATCTCCACACCAAATTTTGGCACAAATAGAGTTCATATGCAAAAGTTATGCATGAAATTCTAACTCTAACTACTTAGTATGAATGCTGTGATAAAGCATCTGGTCATTAAAACTTTAATAACTTCCAACCCCTACGTCCAATCAATCTAAAATTTTGACACAAGATAGATATATAAGTTCAAAAGGTAGTGTCAAATTTTGGTATCCATATCTATAACCCTCTAAGAGATACATATTTTCAAACCTTGCTGCTTTGTTCCTAGACACCCTCCCCTTCAACTTTTAATAACTCTTTCATCCCAATGACTGAAGCTCTCAAATTTTTACCACAACTCCCATACTTTATAATAAACAATTCCTCAAATTTTCATACCCATTGAACACTTTGATCATCCATAATTGACAAATCTCTCACTATAAAGTTCTGCTCAAGTTCATAACTAATAAAACACTACAAGTAATGCACCTAGTACAATCTAGTCACTCTAAATGCCACAAGTTTAAACAAGTTTGAACTCTCTCACTTCAATATGAATCTCAATCACTACAACAAAACATGTCTTTTATTCCCGCACCCACTTCACTGCATGTATTTTATTACTTTAAACAGTGAACGGTTGAAATTGTTGAAATCCACCTGTACTGTCCTCATGTCTGAGTTTACTTCGGAAAGTCATGGTAGTCATGTGGGACAAGAATGTGCTTGGGAATGCACTTGAGAACGTGTTCGGGAACGTCAGAGAACGTTCATTACTACGGATAGTAAAGTGGTCGACTTCACTATGTCACTTCAAAATGTTATGTGTTTTTGGGTTTTCCATAGAATGCTCACAAAAGAATGGCCCATTTATTTTTGCTAACATATAATGAAATATACATATTCGACCACAATATGAGATTACCACATACTCAAGATTTGTTACTTTAATTTATCAGAGCATGATCATCTTCCTCAAGTGCAGCTTCGTCACCGTCTTCGCAAGACGGTTCATGGTCATTTGTGTTCGAAGCTGCTACCACCTCATCACTGCTTAGAGCCACAACCTCATCTAACATTGGGTCAGCTGGGGTTGTATCATTTTCTAATGATGTTGGTTTCAATCCACAATGGTCTCCCATATTGCCTAAAGATAGGCATCCTATGTCTGGTATAGAATCTCTTGTAGAAATGACTCTTGCTCCCCTTGGCTCTTTTCGTAGAATCACCTTCCATCCATGATTGTTCAAATCCTCCGCAAAGAATACCTGCTCGACGTGTAGTGGAAATGCGAAGGATTCGGCTGATAGTGGCACTAATCTATCAAAATTCACTAGGCTAAAGCCATAATCGTCTCGCTTCATGGTAGCATTATGCCCAACCATGTTTGCCATCACCCAATTGCAATACAACACAACCAATTCATACCTACCATAATCCACGGCCAATATTTCCTCCACCCATCCCACATATTCAAGGTTTGCCGCCTTGAAGTTCTTGGCATGTACACTGGACCGGCAATGTTGTGAGAATGTGGCGGCCACGTTAGAGTCTACCGTGGTCAAATTTCCTTCCGCACTATGCACGCGGATATGATTTCCGAAGGCATACATGGAGCGGTACGATGTTGCTTGGCTAGACGGTGGAAGAGACAATACAAGCACATCTTCATCAATCGCCTCTCCTGCTTCTTTGGCGCGAGAAATCTCCGATTTGAACCACTTGGAGAACACTTCATCTCGAAGGTCTTCAGGATAAACAATCCGACCATTTCGTTTTCTCCTCCGATATTCTGCACGTTCCAGTTTCCGTTGTGCCATACTTGCAGTGTGTCGCCTGTACAATAAAACATTTATGTGATACCTCGCATGTTTACTATAATTACTATCTCAATGCGTACATAAGGGGCTTCTAGATTTACTGAGTAGAGTTAGGAATATTATTCGTTCTTGCCAAATAATACTAGAGGCAGTGATGTGAACTAATATGACTTTGTCATGTTACTGCATAGAGTTTAAAATTTAGCCATTGTGATATGACATGTACAGTTACTACGTACAGTTATGGATATACTGAATTGCAGTTTGAGATTACTACAAGCAGTGATCTTCTTGTAAGATTACTTTGTGTACTGAGGTGCAAATGTTAGTAAGTGCAAGGATTTCACAATTGCAATGTCATGCCATACAAATAACACAATTTGTTGCTGTTTTTCACGTTTGTAAACTACACATACTCTGAACATTAGTAAGTGACCTACATTGGTGGCACAATGTATATTTTTTTCCTCTCAAATGACATTCAATTCCGATGGACATAACAAACAATTAGATCACATTCATTTGTAAGTATCAATGCATTATGCATGTGTGGTGAAGTAACTTACTCTCTCCACGGCTCTAAGGGAGCCACATTATTGACCACAAACTCATGTATCCAGTCGCGTATCTTTGGTGTGAGTATCCTTGGTCGCCCAACACCTTCGAGTATTTCGTCGTTCATTGTAGGGTCCTCTTTATCATCCCATACCCTACGACTTGTAACGGTATATGATTGCATGTACTCTGTGCAAAAGCCAAGCGCTTCATCTATGGCATATCCTTCAGCCATACTAGCTTCGGGTCTTGCACGATTCCGAACATAGCCCTTCAAAGTTTTCAAGTACCTCTCCATAGGATACATCCAACGGACATGTACTGGCCCACAAATATCTAGTTCCTCCACCAAGTGCACCAAAAGGTGCGTCATGACGTTAAAAAATGCCGGTGGAAATTCTTTCTCGATCATGCACAATGTGATGGCCGTATCCTCTCGCAAGTCGTTCAATTCTGATGGGTTGATGGTTTTGGCGCACAATCGTTTGAATATCCTACTCAATCTTATTATGCATATACGGACCTCCTTTCTCATGATCGTGCGTACACAAAGAGGCAAAACTTGCTGCATAAGGACATGGTAATCATGAGATTTCAATCCTTTCAGACTCCCATCCATGTGGACTCTTTTTCTCAATTGGCCAACATAGTGAGTAGGGATTTTCAACTGCCGCACAACATCCACAAACACCTCCTTCTCTTTCTTTGTCAGCACATATGGGGCTTGCGGCAATGTCAAGCTTCCTTGATTCTTCCCTGGTATGGGCCACAAATGCGGCCTTATGTTGGCTTCTTTCAGGTCCATGCGAACCTTTAGTGTATCCTTCTCCCCAAATAGGAATTTCATAAGACTTTCCGTCATGTTTTTCTCGCAATGCATTACATCCAGCGTGTTGCATATAAGAAGGCCCTGTTGCACCAAAAAATTCCAGGTTAACTGCATTGCTGGGTGTTGCATTCCTTACAACTGAATTATAGTACGTGCATCAACAATTGTTCCCCTTTATGACTATACCACTACTTAGTTAAGTAATGGAGAATGAACATAACTACCACTAGTCATGTTCAATGACTTCAAATAGTCATGTTCATTCACTTGTGATAGACATGTATTACTTCCCATAGTCTATTACTTCCCATAGAACATTACAATACCACTACTCAATTAAGTAACGGTATTTGAACATGACTACAACTAGTCATGTTCATTCACTTCTGATAGACATGTTTTACTTCCTATAGTAACGTTGGCCATTTACTTCGACTGTGATACAATCAAATTACCGCCTTCGTGAACTTCTGATGTTCAAATAAAACCCCTAACATATGCCCATCAATTCGGTTAAAACGAGTTTTCGGTATGCACCTTCCAATATGGTAACGCATAAAGTGCGTTCTTCCTCTTCACTCCATGCTCGTGGATTGGATCCATTTTGTCTCCCTCCTTATTGATCGGCGACTCTAGCAACCAATCTTGTCTTTCTTTAGCAAACCGTAAAATATCGCGTGGCAACAATATCTGCGGGGGGCCTCGGCGTTCCTCTCCTCCATCGAAACTACTTTTTAATCGTCTGTAAGGATGGTTCATTGTCAAATAACGACGATGACCAAAATAAACATTTTTTCCTAATGACCTGGACCTCCTCGTTGCCACATTTGGCCCACATGGAGGACAACCCCGGTACCCCTTTGTGACTTGCCCGGCAAGCAATCCATATGCCGGGAAGTCATGAATGCTCCACATAAGAATCGCTTTGAGCTTAAAATTGGGGTTCGTATTGTGTGTATCCTCTACGCTTTCATATGCCTTCTCCAAAATGGATCCGTCCTTTGCAATCACCCCTTCCCACAATCTTTGTAGTTCCTCCACCAATGGTGCTAAGTATACATGTATGTTTTCCTCTTTCACACTTTCTTTGCTGGGAATGATTAGGGATAGCATCACAAAAAACCGCTTGGTGACCAACCAAGGTGGCAAGTTGTAGTTTAGCAATACAACTGGCCATGTAGAGTGACTTAAAGATTGGTTAGAGAAAGGGTTGACACCATCCAACGCTAGTGCCAAACGTAGATTCCGGGGCTCCTTCGCAAACTCCGGCCACCTTGCGTCCACGTGTTTCCATGCCTTTGAATCCACAATCGATCTTATGGTGGAATCCTTGCTTTTCCCCTCAATATGCCACGTCATAAGCTTGGCTAGTCGTTTGCAACGGTACATTCGGAGCAACCGAGGTATAAGAGGAAAGTGTCGCAACACTTTCACTGGAATGCTATCCGAATTCGGAACATACCGAGATTCCTTGCATTCCGGACACACTTTTGCGTCCTTGAGTTCGTTTCTAAATAAGCAATGGCCATTCTTGCACGCATGGATAGTATTGTAGCTCAAACCCAACTTCTTCACCAATCTTTTGGCCTCGTAGTGTGATTGAGGACAAGTGTTCTGTCTTGGGAGTAGATCATGTTTTAGCAGTTTCAACAACTCGTCGACACATGCGTTGGAAACTCCAAAAATGGTGCACACATTAAGGATCATGAGAACTGCTTGTAACCGGTTAGTAGGGTTGTTCTTGAATAGTGGGGTGTTGGCTTCTTTCAATAAGTCCTCTGTGTTGTCGGCAATGTCGTCATTGACCTCATCACCTACATGGGGATGTGTATTGGCCAATTCATCCAAATCTTCGTGAGTTCCCTGAAGTTCTTCATCAATTCCCTCTTCATTTGGAGTGGTATTTGTATATCCGGGAAAACCATCAAACCTCTCGAAACATTCGTGGACCATCCAGATTACCTCCACTTCCTCATTATTATCCCGCAATACTTCTGTATTTTCGTGTGCAACAATGTCTTCAGTTACTCCTATTTCCATATCAGTATTTCCTTGTGCCGTCATGTACCTCCCTCCTTGGGTTGCCATCCATATGTCTTTTTGGGCAATATAAATGTCATTGTTGACCTCCTACATGTGCACCATGGAGAAGAAAACAATACTTTTTCTCTTAGTAACCTTATGTATTTACAAACATTTGAGAATCTATAATTAATGACCATCCCAAAGGTAAAAAACAATCTTCTGTGCAAGCACGGTAAATTGGACAGGACCTGTAGCATTCCTGGAGTGTAAGTAGATCATTACTATATATAGTAATAGTAGGGTTGTGGCAGCTTAAAAGCTATGCACCATTACTATGCACTACACCTATGCACCATTACTATGAACAGTAACACATTACTATGCACTATTACTAGTAACAGTAGCACATTACTATGCAACATTACTATGCAGTATTACTATGAAAAGTAGCACATTACTATACACAGGTGAGATTAATATATGACACCCCATCACAACTCCTAGTTGCTCCAAATACAAGACATAGTGGTGAAATTGCTGATGCATTAAATTCGAAAAATGTCTCAACAAAATCGCAGGAATTTAATTCACGGAGTAATGCGCATACATCTCTTCTCCTGCCTCTATATCCCTTGATGCAATTGTCATAACAAAACCCCACTCGTTCTCCTTCCAAGGTTTGGGAAGCATACTATACTCCCACACTACATTGCCAATTTCCTCTCGCACTATGGAGCTGTTGATAAATCCAGCAACATTGCCCTTCTCCACACTCCCGTCTATGTAAATATCTTCCTCAGCTTTAAGGACATAACTCTTGAAGCTTGGCACAAGACTTTTCATTTTCTTGTATTCTGACTTGCTATATTGGGGACCTACAAATGGCAAGAGAATATCTCCTTCTTTTGCGAAGTCCATGGCAAACAAACCCCAGCCCATAAATGAGAATTTTGAAATTTTCACCACCCAGTGTCTTTGATGAAAACTGAAAGTGGTGAACTTCGGTATGGGCCCATTGCACCACTGTCCATCGAAAGCTCCACGCCTCCAATTCATCAATTTCAGCTCCTCCTTAGTGTAATTTCTCTTTTGGGGGACATGTTTTGGGGTTGTGGACTCTTTAAAAAACAATTGAATGGCCACCTTGGCCGCGGCCTCAACAAAGGGTCGTCTTTGTGCCTACACGAAGGGAATCAATATTACGTCATAATTCAATTGCCTCGTTTACAATACAATATAATTCGAATATGACTATATATTTTACTCACCAATATGGATTTCGTAAATGCGGAGTCACGTTTGTATCGACGAAGATGTTTTCGTTTGGTTGCTCTTGACAATACCTTCCCCCCTGCACACATACTACAAGGGCAACGATACTTTACCAACCTTCTTTTGTCCGCTTCTTTTTCTTCCAAGTCCCATAGCTCCAAGTCCAACATTGCGCGCCTCGATGTTGCATCCATTTTGATTCTGCATCAAATTAAATGAATTATAGTAGAAAGAATGTGACCTTCAATTAGCGGGTTAAAGATGTTGGCACAATTCAAAAATCAAATTCACCTGCAACATCCTTTGCAACACATTTGTTGTAATTGGTCTGGAGATCTTAAATTATGGGTTCCTTTAACTTAAAGTCCACGTCTTTACTTCATGTAGTAAATGACATTACTTCACATTGTCACATTACTATGACATTACTTCATGGAGTAAATAACATTACTTCATGACATTACGTCATGAAGTAAATAACATTACTTCATGACATTACGTCATGAAGTAAATGACATTACTTCACATAGTGACATTACTTCACAGTTGAAAACAAGATTATAGAACATGTGAATCCTAAATCAACACATTAAATCTTATTTTATTTAGTGTACATTGTATTGTCAAATACACCTGGGCTACTACTTGGAATTCCGCGTTGCTGCCGCTTTTACCGAGAGTGTCCTTTATCTTACAAATAAAATAAGTACTTAGCCTACAGACTGAATGATATGCTATAATTTAGTTTCTAAAAATAACTTCATGTAAAAGGTTTCAGCCTACACATCACTCCAAATGGTAACCTTCACTAATTCCACAACACAATGTAGTTATCAGGTAAAGTGAAAAATTACTTGAGGGTGCAAAAAAGTGAAAACTTACTTCAGAGTTCACCAACCAAAAACTCTGCCCTCTTGCGGTAAATAGTCTCCTACTCCCATGGCCACAGCAGTAGCAGTACGTAGTTGGTAAGCGTGGACTACGCACAGCAAAACTCCAGATGCTTTTGTCGGATATGCAAAGGAGACCTAGCCCCAGACGAGACGCAGGCGCAGGCGAGACGCAAGGGAGGGAGAGGTTGGTGTCGATTGTGGTTGGAATATTGCCGCGAGGAGGTCGGCGTGAGGTAGCTTAAGGCTTCAACGGCATTTAGCTAGAGATGGGATGGATGAATGTTGGTTGTTGGATTTCGAGCAGGTAGAGCTTAGGGTTTAGCAATGTTTCCTTGTTGCCGGCGATTGTTTCTTCAAGGGAGTTGTTTCTTCACTTTCTGAGCGCCAGTGACTTCCGATGCGCTGATGTAATACAAAGAGAGCGCACATCCTTAATCACTCGATTGGCCGCTACCGGAGGTGCAAGATCCTAAGGCGGTTTTCATTCTTCTGGTTCGGCACACTCCCCCTCTGCCTTCTTCATTTTTTTCTTTTCCCCCTTGCTTGAATAGGAGTTGCCAATCTCTACGTCTTCTATCTTGAAGTGCATTAACCACTAGTTAGCCCATCCAAAAGAAAGCAACTGCAAAGATTGGAGATCAGAGAATGATACAGTCCATTTTTTATTGTTTTCTCTTTCCTCTTGCTGTATAGGAATTGTCAAACTCTACCTCTTCTTTCAGAGTCGAAAGACGAATAGTTAGCCAATACAAAGAAGACAACTGCCAAGATTGGAGTTCAGAGAATGATCCAGTCCATTGAAAAGATAATCATCACGTAGTGATTGTGAAGTGTTTCGGGACGCTTTCATTTGATTGCAAACATGTGAGCGTTGACAAAGCTTTCGAAATGCCCCTGTGGAGCTAAAGCGGTGTTTGAAATTGTCGTTGGTAGTGCTATCTCCATCTTCGTCTCCAACGTTTTCTGTAAAGGAGAAGGCGTGATTCTTGAAGAAGTGAACTGAGATCCTAATTTCCATGTTGACAGCCAGGTTTGACAGGCGGGAGCAACGACTCATATGTGCAGCATTTTGCGCAACGCGCTCGCAGCCAGGGCTGGGCTGCGGTCGTCTTTAACAGCAGGGGTTGCGCAGAGGCTCCTGTCACTACCGCTTAGGTATCTCTCTTTCTCTTTGGAAGCTGTGGGTATTATTTGTAGAGTATTATTATTTGTGGTCTTATTATGGGCACTTCTCAGCTACAGGCCCTGCCATATATGACTCAAGTATAGTTATTTAATAAAGAATAGTGACCACATAAGACCCACAATTTTCCTGTAAAGAGGTCGCTTCTTCATCTCACAAACAAAATAATTTCGTATGAAGCGGGACTTGCCACTCGAAAGTTGAAAACAAGATTCGCAAGCAAAGACAAAGACACCGACACCGACCCCGACCCCGACCCCGACCCCGACCCCGACCCCGCCTTCGCCTTCGCCTTCTCCGTCTTTTTTCTTATAAAAGGGTACCTAAAATGGAATGTACAATGCTTATGGGAAGTGTTTGGTCTTGTATGTGAGCTTGAGCTTGAGCTTGAGCTTGGGCTTGAACTTGATCTTGAACTTCAACTTGAGCTTGAGCTTGAATTTCTTGAACTTGAACTTGAGCTTGATGTGGTAGTAATTTTCAACCTTTTTGGTTCAGTTTTGGATTAAGTGTGATTAGAGCCTTTACTTATCTTGTTGTTATTTAAATGGATAAGTGAGAAGAGGCAATTGACTCGGAGAATTAGAAACAATAACTAGTTAGGACAATGGTCTATGGCGGTTACGGAAGTTACTGGGCCTCGGCCGGCTCGTGTGGAAGATACAAGGGAGATGAAGACTCATAACTCTCTCTCGAACTCGGAGCAAAAGGCTGGGAGAGCCGCAAGATAGAATAAAAACTTTTACTTATGTTTTTGGTGAACATTTGAATGACTTTTTGCTAATGTCTTGAATTCATTTCTACCTACAGGCTACAAATCTGTGAGATTACAGAGTGGTTGTGCTGGAATATAATATACAATTCCATTATATTGAGTATTTCGGTTATATCAATCCGGGTGTGTGAGGCATTGTAATTGAAATCGGATCACGTCAGATAGTCTATTGTCTTGTGGTTGACTGATGTTACAGTTGAGAACTCAGTTTAGGAATTAACATTGTGATTGCTTGGCTATAATCTGGAGTTAATGTAGTGTCTGAATATGGAGCTAATAAGGCCGAGTGTCTATAAAGTGAGGGATTATTAATTTCCGTCAACTAGGTCTATCACTGAGTCTATCGTCTGATTCTTCTGTAGTTGAATGTATCGCTGCAAAGTTGTACGACAGGGACCCTAGATTATGGTAATTACGGCAGATCACAGAGGAGGGTTAACCAAATTCTAAGTCAATGGACTCGTTGAATTAATTACAAGAAATACCCTTAGAAATCGCGAGAATGTGAGACCATTGTCTCTGAATGCTTGGGCTTGATACTTAACTCCTTATCCAGTGAGAATATCTACCATGATTTACACTGACGTCTTAAAATGAATGATAATTAGGGTCAGGTTCCTGTTAACTCTTCCCTGATAGCGCGAATGATTTGATTCAAGGCTATGGTCATTGAGTATTCATAAGGTAGGATATATAGACTGGAATGTTGATCTCCCCTTATACGACAGATTTGATTTGTTTACGATTAAAACTGAATTGATTGAGGGAATGATTATGGTGTAATCCCCTTCGACTATAGTCTTTGGCTCTTGAGTAGATGACGACTGTAGATACATTGGACTGCACCTTGTTGTTGTAATTTTCATAATATAATTAAGGACGTCAACGATGCGTAAGAGGAGTGATTCCTCGGTTTAGATTTCCCAGTCAATTGAGATGTAATCTGATGATTGGGTTTGGTCTGTCAGCACACCATTGTTCTAATGTATAATTCTCTTGTTTGAGTGTATGATCTGGTTAAGAGACTATCGTCTTCTTGTTGTTGCACATACATGCTTCTGAATGGTCTCTACAATTGAGCGTCATCGAGTCAATTGTCATTAATATGAATCCTTTTGTTTAATTAATTCGAGTAAGGAGTGTTGTGTCGTTGTAATATGCAGCTGTTGTGTCGTTGTACGCAGCTGTTCTTCTTCCACACATCAATTGTGTGATAGTCGGCATTGGAGCCCGCTATGCCTCCCAGGTTCTCCCTTCTTTCATTTGCCAAATTTTTGAAATCCCGGTGAAGAGACAGAGAGCCAATTAGACTCTATTCATGTCCAGCCTTTGTAATTATCTGCACACATGCTCCCGTCAAATATGCATATTGCACATTTCAATTGGGGGAGCGAGTAGAAAAAGAAGATTAAAACACTGTTTTGCAGCACTGTATGAAACTGGTAATTGTAGAGGAGACGGAATATGAGCAACTGCGGCGGCTTAAAATTGAAAGAAACAGTAGGAAGCTGGAAAGCTTGGGCTTTCCAGCATTAGCGGCGGGGATCGCACCGGAACCTCGGAAAGATCGGTAAATTTGCCCTATTATTCAAAGTACGTCATATCTTTGTCTTTGAAGTATGCACTAGGAACCATTGCGCCCTCAAACTTATCGCATGTATTTGTGTCATTACTGCAGTTCCCTTGTCGCAGTAGTACATGTGCCGCACCTCGACTTTGTATCCTTGCATACTTTAATATTCTACTCCTAGATTAGGGTGGTTTTTGTCAAATGCGAGTCGCTATTATGGATTTCAAGTTAACCACCTTACTCAATGAAATAGCTTCATTGTCCGATGAAAATGTCCAGAAGTTGTTTATTGAGGTTTCCCAATTCCCTGCAATACATGCTTGTATGATAACCAAAATGCAAGAGCTATTGGCTGATACCTTCGAGGATTCGAGGACAATCTCGGAGTCCTTGAAGCCACCTAGGAGGAGTTGCAGGTTATCAACTAAACCATCAACCTCAACGCACATAGAGGCACGATATACTAGCAATGAAGATGGTTCTTGCAGTGAGCGATTTGAAAAAACTGATAAGGATGCAGATTATGTTCTAGAATCGGAAACAGAGGCATCCGAAGAGGAGTGCAGAGAACCCATTGCACCACAAGCAAAATTGGTAAGTATCATGCTTTCCATGGCCGTTCATCATAGTTTTGTCTTTGCATTTTCTAAGTTCTTCACCATGTATTGAGCTTTACTTTGTACAATACTATGCATAGTGCCACATTACTATGCGCAATAGGACATTACTATGTACTATAGTACATTACTTTGCACAATACTGTTCACAGCAGGACATTACTTTCCATATTACTAGATACAGTAGGCCATTACTATGCGCAATAGGACAGTACTATGTACTCCAGGCCATTACTCTGCATAGTTGAAATCCACTTTGCACAGTAGAACAACACTAATTATAATATGATCGAGACGCCTTTATGAATTTGTTTTCAGACTCCTCACAATCCAAGAACTTGGTCAGTGAGGAAGAAGAAGATGGCTTCAAACCCTAGGGCGAAGAGAGCTCTACCCGTTGATGATGTTGGAGACTGGGATGAAGATCGCGACAACGAACAGGATGGGGAGGAGGAAGGAGACGCGTATGATTGGAGCAAGCCAGTGTTGATGGAAGATTCCAGAAATTATGGTAGAATGCGGAGGAAGCAACCCCAAAGGGATGATGGTGCTTTGCACGAAGATGATGGTGCAGCCAAATTGGCGCTAGAAATAGAGAAAAAGGAGCTCAAAATCATGAAAAAAGAATTGGCTATGCAATCACGCCTTCACCCAGCGAGGTCGCATAGCAGCGATGAAGATTCAGACAAGATCGGCGAGGAATGGGTAGCGAGACGAAGAGAACCACACCACAACTCGCAAATGAAGGCCAAGCGGAGGGCTGCCAACAAAGCGTGTCAGGAGCAGTTTGAGGAGAGAGCCCGGGATGGAAAGCAAAAATTTGTTATAGATCTAGATGATAATGATAATCAATTTCCCTCTCCAATTCAATGTGATCTACCTACAACAGCTGAACATGACATAAATGCATTTTTGGTTTGTGTGTGGATTGGATCCTAGAGTAACACATTACTGCATACAGTAGAACAATCTAGTATCACATTACTATGAACAGTAATAAATTACTACGCCCAGTAAAGAAGTTACGTATAGAGTTGTACATTACTGCATACAGTATAACATTCTAGTATCACATTACTATGGAGAGTAGTACATTACTACGCCCAGTGAGGAAGTACTATATAGAGTTGTACATTACTGCATACAGTATAACATTCTACTATCAGATTACTATGCACAGCATTACCTTACTAGGCACAGTAGGGATTTTCCAAGTTTGCATTTTCTAAGTTTGTGGATTGTTTTGTAGGTTTTCCCTCAGGTGTGTTCAGGCCACAGTGGCTGAATGCTCTGCGCGGGTACTCCTGCGACTTAGATTGGAGCATTGACAACGTCAACGACCAGGACGGGACAACACTGGATAACATATATACGCGGATGCGCGAGAACTGGGAGTATCGAGGGTACGCAGGGGAACCACGTACGCTCAGATATGAGGTATTTAAGAGTAACCTTGCACAACAACTGAAGAGCAAAAGGGCTCAGATGAAAATGAGAATTCTGAAAGGTTTGTCCAAACCAGAAGCAATCCGGCTTGATCATTGGTGTAACATGGTCGAGCACACCCGGGATCCAAAAAAAATTGAGCAGGCAAATGTTATGAGGGAGGCACGGAAATGTGTGAAAAAAGTTTCAACATTCGGCCGGTCCGAGGGTGAGGTGCGGGCCCGGCTGGTAAGCACTTTGGCAATAGCGATACCATTTTTTAACGTTCATCGCACTAATAACTATGAAAGTAACAAATGATATCAATTTGTTGCTCTGATTTTTACTCACTCGCTTTCTTGGTGTAGGCGTCGTCTTTGAAGAGGGACCCCCGCCGCGAAGAGGTTGAGGAAGAGCTTGAAAGGCCCAAGAACACTTCCCGGTCAAGAGGTGGCCATCATGCTTCTTCCACGTTGTCAAAGGGGGGGGAGGGGTAAGCGATGCACAATGGGGTTTAGGATTATCTCCTAATGCAAGTCGCACGAGGAGTGCAGATCTTGAGGAGGTAAGGGCAAAGGTTAAGAGGTTGGATGAAAAATTCAACTTTGTTCAGAGCTCGCTTCTTACGATGATGGCGAAGCTGGGGATCCCAGTGGAAAAAGAGGTAGGCTCACCGTCACGTTTAGGACCCACTTGCAGTGTTGATGCGGCAAAATCCAACTCTCGTGGCCCTGTATCTCCGCTTTCACGGTCAGCCTCAAAGGAGCCGACAAGCAAGGCATTAGAGTCTACAGGTGCAGGCGATTTGCCAATCGTGGCGAGCCCGGAAACCCCCTCCGGATCTCAGAAAGCCTCTTCGGGTCATGAGGAGCATGAATAGGTATGTCATCTGGACAGAATCTTGTGAAATCACCTTGAACTAAACTTTACTCCACATAGTTAAGTAGAGATTACTTCATAAAGTGAGATGTATGTGCCATAACTGGATTTGTTTACTATAAGCAGTAAACGGGTTTACTAGGTGTAGTAATGGATTTCGTTTGTTCTTGTCCACATTACTATTGGCAGTAATGACTGCAATGTAATTCACAGTGACATGACTGGTAGCAATTTCATAATATGACCAGGCTAGCATATATGGCCTTATGTATGTGTTGTCCTAAATCACAACTGCTGTGCATATGTCTAATGTGCGAACTGGAATTTGACATTCACAGGTAAAAGAGGTTTCTAGCGGTGTAGTTCGACCAGTTCGGGCGCCATCGAGTAGCCAAGGCATGAGTGCGCATAGTGGGGATGCCAAAAAAGATAGTGCCCCTAAACAGAAGCGTGCACGACTGACTGAAGGCGAGAAGTTGACATTGGAGGCTCTGCCAATTTTAAAGAAAGGCGATGTTGTAAAGAAACTGAGAAGTAGCCCATTAAAGAACAGACAGGTGGTAGAGAAACGCCGGGCGGATAAACCTCCCCTTGCCACCAAGGCTTCGAAGAAGACCAAACCCTGGATGGAATTGGTACGCACTTGCTAGGAAACATGCAATTCAATGTTGTTGTTGAATTCATAAGCTTGCCCTAATGTAATCCAAACACTAACATGTGGTTCTTGCACTTGTCCAGGCCCCGGGCGATGTGGTTCACATCTGTGGTTATGAAGAGGAAGACTTGAAGACGACATTCATTGGAAAGGGTATTATGCATAATTTGCAGGGTGGGAAATGCCACAATGAGGTGATTGGCGAAGGCTACATATCTCTCACATTTACGGAGACATATAAGGATGACTATCCCCTATGCATTCCCCTCACTGACGACGACCTTCCAATCACTACGATTGGCAAGGCAAAAGGCCACTATGTGATTTGGCCAAATGATTGTGTTAGGTTGTATGCTCCTGCGTGAGTGTAGTGCGGACTTGTAGAGCAATGTTGATATTCAGACTTATAGTACCTCAGAGTGTAGTATTTATGATTGCTAGTAGTAAAATTCGGAATATGAATAACATACTATTTGTATCCTTATTCATTTGGAAGTAGAACTTATTATATTTTGACTTGCTATATTGCTATACTGAGCATGCCATTAATATCTAACTATGATGAGTTGACCTCATGTTACTAGTTGTAGTAAGTACAGTCATATGCATCCAGAATATGTCACTTTGCAAAGCCATATAAAGTTCACTACTGGTTATACACAATAATGACATATGACAACGATCTTACTCCACAAAGTAAGCCAAATACTAATGGTTGATGCAAAAGTTACTTCACATAGTAAAGTAGGTCCACACGCCAAACAGTGCGATTACTGGAGATGTTTACTAAAACCAGTCATATGCACTTACTATGCCGAGTTATGGATGTTATGCATTACTGTCCGTGATTACGCTTGGCAGTGACGTGGAGAATTCAATTCATTACACGTAAGATGACTTTGTGTAGTGAAGTGCGAATATTGGTACACCCATATATGACTAGTTTACTCCACATAGTAAAGTAAATATTACGACGTAAAGTAAGAAGTATATGTCATTGCCGGAGAAGTTTACTATAAGAAGTCACACGCACTTACTTCATAAAGTTATGATTCTCATTTTGTATGTTTGAAATTACTAGAGGGAGTGATATGGAGACTCTTATTAATTTCACATATATGACTTTGTGTAGTGAAGTGCAACAGTTAATACTAACTTACATGACTTAGTAACAATATCACTAGGCCTAGTTATGTGGTGACGTATATTATGTTGCTTATATTGACTCGGCATAGTGAAGTAGGATATGACTTTATGAAGTGAAGCACGCGGAGCACCCCAAACTTCACTGCCATTGGGAACGTGTCCATTGGGAACGTCTTGTCCGACATTACTATGACCAGACTTTACTGCTTGTCCGAAGCGACTGGTCATTTTTTACGTCAGTAAAGTCTGGGTTTTCTCACTTGTAGGAGTGAAAAAACCCAGTTGTAAAAGACGTGTTTTGTTGTAGTGAATGCAACAAGTTGAAGTTTACAATCAAACTCCAAATTCCTTAAACCCAATCTACTTCTAACAAGAGGTCAATCCATCTTCAAGGCTAAATAGCCTTGGCTCTTCACCTAAGAACTAAGCACACACATGTGCTCCTATCTTGCTTCCCACACACCCACACTTATAACCCGTGGGGTGCTTAAGGAGCACGAAGGAAAGAGAGGATGAGTGAGGGAAGAATGAGGGATTATATAGTGAGTTGAGAGGGAGAGAGGGCATGAGGTAAGGATAGGGTGAGAGAATTAGAGCCTCCAATCACAACCCCTTAACCTTCTCCTTCTAAGTAGGGACTCATCCCATTCACAAGGCTCTCGATAAGCCTTCGAAATCTCCTCCTACTTTGTAGGCTCTCATCTAATCTCCTAAGCCTTCCTCCCTCAAATGATCAACAAAGATCCTAATTCAAACATTTAACTAACCTTGGCTTTCTACCTACCACACTTTACCAAGGTATGTCCTCATACTACTTAAGTCCACTCCACACAAGCCTAATGCTTCAAACTTAGCTTTCTTCAAGCTTCACTCTTTTTATATTTTTATGAATAATCATAAATCAACAAAACACTACTTGTAATGTTTTACAAGTGTTAACAACACATGTGGGCATCAATTTGGGCTCACACCGCGTCGGACTCCGAGGCCTCACTTCGGGAAAAAACCAAAAAAATAGAACAACCATAAAAAGAAAATTTGGGGAGTCATGTGGACTTACTCCTGCATGGTTCTTGTTGAGGTTAGAGGTAAGAGCTGGGGGCTCTGTCGGATCCGACAGACCCCTAGGGGCAGATATGTGCACCTCGCATTTGATTTTCGGGAGGTTGAAGGGTTAGAGCTGGGGCAGATTTGTGAGGTTATATTCTGATTTTTGGTGGCTTTGTAGGGTGGCTGCATGGTTCTTGTTGAGGTTAGAGGTAAGAGTTGGGGGCTCTGTCGGATCCGACAGACCCCTAGGGGCAGATATGTGCACCTCGCTTTTGATTTCCAGGAGGTTGAAGGGTTAGAGCTGGGGCAGATTTGTAAGGTTATAATCTGATTTTTGGTGGCTTTGTCGGGTGGCTGCATGGTTCTTGTTGAGGTTAGAGGTAAGAGCTGGGGGCTCTGTCGGATCCGACAGACCCCTAGGGGCAGATATGTGCACCTCGTTTTTTATTTTTGTTGGTCTGTTTTTTATTTTTGTGGGTTGGATGCTCACTTAGTGAGGTTATTTTGGTGGGTGGATGCTCGTGAATGAGATTTTGAGGGGGCAGATATGAGATGTGATCATGTGCATATAGGGGGGCTTGTTTAGGGGTGAATAGATGCTCTTTTAGTGAGATTTTAGTTGAGAGCTAGTGGGCACAGATGAGATGTGATCATCTGAATTTTGGTTGTTTTTTTAGGGGTGCGTGGATGCTATCTTAGTGAGGTTCGAGGTGAGAGCTAGGGGGCCACACATGTGAACCTCACGATTGATTTTTTTGTGGCTGGTTTAGAAACTTAGTGGCCATATTCACCAACGACGCTACCGTGTGAGCGGTGAGCAGAAAAAAATCAACGCTTTCCAATTATAGTAATAAAATTTCCAAATTTAGAAAATATAAATAGAAAAAATCGTGGGACCTCTTTTTAAAGTAAAAATGATGGACCTATTTCCGTGCAAATTTTGAGGGCTTTCAGGACAGAGACTTGGTTTTAGGGTACCTTTCAGAGAGACTAATTGACATGATTTACTTAAACCAGGGAACTTTTGACTGTCCATATTATGGTGAGAGCCGGTTAATCATAGGCTATGATCACAACGTAAGAGAAAATTCTAAGTCAAAATATTCAAGCATTCAAGCATTCAAGCAAAGTAGCAAAACTCGTACCATTCAATAACATCTAAAACTACTGTTGGAAGGAGCGACCCATAAATATTTAGAAACCTTTATACATATTTAAAAACGAATACAATTCACATCATGTAGATAATGATAGGTCTGATATATCAGCGATATTTTCGGAAAACGTGCACTCATACTATAGTATACTCAACGCAATAATACTTAGCAACAACTTATAAATAAGGGGGGGCAGCCTAGCTCCTATAGGTATCCACGCTAAGGTCCCACATGCTTCATGATGCCACTTTCGAGGAGGTGCTTCACTTCATTGAAACTAAGGCTCGGAGCATGGATGAAAGTGTCTTGGTATTGATCCAAGTTGCAGGTCACACGGAAGATGAAGTACAAGTGCTTGCAGTTCACCCAAGGGTGCCGCTTCCCAAGTGCTTTTGCTGACATCTCCACGAAATCCGGGCACGTGCACGACGGGAAGGTGTTGATAGTGATACGGTACTCTTCAACCTTAGCCTTCTTTCGGGACTGGAAGAGAATGATGCACCCGATCCCTGGGTGAGGTATCATTGTGACGGAGGTGATTTGACCATTGACGTTGAGGGCTGACTCCCACTTGTTGCGTTGTTGGACGCATGGTCAGTTGTTACTGCGCCGGATCTTTTTTCCAAACCTGAGCGTAGGGTATTGATCGGCTTGGGCCGGGGTAAGGAGTTCGGCCATGGATGAAGCAACATTGGAGGAGTCGCCGAAGAGTCTTCTGGGTGACACATCTTGACGTTGCTGAAGTTGGAATCCCCCTTCTTCAAGGGCCAGAACCTCTTGGAAAGTGAGGTTTGTCCCAGTAAGGACAGGCCAGACGTCCGGGACATCCGGACGGTGCTGCACCCACTTCCTCCTAGTGCCTTTGACACATCTCTCAATGTCGTCGTTGCAGAAGGAGAACTGTATCAAGAATTCCTTGTTCTTCTTGTAGTCGCGCATGTAGCCGGTGTACGTAGGAGCTGGAGTACTTTTACCATGCCGAACGATCTTCTGGGTGCACTTGGTCTTTGTGCGAGCTTGCATGGCAAAGCAGGCCTTAGCGGAAGTCTTGGGCAGTCTAGAAATGTGCCACTTGGAGACATCGCAGTGGGTCTCCTGAATGTTATTGACATGGGTGACCCGTTGTGGAATCGATTTCTCGGGGGATTGTGTTAGGGGCAGGTCTGATGGTGTGGCGGAATCAGTGCGTGCCTTGGTTGACCTAGTGCTCACTCGTGGATGAGAGAAGCTGACCTTGTCGGGTCTATGTGAATCTTGATCAGAACCAGGGGGTGTGAGCCCAAATTGATGCTCACATGTGTTGTTAACACTTGTAAAACATTACAAGTGGTGTTTTGTTGATTTATGATTATTCACAAAAATATAAAAAGAGTGAAGTTTGAAGAAAGCTAAGTTTGAAGCATTAGGCTTGTGTGGAGTGGACTTAAGTAGTATGAGGACATACCTTGGTAAAGTGTGGTAGGTAAAAAGCCAAGGTTAGTTAAATGTTTGAATTAGGATCTTTGTTGATCAATTGAGGGAGGAAGGCTTAGGAGATAAGATGAGAGCCTACAAAGTAGAAGGAGAGTTCGAAGGCTTATCGTGAGCCTTGTGGATGGGATGAGTCCCTACTTAGAAGGAGAAGGTTAGGGGGTTGTGATTGGAGGCTCTAATTCTCTCACACTATCCTTACCTCATGCCCTCTCTCCCTCTCAACTCACTATATGATCCCTCATTCTTTCTTCACTAACCCCTCTCTTTCCTTCGTGCTCCTTAAGCACCCCACGGGTTATAAGTGTGGGTGTGTGGGAAGCAAGATAGGAGCACATGTGTGTGCTTAGTTCTTAGGAGAAGAGCCAAGGCTATTTAGCCTTGAAGAGGGATTGACCTCTTGTTAGAAGTAGATTGGATTTAAGGAATTTGGAGTTTGATTGTAAACTTCAACTTGTTGCATTGAGATTCATATTGAAGTGAGAGAGTTCAAACTTGTTTAAACTTGTGGCATTTAGAGTGACTAGATTGTACTAGGTGCATTACTTGTAGTGTTTTATTAGTTATGAACTTGAGCAGAACTTTATAGTGAGAGATTTGTCAATTATGGATGATCAAAGTGTTCAATGGGTATGAAAATTTGAGGGATTGTTTATTATAAAGTATGGGAGTTGTGGTAAAAATTTGAGAGCTTCAGTCATTGGGATGAAAGAGTTATTAAAAGTTGAAGGGGAGGGTGTCTAGGAACAAAGCAGCAAGGTTTAAAAATATGTATCTCTTAGAGGGTTATAGATATGGATACCAAAATTTGACACTACCTTTTGAACTTATATATCTATCTTGTGTCAAAATTTTAGATTGATTGGATGTAGGAGTTGGAAGTTATTAGAGTTTTAATGACAAGATGCTTTATCACAACATTCATACTAAGTAGTTAGAGTTAGAATTTCATGCATAACTTTTGCATATGAACTTTGTTTGTGCCAAAATTTGGTGTGGAGATTTTTGATAAGGTACTTAACAAGTGTACCAAATTTCACTTGAAGAACATAAGTTGGGTGGGAGTTATACTATTCTGAAGTTTATAAGGAAGACATTGATAGAGATTTACATCAAGAAGAACTTAGAGAAGGAAGGGCAAGGATAAGTCTATAAGTATTTTTTAATATTTGTATTTAAAGCCTATGTGCTCATGGAATCCACAAGCGAAGTGTCATGTACCAATACGGAATCAACCACGATGACATGTGATAGCACGGAATCAATAAGCGAAAACTCATGTAGTAGTGTGGAGTCGACGGCAAGGACTCGATTCACAAGAGGGATATCTTTGAAGGCATGCGTGGCCAAAGCGGCCGGGTGGACATTAGAAAAGGCTAAGGATATAACCTTGCCCGACATTAAGGAATGTAAAACTACATAGTGTGGTGTTAATCAAGTTGTGTATATTCCAAGGGTAGATTGGAATTATATATTGGGTTACAAAGAGAGAAGTCTCTACATGTCATTATAAACTTTTCCACTCGGGCTAGGACGAAATCGAAGGGTGCAGGATTTTTGATGAAATAAATGGTGCGTCCGCCGGGAGTTTCGAGTTTGGAGCTTGGAGCTTGGAGAGCGGGCGACAGAAGTCTTGGAAGGCGGTAGGAGAGCGAGGCGTGAAGATCAACTAAGGACGGAGCGCTCGTGAAAGGTTAGTTTTCATTTAGTTATTTAAAGTTATGCAATTTCAATTAAGGAAGGAGCGCGGCAAAGGTGTGACTAATCAACCTTCCTTGGGATGGCATAAATTAAGATCACATTAATAGGATCCGCACTAGTACACTAAGAGGTAGAGGGTTAATTAAAAATTAGGAATTTCAACTTTAAACACTCACTTGGGTGTGAGCGTTTAAAGTTCTCAACTAGGGGGTTTATTGCTTTTCAATTGCAATTATTGAAGTGTCGTTGTGTTTAGCAATCATAGTCGAGAGAAGAGACTAACAAGCAGGAGGTAGCGAATTGCTTCAGGTAAGCAAACTTCTTCCAAGTGAAAAAATTTAAATAATGAAAAAAAGATTTTTGTATACGTCTTTGTCGTTGACTAACGGAGAGGGTAATTCCGGACTTATAGTATAATGTGAGGAATCGAAGGGTGAAGCCTCGATTCCAAACATGGTACATAAGAATGGTCAGCCCCTCACGTGAGGTCTTGTTGCAAATGTTACATGGAAAGGGGGTATGACGAGGTGATTCTCTCATTAACCTTGATGCTAACACGAGCTTGCCATCCCCTGATTGGGATTGTTCATTGAAAATTGTATGTCTCTATTTCCTCACCTCCAAAACAATGATCACACGAACTAAGCGGAAATATTAAAGAGAGAACTTGTGAGGCTTTGATTAGTCAAAGTAAGGGTTGATCGCTACATTATGGATGCAAAGAAATACTAGATCTCAAAAGCCTAAGTTATCATTAGGGTTAAAAAAGAATGTTATTAAGCGTAGGTTGTCTAATATTGAGGAAGTAGTAGAGGGAGTAGATGATAGTATAGAAGTTAGTTCAAATGTTGAACCATTAATTAGTCCATTAGTTGAAGTATTACCAATATCTACTCAAAGTGAGGAAGGTAATCTTCCTTCCGAATTGAGTAAGAAAATAATTAACAAGTCTAATAGAATTAGACAAGAAAACTTTGTGAGTACTAGTGGATCTAGCGAGAGAGGGTCACCTAGCACCATGGATCCTCTATGGGGAGGTGGAATTCCACCTCCCATACCTCCCTTGCCTCCATTTCCTCCCATCGATCCATTGGTAAGGCCGAGAGGCCTACCAATAATCGTACCCCAAGGATTGGTTTCGGTAGATATACCGTCTAACCTCCCAAAATTCTATGGGACCAAGGATGAGGATCCCTCTAGGCACATGGAGAGATTCGTTGAGAGGGTAATTAGTTCATTAATTACCAACCAACAATATTGGTTAGTGTGGTTTCCTACGACCTTAGACGGGGAAGCTTACGAGTGGTATAGAGATCACGACGAGGGACACTTTCAAACTTGGGATCAATTACAACGAGAGTTTCTAAATGAATTTCGACCCGAAGTCGGTCAAAGTATGGCTTTTAGAGCCTTAATGACTATGAGGCAAGGGAGGGATGAAGAGATTTCCGCCTATATTAGGAGATTTGACTTAGTGTGCGCAAGATACGTAGGTACTTTGCTCAATGATGATACCCTAATGCAATTCTTTATGAGAGGGTTTGTCAAAGCAAATACTATTAGGGGTATGTTAGAAAGAAACCCTCGCACCCTAGCCGAGGCTAAGGTAGCCGCTAGAGACATGGAACATATCGAGAGAGATTATAAGCGGTTATGGAGGAAAGAGGATGAGTTAATCCCTCAATTCATCCCTCTCCTACCTAAATCGGGAGTGGATCCAACTAGGCCATTTAACCGTCCTCCATATGTCTCCATTGAAGCGGTCTCGCTTCCCTTAGCGGTGAAGGCTCCCCCACCCATGTTAGCATTGCCGGCCCCTAAAACAGACCCTCAAATTGAAGAAGTAGAGCAACGGTTAGGTGCTACTCAACTAGGGTTTCAAGAGGCGATGTTGAAACAATTCCAAAATCTCACGGACCAAATGGCCTTGTTAATTAAAAATCAACAACCCGGTCCTCCACCTCAAATCGAGTCGGGTAATCACTCATCGGGACTTTGGTGTACTCAATGTCAACAACACGGTCATACGCCTCAGTTTTATAGAAATGGGCCAAATCGCAATCAAAGAATGAACAATAACGGTCCGCAACAAAACCAAAGAGGTTCAAATCAAAATCAAAACCAAGGAAACAACCGGGGTCCGCTTCCTCGAGGTCAAAATAACCAAAATACCGGGAAGAAAGAAATTCACCATCTTTGCGGGAGGTATCATGTTCTAGGACAATGTTCGTCGGAAAACCAAGGTGTCACTAAAAATCCTCCACCCTTTGATTTCGTCCTAGCCCGAGTGGAAAAGTTTATAATGACATGTAGAGAGTTCTCTCTTTGTAACCCAATATATAATTCCAATCTACCCTTGGAATATACACAACTTGATTAACACCACACTATGTAGTTTTACATTCCTTAATGTCGGGCAAGGTTATATCCTTAGCCTTTTCTAATGTCCACCCGGCCGCTTTGGCCACGCATGCCTTCAAAGATATCCCTCTTGTGAATCGAGTCCTTGCCGTCGACTCCACACTACTACATGAGTTTTCGCTTATTGATTCCGTGCTATCACATGTCATCGTGGTTGATTCCGTATTGGTACATGACACTTCGCTTGTGGATTCCATGAGCACATAGGCTTTAAATACAAGTATTAAAAAATACTTATATACTTATCCTTGCCCTTTCTTCTCTAAGTTCTTCTTAATGTAAATCTCTATCAATGTCTTCTTATTAAACTTCAGAATAGTATAACTCCCACCCAACTTATGTTCTTCAAGTGAAATTTGGTACACTTGTTAAGTACCTTATCAAAAATCTCCACACCAAATTTTGGCACAAATAGAGTTCATATGCAAAAGTTATGCATGAAATTCTAACTCTAACTACTTAGTATGAATGCTGTGATAAAGCATCTGGTCATTAAAACTCTAATAACTTCCAACTCCTACATTCAATCAATCTAAAATTTTGACACAAGATAGATATATAAGTTCAAAAGGTAGTGTCAAATTTTGGTATCCATATCTATAACCCTCTAAGAGATACATATTTTCAGACCTTGCTGCTTTGTTCCTAGACACCCTCCCCTTCAACTTTTAATAACTCTTTCATCCCAATGACTGAAGCTCTCAAATTTTTACCACAACTCCCATACTTTATAATAAACAATTCCTCAAATTTTCATACCCATTGAACACTTTGATCATCCATAATTGACAAATCTCTCACTATAAAGTTCTGCTCAAGTTCATAACTAATAAAACACTACAAGTAATGCACCTAGTACAATCTAGTCACTCTAAATGCCACAAGTTTAAACAAGTTTGAACTCTCTCACTTCAATATGAATCTCAATGCAACAAGTTGAAGTTTACAATCAAACTCCAAATTCTTTAAACACAATCTACTTCTAACAAGAGGTCAATCCCTCTTCAAGGCTAAATAGCCTTGGCTCTTCTCCTAAGAACTAAGCACACACATGTGCTCCTATCTTGCTTCCCACACACCCACACTTATAACCCGTGGGGTGCTTAAGGAGCATGAAGGAAAGAGAGGATTAGTGAAGGAAGAATGAGGGATCATATAGTGAGTTGAGAGGGAGAGAGGGCATGATGTAAGGATAGGGTGAGAGAATTAGAGCCTCCAATCACAACCCCCTAACCTTCTCCTTCTAAGTAGGGACTCATCCCATCCACAAGGCTCACGATAAGCCTTCGAACTCTCCTTCCACTTTGTAGGCTCTCATCTTATCTCCTAAGCCTTCCTCCCTCAATTGATCAACAAAGATCCTAATTCAAACATTTAACTAACCTTGGCTTTCTACCTACCACACTTTACCAAGGTATGTCCTCATACTACTTAAGTCCACTCCACACAAGCCTAATGCTTCAAACTTAGCTTTCTTCAAGCTTCATTCTTTTTATATTTTTGTGAATAATCATAAATCAACAAAACACCACTTGTAATGTCTTACAAGTGTTAACAACACATGTGAGTATCAATTTGGGCTCACATTATTGGCGACCATCTGGGACCGGCTCCTAGAATGTCTTGCTTGAAGTCAAGTGTCTTCATGTGTGGAATTGCTTGCACCTACTGCCGGCCGTTCGTGTCGGGAAGCTTTGTCCCTTGAGTGTCTCCAATTGTACCGAGTTGTTCGAAAAGGCATTCGCCACAATGTAAGGACCTAACCAAACCGCATCAAATTTGCCCGGAAAATCTTTTTTCTTCCCATCTTGGAGCATAACCAACATTCCTCGTTCTAATGCCCTCTTTTTGTGACCCTTGTCAAAGATAACCTTCCTTCGCCTTTGAATTGCTTCCATGTGTTGAGCGGCCCTCCGCCTCTTCTCATCCAACTCCTCTAGATCCCCGAGCCTATTTCTCAAAGACTCATTGTCGTTGAGGCGTGTCCCTATTGCAACCCTCAATGACTCCACCTCAAATTCAATAGGGAGTGTAGCCTCAATACCGTAAACCAAAGAAAACGGAATAGCTTGTGTTGTCACTTTGTAAGTCGTCCGATAAGCCCACAAAGCCGCGTTTAACTTGACGTCCCAATCTCTCTTTGAGTCGATGACCGTCTTGCGTAAAACGCCCACTAGAATCCCGTTCACCCGCTCCGTTTGACCATTAGTTTGAGGGTGATAGGGAGTAGTCTTCCTATGGTCGATCTTAAACCTCTGAGTCATCTCTGAAATGAGGTCATTAAGAAAATGTGTACCTCTATCACTAACTAGAATCTTTGGGACTCCAAACCTAGTAATGATATTTTCATACATGAATGTGGCGGCATGTGCGGCCGTGTCGGTTTTTACCGCCTTGGCTTCCGCCCATTTAGTCAAGTATTCGGTAGCTACAACAATGTATGCCATCCCTCTCGAAGAGTGGGGATGGACCTCCCCTACATAATCTATTCCCCATTTCTCAAAGGGAACTAGTGGTAATGAAATGTGCAATGGCATCTCCATCCTAAGGTCATTTCGAGCGTACCTTTGGCAAGCATCACACCTTCTAACATAGTCGTGTGAATCCTGAAACAATGTAGGCCAAAAGTAACCTGCTCTAAGGATTTTCTGGCCGGTAAGTTGACCAGAAAAATGCCCTCCACAAGCACTATCATGACAAGCCTCTAGAATATCCGGAACCTCTACTTGCGATACACATCTTTTCAAGATGGTGTCCGCTCCTCTCATGAACAATCTATTGCCTATCACTGCAAAGTGCCTACTATTGACTCTAACCTTTCTTTTCTCCTCTTTCGTCCATTCGGTTGGTAATTGTTGAGTGGTCAAGAACTCTACAATTCCGGCATACCAATCCGGTGTGGACGTGACTACAAACAATCTATCATCCATGAGGCTATCATCTATTGGCGTAGTGCCCATCTCCTCCGACAATCTAGACAAGTGGTCGGCTTGTAAATGCACGCGGCCCGGTTTATATTCCACCGTGTAATCAAACTCTTCGAGTAACAAGACCCACCTAGCCAACCTTCCACTCAACTCCGGCTTGTTGACCAAATATTTAATGGCCATGTGATCCACAAAAAACACTACCGGATTACAAATAAGATAGTGCCTAAACTTCTTGACCGAAAATACCATGGCTAGACACTCTCTCTCCGTAGTGGAGTAATTCCTCTCCGCGGAAGTCAATTGCTTACTAGCATAAGCTACGGGTAGATCCTTCCCCTTCTCTCCCGTGGATTGACACAAGGCACTACCCACCGCTACGTTGCTAGCATCACAATACACATGAAAAGGCTTTTCCCAATCCGGGGGCCTTAAGACAGGATAAGTGCTCAATTTGGACCTTAACTCAACAAAGGCCTTTTGGCACTCATCCGTCCAAACAAATCTAACATCCTTCTTGAGCAAATGAGTGATAGGGACCGCTATCTTTGCAAAATCCGGAATCAACTCTCTATACCACCCCACATGTCCTAGCAACTTAGAGATCCCCTTGGCATTTTTCGGAGTTTCCAACTCATCAATGACCGCGATCTTGTCCGGATCCGGTTCTCTCCCCTTTTCACTCACAACATAACCCAACAAAACTCCCCTTTGTACCCCTAAAAATGTCTTGTCCGGGTTTAATGCCAACCGCATTTGCCTACACCTAACCAAGGCCTCCCTCACACAATGCACATGCTCTTTAGTACTAGATTGGGTACTAAAATCATCAATATAAACCGTCATGGACTTGAAGAGCAAGTCGCTAAAGATATACATGACTAGTCGTTGGAATGTTGCCGGTGCGTTGCATAAACCAAATGGCATCACCACCCATATGAAAGTCCCCCAAGGTGTCGTAAATGCCGTCTTGTGCAAATCCGCGAGCGCTATGGCTACTTGGTTGTAGCCGGCGTATCCATCTATAAATGTGTACCTCTCATGACCCCCTACCTCCTCTAACAACAAGGTAATGAACGGCAAAGAAAAGTGATCCTTTTGCGTACAATCATTGAGCTTCCCATAGTCTACACAAACTCTAAGCTTCCCATTTTTCTTTTTCACTAACACCATAGGAGAAACCCAATCCGTAATCTCTACCGGCTTTATAAACCCAGCCTGCAACAACCTCTCTAATTCTGCTTTGACTAATAATTGCAATCTAGGATTCATCCTTCTCTCTTTTTGTCTCACCGGTTTAGAGCCCGGAACTAACGGAATACGATGCTCAACCATCTCTCTAGGAATCCCCTTGAGTTCATCGTATGACCATGCAAAGGTATCACTAAACTCATCTATCAAATCGCTATACTCTTTGATCTCCTCGTCATCGAGTTTAGAGCCCATCTTCATTGGTCTAACCTTGCCATTCTTCATTTTGACATCCACAAACTTCCAATCTTCTTCGACCACTCGTGTTTGCTCCTCGGTATCTCTATACCAATCGTTGGGGACATTAGGATAATTCTTGATATCATGACCCGCTATAATGCCCGTAGAAGTAGTTTTAAAATGCAAAGCGGGCTCTAATTTTGAGAGTTCTAACATGGCCTCCTCATCTTGAGTCCCATCTACATGTACCAAACTCACATCGCTCAACTCAATATCATCTAACCATGGAGTGAGTCCTCCCTTCACCCATTCTTCCTCCGTGAGAACCTCACACGGTTCTAAGGACAAATAATCCTCTCTAGACACCCTATCTTGGAGAATACAACTATGAGTCATCATCATGACGTCGCTAATGGACTCCGTGTATTGTCTTGACCAATGTATAAAATCTCCATCAACATCTTGATTGTAAAAATTAGGACCTAAGAACCCGCTAGAAGAATACATTTTAGCCTTCTCCTTGTCTTGAACAACTTCCACCAATGTATCCTCAAAATCCTCTTTAATTCCACCATTTTCCTCTTCATCCGACATTGGATCAATCTCCTCCCTAACCCAACCACCTAAAGGTGCAATAGAGACCTTGACTCTATTATCTACGGGACCATAGGTGATAGAAGGTTTGTGTCCTCCCCAATCTACTACGGCGTTAGACATCCTTAACCAAGGTCGTCCTAACAAGATGGGGAATGCATCCTTATTGTCGTGCATCTTAATCACTTGAAAGGTCACAATGTATTCTTCACCTCCCGTGCTAAGTCGACAATCCTTAATAATCCCCACCGGAACCACCGGACTTTGGTTAGCCATATTGATGACGAATGGCGACGGACCGGTCAAACGTAATCCCAATTTCCTCATAGTGTGCTCGGGTAGAATATTGAGACTACTTTCACCATCCACCAATACATGAGGAACCACCTTGTCCACTATCGTTACTTCAATCTCCACCGCCTTGACTTCCCGAGTTCTTCCTTGCATTTGGACCCTTGCCGACACTCCAGTCTTTGGCCTCTTGGCCCTCCTATTCACGGGCATCCCGTCCTTCAAAGTTTTCCTAGCTACCGGTGAAATTTCTAACAATTGGCCAAAGGTGATATCGGCCTTTAGTGAGCTAAGGTCGGCCCAAAGGTCGTATCCATCTACTCTATCGGCCTTAGGCCTTCTAACACTATCAAACTCCTCTACGGGAATGCCCGGACCTTCCCACTCTCCTACATCACCACCCTCTAAATCATGGATGACATTAGACCTCTCCCTCTCATTGGCAATTTCATTTTCTCTCTCTAATGCTTTAGTGGCCTTCCTAGCCTCTCTAGTTACATTCTCCAAATCCGAAAAATAAGGAATTTTCCCCAATGGATTTTCCTCTTCTTCCTCCTCCTCCTCTACTTCTAATGGTGCATTACCCCTCATTGCTCTAGTGGTAACGGCTAATGCCGGAGCCTTATGCACAATTTCCTCCTTAAGACTTTTTAACTCGTATGAAATGGAGTTAGCATGTGGAAGACATGAACCTTGACCATTTGTGGACATTTCTAAATTTACCGGAACGGTAGAAGAATCCATAAATCGGACATCTTGAGATGTAGACGGTCCCATTTGTTTAGGTGATTGTGTAACTTGCCCCGAAAGATTCGTATTCCCATCATAATAGAAGTTAGAAGGTTTAAGGGTATTATTACCTTCATTTTGTGAACCCCTCGTATTCTCTTGATCATTATAAACTTTTCCACTCGGGCTAGGACCTCCACCTCCCCCTAAATCATCCATGGTGTTTCGTGGTCCTCCTTCACTAGATTCTCTAGAGCTTACATTACTCTCTTCTCTAACCCTATTAGGTTCTTCCACTAATTCTTCATTCAATAGGGAAGGAATATCTCCTTTCTCTAGTCGAGTAGTGACCGGAGATACTTCTACCAATGGTTCACCCCTAAAGCCACCCTCTACACTAGTGCCTACCCTTTCTACCACTTCCTCTATATTAGAAGATCTTCGTTTAGTAACATTTTTCTTTAGTCCTAATGCTAACTTAGGTTTCTGGGACCTCGTGTATCCTTGCATCCATCATTCACCGTTCAACCCTCACATTGACCAACCAAAGCCTCACAAGTTCTCTCTTTAATATTTCCGCTTAGTTCGTGTGATCATTGTTTTGGAGGTGAGGAAATAGAGCCATACAATTTTCAATGAACAATCCCAATAGGGGATGGAAAGCTCATGTTAGTTTCAGGGTTAGTGCGAGTATCACCTCGTCACACCCCCTTACGCTCAACACTTGGAACAAGACTCTTCGTGAGGGGCTGACCATTCTTGGATACCGTGCTTGGAATCGAGGCTTCACCCTTCGATTCCTTGCACTATACGTCCAAGTTTGGAATTACCCTCTCCGTTCGTCACGACAAAGACAATTACAAAAATCCTTTTTTAATTTAATATTTTTTCAATTGGAAGAGATTTTGCTTACCTCAAGCTCTCGCTTCCTCCTATTTTGTTAGCTCTCTCCCCTCGATCGAATTGCTAAACATACAACACTCAAATAATTGTAATTTTAAAAAAACACTAAAACCCTTTAATTTAAAAACTTTAAACTCTCACAACCGAGTGAGTATTTAAAGTTTGAGATCCTAATTCTTTAATTATCCCTCTACCTCTTAATTTTCTAGTGCGGGTCCTATTAAGGTGATCTTCGTTATGCCATCCCAAGAAGGTTTAGTAGGCGCACCTTTGCCGTGCTCCTTCTTCAAATTGAAATTGCATGAAATAAATACTAAATTCAAACCATACCTCTCACGAGCGCTCCGTCCTTTAATCGATCTTCACGTTTCGCCTCTCCTACCGCCTTCCAAGACTTCCGTCGCCCGCTCTCCAAGCTCCAAGCTCCAAACTCGAAACTCCCGGCGGACGCACCATTTATGTCATCAAAAATCCTGCACCCTTCGATTTCGTCCTAGCCCGAGTGGAAAAGTTTATAATGATCAAGAGAATACGAGGGGTTCACAAAATGAAGGTAATAATACCCTTAAACCTTCTAACTTCTATTATGATGGGAATACGAATCTTTCGGGGCAAGTTACACAATCACCTAAACAAATGGGACCGTCTACATCTCAAGATGTCCGATTTATGGATTCTTCTACCGTTCCGGTAAATTTAGAAATGTCCACAAATGGTCAAGGTTCATGTCTTCCACATGCTAACTCCATTTCATACGAGTTAAAAAGTCTTAAGGAGGAAATTGTGCATAAGGCTCCGGCATTAGCCGTTACCACTAGAGCAATGAGGGGTAATGCACCATTAGAAGTAGAGGAGGAGGAGGAAGAAGAGGAAAATCCATTGGGGAAAATTCCTTATTTTTCGGATTTGGAGAATGTAACTAGAGAGGCTAGGAAGGCCACTAAAGCATTAGAGAGAGAAAATGAAATTGCCAATGAGAGGGAGAGGTCTAATGTCATCCATGATTTAGAGGGTGGTGATGTAGGAGAGTGGGAAGGTCCGGGCATTCCCGTAGAGGAGTTTGATAGTGTTAGAAGGCCTAAGGCCGATAGAGTAGATGGATACGACCTTTGGGCCGACCTTAGCTCACTAAAGGCCGATATCACCTTTGGCCAATTGTTAGAAATTTCACCGGTAGCTAGGAAAACTTTGAAGGACGGGATGCCCGTGAATAGGAGGGCCAAGAGGCCAAAGACTGGAGTGTCGGCAAGGGTCCAAATGCAAGGAAGAACTCGGGAAGTCAAGGCGGTGGAGATTGAAGTAACGATAGTGGACAAGGTGGTTCCTCATGTATTGGTGGATGGTGAAAGTAGTCTCAATATTCTACCCGAGCACACTATGAGGAAATTGGGATTACGTTTGACCGGTCCGTCGCCATTCGTCATCAATATGGCTAACCAAAGTCCGGTGGTTCCGGTGGGGATTATTAAGGATTGTCGACTTAGCACGGGAGGTGAAGAATACATTGTGACCTTTCAAGTGATTAAGATGCACGACAATAAGGATGCATTCCCCATCTTGTTAGGACGACCTTGGTTAAGGATGTCTAACGCCGTAGTAGATTGGGGAGGACACAAACCTTCTATCACCTATGGTCCCGTAGATAATAGAGTCAAGGTCTCTATTGCACCTTTAGGTGGTTGGGTTAGGGAGGAGATTGATCCAATGTCGGATGAAGAGGAAAATGGTGGAATTAAAGAGGATTTTGAGGATACATTGGTGGAAGTTGTTCAAGACAAGGAGAAGGCTAAAATGTATTCTTCTAGCGGGTTCTTAGGTCCTAATTTTTACAATCAAGATGTTGATGGAGATTTTATACATTGGTCAAGACAATACACGGAGTCCATTAGCGACGTCATGATGATGACTCATAGTTGTATTCTCCAAGATAGGGTGTCTAGAGAGGATTATTTGTCCTTAGAACCGTGTGAGGTTCTCACGGAGGAAGAATGGGTGAAGGGAGGACTCACTCCATGGTTAGATGATATTGAGTTGAGCGATGTGAGTTTGGTACATGTAGATGGGACTCAAGATGAGGAGGCCATGTTAGAACTCTCAAAATTAGAGCCCGCTTTGCATTTTAAAACTACTTCTACGGGCATTATAGCGGGTCATGATATCAAGAATTATCCTAATGTCCCCAACGATTGGTATAGAGATACCGAGGAGCAAACACGAGTGGTCGAAGAAGATTGGAAGTTTGTGGATGTCAAAATGAAGAATGGCAAGGTTAGACCAATGAAGATGGGCTCTAAACTCGATGACGAGGAGATCAAAGAGTATAGCGATTTGATAGATGAGTTTAGTGATACCTTTGCATGGTCATACGATGAACTCAAGGGGATTCCTAGAGAGATGGTTGAGCATCGTATTCCGTTAGTTCCGGGCTCTAAACCGGTGAGACAAAAAGAGAGAAGGATGAATCCTAGATTGCAATTATTAGTCAAAGCAGAATTAGAGAGGTTGTTGCAGGCTGGGTTTATAAAGCCGGTAGAGATTACGGATTGGGTTTCTCCTATGGTGTTAGTGAAAAAGAAAAATGGGAAGCTTAGAGTTTGTGTAGACTATGGGAAGCTCAATGATTGTACGCAAAAGGATCACTTTTCTTTGCCGTTCATTACCTTGTTGTTAGAGGAGGTAGGGGGTCATGAGAGGTACACATTTATAGATGGATACGCCGGCTACAACCAAGTAGCCATAGCGCTCGCGGATTTGCACAAGACGGCATTTACGACACCTTGGGGGACTTTCATATGGGTGGTGATGCCATTTGGTTTATGCAACGCACCGGCAACATTCCAACGACTAGTCATGTATATCTTTAGCGACTTGCTCTTCAAGTCCATGACGGTTTATATTGATGATTTTAGTACCCAATCTAGTACTAAAGAGCATGTGCATTGTGTGAGGGAGGCCTTGGTTAGGTGTAGGCAAATGCGGTTGGCATTAAACCCGGACAAGACATTTTTAGGGGTACAAAGGGGAGTTTTGTTGGGTTATGTTGTGAGTGAAAAGGGGAGAGAACCGGATCCGGACAAGATCGCGGTCATTGATGAGTTGGAAACTCCGAAAAATGCCAAGGGGATCTCTAAGTTGCTAGGACATGTGGGGTGGTATAGAGAGTTGATTCCGGATTTTGCAAAGATAGCGGTCCCTATCACTCATTTGCTCAAGAAGGATGTTAGATTTGTTTGGACGGATGAGTGCCAAAAGGCCTTTGTTGAGTTAAGGTCCAAATTGAGCACTTATCCTGTCTTAAGGCCCCCGGATTGGGAAAAGCCTTTTCATGTGTATTGTGATGCTAGCAACGTAGCGGTGGGTAGTGCCTTGTGTCAATCCACGGGAGAGAAGGGGAAGGATCTACCCGTAGCTTATGCTAGTAAGCAATTGACTTCCGCGGAGAGGAATTACTCCACTACGGAGAGAGAGTGTCTAGCCATGGTATTTTCGGTCAAGAAGTTTAGGCACTATCTTATTTGTAATCCGGTAGTGTTTTTTGTGGATCACATGGCCATTAAATATTTGGTCAACAAGCCGGAGTTGAGTGGAAGGTTGGCTAGGTGGGTCTTGTTACTCGAAGAGTTTGATTACACGGTGGAATATAAACCGGGCCGCGTGCATTTACAAGCCGACCACTTGTCTAGATTGTCGGAGGAGATGGGCACTACGCCAATAGATGATAGCCTCATGGATGATAGATTGTTTGTAGTCACGTCCACACCGGATTGGTATGCCGGAATTGTAGAGTTCTTGACCACTCAACAATTACCAACCGAATGGACGAAAGAGGAGAAAAGAAAGGTTAGAGTCAATAGTAGGCACTTTGCAGTGATAGGCAATAGATTGTTCATGAGAGGAGCGGACACCATCTTGAAAAGATGTGTATCGCAAGTAGAGGTTCCGGATATTCTAGAGGCTTGTCATGATAGTGCTTGTGGAGGGCATTTTTCTGGTCAACTTACCGGCCAGAAAATCCTTAGAGCAGGTTACTTTTGGCCTACATTGTTTCAGGATTCACACGACTATGTTAGAAGGTGTGATGCTTGCCAAAGGTACGCTCGAAATGACCTTAGGATGGAGATGCCATTGCACATTTCATTACCACTAGTTCCCTTTGAGAAATGGGGAATAGATTATGTAGGGGAGGTCCATCCCCACTCTTCGAGAGGGATGGCATACATTGTTGTAGCTACCGAGTACTTGACTAAATGGGCGGAAGCCAAGGCGGTAAAAACCGACACGGCCGCACATGCCGCCACATTCATGTATGAAAATATCATTACTAGGTTTGGAGTCCCAAAGATTCTAGTTAGTGATAGAGGTACACATTTTCTTAATGACCTCATTTCAGAGATGACTCAGAGGTTTAAGATCGACCATAGGAAGACTACTCCCTATCACCCTCAAACTAATGGTCAAACGGAGCGGGTGAACGGGATTCTAGTGGGCGTTTTACGCAAGACGGTCATCGACTCAAAGAGAGATTGGGACGTAAAGTTAAACGCGGCTTTGTGGGCTTATCGGACGACTTACAAAGTGACAACACAAGCTATTCCGTTTTCTTTGGTTTACGGTATTGAGGCTACACTCCCTATTGAATTTGAGGTGGAGTCATTGAGGGTTGCAATAGGGACACGCCTCAACGACAATGAGTCTTTGAGAAATAGGCTCGGGGATCTAGAGGAGTTGGATGAGAAGAGGCGGAGGGCCGCTCAACACATGGAAGCAATTCAAAGGCGAAGGAAGGTTATCTTTGACAAGGGTCACAAAAAGAGGGCATTAGAACGAGGAATGTTGGTTATGCTCCAAGATGGGAAGAAAAAAGATTTTCCGGGCAAATTTGATGCGGTTTGGTTAGGTCCTTACATTGTGGCGAATGCCTTTTCGAACAACTCGGTACAATTGGAGACACTCAAGGGACAAAGCTTCCCGACACGAACGGCCGGCAGTAGGTGCAAGCAATTCCACACATGAAGACACTTGACTTCAAGCAAGACATTCTAGGAGCCGGTCCCAGATGGTCGCCAATAATGTGAGCCCAAATTGATACTCACATGTGTTGTTAACACTTGTAAGACATTACAAGTGGTGTTTTGTTGATTTATGATTATTCACAAAAATATAAAAAGAATGAAGCTTGAAGAAAGCTAAGTTTGAAGCATTAGGCTTGTGTGGAGTGGACTTAAGTAGTATGAGGACATACCTTGGTAAAGTGTGGTAGGTAGAAAGCCAAGGTTAGTTAAATGTTTGAATTAGGATCTTTGTTGATCAATTGAGGGAGGAAGGCTTAGGAGATAAGATGAGAGCCTACAAAGTGGAAGGAGAGTTCGAAGGCTTATCGTGAGCCTTGTGGATGGGATGAGTCCCTACTTAGAAGGAGAAGGTTAAGGGGTTGTGATTGGAGGCTCTAATTCTCTCACCCTATCCTTACATCATGCCCTCTCTCCCTCTCAACTCACTATATGATCCCTCATTCTTCCTTCACTAATCCTCTCTTTCCTTCATGCTCCTTAAGCACCCCACGGGTTATAAGTGTGGGTGTGTGGGAAGCAAGATAGGAGCACATGTGTGTGCTTAGTTCTTAGGTAAAGAGCCAAGGCTATTTAGTCTTGAAGAGGGATTGACCTCTTGTTAGAAGTAGATTGTGTTTAAAGAATTTGGAGTTTGATTGTAAACTTCAACTTGTTGCATTGAGATTCATATTGAAGTGAGAGAGTTCAAACTTGTTTAAACTTGTGGCATTTAGAGTGACTAGATTGTACTAGGTGCATTACTTGTAGTGTTTTATTAGTTATGAACTTGAGCAGAACTTTATAGTGAGAGATTTGTCAATTATGGATGATCAAAGTGTTCAATGGGTATGAAAATTTGAGGGATTGTTTATTATAAAGTATGGGAGTTGTGGTAAAAATTTGAGAGCTTCAGTCATTGGGATGAAAGAGTTATTAAAAGTTGAAGGGGAGGGTGTCTAGGAACAAAGCAGCAAGGTTTGAAAATATGTATCTCTTAGAGGGTTATAGATATGGATACCAAAATTTGACACTACCTTTTGAACTTATATATCTATCTTGTGTCAAAATTTTAGATTGATTGAATGTAGGAGTTGGAAGTTATTAGAGTTTTAATGACCAGATGCTTTATCACAGCATTCATACTAAGTAGTTAGAGTTAGAATTTCATGCATAACTTTTGTATATGAACTTCGTTTGTGCCAAAATTTGGTGTGGAGATTTTTGATAAGGTACTTAACAAGTGTACCAAATTTCACTTGAAGAACATAAGTTGGGTGGGAGTTATACTATTCTGAAGTTTATAAGGAAGACATTGATAGAGATTTACATCAAGAAGAACTTAGAGAAGGAAGGGCAAGGATAAGTATATAAGTATTTTTTAATACTTGTATTTAAAGCCTATGTGCTCATGGAATCCACAAGCGAAGTGTCATGTACCAATACGGAATCAACCACGATGACATGTGATAGCACGGAATCAATAAGCGAAAACTCATGTAGTAGTGTGGAGTCGACGGCAAGGACTCGATTCACAAGAGGGATATCTTTGAAGGCATGCGTGGCCAAAACGGCCGGGTGGACATTAGAAAAGGCTAAGGATATAACCTTGCCCGACATTAAGGAATGTAAAACTACATAGTGTGGTGTTAATCAAGTTGTGTATATTCCAAGGGTAGATTGGAATTATATATTGGGTTACAAAGAGAGAAGTCTCTACATGTCATTATAAACTTTTCCACTCGGGCTAGGATGAAATCGAAGGGTGCAGGATTTTTGGTGACAGGGGCATATCAAGTTTGCGCTTGGTGGTGCCAAAGACCTCCTCTCCTTCGAGTTGGGGTTTGCGGGTGCACCAATGCTCTGCTCCAGGCATGTGCTCGAGGGCTGCAACAATTCTCTTGGCGTCACCGGATCGTTGTGCAGCACGAAGGCGGAGTTCTTCTTTTCCTGGACCAGTGCCAGACCGTTCACCCTTCAAGTAGGCGTAGTAGTTCATACATTGCATGAACGCCCTCACAAAATCATCCACGGTCGCAACATATAGGTAAGAGCCACGGTTTCCAGACTGCTGAAGCCATTTGTTATGGACTGTCTCAGAGAGGTTGCAAGATGGCATCTCTGCCAACTCAGAATTTGTGATATTCTGAGAGAAGTCAATAAAATGTAGTGAGTACGCTTTGCACAAAAACACGCTAAAAGCCAAAACTGACACCAAAAAACCAAAAAAAACCAAAAAAAACCAAAAACAATCCAAAAAAAAAGTTGACACCAAAAAGTGAAATAGAAAGTGGGTGGGTATTCACTAGTTGCATGAAACCACCCCATTCACGGTAACGAAAATGCCAAAATGCAAGCCATGTATCAAGGTCCTTGATTCCTTCCTCGGATGCAGCTCCAGAGGAAAGCCACCATGCCCGGATGGCAAGATAACGGGACTCGGACTGCTCGGGAGTCTTGGCATCCTTGTACTGCTTGCATAACAACTTGTGTTGCTGTTGGAGGTCGGGCTTGATGTGGGTGGCGGTGTGGCGCTCCATAGACACTGTCCAATGCAATAGACATGTCCTCTCGCGAGACTCCATAGGAACCTTGGGATCACCGCTGCCATAGATAATCCTAACTGCATTCCAATTGGCATGTGCACTGGCCGCCATGAACCCTTTGAAGTTAACTCTAGCAATGCCATGTCTGAGCATAACTTCATTGAGCCCATGCCAAAGAAGGCTCTGCGCCGTGACATCCTCAGACTGCATATCACATACTGCAATAGTCATAACCCGGCAGTAGGCCGAGTCATAGACATGGCAAGCCATGGTTGTCCACCCCTTGACACGTTTGACATGGTCAAACATGACCCAAACATCCTGCAAATCACCGTGTGGTTGAATTCTCCTGACAAGGTCAACTCCAGAGCCAGGGCCCACCTCGGACATCTTGAACACATAGACTTTCTCCAACAACTTTTCTTGGCCTGGGAATTTGTTTTCTTGCACATAGGGCCAACTGCTATGACCTCCGAGTCCGGTGATGCTATCAATGATCCCCCCTCGCCCAATGCGCTTGAAGGAAGTGACAGTGTTTCGAATACTCGGGTGCTGAGGTGTTGGTACCTGTCCATGACAAACTTCATGGACTCCAGGTCCATAACTTTATTGGGATCAGATCCCGTGTGTAGAAGATACTTGGCCAGGAACTCTTTACTTGCAGCCAATGCAATGGCAGAGTTGGTGGCGGTGGGAGTCCTCTCAACCTCTCTACCAATGAGATCATGATTTCGACCTTAGACTCTCTACAGACACCTTGCGAAACGGGGTGATGGTGATGACCCATATGGATGCATGCACGGGTCATGTCACCTCTGCCAAGAACATAGTACATCTTAGCCTGGCAAGTATCAAAACAATAGGGTGGTGTTTTACAGACCTTACAAACGAGAGATGACCCAGCTGGGGGATCAGCATCTGCGGTGAAGGGTGAGGCGGTACAGCCTTCCCATTCGGTCTCGTTGACGTCAGTGGCTCGATTGGGACGGTTGAGATAATCACATCCGGTTGTCTTTGTGAGATAGAAAAGGCAGCAAGAGTGGGCCCGTCAAAGAACTCACCATCCAACGGGTGGTCACAATGAGCTAGTCGGAAGGGAACAAGACTGCCGCAGCAGTAACATACCGTCGTCCACCGAATTACAACGGAAATCAGAACTAGGGTCTTGCACCACATACGAGGAATTCACTCAGCGCACAGGGTTGCAGCCACGATTTGGAGAGGGGGAGTGACTGGAGGGAAGGGCAGTGGTCGCCCAGTGGAGAGGTCTGAGGTGAGAGACAATTGTGAGCCAGCTTCAGAACCTCGCAAAGGCCTATTTTTTTGCTTTCTGGTCTTGGGGTTATCCTGATAGAGGTTTAATATGATGTTTTTGTTTGCTAATTGCTAGATTCTCAACTTTTGGGAGAGGGGCATGGTAGTTAGGGGTCTGATTTGAGGCAAGGGGGGGTATGTCGGATCCGACATGCCCTTGGGTCCATAACTCGGGACCTCACATTTGTTATAATTTTCAAATTTATGGAATTGGGCCGTGCCTGAGAGGGGCCTAATAAGAGGCAATGTAGGTTTAGTTTGTGACTTGTGGGATTGAGGCATGCTTGAAAGGGGTCTGATTTAACGCAATATATATAAGATTTTTGTGAAATGTTGGATTAGGGTATAGTTGAAAGGGGTCCGAAAAGAGGCCATGTAGGTTTACATGTTTGATTTCAGATAGTGGGATATGCTTGTGAGGGGTCTGATTAGAGGCCATAAAGGTTGAAATTTTCGGAATTTTAGGATTGGGGTCTTTGTCACCAAAAATCTTGCACCCTTCAATTTCGTCCTAGCCCGAGTGGAAAAGTTTATAATGACATGTAGAGACTTCTCTCTTTGTAACCCAATATATAATTCCAATCTACCCTTGGAATATACACAACTTGATTAACACCACACTATGTAGTTTTACATTCCTTAATGTCGGGCAAGGTTATATCCTTAGCCTTTTCTAATGTCCACCCGGCCGTTTTGGCCACGCATGCCTTCAAAGATATCCCTCTTGTGAATCGAGTCCTTGCCGTCGACTCCACACTACTACATGAGTTTTCGCTTATTGATTCCGTGCTATCACATGTCATCGTGGTTGATTCCGTATTGGTACATGACACTTCGCTTGTGGATTCCATGAGCACATAGGCTTTAAATACAAGTATTAAAAAATACTTATATACTTATCCTTGTCCTTCCTTCTCTAAGTTCTTCTTGATGTAAATCTCTATCAATGTCTTCCTTATAAACTTCAGAATAGTATAACTCCCACCCAACTTATGTTCTTCAAGTGAAATTTGGTACACTTGTTAAGTACCTTATCAAAAATCTCCACACCAAATTTTGGCACAAACGAAGTTCATATACAAAAGTTATGCATGAAATTCTAACTCTAACTACTTAGTATGAATGCTGTGATAAAGCATCTGGTCATTAAAATTCTAATAACTTCCAACTCCTACATCCAATCAATCTAAAATTTTGACACAAGATAGATATATAAGTTCAAAAGGTAGTGTCAAATTTTGGTATCCATATCTATAACCCTCTAAGAGATACATATTTTCAAACCTTGCTGCTTTGTTCCTAGACACCCTCCCCTTCAACTTTTAATAACTCTTTCATCCCAATGACTGAAGCTCTCAAATTTTTACCACAACTCCCATACTTTATAATAAACAATCCCTCAAATTTTCATACCCATTGAACACTTTGATCATCCATAATTGACAAATCTCTCACTATAAAGTTCTGCTCAAGTTCATAACTAATAAAACACTACAAGTAATGCACCTAGTACAATCTAGTCACTCTAAATGCCACAAGTTTAAACAAGTTTGAACTCTCTCACTTCAATATGAATCTCAATGCAACAAGTTGAAATTTACAATCAAACTCCAAATTCCTTAAATCCAATCTACTTCTAACAAGAGGTCAATCCCTCTTCAAGGCTAAATAGCCTTGGCTCTTTACCTAAGAACTAAGCACACACATGTGCTCCTATCTTGCTTCCCACACACCCACACTTATAACCCGTGGGGTGCTTAAGGAGCACGAAGAAAAGAAAGGATGAATGAGGGAAGAATGAGGGATTATATAGCCAGTTGAGAGGGAGAGAGGGCATGAGGTAAGGATAGGGTGAGAGGATTAGAGCCTCCAATCACAACCCCTTAACCTTCTCCTTCTAAGTAGGGACTCATCCCATTCACAAGGCTCTCGATAAGCCTTCGAAATCTCCTCCTACTTTGTAGGCTCTCATCTAATCTCCTAAGCCTTCCTCCCTCAAATGATCAACAAAGATCCTAATTCAAACATTTAACTAACCTTGGCTTTCTACCTACCACACTTTACCAAGGTATGTCCTCATACTACTTAAGTCCACTCCACACAAGCCTAATGCTTCAAACTTAACTTTCTTCAAGCTTCATTCTTTTAATATTTTTGTGAATAATCATAAATCAACAAAACACTACTTGTAATGTTTTACAAGTGTTAACAACACATGTGGACATCAATTTGGGCTCACAGTCTTGTAGGTAGAGGTCTGATTTGAGGCGAGGGGGGGGTGTCGGATCCGACAGGCCCTTGGGTTCCTAACTGGGGACCTCACATTTGGTATGAATTTCAAGTTTTTGGGAGTGGGGAGTACCTGAGAGGGGCCCAATAAGCGGCAATGTAGGTTTAGTCTGTGACTTGTGCGATTGAGGCATGCATGTGAGGGGTCTGATTTGAAGCCAGTTGGTTTTGATTTTTGAGAATATTTGGATTTGGTCATGCTTGAAAGGGGCTAAAAAGAGGCCATTTAGGCTTAGGTTTTTGATTTCAGGTAGTGGGGTATGGTTGTAAGAGGTCTGATTTGAGGCCATTTATGTTTGATTTTTGAGAATATTTTGATTTGGTGATGCTTGAAAGGGGTTAATGAGAGGCCATGTAGGCTTAGTTTGTTGATTTCAGGTAGTGGGGAATGCATGTGAGGGGTCTGATTTGAGGCCATTTAGCTTTGATTTTTGAGAATATTTGGATTTGGTCATGCTTGAAAGGGGCTAATAAGAGGCCATGTAGGCTTAGTTTGTTGATTTTAGGTAGGGGGAATGCATGTGAGGGGTCTGATTTGAGGCCATTTAGCTTTGATTTTTGAGAATATTTGGATTTGGACATTCTTGACAGGGGCTAATAAGATGCCATGTAGGATTAGTTTGTTGATTTCAGGTAGTGGGGTATGGTTGTAAGAGGTATGATTTGAGGCCATTTATGTTTGATTTTTGAGAATATTTTGATTTGGTGATGCTTGGAAGGGGCTAATAAAACTCCATGTAGGCTTAGTTTGTTGATTTCAGGTAGTGGGGTATGCTTGTGAAGGGTCTGATTTGAGGCCATTTAGGTTGAAATTTCGGGAATTTTAGGATTGTGGTCTTGTAGGTAGAGGTCTGATTTGAGGCAAGGGGGGGTGTCGGATCCGACAGGCCCTTTGGTTCAGAATTGGGGACCTCACATTTGGTATAAAATCATATTTTTGAGATTGGGGAGTGCCTGAGAGGGGCCTAGTAAGAGGCCATGTCGGTTTAGATTTTTGAATTCAAGTAGTGGGGTATGCTTATGAGGGCTCTGATTTGAGGCCATTTAGGTTGAAATTTTGGGAATTTTAGGAATGGGGTCTTGTAGGTAGAGGTCTGATTTGAGGCAAGGGGGGGGGTGTCGGATCCGACAGGCCCTTTGGTTCAGAACTGGGCTCCTCACATGGGCATGGTGGATCCGGGTCGTTGATCCACCAAGGCCCATCCAAGGGCCTTAGTGGTCCTAGGTGGCGGGGGGCGGGGGGTGGTGCTTGCCACCAAGGTGGGTGGGGGCGGGGGTGGTGTTTGCCATCAAGGCGGGGTGGGGCCGTGGGCCTCATGTCTTTTTTTGGGGAGGCCAGCTTTAGGGTCTTGTCGGGGCTAGGTGGCTAAGCGGGCTCGGTGGCTAGGCGGATTAGGCAGCTAAGTAGGCTAGTTATTTAGTAAGTGGGGCTAACTAGGTAGGCGGATTAAGCAACTAGTTATTTAGTAAGTGGGCCTAGCCACCTAGTAAGTAAGCCTAACCAACTGGTTATTTAGTAAGTGGGCCTAGCGACCTAGTAAGTAAGCCTAACCAACTAGTTATTTCGTAAGTGGGCCTAGCCACCTATTAAGTAAGCCTAACCAACTACACTGTTTTTTGCATTTAGTGTTGTAAACAGTAATTACGAACCACAACACTAAATGCCATGTTTCAGATTTTTACATGTCCACAATTAGTGTTATAATACTTTTTATTTTTTGTGTTTTGTTGCCACATGGTTACACCATCTCCACTACTAGAAGGTGGCAGCATAAGAAACACTATTTGTCGAGTGGTTGGTCAAGAATGTTGTAAGTAAATGAGTAGTAACAACATTAAATGCCACACAACACTAAATGCAAAAAACAGTGTAGTTATTTAGTAAGTAGGCCGAGTCACTTAGAAAATAAGCCTACCTAGCTGCCTAATCCGCCTAGCCACCGAGCCCGCTTAGCCACCTAGCCCCGACAAGACCCTAAAGCTGGCCTCCCCGAAAAAAGACATGAGGCCCACGGCCCCACCCCGCCTTGGTGGCAAACACCACCCCCGCCCCCACCCACCTTGGTGGCAAGCACCACCCCCCGCCCCCCACCACCTAGGACCACTAAGGCCCTTGGATGGGCCTTGGTGGATCAACGGCCCGGATCCACCATGCCCGCGACCACACAAGGCCCGTTCACAACGCCTCAGTGACGCGGGGGGGGGGTGTCGGATCCGACAGGCCCTTTGGTTCAAAACTGGGGACCTCACATTAAGTATAAATTTCAGATTTTTGAGATTGGGGAGTGCCTGAGAGGGGCCTAGTAAGATGCCATGTAGGTTTAGATTTCTGAATTCAAGTACTGGGGTATGCTTATGAAGGCTCTGATTTGAGGCCATTTAGGTTGAAATTTTGGGAATTTTAGGATTGGGGTCTTGTAGTTAGAGGTCTGATTTGAGGCAAGGGGGGGGGTGTCGGATCCAACATGCCCTTTGATCCAGAACTGGGGACCTCACATTTGGTATAAATTTCAGATTTTTGAGATTGGGGAGTGCCTAAGAGAGGCCTAGTAAGATGCCATGTAGGTTTAGATTTCTGAATTCAAGTAGTGGGGTATGCTTATGAAGGCTATGATTTGAGGCCATTTAGGTTGAAATTTTGGGAATTTTAGGATTGGGGTCTTGTAGGTAGAGGTCTGATTTGAGGCAAGGGGGGGGTGTCGGATCCGACAGGCCCTTTGGTTTAGAACTGGGCTCCTCACATTTGGTATAAATATCATATTTTTGAGATTGGGGAGTGCCTAAGAGGGGCCTAGTAAGAGGCCATGTCGGTTTAGATTTCTGAATTCCAGTAGTGGGGTATGCTTATGAAGGCTCTGATTTGAGGCCATTTAGGTTGAAATTTTGGGAATTTTAGGATTGGGGTCTTGTAGTTAGAGGTCTGATTTGAGGCAAGGGGGGGGGTGTCGGATCCGACAGGACCTTTGATCCAGAATTGGGGACCTCACATTTGGTATAAATTTCAGATTTTTGAGATTGGGGAGTGCCTGAGAGGGGTCCGATTTGTCTCCATATAGGCTTAGGATTGTGATTTCTGGGATTGGGGCATCCTTGTAAGGGTCCCGATGTGAGGCCATGTAGGTGTAGACTTTTGATTTCTGAACGTGGGGTATGCTTCTAAAGGGTCCGAGAAGATGCCATAAAGCTTTATTTTTTTGATTTCTAAATTTAAGGCAGGCTTGCTAGAGGTTTCAGTTGGGGGAAGGGGGGTCTGTCTGATCCGACATGCCCTTGGGTTGAAAGCTCGGGACCTCACAAATGTTTTAATTTTTGCATTTTTAATATATGGGCGTGTCAGTAATGGGTCTGATGTGAGGCCATTGAGGTTTATTTCTGCGAATTCTGGGATTATTGTATGGTAGTAAGGGGTCTGATTTGAAGCAAAGGGGAACTGTCGGATCCGACAGGCCCCTTTGTTGATAGATCGGGACCTCACATATATATTAATTTTCTGATTATTGGCTATTTGGCGTACCTTTTAGGGGTCCGAAAAGAGGTCTTCTAGCTATATTTTTTGATTTCTAAGATAGGGGCAGGCTTTGTAAGGGGTCTGATTTGAGGCAAGGGGGGGATGTCGGATCCGACAGGCCCTTGGGCTCACATCTCGGGACCTCACAATTGTTATAATTTTGTGCATTTTTTAGATTTGGCCGAGCCTCTATGGGGCCTAATATGGGGCCATGTAGGCTTAGGATTGTGATTTGTGGGATTGAGGCATGCTTGTGAGGGGTCCAATTTGAGGCCATATAGCTTTGATTTTTGATTTCTGGGATTCGGGCACTCTTGTAAGGGGTCTGATTTAAGGCCATATAGCTTCAATTTTTGAGAATTCTCGGAGTGGGGTATGCTTATTAGGGGTTAATTGGCGGCCATGTAGGTTTAGATTTCTGAATTCTTGTAGAGGGGCATGCTTGTAAGGGGTAGTTAGGGGTCTGATTTGAGGCAAGGGGGGGGATGTCGGATCCGACAGGCGCTTGGGCTCACATGTCGGGACCTCACAATTGTTATAATTTTGTGATTTTTGAGATTTGGCCGAGCCTCTATGTGGCCTAATATGGGGCCATGTAGGCTTAGGATTGTGATTTGTGGGATTGAGGCATGCTTGTGAGGGGTCCAATTTGAGGCCATATAGCTTTGATTTTTGATTTCTGGGATTCGGGCACTCTTGTAAGGGGTCTGATTTAAGGCCATATAGCTTCAATTTTTGAGAATTCTCGGAGTGGGGTATGCTTATTAGGGGTCTAATTGGCGGCCATGTAGGTTTAGATTTCTGAATTCTGGTAGAGGGGCATGCTTGTAAGGGGTAGTTAGGGGTTTGATTTGAGGCAAGGGGGGGGATGTCGGATCCGATAGGCGCTTGGGCTCACATGTCGGGACCTCACAATTGTTATAATTTTGTGATTTTTGAGATTTGGCCGAGCCTCTATGTGGCTTAATATGGGGCCATGTAGGCTTAGGATTGTGATTTGTGGGATTGAGGCATGCTTGTAAGGTGTCCAATTTGAGGCCATATAGCTTTGATTTTTGATTTCTGGGATTCGGGCACTCTTGTAAGGGTTCTGATTTAAGGCCATATAGCTTCAATTTTTGAGAATTCTCGGAGTGGGGTATGCTCAGGGTTGTCTATTGTGTCGTGACGGAGGCTTATCCCGGCATAATGTCGTGCCGTCACGACACGTATCCGTCACGACATTATGCCGGATTATGCCGGATGCTGTCTTTATCCTGCCGGACTTGAATTTTACCGATTTTTTTGTGTAATTACATTACCCAATTTCGGACACGTAGGATTTACATTGTCCACGTGTGACGACATGTCAGCAAAGTAAAGGGAAAGTGGGGAAAATTCTACTAGCGCCCGTCCGCCCCCCCGTCCGCCCCCGTTCCCAATCCCCGTTCCCACCCGTCCGCCCTCGTTCCCAATCCCCGTTCCACCCCGTCCGCTCCCGTTCCCAACCTCCGTCTGCCCACGTCCCCCGCCCCGCTCCCAACCCGTCCGCTCCCCCGTCCGCCCCCCCCGTCCGCTCCCCCCCCCTCCGTCCGCTCCCCCGTCCGCCCCCCCTCCATCCGCTCCCCCGTCCGCCCCCCCCGTCCGCTCCCCCGTCCGCCCCCCCGTCCGCTCCCCCCCCCTCCGTCCGCTCCCCCGTCCGCTCCCCCCCCCTCCGTCCGCTCCCCCGTCCGCACCCCCGTCCGCTCCCACCCCTTCCGTCCGCTCCCCCGTCCGATTCGAACACTATAAATTGAGGGTGCAAGGTGCCATTTTTGCCTCTACTGACATAGTGTGTCTCAAGTCTTTTGATTCTCCTTTGAGGAGTGAGGATTGAATGCGTGAGACCCGAATGCAGAGTATACTTTGTCCAATCTAGTGTCTGTGAATTAGGGTTGCCCTCGTGGCACTCTTGAACAGGACCTAGTATGCGATCAAAGTGACTTGCTCTAACTTGTTTGTATTTGCAGGTTTTGTTGAAGTCATGCCACGCCGAAACGATGCATGGGATCATTGGTACGAGGATAAGGGGAGGGTTCCCGGTAAATCACAAAGGCAGGTTAAATGTAGGTTTTGCCCGTTCGTCATATCTTACCGAGGAGATAGAATGTTGGCCCACCTTGGTTATAGACCTCATGTAGGGGGTGCTTCTGATGTTTCCACATGTAGGATGGTACCCCCGCATATTAGGGCCTTGTTTGAACATTGCGGAGGCATTGTGCCCTTACATGTAGGCATTGTAAATGAGGACTCTCTGGTGGCAGATATTGTACCTCTGGAGCCTATTATAGCGGACTCCGTAATTAGTGAAACAGAGCCTTTGCTTATGTCCCAAACCACTCAACATTCTGATGTTGTGATATATGGCACTCCTCCTCGTGAACTACGTCAACTCAACATAACGGAGGGGTCCAATGTGTCAACAAAACAACTCCTCGATAGAGCATGGGCAACGGCTTTTTATGAAGCTAACATTCCTTTCAACATTGTGAGACATCCTGCATTTGTTCATGCTGTGCGTGAAACTGCCCGTCATCGAATGCCAGCCTACACACCACCATCGTACAATGCCATCCGTACGAAGTTGTTAACTGATATAAAGGTTGACCTAGATAGGCAAGTGAAGGAGAAGCTGGGGAATTCCGTTGAAAAATACGGTGTTACAATATGTTGTGATGGATGGGACAACGTGCAAAACCGACCTCTCCTAAACGTTCTTCAATGTGGCACAAAGGGAGACGTTTTCTTGGGTACCATTGACACCACGGGAAATCACAAGGATCATGTCTACGTTGCTGCTCAAATTCAACCATTTGTGGAAAAGGTTGGTCGACATAATGTGGTCCAAGTTTGCACCGACAATGCCCCAGTTATGGCCTCCGCTGCTCGCGACTTGATTCGAGCAAATCCCGATCTATATTTTCAAGGATGTGCTGCACATTGCCTAGATCTCCTCTTAGAAGATTGGGGGAAGGAGGAATGGGTGAAAAAATTGGTAAAAAAATCCCGCCATATTTGTGTATTTGTTAAAAACCATCATGCTTCTCAAGCTATATTCCGGAGGTTGTCACCAAATCTCTCACTCCGCCTACCTGTAGAGACCCGTTTTGCTACGAACTTCATCATGATTGAACGTCTTCTCCAAGTACGCAATGCTTTGGAAAGAATGGTGGTTGATGAGGATTGGATCACTCTAATGCGTGATATGAGGAGGAGATCTGGCACCTCTTACATGAAGGGCTCTGTTGTGCGAAGCTTTATACGTTCTGATGGATTCTGGAACACGTGCGAAAATTTCTTGTATATGGTGATCCCGGTTGTTAAAGCTCTTCGTGTATTTGACGGCAAGGCGCCTGCAATGGGAATGGCTTGGAGGGTCATGCATGATTTACAAACCCATATTCGTGGATTCAGTAAACCTCCATTTCGCTTAAGCCCTGAGCTTGCTGCAAATGCTATGGTAACGTTTCAAAATAGATGGAGGTTGATGTTGAATGATCTACACTGGGCTGGAGCGATGTTAAATCCGCTTCTACGTGGTTGGGCCCCACTCCATGAGGATGACAATTCGAGGACAATCCTAAATCGAGTTCTTCGCAGGCTTGCTCAAGATGAGGACACTTATGTCCAAATCCTCCACCAGTACCAAGATTTTCTTGAAAATCGAGGGCCTTTTGCTGATTCTACTGACCCGAGCGTGCATGCCGCACCTCTCCATGAATGGTGGGATGCAATGGGAGGTGGAGCTAAAGCCCTCCAAACAATAGCAAGACGTATCCTTGCACAAGTATGTTCCGCATCCGCATGTGAACGCAATTGGAGCATGTACTCATACGTTCACAACAAGAGTTGCAATCGCTTGAAGCATAGTCGTGCTGAGGACCTCGTCTACATATATACCAATAGTAGGCTCATTCGACATCGGAGGGGCCCAAGACCTGCTCAATGGTACGAATTGAATGAGGTCCATTCTGACGATGACCTTGACGAAGAAGATGACAACGAAGATGACGTGGATCCAACTGATAGGGCTGGAAATGATGAAGACAACAATGTTGATGACATCGACTTTGATTTGGATGACCTCGATTCCGAGAATCATGGTTCAGAAGATGAGGATGACAATGGTAGTGATGGAAACCTTGGGGTGTTTGAGTTTGATGAACCGGATGTCCCCCAACATAACGACGGAATGCATGACGATCATGAGGGGTCTATTGGAAGACCGCATGTTGAAACTCTCCACACTGGAGAAGGGTTTCCATCTGACCATAATGTTGCTATGGGGGCAAGTGAGAATATGGGAATTGAAGTAGATTCCTTGCAACATCGGAGCGATTCTCTTTCATTTGGTGAAGGCGACAATGTACTACCCGTAAATGAGCCAACGCACGTTCAACATGATCCACTTCCAACCCGAGTACATTCTGAATCCATGGATGCCTCCCTCATATCCAACCATCGTATAGAAGATCCAACGCCCAATGTTCCTGAAATGTCTACAACTCGATTCCGTGCTCTTCAAAGGATTGCATCCACCTCTACGGTGCAATTGCATGCACAAGGTCAACATCGTCCTCTCACTCGAAGTATTGCCAGTACTTCTAGATTGGGTGTTTCACGTGCAACTGCGGTGGGTGCTACTTTGGTTGCTATGCACAATGTTTCAAGAAATGTTACTATAGAGGCGCCACGTCGTCCTTCTGTACGACGACATGTTGTTGAGAACATACCAATTGCAATTCCACCCGCGTCTGTTTCACTTCCACACAGTCAATCCAATGGAAGAGGTGGTCTTGGAGTTGGAGGCGGAAGTACAACGGGGGATGCTTTTATAGATGGAAGTAGAGATGAAGTGCACTCAAGTCGTGGTACGGGTGGAGGGCGCCAGAGAACTACGAGAGGTGTCAAACGTACTAGGAAGAGGTATCAGGGACGATCGCTTCCGTTTACTGCTGAAGACTACAATGAAGATGAGGGTAGACCACATCTAGATGAAAATGGCATACAGGATGCAGATGGCTCCCGGCCGACCAAGAGGATAATTTTCTCACAACGTGACCGAGAGTTGCATCTTCGAAGCGCGACTCCCCAAACGGATGATGATTTCAGCACAGACGAGTCTGAAGAGGACCCAAGATGTGTCGAAGCAAATGATCCTACAGTACGGATTCGAACGTAATGGTTTTGCACAAATGTGTTCTTTCGGTGCTCCCACGTACTCCCATAATTTATTACTTCCGTCAAAATTGATACAAGTTACAACCTTAGGGCCTTCGGTAAGACATTTAGACCACAAAGCGAACGTTACGTTCGAAGTTGTATCATTTTATTATAGTAATAAAATTATTTATTGCATGTTTTTTAAAATTATTTATTGCATATTTATATAATTATATCTTTATGTGGTATTCAATATTGACTATGTAGTCAATAGTACTTTTGGTTAGACTATCATATGAATTACAAATATTCAAGTGAGTTTTTAAAAGTTTCGAATAACATTAAAACATGTGACATCCATATGCTATCTTTTACACGATCTTAGAAATGACAACTTGTCGGTAACTCCTCTTTATATTACATATTCTTTGAACATGAAATATGTTCAATGTGTACAAAGTCTTCCTCCGTTCCTATACAACTTTCTAAACATGCTACAAAAATGCCTAATCCGAATCTGAATCGAGGTCTATTGCAGCTGAAGTAGATCCTCGTCGTGCTCGTGATGATTCCCCGGCTTCCATCATTCGCGTGGTTTCACGGGTGAGATATGGACGACTTCCAGGAGACAGTGGAGTGGCATTACGTGGTCTAGGCCCCCCATTTAGCCATCTCAATACCGCATCATCCGTAACTCTATTCAAGAGTGCTTCAACTGCCTCCAACTGCGTTCTGTGTTTGTGGTACGACTGCTCTAAGTGCGCTTCAAAATGGGAATCCCGTTCCATGGGCATCTCATGTGCATCTTCTTCCAACTCATGCTCCGATATTGATAGTTCACCACTTGCATTGTAAAAAGGAGTTTGAATGCCTCTCCGTAATTGCATGGTTGTCGCATCCCAATGCCAACCAAAAGTTTGGTACAAAAATCTTTTCATGCCATGGTTTGGGGGCTTGTTGGGAAACAACTCGTCTGCAACATACAAAATTTGACGTGGATTTTGTGTCCATTCGCCATCTTTGTTATCGTTCCAAAGTTCAACCGTTGCACGATTGAATAACCAATTCCACTCAACAGAAGTCCCATCAAACTCGCAAAGGTTGAAGGGATAGTCCGTTGGCCTTACCACCCAGTCCTTAGGCATGTAATCCCGAAGGCCAAATTGGAGGTACAAACGAGGGTGGAAGGGTGATCTGCAATGGGGACATTGCCGTCTCCTGATCATTGTCACTATCAGACATTGTGGATGGAATTGGCCCCCACACGATCCAACTTGAAAGCATCCCTCTGGGCCAAATGGACTGCCGCAAATCCCACACACGGATCCGTCGAAGACCATTGGATGTGGACCCGGCCATAACAACTCACCCCTCATGCTGTATGGATATTCATGCACTTGGGTCACATCCCAATGGTGATCGGAGTCGATCAGTTGCCGCCAATCCAAGCTCCCGTTAGGCAATTTCAAGTCATCCTCATCATCCCACCTACTAGGGTACATATGTTCTTGATCTGGCCATGACGTGAGCATCAAGTTCCGCAATCTATGATTGCGGTTCCATTCTCGCTGGATGCTCTCAAATTCAGCTTCATATTGACGAGCCTTGGCCATAGAAAGCAATGTCCATGTCCTCATATTGGTTCGCTCCACGTTCGCATCCGATAGAAATTTCCTCAACCTTGCATTCTGCTCCTCCAGTGTGCCAATCTTGGATTCGTGATCGACAACCACTTCATTGACCACTTGAAGTTGTTGTTGCATGTCCACCACCTCCTTTTGCAAAGCCTCCATCTTTCCTTGCATTACTTCATTCCTCGTACATACGTCCGCTGCTTGTGACTTTGCAATCATGGCCTCCTGTAAAGTTGTATCCCTCTCTGCTTCCAAAGACTGGATGTTAATTGGTGTACTACTTGAACTGGCAGCCTCCCCCATCGTAAGTGTTGCAAGTCGATTTTCCAGCTCGAGAATCCTTGCTTTATACTCACGAATTTCCTCGGCATGTTGCTGGCGCAATGCCTCCATTCTGCTCTCCATCATGTCCGCACCAAGTTGACGAGGGTTTACCTCGTTTAGGGCCTCGTTAACCACCTGGTTAACCAGCTCGTTAACCACATCGACATTTACCTCCATGCCCTCCTCATCCATATGCTCAAACGCCTCCTCGATGGCCATCTCCACGTCATTGGCTGGTCGTTTGCGAGTACGTGGTTTTTTTGGTTCCCGACCTTCTGGAATTGGTGCCCCAGGCTCATCCACTAGTTTAGGATTCTTCCTGAACCACTCCGGAACGGGAGTGTATGGAATATCCGGAACTGTGCATTTAGTGAATGCAATTCCAATACCCCCAAATTTTTGATCATGCAGAGCACCCAAACTTGACCAATCCACCCTAACTCGCAACACGTGCTCCGCATACATCATACACGCCACCGACTTTGGAATTGCACTCTTGGGCCATCTATCCAAATTGGAGATACTTCTAAGTATCGTTAGGAATCTCCATTTTGCCTCCACGTCTTCAAGCTGCGTATAGCTCGCATTGACGGCCTTGCAATGTCGCTCGTGACAATGTCTTGGCCACAACCGATCAAAGTGAGGGAAGCCCACGTACTGCATTGCAGTCTTCGCTGACCACGGTTGTGGTACATTCTCCCAACCTACCCTGGCTTTTTGGGAGGGATCATCGTAAACATTCCACTCCAAATCAGCGGCCTTGCGTCCATGTCCTCTGGAACACCCAGAACTAGATCCTCCACTTGCACTTGCCATGTCTCCAGTTCCTCCACTTGCCATGTCTGAAAATTGGAATTTCTAATTCTAATTCCACCCAAATTGGAGTTTCTAATTCTAATCTAGAACTCTACTTTTTAAAATACTAATTGCACTTCATAATAGTGCTACAAAATATCCAAGCATACACTTCAAAATAGTGTTGCTGTGGAATTAGTTCAAAAATGTCCCTAAAAATTAAAGTTCAACTATTCGGCACACCCTTCGAGCACCCCGCTACCGGCGCTCACGCAGAGGCCAGTTGACTGGGCGCGTCACAAGGAATATGCCAAATAACGGCCACGTGGATCTACCAAAACCTGCCACAACCTGCCAAAAGTAGTGTAAAAGGATCCCAAAAAAGGGATCCTTAACTCCTCCGAGAGCCCCGCTACCCCGCACTCTGTGTTAGAGGAGGGTTGTCTGGGCGCCCAGAAGGAGTGGAGTAAGGTATGTAAGTGGTCCCCTCCACTTATATACCCCCGTCCGCCCCTCCATCCGCTCCCGCGTCCCCACCCGTTCGCACCCGTTCGCATCCGTCCGCACCCGTTCCCGCCCGTCCGCCCCAGAGTCCCCCCCCGTCCGCACCCGTTCCCTCCCGTCCGCCCCTAGCGTTCCCCCCCGTCCGCTCCCACGCTCCCCTCCGTACGCTCCTCTCCATACGCTCCAGCGTTCCCATCCCGTCCGCTCCTCGTTCCCATCCCGTCCGCTCATCGTTCCCACCCGTCCGCTCCTCGTTCCCACACGTCCGCTCCTCGTTCCCACACGTCCGCTCCTCGTTCCCATCCCGTCCGCTCCTCGTTCCCACCCATCCGCTCCTTGTTACCCACCCGTCCGCCCCGCGTTCCCTCCCGTCCGCGCCACCGTTCCCCTGCCGTCCGCTCCGCGTTCCCCTGCCGTCAGTTCCCCCCGTTCGCCCCCTGTTCCCCTCCCGTCCGCTCCATGTTCGCGGACGGGAGGGAACGCGGGGCGGACGGGTGGGGAACGCTGAGCGGACGGTGGGGAACGAGGAGCGGACGGAGGGAACTCGGGGCGGACGGGTGGGGAACGCTGAGCGGACGGGTGGGAACGAGGAGCGGACGGTGGGGAACAAGGAGCGGACGGAGGGAACTCGGGGCGGACGGGTGGGGAACGCTGAGCGGACGGATGGGAACGAGGAGCGGACGGTGGGGAACGAGGCGCGGACGGAGGGAACGTGGCGCGGAAGGGATGGGAACGGGGCGGACGGGTGGGGAACGTGGACCGGACGGGGGGGAACGGATGAAAGATGGAACGATTAGCGGACGGGTGGGGAGCGCGGAGCGGACGGGAGGGAACGGGGCGGCAAGGGAACAGCGTAGAATTGCGACCACATATGAATTGGACTTCATATGAATTTTTTAGAGCCAAAAAACGGACACTATAGTCACCATCTATAAATGTTAACCCTTGGGAGTGGATCAAAGTGCGATTGAGCAGCCCAACTTTGTTGAGAGTCCAAAGAAATGAACCCTAAATAGCCAATAAAATATAGTAAGGGTAGCCTTAGTTGGGCATAGTGTGAAGCCTCCAAAGGCCAAGCCCAAAAGTCCAAACTCAAAGGAGCATGCCACTTTATTACTTGCTCAAAATAACCCCTCCAATCTAACGGCCAAGATCTTGTCAATGATTGATTATTATAATGAAAAAAATGTAGGCATCGAAAAAAAAAGCAGGTGGGTTCGTTGGAAAGCTAGGAACCTAAACCCTCAAACCATGTATGGAAACACTTCTACATGAGTGTGAGAACAAATCAATGGCACATATGTGGTAGTAATTTGGAATGACGTAGGGTTTAGGGTTTAGGGGTTTAGGGTTTAGGGTTTATGAACCACTAAGGTTGAAGCACAAATTAATGATTTATTGAAGGAAAGTGCATTCGGATGGGTGACATCGGTTATGAAACCATATGAACCACTAAGGTTGAAGCACAAATTAATGATTTATTGAAGGAAAGTGCATTCGGATGGGTGACATCGGTTATGAAACCATATGAACCACTAAGGTTGAAGCACAAATTAATGATTTATTGAAGGAAAGTGCATTCGGATGGGTGACATCGGTTATGAAACCATATGAACCACTAAGGTTGAAGCACAAATTAATGATTTATTGAAGGAAAGTGCATTCGGATGGGTGACATCGGTTATGAAACCATATGAACCACTAAGGTTGAAGCACAAATTAATGATTTATTGAAGGAAAGTGCATTCGGATGGGTGACATCGGTTATGAAACCATATGAACCACTAAGGTTGAAGCACAAATTAATGATTTGTTGAAGGAAAGTGCATTCGGATGGGTGACATCGGTTATGAAACCATATGAACCACTAAGGTTGAAGCACAAATTAATGATTTGTTGAAGGAAAGTGCATTCGGATGGGTGACATCGGTTATGAAACCATATGAACCACTAAGGTTGAAGCACAAATTAATGATTTGTTGAAGGAAAGTGCATTCGGATGGGTGACATCGGTTATGAAACCATATGAACCACTAAGGTTGAAGCACAAATTAATGATTTGTTGAAGGAAAGTGCATTCGGATGGGTGACATCGGTTATGAAACCATATGAACCACTAAGGTTGAAGCACAAATTAATGATTTATTGAAGGAAAGTGCATTCGGATGGGTGACATCGGTTATGAAACCATATGAACCACTAAGGTTGAAGCACAAATTAATGATTTGTTGAAGGAAAGTGCATTCGGATGGGTGACATCGGTTATGAAACCATATGAACCACTAAGGTTGAAGCACAAATTAATGATTTGTTGAAGGAAAGTGCATTCGGATGGGTGACATCGGTTATGAAACCATATGAACCACTAAGGTTGAAGCACAAATTAATGATTTGTTGAAGGAAAGTGCATTCGGATGGGTGACATCGGTTATGAAACCATATGAACCACTAAGGTTGAAGCACAAATTAATGATTTGTTGAATGAGTGGATAACTAATCAAATATGGAAAATTCAAAGAGGTATCAAAGAGGTTTCCGATGCGGATGTCGGAAGATTTTTTCAAAAGTGTACATTTTTAACCTAACCAACTTTATTTTTATTCCGATTGCGTTGACTTTATCTTACTAACGAGAATTGGATCCTCTACATATTGGATTACATCAATTATTGGTCATGGTCATCAAGTCCTTAGAGGTCAATATATAAGTAGATCATTGAGACTCATACATATAACGAAGGTAGAGTATCATGGATAGGATGGGAAAGGGGAGAGTCATGTTTGAGGGTGTAGAATGCGATGAGGAGATACACAATTTAGACGATCCCCATATTCCATTCAATGCAACACCCGAGCGTGAGAGAGATGAGAGAAGTGCTAGGGATCGATTTCGTGATGAGTATGTCATGACTCCCTTCTCACAATCTACACAAGCTTGGAGGATGAGGGCGGCGGAGGAACAACGACGATATGCAGACAACTTTGAGATCGATGCGGTGGAGAAGGACCACACACAATGCGTGGGTGGAGATCTAAATGATCTAATTGATTTGTGTGCGGATATTTTGGAGAAGCCCGGGGATGTGGATGTGGATGTGGAGGAGACTTCAATCGACATTGAAATAGTCAAGGTAGCGGGGGAATCTTCAAAGACTATGTCTATTCGTAAGAAGAGGAGAGGATTGTCGCCTCATCGGCTACCATTGAAGGAACGGATGAAAGACCGAACGATTAGCTATTTTGATTTACTTCAGCCGAATCCTCTTCCAAAAATGGAGCCTCGCCGGAAGCCAGGAGCATCTACGAGGTTGGGATGACGGAATGAAGTGGAATATTATAGTTTGCATCGTTTGTTCATGTATATGATTAATAAAGGGCATTTATAACGTTGTCGCAATAATAAAGTTATGACTTGTATAATATGTTGTACCACTTCTATGATTTATTTATTTATTTTTAATTCACCAACCGAACAGTTTCTGTTGAGATAAACAAGCACAAAGCAATATGAAACTATGCATCCACTTCTCAGTTCCAAGAGAAATTTTTTTAACCACTTTACGTTCACCCTTAGTTGATTATTGCTATTTTAGTGTACTTGGATACCAAGAACTCATTTTTTGGACTTCATATGAATTTTTGAGAGCCAAAAAACCGAGACTATGTCCAAACTTCCAAAAAAAAGTGATTGTGAATTATATAAATATAAATATAAGCAATTGTGAAGTATGTATGCAATATGTGTGGAGTACAAGAAAGAACATTTAGAGATGTTTAGGATCACGTGTACAACCGATATAACTATTGCAACATTGTGCTCAACTTTAGTTAACTAGATATAACTATAGTTGACTACATTTTGTGGCATACCAAAATTAGAATAAATATAGGTAATTGCATTTTGGCAAGACATATCACGAACAACTATAGTTAACTTGAACTTAGCACATGGATGTGATAACAACGATGTGAAAGAATGATGTGGCCTCACGAGAGGCGAGAAACTTGGTTAGTCTCCCATAGACTTCATCTCGATTATGAAGCAAAAATCCTCATGGAGTATGAACATTGCACTAAGATCCATAAATCTCATACAATATACAAGTTGTGTATGAAAAAATGATGGCTTTATTTACATCTCCAACGGTTACAAAATTGGTATGATCCAAAATTGCTGCAAAAAAAACAAAAAAAAACTATTTTGCAGTGTCACGGAAGCACATTGTCGGGTTAACCATGTTGTATGGAGGCGACTTCAACATGTTCACTACGTGTGTGATGGTTGACCTTTCCGCTGGATTGGGCTTCGTCAATGCATCCAATGCTATCTCAAACCGCATCTTCAAGCCATTTGGATCACTGTTTAGCTGAAACAACGAGGAAGTCGAATCCCTGGCATAAATCTTCTTTGCCAAAGCACCCACTGAGAAGGACTCCGAGAGAAACGTGTGCCTATGTTTCCGAGCCATCCTCACCGGAGAGGTAGATGTTCCACGCTGCCCTCGTACATGGAATAATTCTGGACCAGCACAGTTGTATTTTATGCGGTGCTTGTTCATCTCATCCACTGATTCTTTTCCATAGTTGGAGGGTGCGTCTTCATCTCCCCATGATGCCATCCCCCAATCACACACACCAATGAAAACCGTGTTCTCACGGTCTTGTGGGAAATGCAGCATGACATTGTTGGGATTAAGGTCATTGTGCAACACGTCATGCTTGTGCACTACATCCACAATGCACATTAGAGCCCATGCCAAATAAGCTCGATGCCTTCGATATACAACCAACCGTTTCCGTGCTTCAAAGTCTGCCCCAGGCATTTGAAGGATTGTGCGCTCGTGGGTTTCCGGAACTTGGTGGTCATAGACCCTCATGTTCTTCAAGGAGCCTCCATTCCACCACATCGAATAGGATTCGTATGTTTTCGGGTGGAGGTATTGTAGCTTGATTATCCCAGGATGATCTACTGGGCATGCCAATGCTTCAACCAAACGCTCCTTTCGGTTCTCCAGACTATTCGTGGCCTTCATGGTCTTCCCAGCCCACTCTATCCAGTTAGGGATGAATGATGCTCCATGAATTGTGACTCTCCGCACCACTCCGAAGGTCCCTTGGAAGATTTCCCTATCCAAGGGTTTGATCTCCACATTCCTAGGCAACCATATGACACCCTGCCGGCCCTGAGTGGCAATGTTGTCTGCCAGCTGCCTGTCAATAAAAATGGGAAGGTTGCGGGCGGATGTGCCTTTTGCTGCTATTACGCCTCTTTTCCAATTCTCTAGCTTAATGTACAGCTCGGACCTCCTCCCACCACTACTTCCCTCTCCAGGATGCATAGCCTCATATGACATCGTTGGATTGTAGATTGCTTCCACAGCTTGTTTTTCAATCCATGTGTTCCAATCGCTCATGCCCCTAGCTTCCTCAAACTCCGGTCCAGACGTGGCTTCCGTGAGAATAAGCATCAACTCGTTCCTCGCCAACTCTAAACCCTTTGTACCATCATTGAGGTATTTTTTCTCCAAATAAACCATGTTGTTACTTCTAAACCAATCCAACAACACGATCCTGCAATGATTTCGAGCCTCATCGGTCCGCGGGTCGCGTTTGCCTCTATGTTTCCTTTTCTTTGATTGCGAACCCGATGCCGCGGACCCGTCCTCCGTCCCTTCCGAAACTGCTGGGCGTTTTAATCCCCGTCTTTCAGTCTGCTCCGAACCCTGAGGTACATCACGTGCAGGGCTCTCCGGTCTTGATGTCCGCCGTGTCGGAGATTGTGGTGGCACGTTCTCCGAACGAGCCGGTGCATGTATTTCTGTGGAACTGCCTGAGCTTGGTCCCCTTCCAGTTCTCCCTCTATGTCCACTGTTTCCCCGACTCCCACGTGTTCCACGGCTTCCCCGTGTTTGGTTGCCTCCCGAATGACCAACAGCCAAGAACTCTTCGTCAAACTGAAAGGGATCTGGACGTGGTGGACGTGCTGCAGTACTTCCACTTCCAGGATCGCTTCCCGTACCCTCGGCAGTATTCGCCGATGCATTGCCTACGAGCCAAGCACGGTGCACCCTCAAATCCTCGTTCTCGTAAGGAGCAATGCCCTCCCCCTCCGTGATAAAAATCACGTGAGTGAGTGAATCTGAAAATGAGTCGTGATAAAAATAACGTGAATAAGTGAGTGTGAAAATCTCTCGTGATAAAAATCACGGGAGCGAGTGAATCTGAAAAAAAAATTGCGAGGGTTCCCCCACAATTTCCCTGCCCTCCCAAACCCCTTGAGACCCGCGCGGTGATGCTGTCCTTTGGGACGCAACAAGGTCTCGGGTCCCTATGTGGTGGGAGGAGAGGAAAGTGGTAGGAACTAAAGCCTCACGGCTTTATATAGGCAACGAGGAGCCCAATCATTATGGGATCCCGGTCGGAATTAGGGTTTAGGGTACGAAAACGACGTATGGGGAACGTGGGAACTAGGGGCGGACGGGCGGGAACTAGGGGGCGGACGGAGGGAACGTGGGGGCGGACGGAGGGAACGAGGAGCAGACGGGTGGGGAACGCGATAGGGAACTCGGGCGGACGGGAGGGAACGAGGCGCGGACGGGAGGGGAACGGGCGGACGGAGGGAACGTGGCGGACGGAGGGAACGTGGAGCGGACGTGAAGGGAACTCGATAGGGAACGCGGGCGGACGGAAGGGATCGGAAAGCGGACGGGAGGGAACGCGGAGCGGACGTAGGGGAACTCCGAGCGGACGGGGGGAACGCGGGGCGGACGGGGGGAACGCGGGGCGGACGGGGGGAACGCGGGGCGGACGGGGGGAACGCGGGGCGGACGGGGGGAACGCGGGGCGGACGGGGGGAACGCGGGGCGGACGGGAGGGAACGGGTGCGGACAGGATGGGAACGGGGTACGGACGACGGGGAACGTGTGGCGGACGGAGGGAACGTGGAGCGGACGTGAGGGAACGCGTGCGGACGGGAGAGGAACGTGGGGCGGACGGGAGGGAACGAGGAGCGGACGGTGGGGAACGTGTGTCGGACGGAGGGTAGCGGACGGGATGGAACGCGGGGCGGACGGGTGGGACGGGTGGGACGCCCCACCCCCCCCCCCTCTCCCGTCCGCTCCACCCCCGTCCGTCCGCCCCACCCCCCCTCCCCCGTCCGCTCCACCCCCCCGTCCGTCCGCTCCACCCCCCCGTCCGTCCGCTCCACCCCCGTCCGTCCGCCCCACCCCCCCCCTCTCCCGTCCGCTCCACCCCCCTCCCCCGTCCGCTCCATCCCCCTCCTCCGTCCGCCCCTCCCCTCCTCCGTCCGCCCCCCCCCCTCTCCCGTCCGCTCCACCCCCGTCCGTCCGCCCCACCCCCCCCTCCCCCGTCCGCTCCACACCCCCGTCCGTCCGCTCCACCCCCATCCACCGTCCGCTCCACCCCCCTCCCCCGTCCGCTCCATCCCCCTCCTCCGTCCGCCCCTCCCCTCCTCCGTCCGCCCCACCCCCCCCTCCCCCGTCCGCTCCACACCCCCGTCCGTCCGCTCCACCCCCATCCACCGTCCGCACCACCCCCCGTCCGTCCGCTCCACCCCCCTTCCCCGTCCGCACCACCCCCCTTCCCCGTGCGCCCCCGTCCGCCCCACACCCTCCTTAGTAATATTTTATTACTTTGATTTTAACACAATGATAAACACAATGGCAAAATGGTCTACGTGGCAGGGGAAATATGCACATCCACGTCGACGTTTTCTGCCACATAGGACGCCACCTTGGCAAGAAGGTAAGTATTTTACCCACCCTAGTCGGCTCCCCCTATGTTGACCCTACGTGGACCCTATTGTGTCGTGACGGAGGGGTCCGTCACGACACGACACGTCGTGACGGCACGACACCGTCACAACGGCGGGATAGACAACCCTGGGTATGCTTGTTAGGGGTCTAATTGGCGGCCATGTAGGTTTAGATTTCTGAATTCTGGTAGAGGGGCATGCTTGTAAGGGGTAGTTAGGGGTTTGATTTGAGGCAAGGGGGGGGATGTCGGATCCCACAGGCCCTTGGGCTCACATGTCGGGACCTCACAATTGTTATAATTTTGGGATTTTTGAGATTTGGCCGAGCCTCTATGTGGCCTAATGTGGGGCCATGTAGGCTTAGGATTGTGATTTGTGGGATTGAGGCATGCTTGTAAGGGGTCCAATTTGAGGCCATATAGCTTTGATTTTTGATTTCTGGGATTCGGGCACTCTTGTAAGGGTTCTGATTTAAGGCCATATAGCTTCAATTTTTGAGAATTCTCGGAGTGGGGTATGCTTGTTAGGGGTCTAATTGGCAGCCATGTAGGTTTAGATTTCTGAATTCTGGTAGAGGGGCATGCTTGTAAGGGGTAGTTAGGGGTCTGATTTGAGGCAAGGGGGGGGATGTCGGATCCGACAGGCCCTTGGGCTCACATGTCGGGACCTCATAATTGTTATAATTTTGTGATTTTTCAGATTTGGCCGAGCCTCTATGTGGCCTAATATGTGGAGAGCCTAATTTTGTGATTTCCGGTGGAGAGCCTCCACTGCCTCCTTCTCAAAGCGATGAGGTTGTTGTCCTTGACAGTCAACTTCCGGAGGCGGATGAGGTAGTTGCGACTATCGATGAGGCCAACACACAGAAGTCCAAGAGGAGGAAGCGTGCAACCCAAGACGAGTCATCACTGAAGAAACGTGCGAGGAAGCTGAAGACTGTGGAGGATGATCCCCCTCCCCCTGCTTCACCTGAGGCGGATGTGGCATCTACTCCATCTCTTAGTCAAGTTCCTACTCTATCCAGGCCGCCTCCTCCGCCCATTCTTTCATCTGCTAGGCGTTCCCCCGTTGTTTTAGAATGCATCTTGAATGCCTCTATCCTTCATCAACGTCGTTATTTTCAGGAGGTTTCCAACTTCATTCTTTCTCTTCCACCCTCCTATCCACGGAGAGCTCTAGGCGTTGCGAGGTCAGATGTGGGCATGGCTGATCTTGTCATTGCCGACATCCCTGAGAACCTGCCTGTACCCAATGTCTCCGATCCTTCCACGTTCAATCAAGCGTAATGGGCTCTGAAAGTACAATTTAGACTTCAAATTTTGAGAGAATGTAGCCCTCTTTGTTAGCTTTCCAAAAAGCCTCAGGTTGTTAGAATCGGAGTATGTAAGCAAAAGTTATGAGAGTTTGAGTGAAAGTGTCTCAAGCTGCCCTTAAAATTTCAAACGCTGACTTTGCAAGAACGTATCACAATTGCAATATATGAAATCATTTTGAGATTTAAATTATTCATAGGTCTTCTAACCAGCTTTCCAAATTACTAAAAATTATTCCAATCAGAACTTGTGGGAGAAAGTTGTGGCAGTTTAAGTGGGGAAGTGTTTACTGCCTTGGGGAGAACCCCCACGGGTGTTCACCCGTGGGAGAAAATTTGGATTGAATATAGCCCTCATTATTAGCTTTCCAAAAAGCCTAAGCTTGTTGGAATCAGAGTTAGTGAACAAAAGATATAAGCATTTAAAGAAAAGTACCCTAGCTGCCTCCTAAATCATGAAGAGCTGACTTTGAAAGCTCATATTTAGAAGAGAAATTTTTTAATTGTTTTGATAATTGGATGAGTCATAGGTCTTGTTGTTAGCTTTCTAGATTACCAAAAATTATCTCAATCTGACAACGTGAGTGGAAGTTATGGCCGTTTAGGTGACGGGGTGTCTGTTGCAGTGGGAAGATCCCACGGGTGTTCACCCGTGGGCAACCCCAAAACATAGTGGGAAGACCCCACGGGTGTTCACCCGTGGGCAACCCCAAAACACAGTGGGGAGACCCCACGGGTGTTCACCCGTGGGCAACCCCAAAACACAGTGGGGAGACCCCACGGGTGTTCACCCGTGGGCAACCCCAAAACACAGTGGGGAGACCCCACGGGTGTTCACCCGTGGGCAACCCCAAAACGCAGTTGGGAGTATTTGGTCAATACTAACGCCATGTGAATTTGAACAAAAAGAGTGGGATTAATCTTTGGGTTATCGGGATACTAGTAAGAAGTTTCCAACACTAAAGAATAGACAAGGACATGTGAGCCATAGATTTCTACCTGGACCACAGACGCTTAAAGGTGGGAGTTTATGGTTGACAATCTCAACAATGATCAAACTCAAAATGTGATGGAAGAATTCAAAAGGATTACTGTACTCATATTGAATTATTCAACACCAAAAACCTGATCTTCCACCCTTACTAGAAAACCCTGAGAACCTCACAAATGTATACTTTGAAATGCACCCTTGCACCTTCCTTACACTTAAGCCCTCGCAAGTTATATACAAACCCTAGCAACTACTCTGATGTACATGCAACTCTGAAGTTTGTGACTCAAGCTTGCTGCTCCAAACCTTGCAACCCTCAACCTTGTACTTCTTGCGCTTTATTCTCAAGCTTGCTACTTGAAACCTACAACTCTCAACCGTGTACTTCTGCGCTTTACACTCTCAAGCTTGCTACTTGAAACCTGCAACTCTCAAGCTTGTAACTCTTCCGCTTTACACTCTCAAGCAGGGATTGCACGTCACGTCTTGTGACAGCGACGTGACGGCTGACCAAAAAACGTCACGTCCGTGGGGGGGTAAATCCGGAAGTTACCCCAGGGGTAAACTGATGCGGTCAACCCCCTGGTTGACTGCTAAGTCGACTGCAAAATAGCAGTCGACTTAGCAAACGACTGCAAATAGCAGTCGACCTAGCAGTCGATTGCAAAAAACAATTAAATTAAAAAATTCCCAAAAAAATTTTGGACCGTCAGATCTTCTTGCCAAGAAGATCTGACGGTCCAGAATTTTTTTGGGAATTTTTTAATTTTATTTGGCAGTCGATTGCTAATTCGACTACTATTTGCAATCGACTTAGCAGTCGACTGCAAAAAAAAATTAAAAAATTCTAAAAAAAATCTGGACCGTCAGATCTTCTTTCCAAGAAGATCCGACGGTCCAAAATTTTTTTTGGAATTTTTTAATTTAATTTTTTTTTGCAGTCGACCAAGTCCAGTCGACTGCTAAAAGCAGTCGACTTCAAGGAAAACAAAAAAAAACAAAATCAAAAAATTCTTAAAAAAATCATGGACCGTTAGATCTTCAATCCAAGAAGATCTCACAGTTCATATTTTTTAATAGTTTTTTTAATTTTTTAATTTTTGTTTTCTGAAGTCGACTGCTCGTAGCAATCGACTAGAGCAGTCGTCCAAAAAAGTTTTAAAAAATTACAAAAAATTGGTACAGTAATTTTTTCTTACCACGTCAGTGCACGTCACGCCCCGACGTGACGCGACGTGACACGAAAAGGCCGCGTCACGTCCATTTGCACATCCCTGCTCTCAAGCTTGCTACTCAAAACCCTGCAACTCTCAACCTTGTAACTCTTGCGCTTTACACTCTGAAGCTTGCTACTTGAAACCTTGCAACTCTCAAGCTTGTAACATAAACACTTTGCCCTAAACTCTCGAAACTCGCGCCAACAAAACTAATATCTCTCAACACACGCACTCACAATACTATTAAAAGACGAGAGGAAAAAACGCAAGAGCTTCGCTCCACATCTGCTCGGCGCTCCGCTCCTCTCTCTCTGCTCCAAATGACAATGAGGAGGTGAGCTGAGGGGGCGCGGGGAGGTAGCCGCCGCCGCTAGGGTTTTCCCGCCATTGACACGTGGCCTCCTCCCACTGGGGGGGGCGGGATGAGAGGGTGATGGGGGATGGGGGATGGGATGGGGGGTGAGGGATTGGGGGATGGGGAGATGGGGAGATGGGGGGATGGGATGCGATGGGAGGTGGGCATGGGGGGATGGGATGGGATTGGATGTATAAGAAAGGCATGTCATAATCATGCTTTGTAATATGTATATGTAGTGGATGCGTTTATCACCTTAACCATAAGAACTTAGTATAAATACATGAATTTTGATTGGTGCATCCCCTTAGTACATCTACATTCGGATTCCTTGTAAACATCTTTTAAAGAGGGAACCGATAATAAAATCGTAGTGAACAATGCACGTCATTTAGTAGGGATTCGAAGAAGAATTCACCCCCAAGGATGTTCATATGGTCTTTTGAAATATAGTGTTTTCATGAATGAGACATCTTTCATGTTGTTCGATGGTTCCTCAAATAATTACTAGCTTCAAAAAGAACCCAATTTGAGATTGGCAGGAGGCGGTGTCCTTTTCTTACAAGAGGTGGATGAAAATTCAATTTCCAAAAGGTGGTCAATTCATTTAATTAGGTGCCAACTTGAACTAGCGCATTTGAGCCATGTGGTCGAATGTTTGGCTAGCATCAAATGTGAACTACACATGAATTAACAAGTTATGCCCCCTTCCCACTTGACTTTAGCTAAGACTAAAAGTATTTCCCAAGAACCGGGTAAAGCTCCCTCCCTTATAGCGGAGCCATACGGCTATCCCAATGCACCTACAAGAACTTGCTTTGGAGACTTTCAAGTAGGTTTTCTCTAAGTACCTTTCACACATCTTCATTGTTTTATCTACCAAGCAAGTATTGTTGGGCAGTTTTTGTCCCATCCCCAAATGCCTTGCCACTCACCTAACTGACCAATGGTTTTTGTTAACGGAGCTCCTTGTGCCCTCATAGCTAAGACTAAAAAAACCAATGACAAGGATGGGAGGTGTCGTCCAATTTTTTGCCATCCTAGAGGCTAAAACCCTAATTTAGTGTTAAATAGGGTTAGGCTAGCTTAGGCTAGCTAAATAGTAAGCAAAATAGTGACAAAAACAATCAAAAAAGCTAAAACCTACTAATTAGGGCTAAAAGGGTAAAAGTAGTTAATTAGTGACTAAAACATTTAGTAGTAAAATATAAATGCCTTTCCAAATAGGTTCGGGGCGTACCAAACCTATTCGGAAGAGGTTTGGTGAGCCCAAGCCTCCCCGATTAGGTACGAGGAGGGGATCTCTCTCTCTCGTAATTGTCGTACACAAATTTTTTATTATTGCACATGAAATTAGAGCATTCTTGAGTCAATACTCTCGTGAAGAGAGTTTTTTCAAAATTATCAATAAAGTTAAATTGAATTATCGAGGGTGTGAAGCCCTAATTCTACCGTGCGCGTGTGTAAATTGTGATTGTTATTGTGGTGTGAGTGAATCAAATTAAAAATTCTAAAATTAGATGCGGGAATGCTCTAAAAATAGCTGTAACAGGCTGCAGTCAAAAATTTTATGCCTTGAGTAATTTCAAGAGCTTTACGCAAGAGCAGTAGGCATTGTAAATTGAGATTCCGTTGCGATTACAATAACAAAAGGCCTATATGCCTATGTCAAGTGTTTCCATCAAGTAAAGTGAAGATTTCTTAGTTGGGTATTGAATCAGAAGTGCCGCAAATCATCGATACTCGCAGTGCCGAAGAAACCTCCACAGTGTGTACCACAACAAGTCTTGAGTTTGGAAGTTTCGGTGAAGCTTTTCACTCTCTTGCATGCACGGAGCAATTCAGGAAGGGGGGTTGGGAGTCCGCTCTCTGCCACAACGGCACCGAATCACCTGCGTCCGAGAAGTGCCGAAGTTATCCCAACAGGCTGAGAAAATATTTCCCAATCAGGAGTTGAGCCAGGCGCCAAAGCATTCACAGCCTGGCTATGCCGAAACCCTGGCCCTCGGCCGAACAGAACTGCCACCGCCAACTTCACTTAGGTCCTCTCACAGAAATTTCGTGAGCTCTAAAACTTATCTGTGTGCACATCCGGTGTGCAGTCTGATCGGAACAGGAAAGTGAAAAGGTTACTGACGAAGAGAAGGAGAAGAAGCCGGCCTGCATTGAATCGCCGAAGCTCGAGTGATCGCCGAAGATTGAAACAGGGGTACCGAATTCGGCACTGGTTTCGCCGAGATTCCACTCACCTTGCGGCGCCATCCCGGGTGAGCAATCGCCTCAAGAAGCTGATGAAGGCAAACCACTAAACAAACCCTTCCATCAACACATAAATTCTCAAGTTTGAGGAAGAAATCCACTGTTGCGAAGGAGAGAGGAGCAGAGGAGGAAGGAAGGAGAAGAAGAAGACGAAGAAGGAGAGGAGGAGAGGCCACATCAGAAGGTGTTCACACTGTGGCAGGGACAAAACCCTGTAAAAACCTAAGTTACAGAGGCTGAGAAGGCATTTTACCAAAGGTAAATTTAATTGATATTTCAATTAATCAATTAAATCAATTAAATATTACTGCAGCATTATCTAAATACTATCAAAAGGGCATATTGCATTAATAAATTGACCTATGAAACAATTTCAAATTGGTCATTGAAAAGTGTTTTTTTAACACTTGGCGGAACGAAAGTGGCGGAGAAATTTAATTAAGGTAAAATCAGAAAATAAATTAAATAAAAATCTAATTAACTCTAGAAGTGATTTCTAGATTAATAAGATTAATTTATAAAGGAATCCTTTAAGTTATTGGTTGCATAAATAAGCAAATTGGGATAAATAAGTATTAAGGAACCCATTATGGTGAAAATAAAGTTATAAAAAAAAAGAAAAATGGGTTAAAAGATATGAATGAACCATGGTATCTGAGCTACCAATTCAGTTTGGAGTAAAAGACCATGTACTATTACACTGATATCACTAAATCCCAAGAGTAATTAAAGAATGGATTCCAACTGGATTTGATGATTCAGTAAGATGAAGTAATTAATGAATGATTATCCAATACGCCAGAGCGCCCTTGGCTCTGGTGTAGGAAGTGGATCTTGGTGACTTGAAAAAGGACAATTGTGAAGCCATGACTTGCTGCATAAAACTACGCTCAGTCAACCCAAATCACTGGACAATGTAGTGAGGGAGAGACTGACACAAGCAAGTATTGCACTGAGAGCCCTTAAACCAAAACCAAGAGTCTAAACATCTTTTACCCCACACACAACACCCAAATTAGATTTTCCCTTGGTTTTGAGGACTAAACTCACAAATTAAATAAAAGGAACTATCAATGAACTTAGGAGTGACATCTAGATGTAAAACCTGACACTCATTCAGTCTTCCCTGGGGGTTTTTTGAGAATTAGAACCCAAGTAAAAATCCTATCTACAGGAGGCGCCATTTTTAAACGTCCTAGATTCTTGCCTCATGTTTAGGTACCAATGGGACGGTTGGTGCTTGAGGCTTAAGACCTCCACTTTTAAGCCATGCCACATCATTTGCAAACTAGGCTCGGCAATACATAATGTCGATGGTGTGAAGGCCGGGTTGTTAGAACCAACTTTTAGTGTTACCTAAAGTCGGGTGGGAAGGGGGCATTAGTGCGATATGGGTTTTTGATAGGTCAATGTTGTTTGTGTGTGTAATCTATTGTATTAACTACTAGACATGCACAACTTTCACAAACCCTAAACCCTAACCCCAAACCCTAAACCCTACATCCCTAAATCTTCAATAGTGTTAAGTGCAAATTGATTGATCACACAATCCATAATCTTATTATAACATGCATATGTTAAGACTAGTTTAAATCAACACTTTTAGCTATGCACATACTTCTCGTGGGATGCAAAACACACAATTATAAGTGTGGCTCCACCTAGGTATGGTTTCAATCCATATGCTTATTCTATCTTATGCATGATTCCAAAGTAATTCAACCTTTCCACACATGCCGGATTAATTCACTCTTTCCACAGCTAGGGTGGCATCTGAAATAAAACCCACATTTAATCTAGGTATGGTTTGAATTCATATCCATAATCTACCTTACAAGCCATTATAATAATGGATTAACCTGCATTTTATTGGTGTTCACACACTTTGTGAGCGTATTACGGGCATGTTTTCATGTGAATCATATGATACCTACAAGTTTAAGGGCCTCCACAATCAATTTTTACCCACTCTTACCTCATTGTCTCTCTATATATATCTCACTTAGACCTTGGTAATATATAATAGGTAACAATAATTGACAAAAAACTTGTCCTTCACACCTTGGTTGCAAATCATTTATTCTATCTTAACCGTCATCATATTTAGATTACATTAACTATTACAATACATATATACATGTATATATATACATGTATATATATACATGTGTATATATACACATGTGTATATATATACACACACATATATATACATATATATTTACACACACACACACACACACACATATATATATATATATACACATTTATATATACACATATATATACATATAAAAATTATAATTTTTTTTCGTGAGACCTTGGTAACAAGTAAGGTGTATAACCAATGTACATATTTTGAATATGTTGCGTGCATGCCATACATGTTCCATACATAGGGTCATGTATGTTCCGCATGGATAGAGTGGCATATTGTTAGGTCAAAGTAGGTGGCGGGAATCCGCTTTTTAAATAGCATCCAAGGGCCCTTGAACCACTCCAAAGAAGTACTTAAAGCTCTTCCCCCCAATAACAGAGTTTTTTTTTGCGGCAAACGCCAAGTGTGCGCCCTAGAGAGCCCACGGAGTGTGCTCACGCCATTCTCCTGCGCATCAAGCGTACACTCCCCAGGTAGAAGACAACGTACAGTCACCGCATATACCGCCGTTAATACCGGAGCTTTACGAACGCACGTTCGTAAAGCTAGAGCACGCTGTAGTGGGTGGATCATAGGATGGTCGACAGTATTTACGAACGTGCGTTCGTAAATACACCTGGGATTATGTCTGCGCAAATAACGACATCCAGACATTCATGCAGACAAACAATAGGTCAGAGATACGAACGCACGTTCGTAAAGCTTAAGTCCACGCATTTGTAATTGGATCAGACATAGGATGGTCTTCTGTTTACGAACGTGCGTTCGTAAATACACCATGGATGATGTCTGCGCATACAGAGACATCCCTCCAGGCATTTATGCAAACAAACAATACATCAGAGAGATACGAACGCACGTTCGTAAAGTTGGAGCACGCAGTGGAGGTTGATCAGACATAGGATGGTCTTGAGTTTACGAACGGACGTTCGTAAAGACCACCTAGGATTATGGTCTGCGCATCCAGCGACATCCCTCCTACGCATTTATGCATACAGACAATATGGCAGAGATATACGAACGCCCGTTCGTAAATATGCCATCAAAGGAGTTACGAACGGACGTTCGTATGTCGCACACGCATTTGTGTCACTAGTTCAGACAATGATGGTCGGGAGTTTACGAACGTCCGTTCGTAAATGCACCTACGTATGGTCCACACCAACACCATGTCCATATACGTATGGCGATGCATATGCTGAATATATCATTGATATACGAAATGGATTTCGTAATTATGCCACTCATGAGTTTACGAACGGACGTTCGGATGTTGTACACGCATGTTGTAGTTAGTTTTTTGCTATCACTTAAAAACAACAACCCAGGGAACTAGGTGTTAAGATACACATTAGAACCAATTCAGAAAGCAAATTGTGCAACATAGTTCGGATAAGGGGAAAGGATTGAGCAAGCAGGCTAGCATCTGAGGCAACACAATGGAACTATAAGCAAACATACTAGCAAATATGTCAGCATAATAGGACAGAAAAGGTTAAACAAACAGGTGAGCGATTGGAGCAAACAATTAAGCAAACAGGTTAGCGATTGGTGCAAACAATTAAGCTAACAAGTTACTAATGGGACTAAGCAAGAAGGGAGCAGACAGCTGCAGAGAAGACGACAAAGGGAGCAGACTGTGAGCATTCGGGCAACTGCAGAGAAGGCATCAAGGGAAAACTGCAGAGGAGGCATTAAGGGAAAAGCTGCAGAGGAGGCATTAAGGGGAAGCTGCAGAGGAGGGAGTGACCTCGACCTCAACCCGCCCGTCGGCCTCGGGTTAAGACTATCCACGGCCTTACGAGACATTACGCGCGGTGATAGGACCTATTACCCACGGGAATGGGATCCCAGTGGGTTAACAAAGGAGATTAAGGACTTAGTAATAGAGGAGCATTATATAAGTATGTTTAGATTTATAAGAGGAGTATATAGGGATAGTAGCAAGCATTTAAGACTATATTATTAGCAAGTATACTTATTAGTATAAGCATATAGGATTTTGTCAAAGATGATTTTGCAATTATGAGGAATTAGAATTTCACATACATTCCATAAACATTCCATTAGGAGGATATACAAAAATCGAGCATTAAAGGATTCTATCAATCAAGAATAATTGCATTGATTACATTCTCATAAATGCCATACGATGTAGCCACGGCAAAGATTTAGCGGAATCTTGAAGATAAGAACACTATAGTAGTAGAACGGTTATAACCGTTTAGAATGGATATCATCTACATATATCAAAGATAGTAAGTATCTAGGAAAGTGGGAGTTAACAACCACTCTTAGTAAAGATTTTGGATAGGAAGAGAAGACTATATAAGGGAAGCAATTTAGGAGACCTACACCTCATTTTCTACACAACGAAGTTATCACAAATTTGAGTGTCAAAAACACTTGAGTTTCTTTGTATCTCTCCTCTCGGAGCTCTTTTGCAATACAATATCTTTTCCACGAAATGTGTGTGACCTCTTTCTCTTTCTTTTTTTTTCTCAAGTCGAACTACGAGTTGTCAATTGGTACTTGTGACTCAAGAGATTATTACCGAGAGTAGAGTTGATTGAGTAGACTCTTTTGAGAAAGAACTCAAAAGATAGTGCGAGGGTGAGAACAAAGCGCTCAAGACAAATTGGAGAATCAATGGGACTTTGAGAGAGATTGAATTGAGAAAGCAATTGTCAAACTTGAGTGAAGGAAACAAGATTATCTCTCAAAGCGGAACTTATCATTGATCTCCTCAAAAGGGAATTATAAATATACATGTGATTTCATGCTTGAAGAACTATAATGCATGAGTGATTAAAAGTGAAACCTCTTAACGATTACAAACTCCTTCAAAAGAGGAGGAGCTTATTATTATAACTACATAATCGACTTATAAGTATTATACATATTATACTATATATTGATTGTTGAACTTATGATTGACAAGAATGATGAAGACATAAATTTACATCAAAATGTGAATCTATATGAATGAAGTAATATTGATATGAAATAATCTACTTACTACAATTGTTATTGAAACTTCTTCTCTTAAGATTCTTTGTGAGTTGTTGGATGTCATTATAAACTAAGGGATCAACTATCAAAGAGAAGAGTTCTCTCTCTTGAGTAAAACTCAAGAGAGTTATAATTACTATCGTCATCAAGAAACACTTGGAAGTTAAACGTGACATTGCTAAACAATCAATGATGTGTTTATGAATTATAACTACTATATGCATACATGTCAAGTTACAATATTATAAGTAGTAACACTTGAGCTGAAAAAGGAAGACTCAAGAATATGAGATCTTCTTCCTCACTATAAGAGCAATATTACAATTGTGCGATTGATGTTATGTACTACGAGCTCGAAATTGCTCACATATAACTTATTAGAAAATATATTGTTATCAAGGATATTGTTACACCTCTTGAAATCTTCTCTAATCTAATGGTTCTTATTATCAATGATGCCTTACATTGAGAGTGAGAATTAAGATAATGAGATTGTGTCACTCCAATAATATATTCATATCATAAGGAGAAGAGAGGGATTGTTAATTCAAGGACCGAACATATTAATGAGGCACGGTAGTTCTCAAGCGAATATAAATTTACGTGATGTCTCATCGTGAGTCTTCTTGAGCTAAATTGCAAGGGAACGACCCACGGGGTGCATCATTTTAGCGACCATGCTGGGGATTCTTGCCATTAATGTGTCTCGGTAATTTAAGGGAAAAAGGAACAAAAGTGGATGTTCTTGATGTTAACGTGTTTCGGTGATTTAAGTGTGAAAAGGACGAAAGCGGAGGTTCTTGGCGAATGCGTTAACTAAGCACGTGGAGAATTTCGCCAAGAAGAGCGGATAACCGCAACGTCATATTATCTACCAATTGGAACTTAACACGATTCGGAGATAATGCGCCTTACTAGTAAGAATGTCAAATGAGAAGAGACATACGAAAGACGACCGGGAGATACGTGATACGTTGAATGAATTAAACTTCATAACTTTTTGCGAGGCGATACTCAAGGAGACCGAAACTCAAGAGAAATTCTATCAAGCGGACATTGAAGAGTCCCGACTTTACAAATTGTGGCAAACAACGGGAGAAAATTTCAATGAACAACAAGCAAAATTGGAACATTAAAACAAAGAAGATTATAGCAAACGACCAAAAGGAACTAATATCGAGTTGGCCATGGAAATATCCCGACTACATCAAAGAATTTAGCAAAGCGGGAGAATGGATTAGCACCAACCGATTTCTTGACTTAATGGTATGTATGAACCGAGTGTACAACGATCAAGCGTGGAGATCTTTTGAAGAAAGGCGAATTAGTTTCACGTACCGATCGGAGTTTGAGAAAAGAATCAAAGACTTACCCGAAGAAGTACAAGCCATCATCTTTTCTAAGGTGTGGAACAAAGGCAAGGATACATTGTGGGAATGCATGCCGGGAACAACAAATCAAAGTGGGTACCATTATAATCTAGAAGGATTCCTTTACGACTTATACTACACACGAGTAATGGTACCGGCTACAATCAATGATTCCTTGGTTTGAGAACATCCATTGCCGCGATAATTTACGGGAAAGATTAGAAGAAGGATCCGAAGAAAAGAAATTAATCAGACCACTTGAAGCCTCACATGTCGAAAGATCGATTTTGAGAAAAATTGAGGAATCAAACGTGAAAGGAGTATACGTGATTGATGATACTATAGAAGACATTGACACTAAAGGAATTGTGAGTCATTGGCCTTGGGAGTACCCGAAGTTTAGTTGGGACGAAAAGGTACTAACTCAATATGAAGGAGTAAAAAGGTTCCATGATTTGATGTGGAACATGCACAAAGTTTACAAGACAAAAGCAACCAAGAACTTTATCAAGAAACAAATTGGATTTACTTATCGATCGGAGTTCGAGAGGAGAATCTACGAACTACCGGAAGAACTACAAGCCAAGATATTTTCAAAAGTGTGGAATCACGGGAGAATTGGAATCGGGAAGTGGGCGAAAGACGCCACAAGTCATAGAGGGTATCACTACCCAAAAGAGGGATTATTATACAACTTGTACTTTGAAAGGGTAATGATCAAACTTTACAACGGACTAGGGAGATTGAAGAATAGTGAGCGGGAGATGATCAAATTAAAAGATTGAAAAATATGTCAAAGGAGAATCCATTGGAGAAAAGAGGAAACTAGATCGAATCAAGAAGAGAGAGTATTTCCTAAGAGCCGTACTAGCGAAAGGATGAATATAGATGCACATAGAAGATGCCGGGAGGGCCACTAGGGTGATCTAAGATCATGCCAAGTAGTGATAACGTATGACAAAGAGGAAGAAAAGAATTGAGTCAAGAAGAATAGTGTGTCCTAAGAACCGTACTAGCGAAAAGATGAATATAGATGCACATAGTAGAAGCCGGGAGGGCCACTAGGGTGATCTAAGATCATGCTAAGTAGTGTTAATGTACGACGAAGAGGAAGACACTAGGGAGCGAAGTCGTTCGCCGCCATCTAGGAGAGAGGCCGAGGCCGAACGTAAGCACATTAACCGTATGCAACATGGAGTAAACCCCAATAGCGAGGAAGGAAGAACCGAGAGACAAAGAAAAGAGAGAGCGGAACGATACGAGAGACGGGCTAGACAAAGAGCCGAAGGTCTTGATGTATCTAGATCACCATCCCCACCACTAACAAGCGATAACCTAGATCGACCATTACCCTACGAGTACGGAAGTAATGAGATAAATAGAAAAGAACAAAACGAACAAAGAGACACAATCACACCATTAGGGACATTTGAAACATACACAAGAGAGAGGACACCTCGGAATATTAATTTTGATCAAGACACACAAGAAAGCCTAGTAGAGGACGAATATTCAACAACAACTCAAAGTGGAGAACCAACATCAAGACAAGTCAACCAAACTTTTGAAGAATTTTTACAACAAGTAAGAGCTAGTGGAGAAAGATTTGACTATAGAGTACCAATTGTTACTAGCACAACAACATCCGGAACTACGTCACTAGGAACAAATCCCGGAAGTTCCGGAGGAGGAAGGGGAAGTGGAACTATAGCCATGTCGGGAGGAGTGCCACCCGCCCCGAGAAGAGGGAAGATACCTCTTCCCACATACAAAGGAAAAGAGGATCCGGACACTTACATACAAGAGTATGTCAATATATGTCATGCCAATCAAGAAGGAACCGATGCGGAGAAACTAAGATTGTTTCCGGTGACTCTTAAGAAAAAGGCACTAGAATGGTACATTCAATTTCCCGCGAATCACTTTGTGAATTGGAACGACTTAAAGACAACTTTTATCCAACGGTTCCGATCGACCAAATCGGAAGGGGAGATCATCAACAACTTGTCACATGTAAAGCAAAAGAAAGATGAATCAGTGGAAGAATTTTATGAAAGAGTAATGGTAGCCGCCGCTAAAATTCAACCTGCGCCGGGAGAACAAATTAGAAAAACTTGGTTCATAAATGGACTAAGAAAGGAATACGAAAAATATGTGAACATCTTACCAAGTGATACTTTGGAGGAAGCACTAGCTTCGGCACGAAAGATTGAGATGAGCAAAACTAAGAAAGAAAGGATGAAGGAAGACGAATCAAGTGGAGATTCAAGTAGCGATTCCGATGATGATAGAAGGAAGAAGAAAAAGGGAAAGGCTAAGAAAGCCGATGTTACTAAGGATGATTTAAAGGCTCTTAAACGAGAGATAGAGGAACTGGCAATCGGTACTCGGAAGTTTAGAACGGGAGTCACTTGCCAGAAATGCCGGAACGAAGGTCATTATTCGAATGAATGCCAATTAAAGAATTGCACAAATTGCAATAGTACTACCCACAATACAAATGAATGTGTTTATGATGGAAGAAGGCGAGAAAGGAGATATGGAGTGAATCAAGTACAACCACAATTTAACAACAACCGGAGAAGGGCGGGAGCCGAACCTCCGAGATTTAGAGATGAAGATAGACCGCGGTTCGGGGAGAATCGGCGAGATATGAGATACCCCTATCAAGGGAGAGATAAACAAAGGGATGAAGAATACCCCTATCACGGGCAGGAATACCGAAGAGGAGATCGGTACCCGTTTGATTATTACCGGAGGGAAGCGACATACCCCTACCGAAGCCAATACTACCCAAGGGAAGAAGCATACCCCTATTCGGGCGGCCCTAGAGGACCCATTAATCACGGGAGATTGGAATACCCCAGAGAGGTGATGGACAATATGAGCCAAAAGGCCGCGCCGAGAATCGGGTACACTGGCCTACCGCGACGGGAAGGCAACGCTGACGAGTGCTATTATTGTCATCAACCGGGTCATAGAAAACCAGAATGCTCATTGTTTAGAAAACACCAAGAAGAAGCGAATGATTATGCGAAGAAGCCCGCAGTGGCAGCAAATGTAGTGACACCAAGTGTGTGTGTAATGACGAGAGCCCAAAGAGTGGCGGCAAAGGAAAACTCCAAGAAAGGGAGTGAATCGGAAGATGAAGATGAAGAAGATAAGAGAACGAGCGGAGACTCGGAGAATAGTGATAGTGATGATGAAAAGGATACCATAAAGGTTATGGATGAAGAAAGCGAAGAGCTTAGTGAGAATCAGAATGAGCCAAAGAATAGGCGAAAAGAACACGAGTCACAAGTGTTGCGGGATGCACCGGAGGACTCGGAGTGGAAGAAGAAGCGGGAGATACACCGCCAAGTAACGAATACGATCAAGGAGATCCAACGGGAAGCGGGCGAAGATCTTTTAGAGCCAGAAGATCTGGCCCCAAAGTACCGAAAGTCAGCTAAGGGAAAAGCGACGAAAGAAGAACCCCGGACGAGGGTAGGACAAATTATTCAAAAAATACTAGATTCAACTCAAGCGAATATCACGATAGGGCAACTTTTGGAGATAGCCCCTTATTGTAAAAGAAAAGTAATGGAAGCAATTTGCACGAACGGGCGAGATGAGAGGGAAGTCCCTCAAACATATCTCGTAGCCACGAAAGACTTTGATGAAGAGATGCCGATGATTGCGGTATGGGCGAAAAATCGGCGAATATCTAACGTATTACTAGATGGAGGATCGGGAGTCAACATAGTTACGGACACTTTGATGGAGAAATTGGGAATAGAAAAACAACTTGAAGTGGCACCATTTACAATCAAAATGGCGGATCAAAGGAAAGTAATGCCACTTGGAATCATTAAGAACTTGAAAATCAATATTGAAGGATTGACCTTTAAGATTACCGTGACGGTGATTAAGATGGAGAATCAAGAGAATAGTTACTCAATGCTACTTGGGCGACCGTGGCTCAAACAAGCACGTGCCAAATATGATTGGGGCAAGAGCCATTTAACGTTATATCAAAATGGAATGGATGAATGTATTGGTACTAATCGGAGACCGAGACTTCCGGATTCATCAAGACCAATCAATATCGAAGGATTTGATTGGGAAGCCGGATTGACCGATGAAGAGGAACAAGTAGTTTATCAAGCTTATCCAAGCTTACACCACATAGCCGATATGGAACTTGATGGATTAAAGCTATTATATGAAACCGAATGCAATATGGTTATGACAAGCATCGAAGGAGAAAACGTGGAGAATATCAACAAAAAGGGACTCAAAGCAAATACCAAAAAGAAGAAAAAACAAGTCCCTAAGCTCAAAGAAGGAACTCCAAAACAAAAGGAAGACATGGGAGAGAAACCGGTTTATCCATCTCACTTTTATGAGATGAAAGAAGGAGAACAAGCGATCGATCGAACACCGGCATCCGAAGCGGTGAAAGGGAAAACAATCGCCGGATGGACTATCGAAGATGAAGATATGATAAAGGAGATTAACCTTGGGACAACGGAGGATCCCAAAATGGTACGAATAGGAAAGGAACTTGACCCTACCTATGAAAACCAAGTAATTGAGATACTAAGGGATTATAAGGATGTATTCGCATGGACGTATGAGGATATGAAAGGGATACCACCTCACATTTGTGAGCACAAGATAGAACTCAAACCAAATACCAAGCCGATCAAGCAAAGTCGATATCGAATGAATCCGAATTATGCGGCAAAGGTGAAAGAGGAGATCGACAAATTGCTCAAGGCCGGATTTATATACCCGGTAGATAGAGCGGAATGGCTTTCACCGATAGTGATAGTACCAAAGAAAAATGGAAAGTTAAGAGTATGCGTAGATTATCGGAAACTCAACGGAGCAACAAAATCCGACCCATTTCCATTACCATTCACGGAGGAGATTCTTGAAACGGTAGCCGGACACGAGATATTGTCACTACTAGACGGATTTAGTGGTTACAATCAAGTGAGGGTAGCACCGGAAGATCAACCGAAAACTTGTTTTATTACGGAGTGGGGAGCTTATGCTACTAGAGTGATGTCATTTGGACTTATGAGTGCGCCATCTACTTTTCAAAGGGGAGTAATGACGATTTTCGCGGAGTTCTTAAATGATTTTATGAAAGTATTTTTGGACGATTTTAGTATATATGGGACAAAGGCGGATCATATCAAGCACCTTAAGCTTTGTCTTCAACGATGTAGAGAGTGTGAATTAAGTCTTAATCCGGAGAAGTGCATGATTTGTGTGACCTCGGGAAGATTACTTGGTCACGTGGTTTGCAAAGAGGGACTTTTGATAGATCCCAAAAAGATCTCCGTGATACAAAACTTACCACCACCAACAAATGTCAAAAGTTTACGAGCATTCTTAGGCTCGGTAACATACCATAGAAGATTCATATGGATGTTCGCACAAATTACAAGACCTCTTTATGCTCTCCTCAAAAAGGATGAAGCATTTGAATGGACGACAAATTGCCAACAAACATTTGAACTAGTCAAAAGACTTCTAACGACGACACCAATACTAATGGCTCCAAATTGGTCAATGGAATTCCATGTCCATTGTGATGCATCAAACATAGCCATTGGAGCGGTACTAGCACAAAAGGTGAATGGAAATATTGACTCACCTATATATTACGCAAGCCGATTACTAAATCAAGCGGAGAAAAATTATAGTACAACGGAACGGGAAGCATTGGCAATGGTATACTCGGTAAACAAATTCCGACATTACCTTTTGGCGAATCACTTTGTGTTCTACGTTGATCACCAAGCGTTACTATACTTGATAAATAGACCGATAATCTCGGGGAGAATCGCAAGGTGGATGCTTCTTCTACAAGAATACGATTTCGAGATTGTGTATATGCCCGGAAAACGACACGTAATGGCGGATCACCTCTCAAGGATCGATAATGGAGAACCACCTACCGGAGTTAACGATCAACTACCGGATGCCAATTTATTTTGTATGGAAGTACTAGGAGAGGAAGATGATTACATGGAAAAAAATGAGCAAGGGAGTGAAGAAGATGCACGAGAAGAAGAAATTGATACATCGTGTCTAGAATGGTACATGGTGTATGTTCAACCAACGGAAGATTGGAGAAAACCGTTCAAAGAATACCTCAAGTATGGAAAGTTGTTAACAATAGGAACAACGGAAGAAGAACAAACACGCATAAGAAGAGCAAGTGAACCCTACATTATGGATGGCGAAAAATTGATACGAATTTCTCCTAGTGGAGAATCAAAAACATGCATAGAGGGACAAATTATTGAGGAAATCATTGCGGAAGCACATGAACAAGAAGGGCCACATCAAACATTTGAAGACACGTGGTTCACCATACTAAGTGGACCTTATTGGTGGCCAACAAGAAAAAGGGACGTATCAAGCTATTGCGAAGAATGTCCGATTTGTTTACAATAAAATGAAGGACGAGTACATGAACAAGAAAACGACACTTTAATATTAGATTCAAATACGGAGGATGAATCAATCACGGAGGAAAATCATGCTACGGATTGGAGAACGCCCTACTTTGAGTACTTGAGAAACGGACAAGTACGTGGAGAAAATATTACCAATGAAAAGCAACTTCAATGGGCAAACAAATGCAAGCGGTTCATTCTAGATAGAGGAACCTTAATAAGATTACTACCCAACGGAGATACGCGAATATGCGTTACACGAAGCCGAGGAGGAAAGCTAATAGCGGCAACACACAACGGAAAGGGAAAGCACTTAACCTTACCGATGACTAAACAATTAATATTCTTTAGTCCCTATTGGTGGCCAACAATTGATGAAGACATCAAGTATCATGCGGAATACGAATGTGAAGAATGCATGTTACAACTTGATGGGAAGCAAGAAGAGATGAATCTAAAAGGGAAACAAATGACTACATTAAAGGAGATGTCACCATCGGATTGGAGAAAACCTTACGTCGAATACCTATCATTTGGAAAGGTAACTAGCAATGATTTGACCGGAGAAGAGAAGGAACGGATTGCGAATCGAAGCCAGTTTTTCGCCATCATGAATGGCAAACTAATGCGACAATTTGTCGCAAATGAGATACCAAAATAATGCATCTCGGAGAATCGAATTCAAGAATTCTTAAAGGAACTTCATGGGAAATACCAAACATGTGAAGAAATGATAAAGCAAGCGACACAAGGACCATATTAGTGGCCTACAATGACTCGCGACATTCAAAGCTTTATCAAACAAAGAAATGGTACTAAACCAACAACACAAAAGAATGAGTCGACCAAATTGGATTGGAGAGTACCAATAATAGAGTACTTGACTCATAGAACAACCGGAGATCAACATCCATTTGAACACGGAAATGGAACTTACTTTATGGAAGAAGGAGAATTAAGGAGGGAAGTAGACCACGGAGAAAGTAAAATATGTATCGCGGGAGATCCAATCAAGCATCTAATCAAAAGAGTGCATGAACAAAATGGTACTCATCTTAACACACACGATACAATTCAACAAATATTCCACGGGCCTTATTGGTGGCCTACCATAGCACAAGACACGGAACATTATATCAATGGAGAATGTCCGAAATGTAAGAAGAAAACAACAACTAAAATATAATGCGGAGCAATTACCACCGATCCACAAGAAGATTGGAGGACACCATTTATTGACTACCTATCGCACGGGAGATTGACAACACCGGCAACAATTTCTCAAAGACAACAAATAGCGATAAGAAGTAGACCTTTTCAACTCATCAACGGAGACCAATTAATCAAAGAAGGAGCCGATGGCATGAAAAGGAGATGTGTATCCGGACCAATTACCGAGGCGATCATCGCCGAAGCACATGAAGGCATTGCGGGAGGAAATTTCGCCGCAAACATCACATTACACAAAATATTAACGGCTCTTTATTGGTGGCCTACCATGAAGAGGGATGTATATATGTATTGCAAACAATGCGACATATGTCAAAGAGTGGGACCAAAAGTATCCAAGTCTTCACAACCACTACACCCAATTATGCCTACGAAAGTATTTCAAAGATGGGGATTGGATTTTATAGGACCAATCAATCCACCGGCTAAAGGTACTAAAAATAGATACATTATTACCGCCACGGATTACACTACAAAATGGGTTGAAGCAAGAGCACTAAAGGATAACACCGCGGCATCTACCGCGAAATTCATATTTGAGGAGATCATCACCAAATTCGGATGTCCAATTGAACTAGTTAGTGACCAAGGGAGTCACTTTCTAAATGAGACAATCCAAATCTTAACCAAGACATTTATGGTCTTACACCGTAAATTGACAACTTATTACCCTCAAGCCAACGGACAAGCTGAGAGCACCAACAAAGTCATTAAAACGACACTTACCAAAATGGTAAATGCGAATCGCACGGATTGGGACACTAAATTATATACGGCTTTATGGGCATATAGAACGGCATACAAAGTCACCACCAAGCATACACCATTCTCATTGGTATTTGGAACGGAAGCATTGCTTCCATTGACATTCATTTACCACGAGGAGAATCTACAAAGGAGTCAAGAATGGCATCCCGTTCTTAAACGGAGAATGGAACAATTAAAGACATTAGATTTGACCCGTATCGAAGCGGAGGAAAATATCGAGCATACTCAAACCATGAGAAAAAGGAGACAAGATAAAACGTTAATTGAAGGCAAGAGGTGCAAACATTGCAAGAAAACTTCTTGTGACACTACGGAGAAAAATGAGAACACTCATCAAGCAATGGAAAAATCAAAAGGGAACAAAATTCTCAAGTTTTACAAGGGTCAAAAGATTTTATGGCATCAACGCATGAACAAACCCGGTCCAGGCAAATTCCGAATTCGATGGAGTGGACCTTATGAAATTACGGAAATTTACGGTAACAACACTGTAGATGTGAGCACATTACAAGGAGAAAATCTTGGAAGGGTAAACATGAGTAAGATTAAATCTTACCATGAACCCCTTGAAGCAAAAGCATATGTTTTGGAAGTTGATAACACCGCCTACTCGTTAAAGGATAAGACAATCCAAGGTGATACGAATAGCTCTTGTAATACCGGCTACCATAGTGGAAATTCAAGTTACTCGTACAATCAAAGGAGACCAGGTGAATTCTTTAAGGGGCAAAAAGTGGTGTGCAAGTATTTACCACACAAACAAATCAAGGCAACCCTTGAACAACAACAATGGATGGGGCCGTACATCGTTACAAGAATCTACGATGATGATACCATTGAAGTTAAGACCATTTATCAAAAGAAACTCGGACGATGGAGATCAATTAAATTTTTACCATACGATTGGGTTGACCCCAACCAAGTTATCAATTTTGACCAAAGAAGCGTGAAGACATCAACAACAACTGAACAAGACGAAGTGCACCAGAAAATGCTTGAATGTTACTTCATACAACCAATATCAAAGGAAATCTTGGATGTGAAATCACCCAATGACATACAAACAATGGAAACTGGAAGTCCAAGCAATTTATTATTGGAAGGAAAACATTACAAGGAGATTATGCAACAACCATGCCTATCAAAGCATACACGGCTAAACACATTATGTACAACCATCAAGGACGACACGCATGACAAGTACGAAGCCGTCAAGGACTTTACAAATCATAACCTGACCCATATACTAACCACAATGTGGTTACAACACATGTTGAAGATTTGGACTCTAATCTTCATAGTACTAACACTTCCTAATTGGTACTTACAATTGGGGATATCATCCATCCCAACATTCAACCATACTCATCCAAAAGCAAAAACGGAACTTAAGAGAACATCAGTCAAGAACAGCCTTTATACATCAGGAGAAAGACTTCACCAACAAGATGAACTTGTGAAATTAATTACACAAACTCATCCTCAAAGGGACCAGCAATGTGTTCCAAGAACCAGAATTACATCCAATTTCAAATTTTATTGGAGGGGTCCGCACAAGGCAGACCCCAAGAAAATAGAGGAGACCACTACACAAGGTAGCGATCTCCTCGTCGACTCTTCTACAACCTGCACACAACACACACACCTGTACAAGGAAATTACCACAAGTCAGTATTTCTTATTTCAAAGAAAAATTACAATACACACGAGGCAGGATAGACGAATTGTTGCCTTATTCGAATTACCAGTTAACCACATCAAAAATTACCAGGGCACGTTACCCAGCTGGAATTACTACGCTGATTCAAGAACCTCAACCATATTAACAACCTCAATCATCATCAGAAGAGGGGCAGCTCACACTACAGGTGAAGCCCAAAGCCTTCAGGCAGCTCAAACCCAAACCATTCGGCCACAATTGCAGAAGCAAAAACGCCATTACACTTTAGCAAAGAGAGTTTGCATTACAGGAAAGATCAGTCTTCAGGTCAGCATGAGAACTCCGGCCAAGGAGAAGGGTAAGGCCACACAGAGAAGGCCAGTGGAGGATGTAACATTCAGCACTGAGATGGCTGCTCTTGATTTTGAACCGACTCGGGAGGAGGAAACATTTTTACAATTGATTGGGTTAGACAGGTTCGTAACCAGGGTTACATGGGAGATTGTCAATATAGCAGTGGTACAAGAGGTTATTACAAACTTAGACCTTGATTCAATGGAATCCTCACTCAATGGCCAAGTCTTCCCCATTTTTACAAAGGATTGGAGGAACAAGATGAGAGCAGTATTTTATATCGCCCTTTTTTCCGCAAAACGAGAACCAGGAACGCCGAAGGTTAGAGCTGCGGACATTTTTCCAAGCTATCCTGAGAAGGTTCGGACTAAGGCAGGGACATGCAAGATGTCGGAATGTACCATCCCAAAAGCAAAGCGCCCCCTAAGGTTTTTCAACTCTCTCTTTTTCTTGAGAACTAGCACCAATACACTTCCTTGCCCTGCTGTTGTGCATATTTCCGATGCTCTCAATGGCAAAATGGTAGACTGGCCAGAAGTGTTTCGAGAGGTTTTAATTACAGAGCTCCGAACGCTTAAAGAGGAACTGTTCAAGGATAAAACCACAGGTTTAAAATCCCTCATAGGACCTCCCCTCACAATGTTACTGATTGCGGAGGGTTTATTAACCGTTCAGCAAGAGGTAGAAGCTGGAATCTTAATGCCATCAGTATTAGAGGAATGCCCTGTTAGCAAAAAGAGAAAGCATGCACCAGAACGAGATGATGCACCATCAAATGCTGCTGAACGAGGAGAATCATCAGTACAACAAGCAACAGTAGAAGTGGCACTCATCCAACCTGAACCAGCAGTAGAGCATCACACCTACAGAGCATTACAAGAAATTTTGGGAAAATTCCAACAGACAAACCTCACCATGGAAAGGACATTTCAGGAGTGGATCAAAGTAGTCCCACAGCAGGTACCTGATCCAACACACAAACAACCAGATGGAACCACAGAACATCTCAAATTCGAACAATTAGAGCAGCAGTTACAAGACATGACCAACCAGAACCAACATCTGATCGAGAAAGTAGGATCCCTACAGGAACAACATCTACATGAACTATACGACAAGAACCGCATTGAACAGGAACTTCGCGCCAGAATCCAAACCATGAACACCGACTACACACACCACAAGGAGTTACTCAGAAACACATTAAACCAACTCCAACAGATCAAAATCAACATTTTGGGCCTTAAAGAGCAAACTCAGACTCAAATGCAAAACCTCAAAGCCGAAATGGTACAGCATAGCATTCAAGCAGAACAATTGGCCATCGACCTCATCAAACCAGCACTCACCAATGAAGACAAGGCCTTACAGATAGCAAAGATAGAGGCTTTTGATCTATGGCTGGGAAGCGAAGCTACCACAAAGGACCAAATTACAGCTCAACAATTGTTTGGGAGAGTCACAACAAAAATAAGCCACATGTTCAAAGCCCTTCAAACGGAACTAAGGCAGACCAGATCTGAGAAAGAGGAGTTACAGGAAAAAATAGAACAGCAAGAGGAACACACAACTATCAACTGGGAGAATCTGTTGGGCCAGAACAACATTGAAGATCCAGTTAATATGATATCAGCCACAATGAAGAATCTAGCGCCACCAATTAGTATTTTTCAATACTATAAGGCCTACAAACCATTAATTCTGCAGTGGAGCAGTTTACCTGATCTCAAAAACCACAGTCACCTTTCCGAAGAACAATTCCGCATGTTATGGGCAAATGCAAACTCCGCCGCCAGAGATCTGCTGGTTTGTATGTGGGCCCTAAGGGATCTCACAGTACCCAAAGGAGTGGTCGAAATAACAACAGCTAGCCCTCCATTTTACCTTACCAGGTTTTGTGCCGCAGCCCTCAATCACATCGACCGCCACCACGAAGAGTTATATTCGGATATTGGAAACAGAAATGGCTTACCAAACTTGCAGCCATATGACCCACAACAGATAAAGGAGATCCAACAAATGGCGGACACACAATTTCCTGAATTTATGTCGGCACTTGACACATTGGCCAGTGAGGACACTACACTACTCCATGAAGCCAACCAGCACCACCAAAACCTTAGCCGGAACTATCCAGATTCCTTTCCACAAACATTTCACAGAATCCAGTTACATGGATATATTACAAGAGCCCTAGAAGATAGGAAGCACACTCTCGAACAACGCCAGATTTCTACACCTCACTCCAGGACATTACTCTACTTGCCACAATTAGATCCAGGAACTATGAAGATACCCAAACGATCCTGAGGGCAGGATCTCCATCAGGGGAGGGGGTAAAATGTTAAGATACACATTAGAACCAATTCAGAAAGCAAATTGTGCAACATAGTTCGGATAAGGGGAAAGGATTGAGCAAGCAGGCTAGCATCTGAGGCAACACAATGGAACTATAAGCAAACAGACTAGCAAATATGTCAGCATAATAGGACAGAAAAGGTTAAACAAACAGGTGAGCAATTGGAGCAAACAATTAAGCAAACAGGTTAGCGATTGGAGCAAACAATTAAGCTAACAGGTTACTAATGGGACTAAGCAAGAAGGGAGCAGACAGCTGCAGAGAAGACGACAAAGGGAGCAGACTGTGAGCATTCGGACAACTGCAGAGAAGGCATCAAGGGAAAACTGCAGAGGAGGCATTAAGGGAAAAGCTGCAGAGGAGGCATTAAGGGGAAGTTGCAGAGGAGGGAGTGACCTCGACCTCAACCCGCCCGTCGGCCTCGGGTTAAGACTATCCACGGCCTTACGAGACATTACGCGCGGTGATAGGACCTATTACCCACGGGAATGGGATCCCAGTGGGTTAACAAAGGAGATTAAGGACTTAGTAATAGAGGAGCATTATATAAGTATGTTTAGATTTATAAGAGGAGTATATAGGGATAGTAGCAAGCATTTAAGACTATATTATTAGCAAGTATACTTATTAGTATAAGCATATAGGATTTTGTCAAAGATGATTTTGCAATTATGAGGAATTAGAATTTCACATACATTCCATAAACATTCCATTAGGAGGATATACAAAAATCGAGCATTAAAGGATTCTATCAATCAAGAATAATTGCATTGATTACATTCTCATAAATGCCATACGATGTAGCCACGGCAAAGATTTAGCGGAATCTTGAAGATAAGAACACTATAGTAGTAGAACGGTTATAACCGTTTAGAATGGATATCATCTACATATATCAAAGATAGTAAGTATCTAGGAAAGTGGGAGTTAACAACCACTCTTAGTAAAGATTTTGGATAGGAAGAGAAGACTATATAAGGGAAGCAATTTAGGAGACCTACACCTCATTTTCTACACAACGAAGTTATCACAAATTTGAGTGTCAAAAACACTTGAGTTTCTTTGTATCTCTCCTCTCGGAGCTCTTTTGCAATACAATATCTTTTCCACGAAATGTGTGTGACCTCTTTCTCTTTCTTTTTTTTTCTCAAGTCGAACTACGAGTTGTCAATTGGTACTTGTGACTCAAGAGATTATTACCGAGAGTAGAGTTGATTGAGTAGACTCTTTTGAGAAAGAACTCAAAAGATAGTGCGAGGGTGAGAACAAAGCGCTCAAGACAAATTGGAGAATCAATGGGACTTTGAGAGAGATTGAATTGAGAAAGCAATTGTCAAACTTGAGTGAAGGAAACAAGATTATCTCTCAAAGCGGAACTTATCATTGATCTCCTCAAAAGGGAATTATAAATATACATGTGATTTCATGCTTGAAGAACTATAATGCATGAGTGATTAAAAGTGAAACCTCTTAACGATTACAAACTCCTTCAAAAGAGGAGGAGCTTATTATTATAACTACATAATCGACTTATAAGTATTATACATATTATACTATATATTGATTGTTGAACTTATGATTGACAAGAATGATGAAGACATAAATTTACATCAAAATGTGAATCTATATGAATGAAGTAATATTGATATGAAATAATCTACTTACTACAATTGTTATTGAAACTTCTTCTCTTAAGATTCTTTGTGAGTTGTTGGATGTCATTATAAACTAAGGGATCAACTATCAAAGAGAAGAGTTCTCTCTCTTGAGTAAAACTCAAGAGAGTTATAATTACTATCGTCATCAAGAAACACTTGGAAGTTAAACGTGACATTGCTAAACAATCAATGATGTGTTTATGAATTATAACTACTATATGCATACATGTCAAGTTACAATATTATAAGTAGTAACACTTGAGCTGAAAAAGGAAGACTCAAGAATATGAGATCTTCTTCCTCACTATAAGAGCAATATTACAATTGTGCGATTGATGTTATGTACTACGAGCTCGAAATTGCTCACATATAACTTATTAGAAAATATATTGTTATCAAGGATATTGTTACACCTCTTGAAATCTTCTCTAATCTAATGGTTCTTATTATCAATGATGCCTTACATTGAGAGTGAGAATTAAGATAATGAGATTGTGTCACTCCAATAATATATTCATATCATAAGGAGAAGAGAGGGATTGTTAATTCAAGGACCGAACATATTAATGAGGCACGGTAGTTCTCAAGCGAATATAAATTTACGTGATGTCTCACCGTGAGTCTTCTTGAGCTAAATTGCAAGGGAACGACCCACAGGGTGCATCAACTAGAGAAGAGAGTAGTGTAAGCTCTAGAGAATCTAGTGAAGGAGGACCACGAAACACCATGGATGATTTAGGGGGAGGTGGAATTCCACCTCCCATATTACCAATCCGCCCCATCGATCCATTGGTTAGGCCGCGAGGCCTACCAATAATCGTACCTCAAGGGTTACCTTCGTTAGACATACCTTCGAACCTCCCGAAGTTCTACGGGACTAAAGATGAAGACCCGTCTAGACATATGGAGAGGTTCGTTGAGAGGGTAATTAGCTCACTAATTACAAACCAACAATATTGGCTAGTTTGGTTCCCTACGACTTTAGAGGGGGAAGCCTATGAGTGGTATAGAGACCACGATGAGGGCCACTTCCAAACGTGGGACCAATTACAACGGGAGTTCCTTAATGAGTTTCGAGCCGAAGTCGGTCAAAGTATGGCTTTTAGAGCCTTAATGACAATGAGGCAAGGAAGAGATGAGGAGATTTCCGCATACATTAGAAGATTTGATTGGGTATGCGCAAGGTGGGTAGGTGATTTATTCAACGATGATACTTTAATGCAATTTTTCATGAGAGGGTTTGTTAAAGCGACTACAATTAGGGGTGTATTACAAAGGAACCCTCGCACCCTAGCCGAGGCTAAGGTAGCCGCTAGGGATATGGAACATATTGAGAGGGATTATGAGCGGCTATGGAGGAAAGAGGATGAGTTGATCCCTCAATTCATCCCTCTCCTACCTAAGACGGGAATGGACCCGATTAGGCCGCATAATCGCCCTCCATATGTCGCCATTGAAGCGGCCTCAATTCCCTTAGCGGTAACGGCCCCCCCAACCATGTTAGCATTACCGGCCCCTAGGGTAGACCCTCAAATTGAAGAGATAGAGCAACGACTAGGTGCTACTCAACTAGGGTTCCAAGAGACAATGTTAAAACAATTTCAAAATCGAACGGACCAAATGGCATTGTTGATCAAAAATCAACAACCCGGTCCTCCACCTCAAATAGAGTCGGGAAACCACACATCGGGATTTTGGTGCACTAATTGTCAACAACACGGTCATACACTACAATTTTGTAGAAACGGGCCGAACCGCAATCAACGAACGAACAATAATGGGCATCAACAAAACTTAAGGGGTCCGAGTCAAAACCAAGGGAATAATCGGGGCCCTCCGCCACGTGGACAAACTAACCAAAGTACCGAAAAAAAGGATTTTCACCATCTTTGCGGTAGATACCACGTCATAGGGCAATGTTGGTCCGAAAACCAAGGTCAAGTGTGTAATAATTGTGGGGGGCCACACGCTTCTAACCAATGTCGTCATCCGGACAAGGTAAGTGGAGCACCGAACCCTCCAACTAACCCAACCCAACCGGATCAAGAGAATACGAGGGGTTCACAAAATGAAGGTAATAATACCCTTAAACCTTCTAACTTCTATTATGATGGGAATACGAATCTTTCGGGGCAAGTTACACAATCACCTAAACAAATGGGACCGTCTACATCTCAAGATGTCCGATTTATGGATTCTTCTACCGTTCCGGTAAATTTAGAAATGTCCACAAATGGTCAAGGTTCATGTCTTCCACATGCTAACTCCATTTCATACGAGTTAAAAAGTCTTAAGGAGGAAATTGTGCATAAGGCTCCGGCATTAGCCGTTACCACTAGAGCAATGAGGGGTAATGCACCATTAGAAGTAGAGGAGGAGGAGGAAGAAGAGGAAAATCCATTGGGGGAAATTCCTTATTTTTCGGATTTGGAGAATGTAACTAGAGAGGCTAGGAAGGCCACTAAAGCATTAGAGAGAGAAAATGAAATTGCCAATGAGAGGGAGAGGTCTAATGTCATCCATGATTTAGAGGGTGGTGATGTAGGAGAGTGGGAAGGTCCGGGCATTCCCGTAGAGGAGTTTGATAGTGTTAGAAGGCCTAAGGCCGATAGAGTAGATGGATACGACCTTTGGGCCGACCTTAGCTCACTAAAGGCCGATATCACCTTTGGCCAATTGTTAGAAATTTCACCGGTAGCTAGGAAAACTTTGAAGGACGGGATGCCCGTGAATAGGAGGGCCAAGAGGCCAAAGACTGGAGTGTCGGCAAGGGTCCAAATGCAAGGAAGAACTCGGGAAGTCAAGGCGGTGGAGATTGAAGTAACAATAGTGGACAAGGTGGTTCCTCATGTTTTGGTGGATGGTGGAAGTAGTCTCAATATTCTACCCGAGCACATTATGCGGAAATTGGGCTTAAGTTTGACGGGTCCGTCGCCATTTGTGATTAATATGGCCAATCAAAGTCCGGTGGTTCCGGTGGGGATTATCAAAGATTGTCGGCTTAACACGGGAGGTGAAGAATACATTGTGACCTTCCAAGTCATTAAAATGCACGACAATAAGGATGCATTCCCCATTTTGTTAGGGCGACCTTGGTTAAGGATGTCTAACGCCGTAGTAGATTGGGGAGGACACAAACCTTCTATCACCTATGGTCCCGTAGATAATAGAGTCAAGGTCTCTATTGCACCTTTAGGTGGTTGGGTTAGGGAGGAGATTGATCCAATGTCGGATGAAGAGGAAAATGGTGGAATTAAAGAGGATTTTGAGGATACATTGGTGGAAGTTGTTCAAGACAAGGAGAAGGCTAAAATGTATTCTTCTAGCGGGTTCTTAGGTCCTAATTTTTACAATCAAGATGTTGATGGAGATTTTATACATTGGTCAAGACAATACACGGAGTCCATTAGCGACGTCATGATGATGACTCATAGTTGTATTCTCCAAGATAGGGTGTCTAGAGAGGATTATTTGTCCTTAGAGCCGTGTGAGGTTCTCACGGAGGAAGAATGGGTGAAGGGACACTAGAAGAAAAACGGTCCTTTACAACTTGTCCATAGTGACTTGAATGGTCCAGAACGACTCAATTCTTGCGGAAATAAGTCGTTATGGACCATTTAAGTCACTATGGACAAGTTGTAAAGGACTATTTTTCTTCTAGTGGGAGGACTCACTCCATGGTTAGATGATATTGAGTTGAGTGATGTGAGTTTGGTACATGTAGATGGGACTCAAGATGAGGAGGCCATGTTAGAACTCTCAAAGTTAGAGCCCGCTTTGCATTTTAAAACTACTTCTACGGGCATTATCGTGGGTCATGATGTCAAGGACTACCCTAATGTACCCAACGATTGGTATAGAGATACCGAGGAGCAAACACGAGTGGTCGAAGAGGATTGGAAGTTTGTGGATGTCAAAATGAAGGATGGGAGAGTTAGACCAATGAAGATGGGCTCTAAACTCGATGAGAAGGAGATTAAGGAGTATAGTGATTTGATAGATGAGTTTAGTAATACTTTTGCTTGGTCATACGATGAGCTCAAGGGGATTCCTAGAGAGATGGTTGAGCATCGTATTCCGTTAGTTCCGGGCTCAAAACCGGTGAGACAAAAAGAGAGAAGGATGAACCCTAGATTGCAATTATTGGTCAAGGCGGAATTAGAGAGGTTGTTGCAGGCTGGGTTTATAAAGCCGGTAGAGATTACGGATTGGGTTTCTCCTATGGTGTTAGTGAAAAAGAAAAATGGGAAGCTTAGAGTTTGTGTAGACTATAGGAAGCTCAATGATTGTACGCAAAAGGATCACTTTCCTTTGCCGTTCATTACCTTGTTGTTAGAGGAGGTAGGGGGTCATGAGAGGTACACATTTATAGATGGATACGCCGGCTACAACCAAGTAGCCATAGCGCTCGCGGATTTGCACAAGACGGCATTTACGACACCTTGGGGGACTTTCATATGGGTGGTGATGCCATTTGGTTTATGCAACGCACCGCAAACATTCCAACGACTAGTCATGTATATCTTTAGCGACTTGCTCTTCAAGTCCATGACGGTTTATATTGATGATTTTAGTACCCAATCTAGTACTAAAGAGCATGTGCATTGTGTGAGGGAGGCCTTGGTTAGGTGTAGGCAAATGCGGTTGGCATTAAATCCGGACAAGACATTTTTAGGGGTACAAAGGGGAGTTTTGTTGGGTTATGTTGTGAGTGAAAAGGGGAGAGAACCGGATCCGGACAAGATCGCGGTCATTGATGAGTTGGAAACTCCGAAAAATGCCAAGGGGATCTCTAAGTTGCTAGGACATGTGGGGTGGTATAGAGAGTTGATTCCGGATTTTGCAAAGATAGCGGTCCCTATCACTCATTTGCTCAAGAAGGATGTTAGATTTGTTTGGACGGATGAGTGCCAAAAGGCCTTTGTTGAGTTAAGGTCCAAATTGAGCACTTATCCTGTCTTAAGGCCCCCGGATTGGGAAAAGCCTTTTCATGTGTATTGTGATGCTAGCAACGTAGCGGTGGGTAGTGCCTTGTGTCAATCCACGGGAGAGAAGGGGAAGGATCTACCCGTAGCTTATGCTAGTAAGCAATTGACTTCCGCGGAGAGGAATTACTCCACTACGGAGAGAGAGTGTCTAGCCATGGTATTTTCGGTCAAGAAGTTTAGGCACTATCTTATTTGTAATCCGGTAGTGTTTTTTGTGGATCACATGGCCATTAAATATTTGGTCAACAAGCCGGAGTTGAGTGGAAGGTTGGCTAGGTGGGTCTTGTTACTCGAAGAGTTTGATTACACGGTGGAATATAAACCGGGCCGCGTGCATTTACAAGCCGACCACTTGTCTAGATTGTCGGAGGAGATGGGCACTACGCCAATAGATGATAGCCTCATGGATGATAGATTGTTTGTAGTCACGTCCACACCGGATTGGTATGCCGGAATTGTAGAGTTCTTGACCACTCAACAATTACCAACCGAATGGACGAAAGAGGAGAAAAGAAAGGTTAGAGTCAATAGTAGGCACTTTGCAGTGATAGGCAATAGATTGTTCATGAGAGGAGCGGACACCATCTTGAAAAGATGTGTATCGCAAGTAGAGGTTCCGGATATTCTAGAGGCTTGTCATGATAGTGCTTGTGGAGGGCATTTTTCTGGTCAACTTACCGGCCAGAAAATCCTTAGAGCAGGTTACTTTTGGCCTACATTGTTTCAGGATTCACACGACTATGTTAGAAGGTGTGATGCTTGCCAAAGGTACGCTCGAAATGACCTTAGGATGGAAATGCCATTGCACATTTCATTACCACTAGTTCCCTTTGAGAAATGGGGAATAGATTATGTAGGGGAGGTCCATCCCCACTCTTCGAGAGGGATGGCATACATTATTGTAGCTACCGAGTACTTGACTAAATGGGCGGAAGCCAAGGCGGTAAAAACCGACACGGCCGCACATGCCGCCACATTCATGTATGAAAATATCATTACTAGGTTTGGAGTCCCAAAGATTCTAGTTAGTGATAGAGGTACACATTTTCTTAATGACCTCATTTCAGAGATGACTCAGAGGTTTAAGATCGACCATAGGAAGACTACTCCCTATCACCCTCAAACTAATGGTCAAACGGAGCGGGTGAACGGGATTCTAGTGGGCATTTTACGCAAGACGGTCATCGACTCAAAGAGAGATTGGGACGTCAAGTTAAACGCGGCTTTGTGGGCTTATTGAACGACTTACAAAGTGACAACACAAGCTACTCCGTTTTCTTTGGTTTACGGTATTGAGGCTACACTCCATATTGAATTTGAGGTGGAGTCATTGAGGGTTGCAATAGGGACACGCCTCAACGACAATGAGTCTTTGACAAATAGGCTCGGGGATCTAGAGGAGTTGGATGAGAAGAGGCGGAGGGCCGCTCAACACATGGAAGCAATTCAAAGGCGAAGGAAGGTTATCTTTGACAAGGGTCACAAAAAGAGGGCATTAGAACGAGGAATGTTGGTTATGCTCTAAGATGGGAAGAAAATGGATTTTTCGGGCAAATTTGATGCGGTTTGGTTAGGTCCTTACATTGTGGCGAATACCTTTCCTAACAACTCGGTACAATTGGAGACACTCAATGGACAAAGCTTCCCGACACGAACGGCCGGAAGTAGGTGCAAGCAATTCCACACATGAAGACACTTGACTTCAAGCAAGACATTCTAGGAGCCGGTCCCAGATGGTCGCCAATAATGTGAGCCCAAATTGATGCCCACATGTGTTGTTAACACTTGTAAAACATTACAAGTAGTGTTTTGTTGATTTATGATTATTCACAAAAATATAAAAAGAGTGAAGCTTGAAGAAAGCTAAGTTTGAAGCATTAGGCTTGTGTGGAGTGGATTTAAGTAGTATGAGGACATACCTTGGTAAAGTGCGGTAGGTAGAAAGCCAAGGTTAGTTAAATGTTTGAATTAGGATCTTTGTTGATCATTTGAAGGAGGAAGGCTTAGGAGATTAGATGAGAGCCTACAAAGTAAGGGGAGATTTCGAAGGCTTATCGAGAGCCTTGTGGATGGGATGAGTCCCTACTTAGAAGGAGAAGGTTAAGGGGTTGTGATTGGAGGCTCTAATCCTCTCACCCTATCCTTATCTCATCCCTCTGTCCCTCTCAACTCACTATATAATCCCTCATTCTTCCCTCAGTGATCCTCTCTTTCCTTCGTGCTGCTTAAGCACCCCACGGGTTATAAGTGTGGGTGTGTGGGAAGCAAGATAGGAGCACATGTGTGTGCTTAGTTCTTAGGAGAAGAGCCAAGGCTATTTAGCCTTGAAGAGGGATTGACCTCTTGTTAGAAGTAGATTGGGTTTAAGGAATTTGGAGTTTGATTGTAAACTTCAACTTGTTGCATTGAGATTCATATTGAAGTGAGAGAGTTCAAACTTGTTTAAATTTGTGGCATTTAGAGTGACTAGATTGTACTAGGTACATTACTTGTAGTGTTTTATTAGTTATGAACTTGAGCAGAACTTTATAGTGAGAGATTTGTCAATTATGGATGATCAGAGTGTTCAATGGGTATGAAAATTTGAGGGATTGTTTATTATAAAGTATGGGAGTTGTGGTAAAAATTTGAGAGCTTCAGTCATTGGGATGAAAGAGTTATTAGAAGTTGAAGGGGAGGGTGTCTAGGAACAAAGCAGCAAGGTTTGAAAATATGTATCTCTTAGAGGGTTATAGATATGGATACCAAAATTTGACACTACCTTTTGAACTTATATATCTATCTTGTGTCAAAATTTTAGATTGATTGGACGTAGGGGTTGGAAGTTATTAGAGTTTTAATGACCAAATGCTTTATCACAGCATTCATACTAAGTAGTTAGAGTTAGAATTTCATGCATAACTTTTGCATATAAACTCTGTTTGTGCTAAAATTTGGTGTGGAGATTTTTGATAAGGTACTTAACAAGTGTACCAAATTTCATTTGAAGAACATAAGTTGGGTGGGAGTTATACTATTCTGAAGTTTAGTAAGAAGACATTGATAGAGATTTACATCAAGAAGAACTTAGAGAAGGAAGGGCAAGGATAAGTATATAAGTATTTTTTAATACTTGTATTTAAAGCCTATGTGCTCATGGAATCCACAAGCGAAGTGTCATGTACCAATACGGAATCAACCACGATGACATGTGATAGCACGGAATCAATAAGCGAAAACTCATGTAGTAGTGTGGAAAACTACATAGTGTGGTGTTAATCAAGTTGTGTATATTCCAAGGGTAGATTGGAATTATATATTGGGTTACAAAGAGAGAAGTCTCTACATGTCATTATAAACTTTTCCACTCGGGCTAGGACGAAATCGAAGGGTGGAGGATTTTTGGTGACAATTTTCGTATGCGGTTGGCAAAAAAACTCGAGGTCCACAGAAATTTGCACATTGATACCCATGGCCGTAAGGTGGTGCCTCTTGAGAATGTCGACGTTTGTTGTACAGCGTGGTATATCATCCATGCGGTCTCCAAGGCTGACTTCTATAGGTTTCGGAAGTATTCTTTGTTGGGTCGCCGATCTCGATTTCATGGCAACTCTGGCACAAAGAAACCTAGGGAGGGGACACTCCAAGCATCTGCGACGCTCTCCACCATCATAGTGCCATTGGCCGATGCAATGCCCCACAAGACGAGGACATTGTTATCAAGTGAGAAAATTATTCAAATGGTGTTGCCCACGGGCACGAAATGGAAGAACATCTTAATGGACATCAACGAAGTGGGTCGCATAGCGGGATGTGGGCCCATTTCATTGTCCAAATTGAGTGTAATTAAAAACCAACAGTTTGCGGAATGCATTTTGAAGAGACCTGGGGACAAGTTCGCTAGGTGTACGGCGTGTGAGAAATACAAAGGTCTTCGAGCGGCCACCCTATAGGCACTGAATCCCATACTAGACACCAAAGAAAATACATTGAGCATGTCAACAACCAGGAGGCACATCGTCAAGATTATTACAAGAACCATGCACTATCCATAATGAGGCCCGCGGAGGTTCTAACAGTCATCCATGATAAAATGGACCATGTGAAGACCGCATGCCCTTGTTATGCACGCAAAATAAAGGCCACGGATGGTCTCTTCAAGTTGCCCGTAGCTGTCACAGGTTCGTATAGAATTCCACATGTGTGTTGAAAGGATCTCCAATTTGCATTGGGTGTGTTTTCCAAATGTCCAACTCCATCCCTCCGGTGTGTAGTTATTTCATATTTGTGTTGTTCACGCATCGTTTGTTTTTCTTAGGTATGATCGCCTATGGCCATGTGGATGTCAAATATGCCCATTATGGTTTGGATTTTTACCCTGGCGATGCCAACCACACGGTTGGTTCATTTGCAAAACTATTGCGCGATCTCGAAAAGCCACCGGTACACTTTTCCCGTGCCATTTTCGAAGGTTGTGGAACAACACCGCTTTATGAGGCAGTGCTACAAGGGAGGGAGGTTTGTATGTCTTCATTGCCGGAACCACCCGGAGAACCCATTCTTGCAAAACCCCTGCCTCCAATTCTCCACGTTCAACTTGACAATTGTGCTAAAGACAACAAATGTCGATACGTGTTTTGTTTTTGGTTGATGCTCGTGGCAAAAGGCATCTTCAAAGAGGTGTTTGTGTCTTTCTTGATGGTGGGGCACACGCACGACGATATTGATGCCTCATTTGGGCAGTGGAGCATGAAGTTGCATGAAGAGGATTTTCCCACCATACCACTTCTCATGAAATCATACATGGATTTGGACAATGTGCCGGTGATCCCGCATATGATTGAAGAAATACCAAATTTCAAGGCCTTCATCAAGCCATACATGTTGAAGGGAGTGGACCGTCTGGTGGGACATACCAAAGCACAACAATTCCGCTTCTATATGAAGGATGATGGTGTCCCCGCCATGCAGTTCAAGCTTTTGTGCACATCTCCAAATTGGGGCCCGGAGGATGGTATACTCGTGTGGCGTCAAGACAAGGATGGGAAATGTTTGCTTCCGGACGGGGAACCTAAGTCTTGCAAACCCGATCCCATGAGGAATGGGCCGGAAATCATAAAAAGCATATCCGGGTTCATTGAGTATTGGAAAGAGTTGTGTGAAGAAGACATCACCAGACATGTTAGGGATACTCATGAGCCGTTGATCGCGTATTGGGATCGCATACGCTCAGCCTTGATGACTGTTGGTGTCGACACCCGTATGACTTTGACACAAGGATTTTGGCCACAAAGTCGTTTGACAGTTGTGGAGTCCGATGCTATGTTCTTTAGCAATGGAGACATCCGTGAAGAGTTTGCAATGGACGAGCATTATGTTGGCCCTGCGCGCAATCGTCCGGCTCCGTCGTTTCGTGTGGGTGTTGATTGCCACGAGGGTTATATGGTCCTCGTACGAGTAGGAGATGAGGAGCACCCCAAACCAATTTGGTTGGTGAAAGCATTGTCTTCACCCAATTTTGTTAGAACTAACCCCAACTTTCGTCAAATTGAAGTGGAATATTGCCGTCCGAGCACCAAAGACCAGAACGTGCTCCGCACCTATTTAGGTTGGGACACCAAAAAGGGTTTCAAGTGGACAGTGGACTCTGCGTACGCACCGGTTTGGATAAACACGGATACCATCCTTTGTGCTTGGAAGCCGCGCAAGGGTTCCAAATCGGAAACAATGACCATCCCCCAAAAACATATAGATTTTGCCAAAGACAACTTGGTACGTATTGCAGCTGCGGAAAATGATGCCGATAATGGAGATGGGGAAACATAACGTAGGTTGGAATTAATGTGGAAAATAGGGGCACTTTGTAGACTTGGTTTTATTGCGGATAATATCAAATTTATACATACGTTTGGGATGTGCCATCCAATTCTATAAGACTCTTATATATGGGATGCGCATCCTAAACTTTATAAGGACATAAAAACATTTGTTTTTGGGATTCGATTGTTATTTTCCACTTATAGTTCATGTTTTGATTATGATTTAAAGACTTACTATTTTGAATGTTGTGCATATTCTTTGCGTGCGAAATTCCAAACCGTCATGTTCCCGATGTTCCCGATGTTCCCAATGTTCCACATGCTCATAATATTGGCATCCCAAACTATGGGCGTATTTCATTTTGAGACTTTCAAAAGTCTCCAATTAACGAATATAGTGTTATGTTCTAACTTCAACGCTTCCACTTTGCGAGTAGTAAAAGGATTTGAATTTCATTCCTTCTAATAGTGATTGTTTTCTCTTTGTTGCAAGTGCCATATTTTCAAATGACATAGATTACATAATTTTAAAGAAATATTAAAATATGCTGCATTGTCATTTTCTTCACCATGTTGGGACAATGTGTGGTTCTTCCACCAATTTCCAAACATCTAGCAAACATTTGTAAGGTATCCTTGCTCCTCTAAAGGCCATCCCCCCCCATCAACACTGAAACTTGGTTGCATTCCCTCGTTAGAAATTTTTTGTGGCGGAGGCAATGAAAAACACCCTTTGCTTGTTGGTCCTTAAATCCCGACTTAGTTGTCTCCCACTCAGGGATGTACAAATGGACGTGACGCGGCCTAAACGCGTCACGTCGCGTCACGAATGACGTGACGGCGTCACGTCGCGTCACGTCCAGGGTGTGACGCCAAACGGACGTTACTGTAGTAAAAAAAATTTACTAATGGGATTTTTTTTCGGATAAGTAATTATTTCGACATCAATACAGGCAGTCGTCTACCATGGTCGACTGCTATATAGGCAGTCGACTAAGTGGTCGACTGCTATATAGGCAGTCGACCACTTAATCGACTGCTAACTTAGCAGTCGACTACAATGGTCGACTGCTAATGTAGCAGTCGACTAAGTGGTCGACTGCTATATAGGCAGTCGACCACTTAATCGACTGCTAATTTAGCAGTCGACTACAATGGTCGACTGCTAATGTAGCAGTCGACTAAGTGGTCGACTGCTATATAGGCAGTCGACCACTTAATCGACTGCTAACTTAGCAGTCGACTACAATGGTCGACTGCTAATGTAGCAGTCGACTAAGTGGTCGACTGCTATATAGGCAGTCGACCACTTAATCGACTGCTAACTTAGCAGTCGACTACAATGGTCGACTGCTAATGTAGCAGTCGACTAAGTGGTCGACTGCTATATAGGCAGTCGACCACTTAATCGACTGCTAACTTAGCAGTCGACTACAATGGTCGACTGCTAATGTAGCAGTCGACTAAGTGGTCGACTGATATATAGGCAGTCGACCACTTAATCGACTGCTAACTTAGCAGTCGACTACAATGGTCGACTGCTAATGTAGCAGTCGACCATTGTAGTCGACTGCTAATGTAGCAGTCGACTAAGTGGTCGACTGCTATATAGGCAGTCGACCACTTAATCGACTGCTAACTTAGCAGTCGACTACAATGGTCGACTGTTAATGTAGCAGTCGACTAAGTGGTCGACTACTATATAGGCAGTCGACCACTTAATCGACTGCTAACTTAGCAGTCGACTACAATGGTCGACTGCTAATGTAGCAGTCGACTAAGTGGTCGACTACTATATAGGCAGTCGACCACTTAATCGACTTCTAACTTAGCAGTCGACTACAATGGTCGACTGCTAATGTAGCAGTCGACTAAGTGGTCGACTACTATATAGGCAGTCGACCACTTAATCGACTGCTAACTTAGCTGTCGACTACAATGGTCGACTGCAAATGTAGCAGTCGACTACCACCGTCGACTGCTATATAGGCAGTCGATTACCATGGTCGACTGCCATATAGGCAGTCGATTACCTTGGTCGACTGCCAATGTAGCAGTCGACCATGGTAGTCGACTGCTACATTGGCAGTCGACCATGGTTGATAGTCGACTGCTATGTTGCCGTCGACGAAGATAGTCGACTGCAGTTGTAGCAGTCGACCATTGCCGTCGACTGATACTATTAACAGACAAATGCAGTCAACATCATATGTTTGTTGGGTTAAATTTTAATGGTTTGGGTATAGTGGAATATGGATGGATGGAAGTAGTTTAGGAAAAATGTGATTAAAGCCAACAATGATATGTAGAAGGAAAAAAAACCGCGTTGTATTAAAACAAGTATATCGTAAATATATAAAAAATATACAAGGTTTAGGGTTTATCAATGATACACGCATACTACCTTAACCCCTACGATGTTGCCTAAAGAACTAAACAGACTAAACACTATCCTTAACCTCAGTTCTCCAGCAGTCTATCGGCTCATCCCACCCCACAAACGGCATCTGCATCCGTAGTTTGGCGATGGTCAATGAAATGCGGTTCGACACGTTCTCGCATGTCAATGCACTCAAAGTGACATCCCAAATTTTCCTTCCTTCATTGGCAAAGAGAATTCGGTCATCACCATCGTTGCAAAGTTGTCGAGCAATCATGCCGACCGCATAACACTCAGCCTCCGCGGTGTAATATACATCGGGATCATGGTGTCTCCTGTTTTGGATGTAAAACAGTTCCGGCGCCACCCAAAACTTCTCCTTCCTCAAATTTTCCTTCGCTTCTACGGTTTCCGCATGCCATAGCGATAGGACATCCTCACCCGAATGCGTTGCACATCCCCAATCGCACACCCCAATCTTGAGGCTCCCGTCCGATTCCCAATGCAACATAATGTTGTCAATGGATAGATCGTTGTGTTGCACATTTGCAGCGTGCAAAGCCTCGATGATCCATAACAATGCCCAAGCCAACTTTACCCTCTTCGCCCGGAACTTTTGGACTTGGTCATAGAGTTGCCATTCGGTTGCGTCCATTGTCAAAATGTTGGCATTTGGGCGGTGGGCTCTATCCCGAATGAACATCTCTCGTAGAGTGCCCCCGTTCCACCATAGTGTATAGCCCGCATTGGACACACTGTTGATTAACCAAAACTTGATGAAACCTGGATGCGTGCTCTTTAAAACGCATGCCTCCGCACTTACTTGGATACGAGCTTTTTGCCTATCCGACGTCTTTGGGGTCTTTTCAGCCCACGTAATCTCCGGTGGGAGACGATCGTCGCCCTCGATCCTCACCTTCCTCACCTCCCCGTAACCCCCCACCTTCTTTATGCTCTTCAAACTCACGACATTTGCCGTATCGGGAATCCACAATAGTTGGCATGGGCCCGACACCCTTAGCCACTTCTCCAATTTCTCCGCCTTCCAAGGAATTATTTTGGAGGCCGTCTTGGACAATCCTTTGGCCACGGGATCCCACCACAAAAATATTTCCCGGATTCTTACAGCTCGAGGGCTCAACACCTCGCCTGTTTCGCCCTCCGGGAACATGTTCTCAACCAATTGCTTGAGGTTGAAAATACCATTTTGGGCCTTATTCTTCACCCATGAATCGAACCCCGCAAGATTCCTATCACCGCTAAACTCGGGGCCATCCACTTCCTGTCGAATAGCAACCTCCATGTCCCTTTTAATTATCTCAACCCTTTTGTGTTTCGGCTGCTCCAAAAAACAGAATTTGATGCCGGCCTCCCCATTCCTCAAATACCAGTCAACTATGGCTTGGTGGACCTTTGCCGTTATCGCATCCGAGAATTTTACCCTTGGTTTCCCGCTCCTACTCGACGACCCTGAGGCCGCGGAAGCCCCTCCTTGGCTGCTCGTAGGGGCACCGGCATTTGGGCGGACGGGAACGGTAGTATCTGAACGGGGGGTAATATTGGCTCCCGTTCCCGAAGCACTTCCTGATCCCACATCGGAATGTCGTTGCCGCTTAGGGGGCCGTTTGTGCACCCTGCAGGGTGCATCCGGCTCGTCCTCCGGCATCCTCCAACTTCGATCCTCCATCGTGTTTAAAAACACGCTATTATTGTGTTCACAAACACAACTCAAATGTGTTCACAAACACGGCCGTATTCACACCGCTCCACCGCAAAAAATCGGATCCAAAATTGGCAAGAGTTTGCACCCTAAACCAATCTTCCAACCGCCCCCTAGGCCCTCTCAAAACATTAGGCAAAGGATGCTAGGCATGCTTAGTCCCAATGTCCCGCTTGAGGAGGGGTGGTTGAAAAATGATGTCAATGAGGCCTCCCCACTTATATATATAGGTTGGGTGGGCCTCACACCGACGGTACGACCGGACGCCGCGCCCCTGGATCCTGACCGTTGGACCGTGCATCATCCAACGGCCAGGATGGATGCGACGATTGGTCGACTGCTGTACGGCAGTCGACCATCCAGTCGACTGCCAGATAGCAGTCGACTGCCAGATAGCAGTCGACTCTGGATAAGGCAGTCGACAATTAGCAGTCGACCGCGGCGTCGACTGCTATGTGGCAGTCGACGTGTGGGCCGACTGCATTTAGCAGTCGACTGCGGGGGTCGACTGCCATGTCGACTGCTAGTTTGCAGTCGACCCTGGAAGTCGACTGCCACGTCGACTGCCAAGCAGCAGTCGACCCCCGATGTCGACTGCGAATGGCAGTCGACGTGGCAGTCGACGGGCAGTCGACCGCCATGTCGACTGCTAGTTTGCAGTCGACCCCGGAAGTCGACTGCCACGTCGACTGCCAAGCAGCAGTCGACCCCCGATGTCGACTGCGAATGGCAGTCGACGTGGCGGTCGACTGCCATGTCGACTGCTAGTTTGCAGTCGACCCTGGAAGTCGACTGCCACGTCGACTGCCAAGCAGCAGTCGACCCCCTATGTCGACTTCGAATGGCAGTCGACGGGCAGTCGACCGCCATTTCGACTGCTAGTTTGCAGTCGACCCCGGAAGTCGACTGCCACGTCGACTTCCAAGCAGCAGTCGACCCCCGATGTCGACTGCGAATGGCAGTCGACGTGGCGGTCGACTGCCAAGCAGCAGTCGACCCCCTATGTCGACTGCGAATGGCAGTCGACGTGGCAGTCGACCGCCATGTCGACTGCTAGTTTGCAGTCGACCCTGGAATTCGACTGCCACGTCGACTGCCAAGCAGCAGTCGACCCCCGAAGTCCGCTGCGAATGGCAGACATTGGACCTCCCCCCTCCAAACATAAACAAATTGCTTTTGCAATGGATCCTATAGCAAATTACTCTAAACACTTTTAATATCATAGCATCTTTTATATTTAGTGCACGTTCAAGCGTCGGGACTATAAAGGGTTCACCGCTCATTAGCATTCATCATTCCCCCTCGCTCTAGTTGGCCTTGATTGCCTTTTGGCATTCGTTGCAAGTGGAGAGAGGTAGTAGGTTATATTGGGATGGGCACGCGAAACGAATGGAAGCCTTGGTTTGTGCCCAAGGAGTGGACTCCAACGTCCAAGAAGGTCGAGTGCAAATTTTGCGCGTTGGAATTAGTTTATAGGAAGGACCGCATGGTTGCCCATTTGGGATACCAAAAAAATGACGGCAAGATGCGGGGGGTGGCATTGTGTCAACGTCAAGGGCCGATTGTAAAGTCTTTATTTTCGAGGTGCGGCGGATCGTGGCCGCCAATTCCGGATGACTTTGTGGACGAGTGCGTTGAGGACGGGGGAGAAGCTGTGGTCGGGTCCCAACAACAAGCGTCATGCGGTGCATTGTCGAACGCGAACGGAAGCCAAACCGCTCCACCATCGCCCGCACCGTCAGTGGCAAGGGAGTTGGTGTCCGGGACGACTCCCGAACCCCACCGACGTTCCCAACGGCAAATGGGACTAAAAGAAGGGATGCAAAATTCGACAAAACGAGACTTGGATACAAAATGGTCGCAAGCCTTTTATGAGGCTAATATCCCCATTAGTATTGTCCGCCATCCCGCGTTCATCCAGGCCGTTAAGGCAACCGCCGAGGCTAGAATTATGTACAAACCCCCAACATACCATGCAATGCGCAAGAGTTTACTTGACGATGCACGGTTCAATACACAAAAAATCGTGGAGTTGAAGACAACATCATCCATCCACAAATATGGGTGCACTATTTGTTCGGACGGATGGAAGAATGTTGTCCACCGCCCTTTGATGAACGTCATGCAAATTTGTCCGGCGGGCGACGTGTTCCTTGGTTCCATCGATACCACCGGAAGCACAAAGGATGCCGCCTACGTGGCTACCGAGGTCAAACGCTACATCGTTGGAGTGGACCCCACAAAGGTTGTTCAAGTTTGCTTCGATAATGCGGCGGCCATGAAAACCGCGGCGAGCAATATTAGCCGGGAATGGCCACACATATATTGGCAAGGGTGTGCGGCGCATTGTTTGAACTTGTTGTTGAAGGATTGGGGTAAACAACGATGGGCGAAGGACGTCGTAGACAAGGCGAAGGACATTGTCAAATACATCCGGGCCCACCAATGTCCGACGGCGGTCTTCCTCACCTACTCGCCCAATTTGGGCTTGAAGATGCCCGGGTCCACACGATTCGCCACCAACTTCCTCATGATTGACCGGCTTCTAAAGGTGAGACATGCTTTGGAACAAACGGTTATTCATCCCGATTGGACCGCCTACGTGAACAAATTAAATAGAGGAGGCGATGATCGAAGGAGAAGTGCAATGGAGGCACGTCAAATCAAGACAACGGTTAATGACGACAATTTTTGGACAAGTTGCGATAATTACCGCCACATGTCGGAGGAGGTGTTGAAAGCATTGAGAGTGTTTGATGGCGTTGAACCGGCAATGGGCAAGGCTTGGTTGACCATGAAGAACTTGGAGAAACATGTGCTTAGCCTAAGGAATCCTCCTTTCAACCTAGCACACAACCTCGCTACCTTGGCCGAAGAAGATTTCTACAGCCGGTGGCGTATGATGACCACGGACCTACACCATGCCGGTGCAATCTTGAATCCTTATTTATTGGACGATAACGTCGTCCACGAAGACGCGGCCGTTAAATCCGGATTCTTGGACGCCATGAGGAGGTTGACCACGGGCAAGGACGGTCATTACGGTCGGGTTGTGGCCGAATTTCAAGCATTCAAAGAGCGTAGGGGCGCGTTCGCCAATATGCCCCTAGCCATGGAAGCCAACATCCCACCCCACGAGTGGTGGGACCTCGTGGGCGAAGGTGGCACCCACTTGGCCCCTTTGGCAAAGCGAATATTGGCCCAAGTGTGCTCCTCTTCGTCTTGCGAAAGGAATTGGAGTAGTTATTCGTTTGTGCACAACAAGACTAGAAACCGGTTGAGTTCGGCGAGGGCCGAAAATTTGGTGTACATTTATACCAATTCACGGTTGGCACGGGAGAGGGTTGATCGAGACTCGGCCGCATGGTATCTAGTGAACATGATGTCCGAAGACTCCGACTATTCGGCCGACGAGGATATAAATGGTGACCCCCCCGCGGGACCCGGCGGGGATTCCTCGGGGCCTTCGGACAACGAGAGCGATGGGGGACATGGTGGAGGGAATTTGGGCCTTGACAACCACAATGATCCGTTTGCATACGATGGACTTGACGCCGAGGACGATGGTGATCTTCACATGTGGGCCAACATAGCCGGTCGGGAGTTTCTCTCCACTACGCATGTGCGTCCCGCTACGCCGACAACTACAATACCCGATGTACCGGTAGACATTCAACCCGTAGTGGATGAAGATGTAGTGGCCGAACCACATGTGGATGAAGCTCTTGAAGCGGCTCCGAACCGGATGGACATGGACGAAGTCCCACCACATGCTTCCCCCATTCATCCACCGACGGATGTTGTGCCCACTCCTATTGTGCCGACAACATATGCACAACCCATGCAAACTACACCACCCTTTCCCGAGCCCCACGGAGAGGGCACGTCCAATGTTGTCCTTAACACTAGTCCATTGCGAGGTATTGGGCAATGCCCGGCCGTTGCGCGAGCACCGGAATCCGACTCGGATGACACATTGGCGCAACACATTGCGCGTCGGGCCCCAACAATACCACGCATGGGCTCCCGGTTGGTTGGTGCCACCATCGGCATGCGCGCCCCATGCCCCACACCGGCTAGGCCTCCCCCTAATATTGCATTGACAAACTTTGGTCGGACCACGAGAGGTCAAAAAAGAAAACGACAAAGGGATGTGCGAGAATGGAGGACTACCGGGGCCACCCCACTTGCACGTCCACAAACTGACGGCGTTATGGATGCAACGGGTTCAAATCCAATGGTATCGATTAGAATGCCAAGGGCTGACACACGGCTTAGTCGAATTCCCGGCCCGGCAATTGATGGCCACGAGTCCGACGCCCGAACAGATGACAATGCCAGCACGGACGATGAATCCGGCGTAGGCGAAGCTCCCGATGATAGTGATTACCAAGCACCGCCCCCAAGGGTAGCTGTGGGAGGGCCACGCAGGACAAGGAATTCTATTCCTCAAGACAACGATAATGCTCCTTCATGAATGAATATTTATAGTAATGTCAAATGTCCTATGGTGTTCAATGGGTTTAGTTGTATTGGTGATCAATTTTTGTAATAACTATTTTTGGGTATGTTTGTTGAAAAAATAATGTGAATTTCAAATTTGTATGTTGGATGTTGACTAGAAATTGAGCCTACATGTATGATGTAGGGTTTAGGAAATGAATGTCCAATGTGCACTAAGGTTAGGACTCAGGAGTAGGACACATGGAAATGATTTGTAATGCCAATAGGCCCTATGTAGTGTTGCATTTTTTATTCTATAGGTCGGAGGCGGCATTATAAAATAATTTTAAGAATATTTAAGACTACTTTTATGTTTTTATTATTGAAAATCATCGAAGACATCAATCCGTGAGGTCCTTTATGGCAAATCATTGTCGAAAACATTCCCCTCTTCTAGGATTAGGTCATCGAGCTCTTCTCCGCCCAAATATTGATCCAAGAATGATGACATTGTAAATGCAGACCACCATTCACGACTTGTCCGATGTGCCATGTGGGGCGTTATGTATTCCAATATTTGCCAATTTGTGTGGCAAATTGGCAATGCTCAAGGCTCAAACATTGCCATTGAGTTTGAATGTACTAATGCTATATGGTAATATGGAACAATTGTCAAAGTTGAGCGTGTCTATATTTGCCCTATTGCCATGGATTGGCTATAGTCGTGAACTTATAATAAAAAACATTTAAAAATGCCGTAGAAATTTGTCGAGGATTTTAAAATGCATTTTAAATGTGTATTTTAAGATAAAGTAAAAATAAATGCACCTCTAGCCCTATGTCATGTGGGAGGATGAAATGAATGTCCAATGTGCACTAAGGTTAGGAGTAGGACATATGGAATTGATTTGTAATGCCAATAGGCCCTATGTCATGGGCGAGGATGGAATTAATGTCCACACACACACACATATATATATATATTGCAAATACCCCCAAATATATATATATATATATATTGCACATACATCCATATATATAGCGCATACATATAGAACATACGGTATACCGGGAACCCACATATATATTGCACATACACATACATATTGCAATTTGCACGTACACCCATACATGTTAGACATACATATTGCACACGGGTGTAGCTAATAAGGAAGTTATCATTTGTTTAAATAGCGATCCACTTTTATTTCACATTACGGATCATATCTTTTACATAGTGCGATTATATCCACTAGGCCTAAACACATATACAATGTGTTTGCTAGGATTAAATCGGCGAACTATATAGAACATGAACCGCTACATCTACATAGAAAAATTATAATGTCAATAGTCGCTCCGAAGGACAAATCCAAAAGTTGGTGCATCGACGATATTCGGCAGAACGTTTGTCGACTTGAAGCCAATATTCTCCATTCTCCACAAGCATATCCCGCAAGTATTCAAGTTCCATTATGAAAATATCGTTGAGCCGAGCATGCTGAACTTGCCATCGAATTGGGATGGCAATGCGTTGCGTATGGCTGAACATGAAGAGGTTCAGTCGGAACGCTCGCAACAATTCGGCGAGCTCCGAAGTCCCTCTCACGCCCCTAAATCGATGCCCCATTGGTATGTCTACGTCCCAAATCGACATACGCAACGCATTGTAGACTTCTCCCATACCAAAATGTTCCCGCCAAGCTTTGTTAACTCCCATGTATTTAAAAATACATATGAGAGTTAAAAAATTCGCCCTCACTTCACACCCCCGCCCATACTCTCCTCGGTGATATGGCTCCAAAATAGGCTCTAGGACCTTCGGCAATATGTGCTCCCCCACAATTTCCGCGGTCAATCCGGGTAAAATGGTCGACGGTGCCATGTTTGGCACAACCCTGAAATAGCAGCTTCTCCGCTCCTTCTCCCTTTGTTCTCCGTTTGCAAAGCTTGCTAAAACAGGCTATGGCCAATGGAGAACTTGGGAATGAGGGAAATGGGAGGTTGGATTGCTATATATATGCATCCTTTGTCATGATTGTATGCATTTAATGCATGATTTGACTAAGCTAACGCTCTTCCCAAACCCTAACGCCTAATTTCGACTGCTGGGCAGCAGTCGATTCGCATATTCGACTGCTGGGCAGCAGTCGACTGTGGATGGTCGACTGCTACACAGCAGTCGACTGATAAAATCGACTGCTGGAAGGCAGTCGACTGTGGATGAATGACTGCCTTCCAGCAGTCGACCATCTTAGTCGACTGCTAGGAAGCAGTCGATTTTATCAGTCGACTGCTGTGTAGCAGTCGACCAGCCACAGTCGACTGCTGGGCATTTATCAATCGACTGCTGCCCAGCAGTCGATTTACATAGTCGACTGCTATGAAGCAGTCGATTTGCATAGTCGACTGCTGTGTAGCAGTCGACCATCCACAGTCGACTGCTGTGTAGCAGTCGACCATCCACAGTCGACTGCTGTGCAGCAGTCGACTATGCAAATCGACTGCTACAAGGCAGTCGACTGTGGATGGTCGACTGCTATGAAGCAGTCGATTTGCATAGTCGACTGCTGTGTAGCAGTCGACCATCCACAGTCGACTGCTGTGCAGCAGTCGACTATGCAAATCGACTGCTACAAGGCAGTCGACTGTGGATGGTCGACTGCTACACAGCAGTCGACTGCCTTGCAGCTTAATTTAGACAACTAATTAGACACACCCTAAACCCAACCTGCCAAATCATTGGATGCCACCCGAGGGCCCACACTGCGATATCCCTATAAAATTAAGTGTGCTACCCACCATGAGGCCACCTTGCCTCGTAGTGATTTTGAGGACCTTGTATGTGTCGCGTACATTGCCCAAGATCAACTACGGTGTGGGCAATCCATAGGATTGCGATGGCTGGGAGTGGCAAGATACGGGATGCGGGTGGTTCGTCAAGAAGTATGTATTACAATCCCCGACACGCATGGGGCTTGCCGGACGAACCGGACGAATTTACACCCGAGGTGGTTGCAGAGAACACTCGAAATGAGGACGATTTGCGCAGTGTTTTACGTCCGATTCAAGGGTTCACTGAATTCTATTGGGTTCGACTGCCTAGGAGACAAGTTGATCGTCACCACCGCGGATACTTGGACGCCCAAGAAAGGCCCGCATGCCGCATCGGTTACAAGGAAAAACTTTTCCCATGGCACTTGTTTCAGGACCTTAGCGACGTTCTCACGAAGGGGAAAAATCAATTGTATTTTCGAAAAAACTATGGGACCTTGTGGAGGTTCTACCAAACCATAAAACACTCGGTGCATGACGCAATTCATTGGGGGTTCAACCGGTGCACCGCGCACCAAAAGGAATACCGGGTGTATAGAGAGTACACACTTAGGTCGTCAATGTAAGATTTGCCCACGAATATGGTGAGAGCGTAGTATCAAGTTTGTACTTGCACGTATACTTACGTATGTTGGTAAGTTGGAAATGCGCAATATATGAATTCCCAGCAATATTGCGGTGATGTTTTCCGCTTGGTGTGAACTTATAATCATGCCACATGGAATCATTGTCACAGTTATTTGCATCGATACGTGTTTGATTCAAGTGCAAATGCATGTAGATGCAAAGTCCATGGTTTAATTGGATGTTTGTGGCAACCGATTGTGTGGGCAAACATAAGAAATGATCATTGTGCGACACTTGTACATTACTCCCAAAATTGATAGTGAACAATAATTCACTTATAAACATTTCCAAAATCATGGTTTTTCCCGCATTGTGTACAATTGAGTATCAAATAATGCCTCCTAGTCCAACGCCTATCTCACAAACACTAGCCAACATTCCTAATCCGGCTCCGAATCACTATCCAATGCAATGGGGGGTCCGCGGCTTGAGCTTGCACCGTTCAGATTTGGTGGCCGTAGTGTCCGGCGCCTCGCCTCACGCCTGCTCTCGGTGATGGCCCATAGTTCTTGCGCCGCAGTCTCCCGGTCAGCTTGTGCACGAGCACGCGCGCGGTCTCCAATGTGCAACCCCCTCGCGGCATTCGGATGGCGCAGGACGTCTTGCATGGTGGGGCTAGAGGCCCCGTCACGGATGTCCAAAAGGCCGTTGACGTATTTCCACTCATTCATCCAGATTTGGACGTCCACCTCATTGAAGCTACCCTCTTGTGTAACGGCCTCCTGCCTCTCCAGATCGGCCTCAAAACTTGTTGTGTCCAACACGTGTTCCACATCCCAAGTTGTTTCCTCGCCCGGGACCGGTTCCCGTGGTAATACCCCCACTGTCACATTGCCGTTGGAGTCATACACGTATCCGTGGGGGTGAGGACCTGGGACGTATTCACCCGTCTCTCCGGCATGCCCACCCACAACACGGTACAAAAATGCCCTCAAACCTACGGCCTGAGGAGAGGAGCCGGGGTAAAACTCATGAGCAACCCTTGTGTACATTTCAGGCGTGAAGTTTGTCGGGTAGCCTCGCAGGTCCTTCAAATACCTTCGTGCACGCCAGCTATAAGCAGGAGGATCGCCGTATTCTGCGGGCGGCACACCATGGATTATTGTGTATTCAAAATCGGGAGGCATTCCCCATTGCACTCCGAATTGCTCGTACAACCTTCGATGCAGAGGGGCTTGGCACGTAGGACAACGGCGTGTTTGCAACATGTGTGGCAACAAACAATTCGGGTGGACCATGTGACCGCACGACCCAACGATCCATGCGCCTTCGGGTCCCCAAGGATTGGAACAAATGGGGCACATGCTCCCGTCCTTGATCCAATCGGGGACGCATGGCCACAACAAGGTTGGTCTGGCCGGGGGTATCACGATGCGGGATGATACTGCGGTATCCCATTGGAATTCATCCTCGGGCCTCTTGGTCCACGCAATACTAGGGTAATGGTCGTCATCGACCGGGAGGTTCTCAGGATACATGAAATCCAATGGCGGCCACGAGGTAAAAAGCAGCCGTCGTTCGGGCCACTGTTCGCCGTGGTCCCTATAGTGTGTCAGCTCGTCCATCAATGCCCTCTCACGCGTGGCGAACATGATAGTGGCTGTGACCATGCCCATGTAGTCGTCCTCCAACAACCGGTTCCTCCTAATGACCCGGTCGTAATCAACCCTCATTGCCTCCAAGTTTGTTGTGGGCGACGGCTCCCGCCCTTGTCCATCACTACCAGACATTGCTTGCGGCAGTTGTGGCGCATCAGCCCTCGCAAGTTCAAGGTCGGTCAAACGTGCAATCTCGGCCTTCAACCCTTGGACCTCCTCGGCGTGTGCACGTCGGACCATCTCCAATTCCCGTTCGTGGTCCAATTTGCATTTTGCCAACTCCGCCCTCAACGCCTCCACAACGTCATTGTCGGCAACTACCAGTGGTGGGGATGGCACCGCCGATGCCATCTCCACATCAACGGGCGAAGATGGAGGACAAACCAACCGGGAACCATGTGGCGGTGTCACGTGGACCCTTTGTCGCCGGCTAGGTGGTTCAACCGGCAACCCTATGGCAATGTTGTGCTCGTCCATGTTTGACTCGGCGGCCGGTGGAGTCCCCACAATTTGATGATCTGGTCCCGCAAGGAAATCAAAATAAGATCGGACCCTCAAAGGATTCATTGGAGTTTGCCATGCCAATGGAATCGGACGGCCAGCGTTCCGTCCTAGCACGGCACTTGGTATGACCGTGACCCGGCGTGCCTGCCTCAAGTCCGGGCTCGTGCGGGGTATGGTGGACCAGTCGATATCCACTCCCAAAATTACCTCCGCGTAGACCATTTGGCATAACCACATTAGCATATGCCCGCGATCAAATTCCCTCGGTGCACCCCACAAGAAATCCCACACCTCCTTGCACCGTTCTCCAAATATTTGATGGCTCACCTCCCTCCATATGCCATAGCGTTGTCTAGACATCCGTTCAGCATTCGCGCTAGGAACGAACATCCTCGTCAAATGGGTCCACTCTACGTACCTTCGGACCGTGCTATACAACCACATGCCCCTCTCATTTTGCCAGCCGGGATTGGCGAGAATGTTCGGGTCCCGCGCCACCTCCAAATTGATTGGTTGCGGCCTGCCCCTCGGCGCATTGCCGCGTCTTCTAGCGCCTGCCGACCCCGGTCTCGATTGCGGAGTCCCCCCCGGATCCAAATCCCCGCCACGTGGAGGTTCCGGCGGCAAGTTATCTTCGTCTGCCATCGTTGCCCCTAACCCCTAGCTTTGTATGCCTACTATAAATTAAACCTAATATGGTAGCACTTCCAAAATAAGCGCCACCACCCACAATTTTTTTCCCAATCCACTAAAACCAAATTAAGGCCGTTCAAAGTTCAAACTACATAATTAGATTTAAACCACTTTCAAAATAAGTGTTCACATATAACAATTTCCGGTATGGTTCAAACTAACCGCAATGGGGTACAATGTAGACCGTATGTAGGTGGGTTGCAATACACACGTTAGGCAATAACAGTATATCGTATGCAACGTATACGTATTTCAGTACGTATGTCCACCTGTAGCCCTCCAGCTCACCTCTATCTCCAAATGGCAAGGGCTGATTAACAACCTAGGCCCAAATGGAGGGAGGTGGGAGTGAGGGAATGAGGGAAGTGGGGTCCATATATACCCCAAGGAGGCGTCCTTTCGATTAGACGCCCCCTGGACCAACCCATGGACGCCACGTGCCCATGGGTGTCTCTACGCGACTGCTCGTGAGCAGTCGCACCCCTTCGTCGACTGCTATTAGCAGTCGACCATGTGGTGCGACTGCTCACGAGCAGTCGCAACCCATTCAAGTCGACTGCTGATAGCAGTCGACCATAGGGTGCGACTGCCCACCAGCAGTCGTCCGCACTTTGTCGACTGCTATTAGCAGTCGACTTGGGTTGTCGACTGCAGTTGGGCAGTCGACTGTCTTCGTCGACTGCTAATAGCAGTCGACTTGAAGGGCAGACGACTGCTTGTAAGCAGTCGCATCCCTTCGTCGACTGCTATTAGCAGTCGACGAAGGGGTGCGACTGCCCACCAGCAGTCGTCTGCCCTTCTTCGTCAACTGCTAATAGCAGTCGACGAAGGGGTGGGACTGCCCACCGGCAGTCGTCCGCACTTTGTCGACTGCTATTAGTAGTCGACTTGGGTTGTCGACTGCAGTTGGGCAGTCGACTGTCCAAGTCGACTGCTAATAGCAGTCGACGAAGGGGTGCGACTGCCCACCAGCAGTCGTCCGCACTTTGTCGACTGCTATTAGCAGTCGACGAGGGTTGTCGACTGCAGTTGGGCAGTCGACTGTCCAATTCGACTGCTAATAGCAGTCGACGAAGAAGGGCAGATGACTGCTGGTGGGCAGTCGCACCCCTTCGTCGACTGCTATTAGCAGTCGACGAAGGGGTGCGACTGCCCACCAGCAGTCGACGAAGGGGTGCGACTGCCCACCAGCAGTCGTCTGCCCTTCTTCGTCGACTGCTATTAGCAGTCGACGAAGGGGTGCGACTGCCCACCAGCAGTCGTCCGGACTTTGTCGACTGCTATTAGCAGTCGACTTGGGTTGTCGACTGCAGTTGGGCAGTCGACAGTCCAAGGCGACTGCTAATAGCAGTCGACTTGAAGGGCAGACGACTGCTCACAAGCAGTCGCCCGCCTGTCGTCGACTGCTAATAGCAGTCGAATTTCCATGTCGACTGCCCAAGAGCCGTCGACAAGCCAAGTCGACTGCTATTAGCAGTCGACTAGTTATGGTAGTCGACTGCTCTTGAGCAGTCGACATGGAAATTCGACTGCCGTCAGCAGTCGACACACCTATACGACTGCCCTTTAGCAGTCGATTCAGTGTGTCGACTGCCTAGTAGCAGTCGCTGTAACTCGTCGACTGCCCACTAGCAGTCGACACTGTTGACGACAGTTTACCCTGTGTGACGACAGGGTAAACTGTTTTACCCCCCCCAAACGGACGTGACGTTTTCAGGTCTGCCGTCACGTCGCTGTCACAGGACGTGACGCGACGTGACGCGACGTGACGTGTAATCCCTGCTCCCACTTGCTCCTCATGCTCATCAATATCTTTAGCAAGATTAAACGTAGGAAATTTGGAAATTCAGGCACCCCAACCACTATGGGAGCCTCATTGCTTCCACTTGGATGCATTTCTAAATCACTCCCACTACTCGTACTATCATCTATCCATACAACATCTCTCATGCGGCCAAACAATTATGAATGTGTTATATCGGACAGCTTATTTGCTCGTCTTATTTTCAGTTTATCACATTGAATCAAATACTTATTATTTTTTTGTAGAGTTTTTTGGTAGCTATCCATAGTCATTTTTCGTTTGTGATTTGGTTGAAGGAGCAATGAGTTATAAATTTCTAAAGTTGGAATACAAAGTAGGGTGTTCATTCGGGCAGCGGACGGTGGATCAGACCTACTGGCTTGTGAAAACCTTAATTTTTTTATATTATATTTTTTCCAAATAGAGATCTTATTTGACTCCTTAGGACCATTTAGATTGTGTGATTTGATCAAATAATAAATTATATATGAATTTCTAAAGATTGGATATATAGTTTGGGTATTAATGTTGCCTAGGTGTATAAAATCAATGCTACCGTATTGAGGTGGATGTGCAGATCTAGTTGATATTTTTTCCTTATAAAAAATTTCACGTTCTTTCTATAATTGTATTTCATGATGAATTTGAATGGGATATGAGTTAGGGAGGTTTATTTTTCTCGAGTTGAATGTAGTCTAGGTTTTTAGTTGACTGCTTGTGTTAAAATGAGGATGCTGGATCCATGTTGGTTTACCTTTCTAACCTCATATTTTTTTAATAGATCTCTATATTAACTTTCTAAAGGTGTATGACAAACCCTAATCCAAGTAATAATGAATTAGCTATGGGTTCTTAAAACTAGAGGTTAAATATGTGGAGGTGGAAAGATTGGTTGAATGAACATTGTGCTTCTAGGCTGCATAACTTTTACAATTCTTATTCAGTTGAAGTGGATATTAGGTCTCTGAAAAGTTGATAACATGTATTGGTGGATTAATTATGATAAAACTAAAATTATAGTGTATAAAAATGATGTTTTACCCATTGAATAATTTAAGTTTGACAACTAAGTTAGCTATGAAGAAGATAAGGTGAACTCTTGAGAAGTGAAGCAAAAACTGGGAGTGTCCATTGAAGGGTCGAGGGAAACGTTCAGAGCACATTTTGAGGATAGGGAGCAAAACAAGGATGTAGCGGCTCGGCCTACATCAAGCCCTAATCAAACAAAAAACATTTAGGTAAGCCAACTAATCCTAGCCTTCAATTTAGAATTGGATGGAGCGCGGCTAAGGTGTGTATTCCTAAATCCACTGATCTATTTTGTAAGGTCAAGTGGTTCAACTACTTGATCACCAAGGGGGTTATCCAACTTTGTTGTTATCGGGACCTTTGGTATATTTCGTGATAGCAGTTTTGATTATCAGAAAAGTTTCGTGCGTAGTGAAGTCGGATTAATCACCGGAATGACCATTCTGCATATTGGTGGTGGGAAGGTAGGTTAATGGCCCACAAATCCACTATTATGTTGTTGGCCTTATACATTGGAAGTTATGGGCCCAATCCCTGAAGATTGTACAACAGATTGAACCTACGGGTCGTATGTCGCCTTGGTCCTATTAAGTTGCGTTTTGTGGTCCATCCAGTGTAACACATTTAATGATAAAAACCATCAAACATATCGTGAACCCTTGTTGGTAGGGAAACCCAATTCGGGAACTTAATTCGGTAGGATGATACTACCCTTTGGACTGTTGAAGTCTGAAGGATTTGAACTATCACTCGATCTTTAAGGGTCTTGTACGAGGCCCTAGAAGGTTCCGAGCTAAAGATGGCACCAACCATGTGAGGAGTAATGTCTATTGCATGAATGTAATAAGATAGAATGTATGAACAAAATTAACTAAGTAAAAAATAAGTTGTATAAAGGGTGGGATTTAAGCCCAGTCCCCCCGCTTAGGAAATCTAAACATAATTAAATAAAGAAGTATGAATGGATTGAATGGTCGATCAAACCGTTGCTATTCCGTCCATTGAATTAGAGGTAGTATGAGTTACATCCGGTTGGTGTGTACTAGAGCCATCTCAATTCATAAGTTAGGATTGTCTTGGTTCCAAAGCTGGTGCGTCTGTGCTTAAACTAGGTCGTAGGTCTAAGTTTGAACTAGGTATGGAAATGATTAGTGGGTTTTAGAGCCACAATAGTTAAAAGTAAGGCCCAACCTCCGGAGGTATTACAACGCAAATTCAATTCCCTCCAAAATCTAAGCACTCACCTTATACACCTACCATCTGGGTTTGGCTTGGGCACCTGCAAGTACTCACCGAAGGATTTGTGTGACACTTTTAGGCTCACTCGGAGGGGGTGATCCAAAAACTTCACTCTGATAGCCTATTTCTCGTGAATAAGGTATGATAATTATAATCTTAACTAAGGCCCCTCTCAAGCACTCCCCCATCTCAAAAATCTGAAATTTATACCAAATGTGAGGTCCCCAGTTCTGAACCAAAGGGCCTGTCGGATCCGACACCCCCCCCTTGCCTCAAATCAGACCTCTACCTACAAGACCCCAATCCTAAAATTCCCAAAATTTCAACCTAAATGGCCTCAAATCAGAGCCTTCATAAGCATACCCCACTACTTGAATTCAGAAATCTAAACCTACATGGCATCTTACTAGGCCCCTCTCAAGCACTCCCCAATCTCAAAAATCTGAAATTTATACCAAATGTGAGGTCCCCAGTTCTGAACCAAAGGGCCTGTCGGATCCGACACCCCCCCTTGCCTCAAATCAGACCTCTACCTACAAGACCCCAATCCTAAAATTCCCAAAATTTCAACCTAAATGGCCTCAAATCAGAGCCTTCATAAGCATACCCCACTACTTGAATTCAGAAATCCAAACCTACATGGCATCTTATTAGGCCCCTCTCAAGCACTCCCCAATCTCAAAAATCTGAAATTTATACCAAATGTGAGGTCCCCAGTTCTAAACCAAAGGGCCTGTCGGATCCGACACCCCCCCCTTGCCTCAAATCAGACCTCTACCTACAAGACCCCAATCCTAAAATTCCCAAAATTTCAACCTAAATGGCCTCAAATCCCACAAATCACAATCCTAAGCCTACATGGCCCCATATTAGGCCACATAGAGGCTCGGCCAAATCTCAAAAATCACAAAATTATAACAATTGTGAGGTCCCGACATGTGAGCCCAAGGGCCTATTGGATCCGACATCCCCCCCTTGCCTCAAATCAGACCCCTAACTACCCCTTACAAGCATGCCCCTCTACCAGAATTCAGAAATCTAAACTTACATGGCCGCCAATTAGACCCCTAACAAGCATACCCCACTCTGAGAATTCTCAAAAATTGAAGCTATATGGCCTTAAATCAGACCCCTTACAAGAGTGCCCGAATCCCAGAAATCAAAAATCAAAGCTATATGGCCTCAAATTGGACCCCTCACAAGCATGCCTCAATCCCACAAATCACAATCCTAAGCCTACATGGCCTCATATTAGGCCCCATAAAGGCACGGCCAAATCTCAAAAATGCACAAAATTATAACAAATGTGAGGTCCCGAGATGTGAGCCCAAGGGCCTGTCGGATCCGACATCCCCCCCTTGCCTCAAATCAGACCCCTTACAAAGCATGCCCCTATCTTAGAAATCAAAAAATATAGCTATAAGGCCTCTTTTCGGACCCCTAAAAGGTACGCCCAATAGCCAATAATCAGAGAATTAATATATATGTGAGGTCCCGATCTATCAACAAAGGGGCCTGTCGGATCCGACAGTTCCCCTTTGCTTCAAATTAGACCCCTTACTACCATACAATAATCCCAGAATTCGTAGAAATAAACCTCAATGGCCTCACATCAGACCTATTACTAACACGCCCATATATTAAAAATGCAAAAATTAAAACATTTGTGAGGTCCCGAGCTTTCAACCCAAGGGCCTGTCGGATCCGACAGACCCCCCTTCCCCCAACTGAAACCTCTAACAAGCCTGCCTTAAACTTAGAAATCAAAAAAATAAAGCTTTATGGCATCTTCTCGGACCCTTTAGAAGCATACCCCACGTTCAGAAATCAAAAGTCTACACCTACAACACTATATTCGTTAAATGGAGACTTTTTCATGATTTTGAGACTATTGAAGTATGTAAAGTCATAAACAAATGATACAAAGTACCCAAACCACAAACAAATTACATGGAAATAGATGAATTACAACCATAAAACAAACATTAATTACATGAGTCGTAGAGCACGAACAAAATCTCCAACAATAAAGACAATATTGATGCACCCAAACGTATACAATGCAAACCAAGATGGAAAATAAATATATTATATATATTGAATATCGAACACAAGGAGTAGTATTCAAGAAATAATACTAATTAAAAATTCAAACCATCAAATGTCTAGGTACTAGGAATATTAAAAATAATTTAGTGTTGATTATATGCGATAGCCTTTGCGGCCGCCTCCTTCTCTTTTGCTTTCCGTGCCTCGATGCCCCTAAAAATCTCATCTTTGCGGCTGTAACTTTTGTTCCGGACAGGGCCCATTGATCCAAGCGCATTCAAATAATTCCGTTGGGATACCGCACTATGGGAGGAGATGGAGCTTGGTGTATCGTATGTTGATGATTGCCTAACACTCCGGCGAAGCCCAAGGGAATGCTCAGATTTTGATGGCCCAACTATCATTGGAGAAGAGACCTAATATGAGGTTCGAAGGAACATACCTCAACAAGACGTTTAGGATGCGAGTCCGTAAACTTGGGTCAACGCCAAAAAATTTAGGAGCCAATGAAAGTTTCATACACAATTCCAAATAAACTACTATAAGAATGCTTAGAAAACGGAATATGAGCAAGTGATAGCGTACCTTTGTTGCGGGTTCTGAGACAGGGGTCATAGTTTTGAACGGGCCAACACTGCCATTTGCCAACTCATACGTTGATGAGGAATGTCTCCCACTCCGTCGAAGTGTGAGACAACGGTCGGACTCAGACCGGCACACGGTTGGGGGAGTTGATTTGGGTTCGGTTCCGACGATACGTAGCGGGGGGGCATCGACACACGGAGGCACATCGACAGGGAGCAGGTTTGTTGCACAAGGAACGGAATCGTCGGGGTCGCCGCATGGAAGGGGAGCCTCCAAGCATAGACGTCTATTGGGACCTTGACGTACATCGTCGTCAAACCCGGACGGCGAGGTCCCTCGACGGCGTTCGAGTGCCCGTTTATCTTTGCAAAGAGGAGAGGGCGAAGGAGCATATGTGAGGTTGATGACTCGTGCGGGCGGGCTGTCCACGACGCCGTTGTTGCCCTCGGCGTCCTTGGAATAATCAACAGCGGAGGCTGCGTCCACCGCCGAGAACTGGTAGAGTGAGGGCAATTGGAATTCGCTCAAACCACAAGACATGGAGCCGGGAGAAGACGGGGACACATAGGGGCCGTTGGTGACAGGGGACACACTTTGGGGGTGCAACTATGAGAACACATACCCATGGAAAATAGCAAGCATTAGGTACTACAACAATGTCAAGGAACATATTGGCACACGACCACAAAGTGTAGATAATCTCAAATTAAATTATTGAAAGCCGCGAGCCGGCGGATGGCCATATATACATCTGAGTTGGGGGCAAGCGGCCCATTGCCAATAGGGTTAGTGAGGACAAAATCCGGGACGCTACCGGGGTGACGCACAAGCCTCCTAATGTAAGGACCTAGCTCATTAACTAGGAAGGTGTCATTTCTACGGCCGGTCCATGAGTCGGGGAAGACGACGGTGCCAGGGGGGTTAAGGACACTCTTGGTTGGGCTATCGTCAACAAGGAGGGTGTTGTCCGAGGTCGGCCACCACCCGTGAGGGACCCCCTCCAACCGAGGAATGCCAACCCAAAGTCTAGATTTGAGGACTTTCAAGAACTGTTGGCCCCCGCCCCCTCCGAACTTGGGCACAGGCGCACCCCTCTCATCGAACATCTCATCACACGCCTCCTGCCCTAGTACTAGGCAAGGACTTGGGAGCCCGGCAAAAAGGAACTTAACAATGGGCTCCGTGTTGTCCAAAACCATGGAGCTCCATACGACGACATGAGCAAGGTCGAGCACCTCGCGGAGAAAGGCGCGCAAGCCGGGACGGGCTCGAACGGCCTTTCGATTAACGAGGGTGTCGAGTTCCCCGTCGTAGTCCATCTCTTCCGGACTTCGGAAGGGAGTCAAGGGGACCCTAGGGATGTGTTTGGTGTGACACAACACCCCATTGAGGTCAAATACTATGAATGGTTTACGACCGGGTTGACGTCTTCTTTCCGATGGGATGCGAGCTATCTCCGATGGACCCTGTGATTAACATTTAACTAGGACAATGTTACCATGAAAGAAAACTAAGAACAACTGGCAAAGTAAAATTTCAGATTTTTGAGATTGGGGAGTGCCTGAAAGGGGCCTAGTAAGATGCCATGTAGGTTTAGATTTCTGAATTCAAGTACTGGGGTATGCTTATGAAGGCTCTGATTTGAGGCCATTTAGGTTGAAATTTTAGGATTGGGGTCTTGTAGTTAGAGGTCTGATTTGAGGCAAGGGGGGGGGTGTCGGATCCGACAGGACCTTTGATCCAGAATTGGGGACCTCACATTTGGTATAAATTTCAGATTTTTGAGATTGGGGAGTGCCTGAGAGGGGTCCGATTTGTCTCCATATAGGCTTAGGATTGTGATTTCTGGGATTGGGGCATCCTTGTAAGGGTCCCGATGTGAGGCCATGTAGGTGTAGACTTTTGATTTCTGAACGTGGGGTATGCTTCTAAAGGGTCCGAGAAGATGCCATAAAGCTTTATTTTTTTGATTTCTAAATTTAAGGCAGGCTTGCTAGAGGTTTCAGTTGGGGGAAGGGGGGTCTGTCTGATCCGACATGCCCTTGGGTTGAAAGCTGGGGACCTCACAAATGTTTTAATTTTTGCATTTATAATATATGGGCGTGTCAGTAAGGGGTCTGATGTGAGGCCATTGAGGTTTATTTCTACGAATTCTGGGATTATTGTATGGTAGTAAGGGGTCTAATTTGAAGCAAAGGGGAACTGTCGGATCCGACAGGCCCCTTTGTTGATAGATCGGGACCTCACATATATATTAATTCTCTGATTATTGGCTATTTGGCGTACCTTTTAGGGGTCCGAAAAGAGGTCTTATAGCTATATTTTTTGATTTCTAAGATAGGGGCAGGCTTTGTAAGGGGTCTGATTTGAGGCAAGGGGGGGATGTCGGATCCGACAGGCCCTTGGGCTCACATCTCGGGACCTCACATTTGTTATAATTTTGTGCATTTTTGAGATTTGGCCGTGCCTCTATGGGGCCTAATATGAGGCCATGTAGGCTTAGGATTATGATTTGTGGGATTGAGGCATGCTTGTAAGGGGTCCAATTTGAGGCCATATAGCTTTGATTTTTGATTTCTGAGATTCGGGCACTCTTGTAATGGGTCTGATTTAAGGCCATATAGCTTCAATTTTTGAGAATTCTCGGAGTGGGGTATGCTTGTTAGGGGTCTAATTGGCGGCCATGTAGGTTTAGATTTCTGAATTCTGGTAGACGGGCATGCTTGTAAGGGGTAGTTAGGGGTCTGATTTGAGGCAAGGGGGGGATGTCGGATCCGACAGGCCCTTGGGCTCACATGTCGGGACCTCACAATTTTTATAATTTTGTGATTTTTGAGATTTGGCCGAGCCTCTATGTGGCCTAATATGGGGCCATGTAGGCTTAGGATTGTGATTTCTGGGATTGAGGCATGCTTGTGAGGGGTCCAATTTGAGGCCATATAGCTTTGATTTTTGATTTTTGAGATTCGGGCACTCTTGTAAGGGGTCTGATTTAAGGCCATATAGCTTCAATTTTTGAGAATTCTCGGAGTGGGGTATGCTTGTTAGGGGTCTAATTGGCGGCCATGTAGGTTTAGATTTCTGAATTCTGGTAGAGGGGCATGCTTGTAAGGGGTAGTTAGGGGTCTGATTTGAGGCAAGGGGGGGGGATGTCGGATCCGACAGGCCCTTGGGCTCACATGTTGGGACCTCACAATTGTTATAATTTTGTGATTTTTGAGATTTGGCCGAGCCTCTATGTGGCCTAATATGGGGCCATGTAGGCTTAGGATTGTGATTTGTTGGATTGAGGCATGCTTGTGAGGGGTCCAATTTGAGGCCATATAGCTTTGATTTTTGATTTATGGGATTCGGGCACTCTTGTAAGGGGTCTGATTTAAGGCCATATAGCTTCAATTTTTGAGAATTCTCTGAAGGGGCAGGCTTCTTAGGGGTCTGATTGGAGGCCATGAAGGTTTTGATTTTTGATTTTTTAGATTCGGGCATGCTTGTGAGGGGCCTGATATGAGGCCATCTAGCTTTAATTTTTGAGAATTCTCGGAGTGGAGTATGCTTGTTAGGGGTCTGATTTGACTGCTTTCATGTTTGCAAGTCTTTTGACTGCTTCTCCTCTGTTTCAGCAGATATATCTGTTTTCAGCATGATTGTAAGGGGTCTGAAAAGAGGCCACATAGCTTTATTTTTTGTTTTCTAAGATTGGGGCAGGGTTATAAGTGGTCTGATTTGAGGCCATATATCTTTAATATTTGGGAATTCTTTGAAGGGTGAGTCTTGTAAGGGGTGTGATTTGAGATTTGAGGCAAGGGGGGGGTTTGTCGGATCCGACAGAACCTTAGTTTCAGTACTCGGGTCCTCACATATGTTTACATTTTGTAATTTGTTGGATTCGGGCATGCTCTTAAGGGGTCTGATTTGAGGCCATATATCTTTAGTTTTTGATTTTTAAGATTGGTGCAGGCTTATAAGGGGTTCTGATTTCAGGCCATATAGCTAAATTATTTGAGAATTCTCTGAAGGGGCATGCTTGTAAGGGGTCTGAAAAGAGGCCACATAGCTTTAATTTTTGAATTCTAAGATTGGGGCAGGCTTGTAAGGGGTCTGATTTGAGGTTGTGTAGCTTTAGCTTTTTAAACATTCTCGTAAGGGGTATGCTTGTTGGGGGTATGATTTGAGGCCATGTAGGTTTAGATTTTTGATTTTCGGGTTTTGGGAGTGCCTTTAAGGGGTCTGAAAATAAGCCATATAGCTTTATTTTTGATTTTCTAAGATTGGGGTAGGCTTATAAGGGGTCCTGATTTGAGACCATATAGCTTAATTATTTGAGAATTCTCTGAAGGGGCATGCTTGTAAGGGGTCTGAAAAGAGGCCATATAGCTTTAATCTCTGATTTCTAAGATTGGGGCAGGCTTGTAAGGGGTGTGATTTGTGATTTGGGGCAAGGGGGGGGGTATGTCGGATCCGACAGGCCCTTAGGTTCTCAACTCGGGACCTCACATATGTTTACATTTTGTAATTTGTTGGATTCTGGCATGTTTGTAAGGGGTCTGAAAAGAGGCCATATAGCTTTATTTTTTGATTTCTAAGATTGGGGCATGCTTATAATTGGTCTGATTTAAGGCCATATAGCTTAATTCTTTGAGAATTCTTTGAAGGGTGAGGCTTGTAAGGGGCGTGATTTGTGATTTGAGGCAAGGGGGGGGGGTATGTCGGATCCAACAGGACCTTAGTTTCAGTACTCGGGTCCTCACATATGTTTGAGCGTGCTTGTAAGGGGTCTGAAAAGAGGCCATATAGCTTCAATTTTTGTGAAATCTGATTTGGCCTCGAATTTGTTCACAGCTAGAGGATGCTGCGGTCAAGGAGTTACCCGATATACTTACTGCATTGGGTGGGCTTGATGGAGACATGGAAGTTGATTCGTTGCCGGATTACTTGGAGAAGTGGCGAATCTGCCTTTGGGATTTTGCGGATGAGATCCTGCATGACGATGGAGCTCTCCTCCTCTTTCATCCAGATGACAATGGTGACTTCAAGGAGAGCATTCAAGACCACTTCGCTGCTTTTGGCTTCACCATCTTTAAGGAGTGGTTGGGAGTCAACCGTCTTCGCCTTCATTCAGCTAAACATGTGGACAAGACCACTAACCTCTTCCAAATTGTGCTACTTGTTCGTGCCACGAAAACAATTGGATCCGACCTTGATAAGCGGCCCCGGCACTCATCATTTCGCCTTCGCGATGCCAATGAGCTCAAGGCTCTTGGCATTGAGCTGGACATGGATGATGCCATTATGAATTATACCACAACCCCTCTCATGGATGGCTCCAAAGCTTGGCGTGGTCCCCGTGAGAAAGATATTTCTTTCATGTCCTCCTTGATTATGGCAACTACTGACATTGGGCAGGTCGTGGTTGACGTTAATGCAGGCGTTGGTATGTCCTACTTCACTTGCCATCATATCTTGGTTTTCATTTTCTACCTTTGCTTTTATTTATGTTTGCTAACCATTCCTCTGCAACAGGGACTTCTGTCCATGCATGCAGGCAACTTGGGCGCCATATCGTTGCTCTCGAGGAGGACGAGGACATCTTCAACCGTGTCCTTAAGCCACTTCAGAGTGTTAAGCATCTGGTGAAGGCTCCATCCATTGTTGTTGCTTCCACGCAGGCTTCACAAGGCACGCAGAAGAGGCTGCCGGCCTTGAAGCGATCGAGGCCAGAGTCCTCGCAGTAAGTGAGTATGATGACCTTCTAAGTTGCTTCTTTTCCTTGTCCACTCAGCTTTTACACTTTCCATCCTCTTTCTTACAATTTTCATGCTTGTTTTCAGACTTGGCCTTGGAGCAGATGTGTTTGGTACGCCTACCAAGGGATTCGCTTTGCCAATCTATGCCCATGATATGGCGATGGTACTAGCGGCACAACCTTCTCCTAGCAAAGCTAGTACCCCGTCTCCACGTTATGACCCCCGTGCCTTAGACTTCTTCGAGCTTCTTGCAGAGGTGGATAATGAATGCCATACCTTAGATTCCACTTCAGATGAGGGCGGCCATGAGGGGAGTATCTTTGGAAGTATGGAATCTAGTAGTGACAACCTCATTGTTGATTGATTTTTGGTTTGATTGATTGGTATTTGGATTTATAAAGTGTGGTGTGGTTTTTAATATTCCAATTGTCTTGTTGAATGCATCTTGTCGTTGTTCTCAAATAACACTACACTTTTGTGGTCGTCAACTAGTAGACAATCTAAAGACAAGTAGCCAAACCAAATACACCTAACATTTTGATTTCTCAAGCATATCCTACCCACAAGAAAGAGGCCTCGGATCCCAGGCCTCTTTCCAAACCTCCTCCTCATGCTAGAACATACAAGAAATGGCCAAATGCAAAAACAAGTAGCCAACTCAAATATACATAACATTTTGATTTCTCAAGCATATCCTACCCACAAAAAAGAGGCCTCGGATCCGAGGCCTCTTTCCAAACCTCCTCCTCATGCTAGAACATACAAGAAATGGCCAAATGCAAAGACAAGTAGCCAACTCAAATATACATAACATTTTGATTTTCAAGCATAAGCTACCCACAACTAAGAGGCCTCGGATCCGAGGCCTCTTCCCATAGGTCCACCATCTTCTCAACCACACTGAATTTTCCCACGGCCATAGGGACTCGTTGGTAATTTTAAGAAACTTTTGGTCCTAAAAATTAGGCACTCCATAAATATCGGCCTCATAATTCCAAAATTAAACTTGAAATATGTGCAAAATCCACGGTCATAGGGGTCCTAACTTTCGTTAAATGGAGTTTTAAATTTTGATTTTCTGCTCACGAGATCTGCTCACCGCTCACCGCTCACCGCTCACATCGTAGCATTCCTGGACTCCCGAGCAGTCCGAGTCCCGTTATCTTGCCATCCGGGCATGGTGGCTTTCCTCTGGAGCTGCATCCAAGGAAGGAATCAAGGACCTTGATACATGGCTTGCATTCTGGCATTTTCGTTACCGTCAATGGGGTGGTTTCATGCAACTAGTGAATACCCACCCACTTTCTATTTCACTTTTTGGTGTCAACTTGTTTTTTGGATTTTTTTTGGTTTTTTGGTGTCAGTTTTGGCTTTTAGCGTGTTTTTGTGCAAAGCGTATTCACTACATTTTATTGACTTCTCTCAGAATTTCACAGATTCTGAGTTGGCAGAGATGCCATCTTGCAACCTCTCTGAGACAGTCCATAACAAATGGCTTCAGCAGTCTGGAAACCGTGGCTCTGATCTATATGTTGCGACCGTGGATGATTTTGTGAGGGCGTTCATGCAATGTACGAACTACTACGCCTACTTGAAGGGTGAACGGTCTGGCACTGGCCCAGAAAAAGAAGAACTCCGCCTTCGTGCTGCACAACGATCCGGTGACGCCAAGAGAATTGTTGCAGCCCTCGAGCACATGCCTGGAGCAGAGCATTGGTGCACCTGTCACCAAAAATCCTCCACCCTTCGATTTCGTCCTAGCCCGAGTGGAAAAGTTTATAATGACATGTAGAGACTTCTCTCTTTGTAACCCAATATATAATTCCAATCTACCCTTGGAATATACACAACTTGATTAACACCACACTATGTAGTTTTACATTCCTTAATGTCGGGCAAGGTTATATCCTTAGCCTTTTCTAATGTCCACCCGGCCGCTTTGGCCACGCATGCCTTCAAAGATATTCCTCTTGTGAATCGAGTCCTTGCCGTCGACTCCTGTGAACCACCAAAGTGGTCCACCACTCCGTGGGGCCACTTTAGTTAGGATTTTAGTATTAAAAGTTAGGATTGATAGCGAATTAAGGGAAAAATTAGTTCATTTAGTGTTTAGTTCAAAAAAGGGAAGGAAATTACCGAAGACTTCGGACCTTCACCCGTGAAGGGAAAAATCTAGTTTTAGGTAGAGTTAGTAAAATTGAAAATTAACTAGAGATAGAAATTAGTTAAGTTAGGAAAAATAGCTATCTAGGCAAGACCTAGTTAGCGGGGAAAAAACGTAGTTAGTGAAAGCAACTAGCTAAGAGGACTAAATTAGTAGAGCTAGCTAGGCAAAGGTTAGTTTAGTATTTAGTGTAGGTCACGCAAGACAAGTGGAGGAGCTCGGCGTGAGGAAAAATTAGCGCGAAGACTTTGAGGAAAATAAGCAAGAGGGCCACTTGCCCCCTTGCCAACTTGCTACCAAAAATTAGAACGAATGTGGAAGATTCCCGTCGGAGCCACCTCGGCGACGGGGTGGCAACCTCGACCGGGAAGACCCCCGAGCCAAAATTTCGGGAGGGGGTCCGAAAAATGGAACCGGTGGCGGAGGGGTCCAACCCTTTTGTGAAAGGGTTTAAAAACCCCCTCCTTCCACCTTGAAAACTCCCTCTATTTCCCGATTAGTGGGCGAAGCTCTACGTCAAGATAGTTAGGCAAAAACCCCCTCTTCCCTTTAGAATTTGGGCGAAGCTCTAGTTCAAGATAGTTAGACAAAACTCCCTCTCAATTTGATTAGCGGGCGAAGCCCTACTTCAAAATATTTAGGAAAAAATCCTTTAGCATCCATTCTCAATGGCCTAAGAGAAAGGCTTGAGAAACTCCTCTACTCTCTCTCTCATAGTTAGAATGTGTGTTTATTAACATACCAACAAAATTCTTCCTTTCTTTTGTAGAGGTAGGTTGGATTGTAGAATTTCGAGTGAAGACATTATAGACCTCAGCTGCCAATGCCCTGGAGGCTTAGTTCAGAAGCTAGAACAAAATAATTATCATTTTTCTCTTAGAGAGATTTCCTATAGCTATCTATAGCCGTTTCCCATTTGTGATTTGGCCAAGATAACAATTAGTTATGGATTTTCAAAGATGCAGCAAAAAACCGGGTGGTCCTGTGGGTAGCGGCTGCTGGATCAGACCTGCCAGCCCAATCAGAATGTTAATTCTAATAAATTTTACTTTTTCCAAGTAGAACTTTTGTTTTACTTTCCAGAATTGCTTAGAACGTTCGATTTGAGCATGATTTGAATTAGATATGAATTTTTGAAGACGGGATACATAGTTTGAGAATTCTTGGTTGACTGCTGCAATACAGAGAGTCTGCTGAATTCACTTTGACTTAACTTGTTTATTGCATATTTTTATCACATAGATCTTTCCAACATCTTTCTATGGTTATATAGAACATTTGATTTGAGCATGATTTGAATTAGATATGAATTTTTGAAGACGGGATACATAGTTTGAGAGTTCTTGGTTGGCTGCTGCATTACAGAGGATCTGCTGAATTCATATTGGCTTAACTTGCTGGTGTCAAATTTTTTCTAGTTAGAACTTTTTAATAGCTTTCCAATGATATAAGGAAAGCCTAGATCCAAGTCGTAATGAATTTACTATGAATTTTTGAAGTTAGAAGTTAGATAGGTGGGTTGGAAGGATCGGTTGAATCGACCTCGCACTTCCAACCCTCATAACTTTTGCATTTCTTATCCGATTAAGGTGATTTTTAGATCGTTGGAAAGATAATTAAGTGTATTCAGTAGATATATTATGCTTAGGCCTAAAAAACACTTTATATTTTTATTGTTAACTAGGGTACGCTTCCTATCAAACTAGTTACAAGGGAGGCAAGGACGACGCTCCAAGTGGAGAAAGGGAAGAAGTAGCGGCTCGGCCTACATCGAGCCCAAATCAACCGAGGAGAATTAAGGTAAATTAACTAACCTTAGCTTTCCATTTAGGGTTGGAGGGAGCGCGGCGAAGGTACGCATTTCTAACCCACTCACCTATCTCGTAAGGTCAAGTGGTTTGACCACTTGACCGCCAAGGGGGTACCCAACTCCATTGTTTTTGGGCCCCTTGGTATGTTTTGTGGTAGTAGCTTTATTTATTAGCAAGTTCCGTATGTGGTGAAGTCGGGTTAATCACCGACACGACCACTCTGAATGTTGTTGATGGAAAGGTGGGATTAATGGCCCACGAATCCATTATCATGTTGTTGGCCCCAAGGGTTGGAGGTGATGGCCCCAACCCTTGAAGATTGTGCAACAGGTTGAACACACAGGTTGCCCTATTCCCCGGTCCCATCAAGTTGAGTTTTCGTGGTCAAACCGTTTCAAACTAATTAATAACCAATATAATTTGTACAACCCCCGTGGGCAAAAACCAACCGGAAACTTAACTCGAAGGGTTGATACTACCCCCTCCGGCGGCAAAGATCGGAGGGTATAAGTGTCAATCGACCTTTAAGAGACCCGCACAGGGCCTTGAAGGGTTCGGATTAGGGCGTGCACCAAACAGGTAGGTGGTGATGTCATAATTTATGAATTTAGTAATATAGACTTTGTGTAATCAACCTTAAACTAAGAAGGAAGATTGAGAGGGTGGAACTTAATCAAGGTCCCCCCGTTTAAAGAATTTTATTCATAAAAAGTAAGGAATTAAGTGTGGCCAAGGTAAGAGGTAAGGTTATTTTATTCATTAGGGTTAGATTGCCTTGATTCCAAGGCTGGTGCGTCTGCGCGTAGACTAGGATAGACTAGGCATTAGGTTAGAAAAAAATAGATAATTCACTTAAGCACTTATTAATCTAGGCACAACCTACCGAAAGGACACGACGCGATTGACAAATCCCTCCACAAATCTAACTACTTAGAAAAAATCATAACATCCGGGTTTGGCTCGGGCACCTGCTAAGGCAGGCCACCCTTACCGAAGGCTTGTGCGGTACTTTTAGGCTCCCTCGGAGGGGGGTGTCCAAAAGCACCACAACTCCACACTACTACATGAGTTCTCGCTTATTGATTCCGTGCTATCACATGTCATCGTGGTTGATTCCGTATTGGTTCATGACACTTTGCTTGTGGATTTCATGAGCACATAGGCTTTAAATACAAGTTTTAAAACATACTTATATACTTATCCTTGCCCTTCCTTCTCTAAGTTCTTCTTGATGTAAATCTCTATCAATGTCTTCTTACTAAACTTCAGAATAGTATAACTCCCACCCAACTTATGTTCTTCAAGTGAAATTTGGTACACTTGTTAAGTACCTTATCAAAAATCTCCACACCAAATTTTAGCACAAACAGAGTTTATATGCAAAAGTTATGCATGAAATTCTAACTCTAACTACTTAGTATGAATGCTGTGATAAAGCATTTGGTCATTAAAACTCTAATAACTTCCAACCCCTACGTCCAATCAATCTAAAATTTTGACACAAGATAGATATATAAGTTCAAAAGGTAGTGTCAAATTTTGGTATCCATATCTATAACCCTCTAAGAGATACATATTTTCAAACCTTGCTGCTTTGTTCCTAGACACCCTCCCCTTCAACTTTTAATAACTCTTTCATCCCAATGACTGAAGCTCTCAAATTTTTACCACAACTCCCATACTTTATAATAAACAATCCCTCAAATTTTCATACCCATTGAACACTCTGATCATCCATAATTGACAAATCTCTCACTATAAAGTTCTGCTCAAGTTCATAACTAATAAAACACTACAAGTAATGTACCTAGTACAATCTAGTCACTCTAAATGCCACAAATTTAAACAAGTTTGAACTCTCTCACTTCAATATGAATCTCAATGCAACAAGTTGAAGTTTACAATCAAACTCCAAATTCCTTAAACCCAATCTACTTCTAACAAGAGGTCAATCCCTCTTCAAGGCTAAATAGCCTTGGCTCTTCTCCTAAGAACTAAGCACACACATGTGCTCCTATCTTGCTTCCCACACACCCACACTTATAACCCGTGGGGTGCTTAAGCAGCACGAAGGAAAGAGAGGATCACTGAGGGAAGAATGAGGGATTATATAGTGAGTTGAGAGGGACAGAGGGATGAGATAAGGATAGGGTGAGAGGATTAGAGCCTCCAATCACAACCCCTTAACCTTCTCCTTCTAAGTAGGGACTCATCCCATCCACAAGGCTCTCGATAAGCCTTCGAAATCTCCCCTTACTTTGTAGGCTCTCATCTAATCTCCTAAGCCTTCCTCCTTCAAATGATCAACAAAGATCCTAATTCAAACATTTAACTAACCTTGGCTTTCTACCTACCGCACTTTACCAAGGTATGTCCTCATACTACTTAAATCCACTCCACACAAGCCTAATGCTTCAAACTTAGCTTTCTTCAAGCTTCACTCTTTTTATATTTTTGTGAATAATCATAAATCAACAAAACACTACTTGTAATGTTTTACAAGTGTTAACAACACATGTGGGCATCAATTTGGGCTCACATTATTGGCGACCATCTGGGACCGGCTCCTAGAATGTCTTGCTTGAAGTCAAGTGTCTTCATGTGTGGAATTGCTTGCACCTACTTCCGGCCGTTCGTGTCGGGAAGCTTTGTCCATTGAGTGTCTCCAATTGTACCGAGTTGTTAGGAAAGGTATTCGCCACAATGTAAGGACCTAACCAAACCGCATCAAATTTGCCCGAAAAATCCATTTTCTTCCCATCTTAGAGCATAACCAACATTCCTCGTTCTAATGCCCTCTTTTTGTGACCCTTGTCAAAGATAACCTTCCTTCGCCTTTGAATTGCTTCCATGTGTTGAGCGGCCCTCCGCCTCTTCTCATCCAACTCCTCTAGATCCCCGAGCCTATTTGTCAAAGACTCATTGTCGTTGAGGCGTGTCCCTATTGCAACCCTCAATGACTCCACCTCAAATTCAATAGGGAGTGTAGCCTCAATACCGTAAACCAAAGAAAACGGAGTAGCTTGTGTTGTCACTTTGTAAGTCGTTCAATAAGCCCACAAAGCCGCGTTTAACTTGACGTCCCAATCTCTCTTTGAGTCGATGACCGTCTTGCGTAAAATGCCCACTAGAATCCCGTTCACCCGCTCCGTTTGACCATTAGTTTGAGGGTGATAGGGAGTAGTCTTCCTATGGTCGATCTTAAACCTCTGAGTCATCTCTGAAATGAGGTCATTAAGAAAATGTGTACCTCTATCACTAACTAGAATCTTTGGGACTCCAAACCTAGTAATGATATTTTCATACATAAATGTGGCGGCATGTGTGGCCGTGTCGGTTTTTACCGCCTTGGCTTCCGCCCATTTAGTCAAGTACTCGGTAGCTACAATAATGTATGCCATCCCTCTCGAAGAGTGGGGATGGACCTCCCCTACATAATCTATTCCCCATTTCTCAAAGGGAACTAGTGGTAATGAAATGTGCAATGGCATTTCCATCCTAAGGTCATTTCGAGCGTACCTTTGGCAAGCATCACACCTTCTAACATAGTCGTGTGAATCCTGAAACAATGTAGGCCAAAAGTAACCTGCTCTAAGGATTTTCTGGCCGGTAAGTTGACCAGAAAAATGCCCTCCACAAGCACTATCATGACAAGCCTCTAGAATATCCGGAACCTCTACTTGCGATACACATCTTTTCAAGATGGTGTCCGCTCCTCTCATGAACAATCTATTGCCTATCACTGCAAAGTGCCTACTATTGACTCTAACCTTTCTTTTCTCCTCTTTCGTCCATTCGGTTGGTAATTGTTGAGTGGTCAAGAACTCTACAATTCCGGCATACCAATCCGGTGTGGACGTGACTACAAACAATCTATCATCCATGAGGCTATCATCTATTGGCGTAGTGCCCATCTCCTCCGACAATCTAGACAAGTGGTCGGCTTGTAAATGCACGCGGCCCGGTTTATATTCCACCGTGTAATCAAACTCTTCGAGTAACAAGACCCACCTAGCCAACCTTCCACTCAACTCCGGCTTGTTGACCAAATATTTAATGGCCATGTGATCCACAAAAAACACTACCGGATTACAAATAAGATAGTGCCTAAACTTCTTGACCGAAAATACCATGGCTAGACACTCTCTCTCCGTAGTGGAGTAATTCCTCTCCGCGGAAGTCAATTGCTTACTAGCATAAGCTACGGGTAGATCCTTCCCCTTCTCTCCCGTGGATTGACACAAGGCACTACCCACCGCTACGTTGCTAGCATCACAATACACATGAAAAGGCTTTTCCCAATCCGGGGGCCTTAAGACAGGATAAGTGCTCAATTTGGACCTTAACTCAACAAAGGCCTTTTGGCACTCATCCGTCCAAACAAATCTAACATCCTTCTTGAGCAAATGAGTGATAGGGACCGCTATCTTTGCAAAATCCGGAATCAACTCTCTATACCACCCCACATGTCCTAGCAACTTAGAGATCCCCTTGGCATTTTTCGGAGTTTCCAACTCATCAATGACCGCGATCTTGTCCGGATCCGGTTCTCTCCCCTTTTCACTCACAACATAACCCAACAAAACTCCCCTTTGTACCCCTAAAAATGTCTTGTCCGGATTTAATGCCAACCGCATTTGCCTACACCTAACCAAGGCCTCCCTCACACAATGCACATGCTCTTTAGTACTAGATTGGGTACTAAAATCATCAATATAAACCGTCATGGACTTGAAGAGCAAGTCGCTAAAGATATACATGACTAGTCGTTGGAATGTTTGCGGTGCGTTGCATAAACCAAATGGCATCACCACCCATATGAAAGTCCCCCAAGGTGTCGTAAATGCCGTCTTGTGCAAATCCGCGAGCGCTATGGCTACTTGGTTGTAGCCGGCGTATCCATCTATAAATGTGTACCTCTCATGACCCCCTACCTCCTCTAACAACAAGGTAATGAACGGCAAAGGAAAGTGATCCTTTTGCGTACAATCATTGAGCTTCCTATAGTCTACACAAACTCTAAGCTTCCCATTTTTCTTTTTCACTAACACCATAGGAGAAACCCAATCCGTAATCTCTACCGGCTTTATAAACCCAGCCTGCAACAACCTCTCTAATTCCGCCTTGACCAATAATTGCAATCTAGGGTTCATCCTTCTCTCTTTTTGTCTCACCGGTTTTGAGCCCGGAACTAACGGAATACGATGCTCAACCATCTCTCTAGGAATCCCCTTGAGCTCATCGTATGACCAAGCAAAAGTATTACTAAACTCATCTATCAAATCACTATACTCCTTAATCTCCTTCTCATCGAGTTTAGAGCCCATCTTCATTGGTCTAACTCTCCCATCCTTCATTTTGACATCCACAAACTTCCAATCCTCTTCGACCACTCGTGTTTGCTCCTCGGTATCTCTATACCAATCGTTGGGTACATTAGGGTAGTCCTTGACATCATGACCCACGATAATGCCCGTAGAAGTAGTTTTAAAATGCAAAGCGGGCTCTAACTTTGAGAGTTCTAACATGGCCTCCTCATCTTGAGTCCCATCTACATGTACCAAACTCACATCACTCAACTCAATATCATCTAACCATGGAGTGAGTCCTCCCACTAGAAGAAAAATAGTCCTTTACAACTTGTCCATAGTGACTTAAATGGTCCATAACGACTTATTTCCGCAAGAATTGAGTCGTTCTGGACCATTCAAGTCACTATGGACAAGTTGTAAAGGACCGTTTTTCTTCTAGTGTCCCTTCACCCATTCTTCCTCCGTGAGAACCTCACACGGCTCTAAGGACAAATAATCCTCTCTAGACACCCTATCTTGGAGAATACAACTATGAGTCATCATCATGACGTCGCTAATGGACTCCGTGTATTGTCTTGACCAATGTATAAAATCTCCATCAACATCTTGATTGTAAAAATTAGGACCTAAGAACCCGCTAGAAGAATACATTTTAGCCTTCTCCTTGTCTTGAACAACTTCCACCAATGTATCCTCAAAATCCTCTTTAATTCCACCATTTTCCTCTTCATCCGACATTGGATCAATCTCCTCCCTAACCCAACCACCTAAAGGTGCAATAGAGACCTTGACTCTATTATCTACGGGACCATAGGTGATAGAAGGTTTGTGTCCTCCCCAATCTACTACGGCGTTAGACATCCTTAACCAAGGTCGCCCTAACAAAATGGGGAATGCATCCTTATTGTCGTGCATTTTAATGACTTGGAAGGTCACAATGTATTCTTCACCTCCCGTGTTAAGCCGACAATCTTTGATAATCCCCACCGGAACCACCGGACTTTGATTGGCCATATTAATCACAAATGGCGACGGACCCGTCAAACTTAAGCCCAATTTCCGCATAGTGTGCTCGGGTAGAATATTGAGACTACTTCCACCATCCACCAAAACATGAGGAACCACCTTGTCCACTATTGTTACTTCAATCTCCACCGCCTTGACTTCCCGAGTTCTTCCTTGCATTTGGACCCTTGCCGACACTCCAGTCTTTGGCCTCTTGGCCCTCCTATTCACGGGCATCCCGTCCTTCAAAGTTTTCCTAGCTACCGGTGAAATTTCTAACAATTGGCCAAAGGTGATATCGGCCTTTAGTGAGCTAAGGTCGGCCCAAAGGTCGTATCCATCTACTCTATCGGCCTTAGGCCTTCTAACACTATCAAACTCCTCTACGGGAATGCCCGGACCTTCCCACTCTCCTACATCACCACCCTCTAAATCATGGATGACATTAGACCTCTCCCTCTCATTGGCAATTTCATTTTCTCTCTCTAATGCTTTAGTGGCCTTCCTAGCCTCTCTAGTTACATTCTCCAAATCCGAAAAATAAGGAATTTCCCCCAATGGATTTTCCTCTTCTTCCTCCTCCTCCTCTACTTCTAATGGTGCATTACCCCTCATTGCTCTAGTGGTAACGGCTAATGCCGGAGCCTTATGCACAATTTCCTCCTTAAGACTTTTTAACTCGTATGAAATGGAGTTAGCATGTGGAAGACATGAACCTTGACCATTTGTGGACATTTCTAAATTTACCGGAACGGTAGAAGAATCCATAAATCGGACATCTTGAGATGTAGACGGTCCCATTTGTTTAGGTGATTGTGTAACTTGCCCCGAAAGATTCGTATTCCCATCATAATAGAAGTTAGAAGGTTTAAGGGTATTATTACCTTCATTTTGTGAACCCCTCGTATTCTCTTGATCCGGTTGGGTTGGGTTAGTTGGAGGGTTCGGTGCTCCACTTACCTTGTCCGGATGACGACATTGGTTAGAAGCGTGTGGCCCCCCACAATTATTACACACTTGACCTTGGTTTTCGGACCAACATTGCCCTATGACGTGGTATCTACCGCAAAGATGGTGAAAATCCTTTTTTTCGGTACTTTGGTTAGTTTGTCCACGTGGCGGAGGGCCCCGATTATTCCCTTGGTTTTGACTCGGACCCCTTAAGTTTTGTTGATGCCCATTATTGTTCGTTCGTTGATTGCGGTTCGGCCCGTTTCTACAAAATTGTAGTGTATGACCGTGTTGTTGACAATTAGTGCACCAAAATCCCGATGTGTGGTTTCCCGACTCTATTTGAGGTGGAGGACCGGGTTGTTGATTTTTGATCAACAATGCCATTTGGTCCGTTCGATTTTGAAATTGTTTTAACATTGTCTCTTGGAACCCTAGTTGAGTAGCACCTAGTCGTTGCTCTATCTCTTCAATTTGAGGGTCTACCCTAGGGGCCGGTAATGCTAACATGGTTGGGGGGGCCGTTACCGCTAAGGGAATTGAGGCCGCTTCAATGGCGACATATGGAGGGCGATTATGCGGCCTAATCGGGTCCATTCCCGTCTTAGGTAGGAGAGGGATGAATTGAGGGATCAACTCATCCTCTTTCCTCCATAGCCGCTCATAATCCCTCTCAATATGTTCCATATCCCTAGCGGCTACCTTAGCCTCGGCTAGGGTGCGAGGGTTCCTTTGTAATACACCCCTAATTGTAGTCGCTTTAACAAACCCTCTCATGAAAAATTGCATTAAAGTATCATCGTTGAATAAATCACCTACCCACCTTGCGCATACCCAATCAAATCTTCTAATGTATGCGGAAATCTCCTCATCTCTTCCTTGCCTCATTGTCATTAAGGCTCTAAAAGCCATACTTTGACCGACTTCGGCTCGAAACTCATTAAGGAACTCCCGTTGTAATTGGTCCCACGTTTGGAAGTGGCCCTCATCGTGGTCTCTATACCACTCATAGGCTTCCCCCTCTAAAGTCGTAGGGAACCAAACTAGCCAATATTGTTGGTTTGTAATTAGTGAGCTAATTACCCTCTCAACGAACCTCTCCATATGTCTAGACGGGTTTTCATCTTTAGTCCCGTAGAACTTCGGGACGTTCGAAGGTATGTCTAACGAAGGTAACCCTTGAGGTACGATTATTGGTAGGCCTCGCGGCCTAACCAATGGATCGATGGGGGGGATTGGTAATATGGGAGGTGGAATTCCACCTCCCCCTAAATCATCCATGGTGTTTCGTGGTCCTCCTTCACTAGATTCTCTAGAGCTTACACTACTCTCTTCTCTAGTCCTATTAGGTTCTTCCACTAATTCTTCACTCAATAGGGAAGGAATATCTCCTTCCTCTAGTCGAGTAGTGACCGGAGATACTTCTACCAATGGTTCACCCCTAAAGCCACCCTCTACACTAGTGCCTACCCTTTCTACCACTTCCTCTATATTAGAAGATCTTCGTTTAGTAACATTTTTCTTTAGTCCTAATGCTAACTTAGGTTTCTGGGACCTCGTGTATCCTTGCATCCATCATTCACCGTTCAACCCTCACATTGACCAACCAAAGCCTCACAAGTTCTCTCTTTAATATTTCCGCTTAGTTCGTGTGATCATTGTTTTGGAGGTGAGGAAATAGAGACATACAATTTTCAATGAACAATCCCAATAGGGGATGGAAAGCTCATGTTAGTTTCAGGGTTAGTGCGAGTATCACCTCGTCACACCCCCTTACGCTCAACACTTGCAACAAGACTCTTCGTGAGGGGCTGATCATTCTTGGGTACCGTGCTTGGAATCGAGGTTCACCCTTCGATTCCTTGCACTATACGTCCAAGTTTGGAATTACCCTCTCCGTTCGTCACGACAAAGACAATTACGAAAATCCTTTTTTAATTTAATATTTTTTCAATTGGAAGAGATTTTGCTTACCTCAAGCTCTTGCTTCCTCCTGTTTTGTTAGCTCTCTCCCCTCGATCGAATTGCTAAACATACAACACTCAAATAATTGTAATTTCAAAAAACACTAAAATCCTTTAGTTTAAAAAACTTTAAACTCTCACAACCGAGTGAGTATTTAAAGTTTGAGATCCTAATTCTTTAATTATCCCTCTACCTCTTAATTTTCTAGTGCGGGTCCTATTAAGGTGATCTTCGTTATGCCATCCCAAGAAGGTTTAGTAGGCGCACCTTTGCCGTGCTCCTTCTTCAAATTGAAATTGCATGAAATAAATACTAAATTCAAACCATACCTCTCACGAGCGCTCCGTCCTTTAATCGATCTTCACGTTTCGCCTCTCCTACCGCCTTCCAAGACTTCCGTCGCCCGCTCTCCAAGCTCCAAGCTCCAAACTCGAAACTCCCGGCGGACGCACCATTTATGTCACCAAAAATCCTGCACCCTTCGATTTCGTCCTAGCCCGAGTGGAAAAGTTTATAATGACATGTAGAGACTTCTCTCTTTGTAACCCAATATAAAATTCCAATCTACCCTTGGAATATACACAACTTGATTAACACCACACTATGTAGTTTTACATTCCTTAATGTCGGGCAAGGTTATATCCTTAGCCTTTTCTAATGTCCACCCGGCCGCTTTGGCCACGCATGCCTTCAAAGATATCCCTCTTGTGAATCGAGTCCTTGCCGTCGACTCCACACTACTACATGAGTTCTCGCTTATTGATTCCGTGCTATCACATGTCATCGTGGTTGATTCCGTATTGGTACATGACACTTCGCTTGTGGATTCCATGAGTACATAGGCTTTAAATACAAGTATTAAAAAATACTTATATACTTATCCTTGCCCTTCCTTCTCTAAGTTCTTCTTGATGTAAATCTCTATCAATGTCTTCTTACTAAACTTCAGAATAGTATAACTCCCACCCAACTTATGTTCTTCAAGTGAAATTTGGTACACTTGTTAAGTGCCTTATCAAAAATCTCCACACCAAATTTTGGCACAAATAGAGTTCATATGCAGAAGTTATGCATGAAATTCTAACTCTAACTACTTAGTATGAATGCTGTGATAAAGCATCTGGTCATTAAAACTTTAATAACTTCCAACTCCTACGTCCAATCAATCTAAAATTTTGACACAAGATAGATATATAAGTTCAGAAGGTAGTGTCAAATTTTGGTATCCATATTTATAACCCTCTAAGAGATACATATTTTCAAACCTTGCTGTTTTGTTCCTAGACACCCTCCCCTTTAACTTTTAATAACTCTTTCATCCCAATGACTGAAGCTCTCAAATTTTTACCACAACTCCCATACTTTATAATAAACAATCCCTCAAATTTTCATACCCATTGAACACTCTGATCATCCATAATTGACAAATCTCTCACTATAAAGTTCTGCTCAAGTTCATAACTAATAAAACACTACAAGTAATGCACCTAGTACAATCTAGTCACTCTAAATGCCACAAGTTTAAACAAGTTTGAACTCTCTCACTTCAATATGAATCTCAATGCAACAAGTTGAAGTTTACAATCAAACTCCAAATTCCTTAAATCCAATCTACTTCTAACAAGAGGTCAATCCCTCTTCAAGGCTAAATAGCCTTGGCTCTTCTCCTAAGAACTAAGCACACACATGTGCTCCTATCTTGCTTCCCACACACCCACACTTATAACCCGTGGGGTGCTTAAGCAGCACGAAGGAAAGAGAGGATGAGTGAGAGAAGAATGAGGGATTATATAGTGAGTTGAGAGGGACAGAGGGATGAGATAAGGATAGGGTGAGAGGATTAGAGCCTCCAATCACAACCCCTTAACCTTCTCCTTCTAAGTAGGGACTCATCCCATCCACAAGGCTCTCGATAAGCCTTCGAAATCTCCCCTTACTTTGTAGGCTCTCATCTAATCTCCTAAGCCTTCCTCCTTCAAATGATCAACAAAGATCCTAATTCAAACATTTAACTAACCTTGGTTTTCTACCTACCACACTTTACCAAGGTATGTCCTCATACTACTTAAATCCACTCCACACAAGCCTAATGCTTCAAACTTAGCTTTCTTCAAGCTTCACTCTTTTTATATTTTTGTGAATAATCATAAATCAACAAAACACTACTTGTAATGTTTTACAAGTGTTAACAACACATGTGGGCATCAATTTGGGCTCACAGCACCCGCAAACCCCAACTCGAAGGAGAGGAGGTCTTTGGCACCACCAAGCGCAAACTTGATATGCCCCCTGGTTCTGGTCAAGATTCACATAGACCCGACAAGGTCAGCTTCTCTCATCCACGAGTGAGCACTACGTCAACCAAGGCACGCACTGATTCCGCCACACCATCAGACCTGCCCCTAACACAATCCCCCGAGAAATCGATTCCACAACGGGTCACCCATGTCAATAACATTCAGGAGACCCACTGCGATGTCTCCAAGTGGCACATTTCTAGACTGCCCAAGACTTCCGCTAAGGCCTGCTTCGCCATGCAAGCTCGCACAAAGACCAAGTGCACCCAGAAGATCGTTCGGCATGGTAAAAGTACTCCAGCTCCTACGTACACCGGCTACATGCGCGACTACAAGAAGAACAAGGAATTCTTGACACAGTTCTCCTTCTGCAACGACGACATTGAGAGATGTGTCAAAGACACTAGGAGGAAGTGGGTGCAGCACCGTCCGGATGTCCCGGACGTCTGGCCTGTCCTCACTAGGACAAACCTCACTTTCCAGGAGGTTCTGGCCCTTGAAGAAGGGGGATTCCAACTTCAGCAGCGTCAAGATGTGTCACCCAGAAGACTCTTCGGCGACTCCTCCAATGTTGCTTCATCCATGGCCGAACTCCCTACCCCGGCCCAAGCCGATCAATACCCTACGCTGAGGTTTGGAAAAAAGATCCGGCGCAGTAACAACGGACCATGCGTCCAACAACGCAACAAGTGGGAGTCAGCCCTCAACGTCGACGGTCAAATCACCTCCGTCACAATGATACCTCACCTAGGGATCGAGTGCATCATTTTGTTCCAGTCCCGAAAGAAGGCTAAGGTTGAAGAGTACCATATCACTATCTACACCTTCCCGTCGTGCACGTGCCCGGATTTCGTGGAGATGTCAGCAAGAGCACTTGGGAAGCGGCGCCCTTGGTTGAACTGCAAGCACTTGTACTTCATCTTCCGTGTGACCTGCAACTTTGATTAATACCAAGACACTTTCATCCATGCTCCGAGCCTTAGTTTCAATGAAGTGAAGCACCTCCTCGAAAGTGGCATCATGAAGCATGTGGGACCTTAGCGTGGATACCTATAGGAGCTAGGCTGCCCCCCCTTATTTATAAGTTGTCGCTAAGTATTATTGCGTTGAGTATACTATAGTATGAGTGCACGTTTTCCGAAAATATCGCTGATATATCAGACCTATCATTATCTACATGATGTGAATTGTATTCGTTTTTAAATATGTATAAAGATTTCTAAATATTTATGGGTCTCTCCTTCCAACAGTAGTTTTAGATGTTATTGAATGGTACGAGTTTTGCTACTTTGCTTGAATGCTTGAATGCTTGAATATTTTGACTTAGAATTTTCTCTTACGTTGTGACCATAGCCTATGATTAACCGGCTCTCACCATAATATGGACAGTCAAAAGTTCCCTGGTTTAAGTAAATCATGTCAATTAGTCTCTCTGAAAGGTACCCTAAAACCAAGTCTCTATCCTGAAAGCCCTCAAAATTTGCACGGAAATAGGTCCATCATTTTTACTTTAAAAAGAGGTCCCACGATTTTTTCTATTTATATTTTCTAAATTTGGAAATTTTATTACTATAATTGGAAAGCGTTGATTTTTTTCTGCTCACCGCTCACCGCTCACACGGTAGCGTCGTTGCATTTGTTTGTTGTGTTCATTATGGGTGACACTGACCATCTGTTAGTAGTTCCTTTCCAATTTTAACCTTAAAAGACGACCACAACCTTCCCCGGCAGCGGCGCCAAAATTTAGTTAGTTTTTTGCTATCACTTAAAAACAACAACCCAGGGAACTAGGTCACAGGGAAGACTGAGCTAGTGTCTATAAGGGTTAATGTCACATTGGATTAAGGATTACAATAACAATCTATGGCTTTTACTCCTTGGTTCCTTCATTACTTTGCTTACTCTCCACTCTTATGGTTCCTTTGTGATATCTCTGTAGTGAGTGATTTTTGTCCTATCTTAGGGAATTCTCTATCACTCTATGTCTTTGACTTATTTCCGTTGTGAAGCTCAAAAGCTTGGCAAGTGGTCATTGGCAATTTGTCAGGACCGAAGTCCGGGTAATGTCTTTTGAATGGCACATCGTCTTTAAATGTCATGAATTATGCTTTGCAATAATCTCAAATTAATTCATCTTAGTTTGACTTACAATCCTTCGGCCATTCTTCCAAAACTGTAATCACCATATCCATCTTCAACTTAATATCTGGCAACTTGTCAGCACAAACATCCACAAGATCATCTATAATTAATGCATCAACAAGTTAGGCGATATTCCTTAATTAAGGCCTTAGTTCCTTTTTAATCTCAAATTGAATCGTCTTTGATAATGTCTTACACGAATCAGGCAACTTCTCCTACTCGAAATGGTAATGTCTTTTGCAGCTTATAGCCTGCTACTAAGTATGTTTCTTGCCTGCATTCATGCCCATTAGCCTTATGCCAGGTAATGTCTTAGTAGCTATTTCCCGGCTATATTCTATCAGAGTTGCCTCTCTCTTTCTCTTTCTCAGGGTCGACACCTGTAAGCCTATGGCCTGTTGTCTCTATCACTTCGGCTACCCGCCTCTTTCCCTGCTTCTCTCAGGTCTTTCCTCTTTTCCTCGTCAGTCATAGGCGATAATCCTCACGACCTAGGCGATAGCCTTTCTTTGATGTTTCGGCTTCTTCTTGCTCTAACAGGCGATGGCCCCTCTCTCTTTACTTTCTGTTAGCCTCTCTGTACAGGCTATCGCCCTCTCGGTTGTCTACTCAGCTCACTAAGGGTTCTTTCAACCCTCTCCCAAGACTATGGCTCTCATCCTTCTTGGCTAATTGCCAGCATTCGCTGCTCTCGGCTAATCGCCTAAGATTAAGCTTATTGCCTACTCAGCTTCTCTGACTGAGTTTATCAAGAACTTGCCTTCTCTCCGACAGGCTCATGTCTTTCGTCAACACCCCTTCAGGGTAAGAATACTTTGCCACTGTCTGGCTTATTCATCAAATTATTGCCACGTACTGACTCCATCATATCGGTATTCTCAAACATGTCTCTCGGTCTCTCAATCTTTCCACTCCCTTATCGGCGAGTGTAGCTTGGCCAATAGCCCTCTCAGAATGTAACTTCACATTGCTCATGGCTCTTCATTTGCTCAGCCTATCTGATTACTTTCATCGGCTGTTACCCTGTGGCCTATCGCCCTTGATCAATCTTGACATCTCCCAAGACAAACTTTTATCGGTCTATTCGCCTGATCTTAACATAACCTCACTCTACCAGATTACTTGCCTCCCTCTCAGACAACGCTACTGACGAACTCACTTCACAGATTCCACATTTCACACATACACACATAAACAATATCACAATTTACTTCCTCTCTAGTAATAATCCAATCAATGTCAATGGATGTTTCCAATCTTTACTGCTTCAAAGTTTACAAACACTGCTAAATTTGAGTGCCTCGACTCTCTGCCTATGGCCAATCCCTTCGAGCCTCTCGCTCAGGGATACACCTACGACGACACTCAATCACTGAGTGATGCGCCTGCTCAGACTAACACTGAATCTATGCTAAGATTGAGACTATGTGAGATTCTACAAAATGATAATAGCCTAGTTGGGCAATAGCCTGCCTTCCTCTTATCAGCCGAGGAAGAAGAAGGTGGTTACAACCACCTTGAAACGGCTATAGCCCTCTGTTCACACTGTGAACTAACTTCTTACTGCCTATTGCCGCTATTTCCTACTAAGTTAAAGTTTTTGAGCTTGATAGCTAGGCGATGGCCCAAAAAATGAGTTTACAGGAGCTATCATGAAACTTTTGATGAGGTACTAGGTATAAAAAATATTGACAAAATTAGAAGTTAAGAATGTGGATTGAAATCGTATGGTGTGTTGTATATGAACAGATTGTTGGAAAAACAATTGCAATTGAAACATCCGAAAACAAATCTTATTCGTAAAAAAGGAAAGATGGAAGAGCAAAGACGGAGATGAAGAAGCGGCAACCATGTTCCGAAAAGCCGAAGAAAATGAAATGCGCAATGAAGAGAAAGTTTGCATAAACCAAATGTAATAATGTATTTGGAATTTTGTACATGTGTTTAAAAAATAGAAGAAGATGAGTGCAATGATTTTTTTGGTACCTCTTGAAAACTACCTCAAAGGAGGTAGAAAAAACTTGTGCGGTGCCATATAGGTTTTTTACACCTCCTTTGGAATCCCTCAGAGAAGGTGGAAAAAACTTGTGCGGCATCGCACAGGTTTTTGTGTCCACCTTTGAGGCAGTTTGAGATACTAGAAAGGATCCTCAAAAAATTTATGCAGCACCGCACAAAGTTTTGGAGGATCCTTTCCAGTACCTCAAAGGAGCTTTTAAATACCCGTGCGGTGCCGCATGAGTTTTTTCCACCTCCTTTGAGGGATTCCAAAGGAGGTGCAAAAAACCCATGCAGCAATGTACGGGGTTTTGGAGGCTCCTTTGGAGCTCTTGCCAACTGGCTTAAAGGAGCCTTTAAAAACCCGTGAGGTGCCGCACGGGTTTTTGAAGGCTCCTTTGGGGTTTGGGTAGGGGGGTCAAGGAGGTGTGCAACACCGCATACCCCCTCTAGTGTTGCACACCTCCTTGACCCCCCTCACCAAAAGTCCAAAGAAGCCTCCGAAAACCCATGCGGTGCCGCACGGGTTTTCAGAGGCTCCTTTGTGCTAGTAGATATGAGGGATTGGGAGTGTATGTAAGAGAGATTTGAGAGGGAAGGTGGTCTCGAAGATATGTCGAGAGAGTTGTTAGGAATGTTTTGTGAATGGAGAAGGAGATTTTTTTTTAAAATCCGAAACTCATAGATTTGCCTAAACTTTAGAAGGTTATAACTTCTTTTCATTTCATTTTTTCGACTTGAAAGTTTTCTTTGGGATGACAACCTCCCTGTATTAATGTGGAAAAAAATTCAAATTTTGTCATAAAAATTTCAGATTTGTGCTTGTAAGTTTGATGCCATTATGGTACATTTGTTTCCATGCTCATATTTCTCCATTACTTTAAATATTTTAGGAAATTTGTGAGGACTTTTGCAAAGTTGACTAGTTTGCTTACATGGAGCATTTTGATTGGTTGATTTTTATTCTTTAGGAATTTCTTTTTGTAGCCCGTTTTGTCCATCCAAACAGGCTGTGGTGGGTCGCATGGGATAACCTTGTATATGACCAATCCTAACCTTGCAATTGTCATTGTTGGATTTTGTTAATATGTTGCTCGTCATGTTGATTGAGTGCTCAAATATGAATTTCAAGAGGTCTTCTAATATACAATGAAATTTTATAGACTCCGTGTTTCAACATTGTCTTGTTTGTTCGCAAGAAAGAATCTAGGCACATTTTTTTTCATAAGAACAATGTTCATGCCCGGTATATGAGAGGTAGATGTGGAAGACACCTATATCTTCTTTAACCCTACCAAATTGATTGGTCATTTCAATGATGGCGATGCACCTATTTGGAAGCTTGCAAAACACTACTACTTCAATAAGTTTGTTGTATGCTATATATGTTTGCATTTATGACATATGCATCTTTATCTTCTTCATTCATATTAAACATAACTATTGTGTTTGGTGTTTGTAAAAATATGAAATTTTGGATGTCACCTCCTAGCTTGTTGGTTTTCCCATAATATGTAGGAAGGGTTGCAAAGGTTATGGATGCCACCTCATCATTGGTTCCTCACCGTAAGCCTAAATCTTACGATTGCCACATAAACATCTTCCTCAATTCATTTGTCCAACTTTCATGATTTAAAAATAAAATAAAAAATAACAAATTACATGGTTAATCATTGGAATGTTTGGGTTTTGTTCAACCATTCCTTATTCAAATGTCTAAATATGGTTGTTAGACATAATTGGAATGTTAGACATTTTTTTAACAAATCCAATTATTTTTTAAATAATTATAATAATTGTTGTTGTTGAAGTGGTTTAGAGTTTGAATTAAATATGGTTGTCATGTTAGATTAAAATATAACAACCACATTCAAATTCAACTCTAACCCATCATTCCATGCTTACAATTGTTGAATTTTGAAGTAGATTCAAGCATATCATTAATCAATTTCACTTTGTTTCAACTCCACGTTCATATTATAGTATAGAAATTTGATCGATTTATGCTAAATAACTTGTTGAGCTTGAAATCTAAACAGGGTGCCACTAATTTGCAAAGTAGATCTTCAACCCCACTTACGAACCTTACACCAAAAATAACAAAACCTTGACCAAAATTTACAACACCCAAACCCTAAACCTAGTATTATGACTAGAGGTGCCACCAACAATATTTAGGGGGAAGTGTACCACACCACATTCAATTTTGATCCTTGCGTACAATATTAGCCTTTTTTTGGAGTTTTTTTGGACCTCATCCAATGTCCATGACTATTAGTTGCTCCAACCACGACCTCCTTTCATATTAGCAAGCATTTGTTTAAGAAATATTCACTAGTACATCATATAGAAAGAACACACAAAATAATAAATATAAAATATAAAATACAAAGATATGCTTTGCAGCAAAAAGTTCATTTCATCTAGATGGTGTAATACAAACAACTGCACATATCTTGCCCAAATTGTGTTGCCATTGGCTAGACAATGTTGCTCAAGTGGAAAGTAGACAATCATGGAATTGGACTAGAGCAACGTTGTCCAACCAAAGGTAACACAATTTGGAAATGACAATCATGGAATTGCACAATCATTATGTGAATTCCTATCCCAAAGTAGAATTGTACTTTTAGGTTATTCAGTATTGAAGGGTGCATTTAGGATGACAACCTAGATTTGTCGTAAATTCATGAACTTGTTATATCTCATTGTTCAAGTTTGAGTTGATGATTGAGATGGATGCCAAGAAGAAAAAATTGATGAGGGAATTTAATAAGGTGGCCACTATCCATCTTCAATAAGACACCAGTCAAATGGATATTTTCCATTCTATGTTTGTATTTGGTAAAGAAAATTCTCCTCTCATTGGCCAAAGTTCCTTCTTAGACAACTTGTGTGCTACTACCTATATAATTTCAATTCTGCCAGATTCCAAATTCAAAACCAAAACCACCCTTCTTTCTCACCAAACTTCATATCATTTCCATGCTTCAATAAATATCATCCTTATCTATATTCCTCTAACCCTTTGACAATGTTCAAAACCACCTAATCCTTTCTGAATCTTCTTCAAGGATTTGCATCCACCAAAATGCAATTCCTTCAAGCCACAGGTGTGGACACTCCGGCTCAAAATTCTTCCAAGGCCTCGCACTTTGTCATGTAAGTCTCTTCAAACATGTCAAACCCCCTAATCCTTCCATAATCTTCTTCAAGGATTTGCATCCACCAAAATGCAATTCCTTCAATGCCACAAGCATGGACACTCTGGCGGCAAATTCCAACAAGCCCTTACACTCCGACATGTGAAGTTCCTTCAAACATGTCAAACCCCCTAATCCCCCGGAACCTTCTTCAAGGATTTGCATCCATTAAATGCCAATTCCTCCATTGCTACGATCGTGCACACTCTTTACGGAAATTCTTCTAAGGCCTCGCATTTTGTCATGTAGAGTTCCTTCAAACATGTCAAACCCCCCAATCCTTTGGGAATCTTCTTCAAGGATTTGCATCCACCGAAATTCAATTCCTCCAACGCCATGAGCGTCCACACTCCCAATGGAAATTTTTCCAAGGCCTCACATCCCCATATGTTAAGTTCCTTCAAACATGTCAAACCCCCTAATCCTCCCGGAATCTTCTTCAAGGATTTGCATCCACCGAAATTCAATTCCTCCAACGCCACGAGCATGCACGCTCCCGATGGAAATTCTTCCAAGCCCTCGCATCGATCCATGTAGAGTCCCTTCAAACTTGTCAAACCCCCTAATCCTTCGGGAATCTTCTTCAAGGATTTGCATCCACTGAAATTCAATTTTTCCAATGCCACAAGCGTGCACACTCCCGATGGAAATTCTTCCAAGGCCTTGCATCCCCACATGTCAAGTTCCTTCAAACATGTCAAACCCCCTAATCCTCCCGGAATCTTCTTCAAGGATTTGCATCCACCGAAATTCAATTACTCCAACGCCACGAGCGTGCACACTCCCGATGGAAATTCTTCCAACGACTCGCATTCCCACATGTCAAGTTCCTTCAAACTTGTCAAACCCCCTAATCCTTCGGGAATCTTCTTCAAGGATTTGCATCAACCGAAATTCAATTTTTCCAACGCCATGAGCGTGCACACTCCCGATGGAAATTCTTCCAAGGCCTCGCATCCCCACATGTCAAGTTCCTTCAAACATGTCAAACCCCCTAATCCTCCCGGAATCTTCTTCAAGGATTTGCATCCACCAAAATTCAATTCCTCCAACGCCACGAGCGTGCACACTCCCGATGGAAATTCTTCCAAGGCCTCGCATTCATACATGTGAAGTTGCTTCAACCTTGTTAAACCCCCCAATCCTCCCGGAATCTTCTTCAAGGATTTGCATCCACCGAAATTCAATTTTTCCAACGCCACGAGCGTGCACACTCCCGATGGAAATTCTTCCAAGGCCTCGCATCGCCACATGTCAAGTTCCTTCAAACTTGTCAAACCCCCTAATCCTCCCGGAATCTTCTTCAAGGATTTGCATCCACCGAAATTCAAATTTACCAACGCCACGAGCGTGCACACTCCCGATGGAACTTCTTCCAAGGCCACGCATTGTGTCATGTAGAGTTCCTTCAAACATGTCAAACCCCCTAATCCTTCGGGAATCTTCTTCAAGGATTTGCATCCACCGAAATTCAAATTTTCCAACGCCACGAGCGTGCACACTCCCATTGGAAATTCTTCCAAGGCCTCGCATCCCCACATGTTAAGTTCCTTCAAACATGTCAAACCCCCTAATCCTCCCGGAATCTTCTTCAAGGATTTGCATCCAGCGAAATTCAATTCCTCCAACGCCACGAGCGTGCACACTCCCGATGGAAATTCTTCCAAGGCCTCGCATTTTGTCATGTAGAGTTTCTTCAAACATGTCAAACCCCCTAATCCTCCCGGAATCTTCTTCAAGGATTTGCATCCATGAAATGCCAATGTCTCCAACGCCACGAGTGTGCACACTCCCGATGGAAATTCTTCCAAGGCCTCGCATTCATACATGTGAAGTTGCTCCAACCTTGTTAAACCCCCCAATCCTCCCGGAATCTTCTTCAAGGATTTGCATCCATGAAATGCCAATTTCTCCAATGCCACGAGCGTGCACACTCCCGATGGAAATTCTTCCAAGGCCTCGCATCCCCACATGTCAAGTTCCTTCAAACATGTCAAACCCCCGAATCCTCCCGGAATCTTCTTCAAAGATTTGCATCCACCGAAATTCAATTCCTCCAACGCCACGAGCGTGCACACTCCCGATGGAAATTCTTCCAAGGCCTCGCATTCATACATGTGAAGTTGCTTCAACCTTGTTAAACCGTCCAATCTTCCCGGAATCTTCTTCAAGGATTTGCATTCGTGAAATGCTAGTTTTTCCAACGCCACGAGCGTGCACACTCCGGATGGAAATTCTTCCAAGGCCTCGCATCCCCACATGTTAAGTTCCTTCAAACATGTCAAACCCCCTAATCCTCCCGGAATCTTCCTCAAGGATTTGCATCCACCGAAATTCAATTCCTCCAACGCCACGAGCGTGCACACTCCGGATGGAAATTCTTCCAAGGCCTCGCATTGATCCATGTAGAGTCCCTTCAAAATTGTCAAACCCCCTAATCCTTCGGGAATCTTCTTCAAGGATTTGCATCCACCGAAATTCAAATTTTCCAATGCCACAAGCGTGCACACTCCCGATGGAAATTCTTCCAAGGCATCGCATCCCCACATGTTAAGTTCCTTCAAACATGTCAAACCCCTTAATCCTCCCGGAATCTTCTTCAAGGATTTCCATGCACCGAAATTTAATTCCTCCAACGCCACGAGCGTGCACACTCCCGATGGAAATTCTTCCAAGGCCTCGCATTCATACATGTGACGTTGCTTCAACCTTGTTAAACCGCCCAATCCTCCCGGAATCTTCTTCAAGGATTTGCATCCACCAAAATTCAATTTTTCCAACGCCACAAGCGTGCACACTCCCGATGGAAATTCTTCCAAGGCCTCGCATCCCCACATGTTAAGTTCCTTCAAACATGTCAAACCCCCTAATCCTCCCGGAATCTTCTTCAAGGATTTGCATCCACCGAAATTCAAATCCTCCAACGCCACGAGCGTGCACACTCCCGATGGAAATTCTTCCAAGGCCTCGCATCCCCACATGTTAAGTTCCTTCAAACATGTCAAACCCCCTAATCCTCCCGGAATCTTCTTCAAGGATTTGCATCCAGCGAAATTCAATTCCTCCAACGCCACGAGCGTGCACACTCCCGATGGAAATTCTTCCAAGGCCTCGCATTTTGTCATGTAGAGTTTCTTCAAACATGTCAAACCCCCTAATCCTCCCGGAATCTTCTTCAAGGATTTGCATCCATGAAATGCCAATGTCTCCAACGCCACGAGTGTGCACACTCCCGATGGAAATTCTTCCAAGGCCTCGCATTCATACATGTGAAGTTGCTTCAACCTTGTTAAACCCCCCAATCCTCCCGGAATCTTCTTCAAGGATTTGCATCCATGAAATGCCAATGTCTCCAACGCCACGAGTGTGCACACTCCCGATGGAAATTCTTCCAAGGCCTCGCATTCATACATGTGAAGTGGCTTCAACCTTGTTAAACCCCCAAATCCTCCCGGAATCTTCTTCAAGGATTTGCATCCACCGAAATTCAATTCCTCCAACGCCACGAGCGTGCACACTCCTGATGGAAATTCTTCCAAGGCCTCGCATCCCCACATGTGAAGTTCCTTCAAACATATGAAACCCCCTAATCCTCCCGGAATGTTCTTCAAGGATTTGCATCCACCGAAATTCAATTTTTCCAACGCCATGAGCGTGCACACTCCCGATGGAAATTCTTCCAAGGCCTCGCATCCCCACATGTCAAGTTCCTTCAGGCATGTCAAACCCCCGAATCCTCCCGGAATCTTCTTCAAGGATTTGCATCCACCAAAATTCAAATTTTCCAACGCCACGAGCGTGCACACTCCTGATGGAAATTCTTCCAACGCCTCGCATCGATCCATGTAGAGTCCCTTCAAACTTGTCAAACCCCCTAATCCTTCAGGAATCTTCTTCAAGGATTTGCATTCGTGGAATGCTAGTTTTTCCAACGCCACGAGCGTGCACACTCCCGATGGAAATTCTTCCAAGGCCTCGCATCGATCCATGTAGAGTCTATTCAAACTCGTCAAACCCCCTAATCCTCCCGGAATCTTCTTCAAGGATTGGCATCCACCGAAATTCAATTCCTCCAACACCACGAGCGTCCACACTCCCAATGGAAATTCTTCCAAGGCCTCGCATCGATCCATGTAGAGTCCCTTCAAAATTGTCAAACCCCCTAATCCTTCGGGAATCTTCTTCAAGGATTTGCATCCACCGAAATTCAATTTTTCCAATGCCACGAGCGTGCACACTCCCGATGGAAATTCTTCCAAGGCCTCGCATCGATCCATGTAGAGTCTATTCAAACTCGTCAAACCCCCTAATCCTCCCGGAATCTTCTTCAAGGATTTGCAACCACCGAAATTCAATTCCTCCAACGCCAGGAGCGTGCACACTCCGGATGGAAATTCTTCCAAGGCCTCGCATCGATCCATGTAGAGTCTATTCAAACTCGTCAAACCCCCTAATCCTCCCGGAATCTTCTTCAAGGATTTGCAACCACCGAAATTCAATTCCTCCAACGCCAGGAGCGTGCACACTCCGGATGGAAATTCTTCCAAGGCCTCGCATTCATACATGTGAAGGTGCTTCAACCTTGTTAAACCCCCCAATCCTCCCGGAATATTCTTGAAGGATTTGCATCCATGAAATGCCAATTTCTCCAACGCCACGAGCGTGCACACTCCCGATGGAAATTCTTCCAAGGCCTCGCATCGATCCATGTAGAGTCCCTTCAAACTTGTCAAACCCCCTAATCCTTCGGGAATCTTCTTCAAGGATTTGCATTTCTGAAATTCTAGTTTCTCCAACGCCACGAGCGTGCACACTCCCGATGGAAATTCTTCCAAGGCCTCGCATCGATCCATGTAGAGTCTATTCAAACTCGTCAAACCCCCTAATCCTCCCGGAATCTTCTTCAAGGATTTGCAACCACCGAAATTCAATTCCTCCAACGCCAGGAGCGTGCACACTCCGGATGGAAATTCTTCCAAGGCCTCGCATTCATACATGTGAAGGTGCTTCAACCTTGTTAAACCCCCCAATCCTCCCGGAATATTCTTGAAGGATTTGCATCCATGAAATGCCAATTTCTCCAACGCCACGAGCGTGCACACTCCCGATGGAAATTCTTCCAAGGCCTCGCATCGATCCATGTAGAGTCCCTTCAAACTTGTCAAACCCCCTAATCCTTCGGGAATCTTCTTCAAGGATTTGCATTTCTGAAATGCTAGTTTCTCCAACGCCACGAGCGTGCACACTCCCGATGGAAATTCTTCCAAGGCGTCGCATCCCCACATGTTAAGTTCCTTCAAACATGTCAAACCCCCTAATCCTCCAGGAATCTTCTTCAAGGATTTGGAACCACCGAAATTCAATTCCTCCAACGCCACGAGCGTGCACACTCCGGATGGAAATTCTTCCAAGGCCTTGCATTCATACATGTGAAGGTGCTTCAACCTTGTTAAACCCCCCAATCCTCCCGGAATATTCTTGAAGGATTGGCATCCATGAAATGCCAATTTTTCCAACGCCACGAGCGTGCACACTCCCGATGGAAATTCTTCCAAGGCCTCGCATCGATCCATGTAGAGTCCCTTCAAACTTGTCAAACCCCCTAATCCTTCGGGAATCTTCTTCAAGGATTTGCATTTCTGAAATGCTAGTTTCTCCAACGCCACGAGCGTGCACACTCCCGATGGAAATTCTTCCAAGGCGTCGCATCCCCACATGTTAAGTTCCTTCAAACATGTCAAACCCCCTAATCCTCCCGGAATCTTCTTCAAGGATTTGCATCCACCGAAATTCAATTCCTCCAACGCCACGAGCGTCCACACTCCCGATGGAAATTCTTCCAAGGCCTCACATTTTGCCATGTAGAGTTTCTTCAAACATGTCAAACCCCTTAATCCTCCCGGAATCGTCTTCAAGGATTTGCATTTCTGAAATGCTAGTCTCTCCAACGCCACGAGCGTGCACACTCCCGATGGAAATTCTTCCAAGGCCTCGCATCCCCACATGTTAAGTTTCTTCAAACATGTCAAACCCCCTAATCCTCCCGGAATCTTCTTCAAGGATTTGCATCCAGCGAAATTCAATTCCTCCAACGCCACGAGCGTGCACACTCCCGATGGAAATTCTTCCAAGGCCTCGCATTTTGTCATGTAGAGTTTCTTCAAACATGTCAAACCCCCTAATCCTCCCGGAATCTTCTTCAAGGATTTGCATCCATGAAATGCCAATGTCTCCAACGCCACGAGTGTGCACACTCCCGATGGAAATTCTTCCAAGGCCTCACATTTTGCCATGTAGAGTTTCTTCAAACATGTCAAACCCCTTAATCCTCCCGGAATCGTCTTCAAGGATTTGCATTTCTGAAATGCTAGTCTCTCCAACGCCACGAGCGTGCACACTCCCGATGGAAATTCTTCCAAGGCCTCGCATCCCCACATGTTAAGTTTCTTCAAACATGTCAAACCCCCTAATCCTCCCGGAATCTTCTTCAAGGATTTGCATCCAGCGAAATTCAATTCCTCCAACGCCACGAGCGTGCACACTCCCGATGGAAATTCTTCCAAGGCCTCGCATTTTGTCATGTAGAGTTTCTTCAAACATGTCAAACCCCCTAATCCTCCCGGAATCTTCTTCAAGGATTTGCATCCATGAAATGCCAATGTCTCCAACGCCACGAGTGTGCACACTCCCGATGGAAATTCTTCCAAGGCCTCACATTTTGCCATGTAGAGTTTCTTCAAACATGTCAAACCCCTTAATCCTCCCGGAATCGTCTTCAAGGATTTGCATTTCTGAAATGCTAGTCTCTCCAACGCCACGAGCGTGCACACTCCCGATGGAAATTCTTCCAAGGCCTCGCATCCCCACATGTTAAGTTTCTTCAAACATGTCAAACCCCCTAATCCTCCCGGAATCTTCTTCAAGGATTTGCATCCAGCGAAATTCAATTCCTCCAACGCCACGAGCGTGCACACTCCCGATGGAAATTCTTCCAAGGCCTCGCATTTTGTCATGTAGAGTTTCTTCAAACATGTCAAACCCCCTAATCCTCCCGGAATCTTCTTCAAGGATTTGCATCCATGAAATGCCAATGTCTCCAACGCCACGAGTGTGCACACTCCCGATGGAAATTCTTCCAAGGCCTCGCATTCATACATGTGAAGTTGCTTCAACCTTGTTAAACCCCCCAATCCTCCCGGAATCTTCTTCAAGGATTTGCATCCATGAAATGCCAATGTCTCCAACGCCACGAGTGTGCACACTCCCGATGGAAATTCTTCCAAGGCCTCGCATTCATACATGTGAAGTTGCTTCAACCTTGTTAAACCCCCCAATCCTCCCGGAATCTTCTTCAAGGATTTGCATCCATGAAATGCCAATTTCTCCAATGCCACAAGCGTGCACACTCCCGATGGAAATTCTTCCAAGGCCTCGCATTCCCACATGTGAAGTTCCTTCAAACTTGTCAAACCCCCTAATCCTTCCGGAATCTTCTTCAAGGATTTGCATCCAAAAAATCCCAATTTCTCCAATGCCACGAACGTGCACACTCCCGATGGAAATTCTTCCAAGGCCTCGCATTCCCACATGTGAAGTTCCTTCAAACTTGTCAAACCCCCTAATCCTTCCGGAATCTTCTTCAAGGATTTGCATCCAAAAAATCCCAATTTCTCCAATGCCACGAACGTGCACACTCCCGATGGAAATTCTTCCAAGGCCTCGCATTCCCACATGTGAAGTTCCTTCAAACATGTCAAACCCCCTAATCCTCCCGGAATCTTCTTCAAGGATTTGCATCCAAAAAATGCCAATTTCTCCAACGCCACGAGCGTGCACACTCCCGATGGAAATTCTTCCAAGGCCTCGCATCCCCACATGTTAAGTACCTTCAAACATGTCAAACCCCCTAATCCTCCCGGAATGTTCTTCAAGGATTTGCATCCACCGAAATTCAATTCCTCCAACGCCACGAGCGTGCACACTCCCGATGGAAATTCTTCCAAGGCCTCGCATTCCCGCATGTTGAGTTTCTTCAAACTTGTCAATCCTTCTAATCCTCCCGGAATCCTCTTCAAGGATTTGCATTGAATAATGCATAAGTCCTCCAAGGAGATTATTCTTTGAAGTTCGTTTGGGAACTCATCCAATGTTTCACACCCTACAAAGTGTAATTCTTTCAAAGTTGTGAAGTGGAGAACAGCAAATGGAAAAGAGTTCAAAATTTGGCCCTTGAATATTTCAAGTACACTTAATTTCTTCAGATGTTCTCTAGCAATCTCTTTGAAATCATTGTTGAATGTTTGTTGCGTTGCTAAAAAGTCATCACATTCAGTTTTGAAATGGATCCTCAACCTTTTCAATTTGGCGGTTCCATTGAGGATAGCAAAAAGAAGGTGCACATCCTCGCAATTGTGAACACTTAACAATCGTAGATCATGCGCTTGTACAATGGGTGGAAATGTCAATCCTTTCTCCAAATTTGTAAACGACATGCCCTCAATTGATTTTGTGTCCTGCGTGGAAAACAAACATTAGACTACGGAACATTTATTTTAAATCTTAATTTATTAATGCTCATGGCTACAATTCTCACTTTCAAGACATAACTTCATATATGATATTAGAAGAAAAAAATGTCTACGTTTGTGCGACATACCTTTTGATTATAATAATCAATGAATGTCGATGAAGAATAATCCCATATTCGAGAGCCTTGGTATTCTTTTTCCACAATCATACGACCCATATTCCGCAATTGATCATGCATATCCAAAACACCATTTTCATCAACTTTTAACAATGATTTGTCTCGCAGCTTCTCGAAAGTTCGTTCTGTAATGTCTTCATCGTCCTCATCATCAAAGCATCTAAGCATTCTTTCTTGTGTAAATTGCAAGCCACCAATACTCGAGTCTTTGCAAAAGAAACAAGATATATCCATGAACATGTTTTTTTCCCCTTCATCTAGCTCATCAAAACTGATTCTCAATGTGTTCCAAATTCTTTGATCTTCACTTCGATCATGCCTTGCCCTCAACAATCTTTGCATTCTTCGCTCCCATATTCTTAAACGTTTCTCCCCATTTAAGGAACTACCCATCACCTCCAAACTCAACGGGAGTCCATCACAAACCTTCACAATTTCTTGAACCACATATTTCAAGTAAGGCAAGCATGGTTGGTTGGTTGTACAAAAGGCATGCATCGAAAATAATTCCAAAGATTGTTGTCCATCAAGGGTTTGCACCTCTACTTTACCAACCATGGGTACGTATGCTTCCAAGGACTTCCATTCACGAGAAGTGGCAATGAATTTACTTCCATCACCATGTTGAAATTCATGATCGCCCAATAGTTCCTTGAGTTGGCTTGCTTTACCAACATTGTCTACAACAATAAGAACTTTTTGCGTGTATTGCAATTGGGTCAAAATCTCTCGTCCTTCTATTAATGTTTTGGTTTCGGGTAACGCTTTCACATCTTGTAACTTGTATCGCACTGCCAAACTACAGCTTTCATCTTTGAGGTCATTTACAAAGACCATCGCATCAAATTGGTGGGAGATCTTATCACTTAAAGCAACCGCAAACGTTGACTTGCCAATTCCACCCATGCCGACAAACCCCAAACTACCAACATCTTGAAGTAGTTTTTCCAATTTTGGTATTTTTTCTTTCAAGCCAATCAATTTGGAATCCCCATTGGTGTTGTATTCCCCCTACAAGAATGTCAATATACCAAGTTAATTCAGTGATATTGAACAAACTCATAAATCACATGAGGTCTTATATCATTTTGCATTATTAAGTTTTTAATATGACTATTGATTAGCATACATCCAACTTGCTTTGCAAATAAACATTGACAAAGTAAAATTCACCTCATGTAGCATTTGATCTAACAATGTGATTTTTGATTCCTCTTCGATTCTTGATAATGAGGTGGTACTACCAAGCTTCAAAGCTTTGGATGTAAATTGTGATAAGCATTGGCTGAGGCTGATATACATATGCCACAACAATAAAATGACCCCCAAAACACGTTGGAAAAATTCATATTTGAGTTTCCTCCACCATTGCCTTGGATGTGGGATAGAACTCGAAAGACATGTCGGCTTATTGAAATGCTCACGGGCTGCAACATCATGGATAGCCTTGAAGATTGCATCATTCTTTAATTTTCTCAAAGTCTTAAGAATATCAAGAAATACCGGTCTTTTTGAAGGTTCTGTGGACCAACATTGATGTATCAATGATTTCAATCCTTCTGAACAAGCTTGAGGGAGTTTGGGTCTCTCACCTTTCAAGATGGAGTTCTTGTAGTCACGAACAAGAACACCATCAAAATTTCTCTTTCTTAAAATGATCTCAGAGCACATCATGCCGAAACTAAACACATCTGTTTTGAATGCATCTACCTTTGAATTTCTTTCAAGAACCTCAGGTGCCATATACCCACAAGTTCCATATATCCTCTCACCAATAAGCACCTCTGAAGAGCTTGTCACTTCAATTTTGGAAATACCAAAATCAACTAGCTTCACATGCACATGTTCAACACTAGTTGAATCATTTGAAGTTAGGACAACATTATCAGGCTTCAAGTCACAATGGGCGACTTTCATATCGTGAAGGTAGCACATTCCACTTGCAATTTGCAACATAATATCAATTGCATTTTCTCCATCGAACGAAGTTTGTTGATGTAAGAAATGTGACAAGTCCATAGTTCCTCGTTCAATGACGATTTCAAACTCTTTATATTCTTTGTCTTGATTGTTGTCCCTCATAAAGCCACAACAATACAATTTGATGATGTTCGGATGATTCAATCCTCCCAATATACCCACTTCTTTCCAAATGATTGTTTCATGCTCTGGGCCTTTGACTTTGATCACCTTTGTGACGGTATCAATCTCTAACCATTTTGTAGGATATACGCTTCCCGATGCACCTCCACCCAAGGGAACACGTGGCCTTCCATATTCGGGGCAAGGATAGTCATGAGGAAAGATAATGCTATCCAATTCACCACCTTCGGCCTTTGCAAGACCCTTTACTCGTCCCATTAGATACCGTACAAGCACGCAATCTTTGCAACCTGCACTTTTGCACATTTTCAAGTGCTTTGAAAACCTTTCATACATTGAATTATGGTCCTCTTCAACTTCATCAATGCATGTTGGAAAAAATGTTGTAGAGCTTTCAATCTTCAAAATCTCAGGTTCTCGATTAGGAAAAAAATGGCGAAGTATGTTGCACATTGTGTGGAAAGAACATTCGAAGTCCTCAAGAAGTTCTCTGAAGGTCTCTTTGTTATGCATTTGCTTCACCACAACGCAACACCAATCATCCTCAGAGCATTCTTCTATCACACATTTTACCTTGTTCACAACGAGGAGCATGTCTTCCTCCACTCGACGAAAGACTCTCCCATGTGAACTATTGGTGATCGTTTCAATTTCTTGCACACCTTTGCGGACGTTGTCCAACAAATTTTCACATTGCCGTCTATTCAAAATTTCTTTTGACAATGATAATTTAGGAAAATTTGCGATCTCCATTGGCACATGTAGAAAGTTTGTCATTTTCAACACCGGTGTTTTTGGTTTCCGTTCTCATTTCCATTAAAGCATTGTTGTAAAAAATACTCTTTGTGAAGAATGAGTAGTATACACCTACAAGCACAATCATAATGAGATGCAAAACCAAGGGTTATGATCAATTTTTGAAGATGATTTTCCAATATACAAGCTTCTCGATGTACTTTTAAAAAAAACGTGCTAACAACCTCACATGGCAATGATGTAAAAAAGATGTTTCCATTGCCTCATAGACATAAAGATTGACATGATTATAGGAACCCCTAAGGGATTGGGAGGCCACACTCTAGTCTCAAGGTTCTTCTGATATTATTTTTGGTGTGGAGAATTTTTATTTTTATTGGATTTCTTCCTCCCATAGCTTGTATACAAATATTCTATATAAATACCCAAGTTATGAAATACACGTTTGGAATATTATTATTCTTAAATCTCATTTCATACTTACAACTAGTTAACATTTATATAGATGCAAGCTCAATGAACATTTTTAAATGTTTGTCATGAACTCAATCATCTAGCATATGTTGTACACGAGATAGCAAGGACTTCTTGACTACACTTGCAAAGCATTAAAATCGAACAATTGAGAGATGTGGCAAAATTTAAACCTGATCAAGTGAAAAATCTTGGAGACTTGTTTGAAGTGAATAGCTTCCCTTGGTGCTCTCGGTCTTTGAAGTCTCATGTTCACCATGGAAAATGCTCAACGGTTGCTATAAAGTGAGCATAATGCATGTTCAAGCTTAGCAATAGTTGCAAAGTTTTGTAGCTTGAATCCTTGACACCTAAATAAGTTGGCTGCAAGACATTGTTGATTTGCCTGCAATGAAATCATTCGCATATGACTTTTACTTTTTATTTTTACAAACACATGCACATGGTCATCATCGAATTTAAGCTAAAACCATCTAGAAGTGCAATGTTGTAACTGCTAGTCTATCTCACGCAACTAAGCTCAACAAAGCAAAGCTTTCTTCACAAATCCATCGCGACAACTATTTCATTACCTAATGAGGGCAAATTAAACATCACGCATACTACTTTAGGTCAACCACTATGCATCAAGAAGGAATGTTCCCTATATCCCATATTCTACATATGTATTACATAGACAAAAAGTGAACCTTATACAAGCCACATGAAGACCACCTTCAAAACACAAAATCAAGAATTTCATGTTGGTCTCGTAATGATTCTTCATAACATTTAATAACCTAGAGAAACAAGCAGTAGCAAGTCCTCATACACCCATACAATGAAAGCAATACATGCACAGAAGGTCCCTCTAAATCAAATACAATAAAAAAACAATCTTATGCCTTTGACTAGGACAAAGTAGTGCAAAAAATGCATAGAATGAGACTCTAGGTACTAGGTAGCAGAACTCATAACAACATAGTCGAACACACATGGTGATCCAATAAAGGGGCTACACCAAACTCAACATTGTGCTATGTCCAAAAAGGAAACCCCCCAAGTATGGCTTACGATTAGAGGTAGCCATGTTAAGGGGTCCATTAAATAATTTGCTAAGCCATGTATAGATTTATAGTTGACTCATCCCACTAGACTAATTCGGGATCTCTACTACTAACTCCAAGTGTAATTTGCTCCCAAAAAAATGTGGTATATGGGATTCTAAAGATTCAACTTCAACTTACAAGGCTACCACAAATTCTTGGCTCTAATACATGCCACGGTCTCAAAAACCTGAACCAAATAATACACTACACAATAAGACCACCCTCAAAACACCACATCAATCAATTCAAAATCTTAATATAGACTTGATAATACCCACAAGAACCACTTTATAGGAAGGTTTGAACAATTTTCCACTTGGAGCATTCACAGTTACCTATCTTGATGTAGTGTATCGATGCACGCCTTGGAGAAAGTTCGATACCTCCCCGACGTCTACAACACCACCAAAACATGTCCACTACTGGATCAACCTCATAATCCAAACTCTGTGTGCCCAACAAAGATGAAGCCAATCATTGAATAGAACAAAACATTTAACTCAATACTATTCTACCTCCCAAAACTCCAACAACACAAGTCCATATTTTGAACAATTTTGCAACATCTCAAGGATTTTTCAAGCGTCTCCCAAACGGCCATTTCCCTTGATAGGTTCCAATGAAGAACAATTCCATTGCAAACATGACCATGGTCTATTCTTCTAGAAACACAAGTAATCCTTCCTTGAATCCTAGTAATAGGCAATAAAAGAAAAATGATGACAACATACCATGGTGTTAAGATGAGATGTTAAGTAGCAAATGCACACACAAGAGTACAAAGATGCATGGCTCATACTACAAAACACTAGCACACCACGACATAGTGTTGAGTTGGTACAAGCAATCCAACACAACTCTAACATCCACACGCTCTATGTCAAGCAATAAACGAGATTCATTCACTGTAAGTTGGAAGGGCAGCCAACCTCTTGCACAACAAGAATGGAAGGGAGCCTCTTGTCACGAGAAAGGAAGGAGACGAAAGAAAGGGGGTAAGTTAGTCTACCGATGAGGCTCAACCTAAGAATTATCATAATCTAAGTTAGTGTGCCTAACAATTACGAGACTAGGCACTAAATGGGTAATAGTGTTGTCATTGGACTCCCACCTTGAGGGATTTTGGCAAACCAACCCATACACTCGTTCCTTGTTGGATGCCTAAACCCTTGCCTCCAAGGTACCAGTGGATGGATTGTTTCGCCCCAACCCACCTTGAGGTGGGTGGGTCGTACTGATCTCCCTCTTATTTTTATGTTTACTGGTGTGACTTTGTCAAATTGGTGAGTCACTTAAATTGGGGAACCACTGATGAGTAAGTGAATTAGTGAAGGGGGGGAAAATCTCCTAACTTAGTGATCATTAGGTCAGTCTGCAAGTGCAAACAAAGAAAGTTTCCGGAGCGTCGTAGCACTCCCAGAGCCGAAGTTGGGGGGTGTTAGCCTTGTGGACCCCAACAGTGTGTCTGGTTGGCAACCCAACACCCCAATGTCCGGGGAGGATTTTGAACATAATCGGGCAAAATCCTAGTGTTTCTCAATTCAACCGGTTACATGTTGTGATTTTTCAGGTTTTCTTTATTAATTTGAGGTATATTCTATAGATTTATCTAAAATGATTGGTAATTTTCTTGAAGTGTTGAACTTCAATTGGTTATTCCTCAAACTCAATCAGCTCATTTGTAAGTAGTTGTTGGTTCTCCCCGTTCATTGCAAGACCCAATCCAACGGGGACACAATACAAACGAGCATGACGAACATGAACATGATGACAAAGTCTAGGCAAACATGAACATGATGACAAAGTCTAGGCAAACATGATGGAATCAAGAAAATTGCCACTAAATTTACCTTCTATAACTTATGCATTCAACTCTTATTTTGAAACTTGAAACGACTATCTGCGTTCTAACATCACCTAATCCCCACCATTCTAAGAAATAGCATGGCATCCAAGAAATGACATTACAATCATGAAAAAGCACTATATTCTAAGATATGACAACAAAACCAAAAAGAACAATACAACTCCCTAGTTCTGCTCATTGAGATCTGAGCAATTTGTGGTCACTCTTAATTGAACACATGTACTTGAATGACATATGACAAGGCTCGTAGTCAAGAACGGACACCAAAATTCCATGTCTTAGGATGAGATTGGATTCTGCTCAAAATATAGAAACCAACCTTGGTACACTCAAGACAACATTAAGAAAGCCTCTTTGATCACTTAAAGAGGAATATAATTACCACTATATTAACCTCCTATAAATTTTGCGTTCAACTATGATTCTGAAACTTTAAATGACTGTCTGCGTGCTTCACAGCTAAAACCATATGAGACAATTCTCAATTCAATCCACCTCCCAAAAGTGTCCGTACATCGGAGATCATCAGGGGCAACACTAGCATGATACCATCCAGGTATGGTAATGAACTTACTGCCAAGTTTGAGTTGCGGATTTATTTATTTATTATTATTATTGGAGACAGAAGGGCAACTCAACCTACGCTAGAAAGAAGTTGCAGATTTTGGTCTTTTGCTCTAAATTGTAAGGATTATGTGTACTTAAGACTTCACCGCTTTTTATACATACGGGCACCTGCAGTGTGTGGAGGCAAAGGTTCTCATATTTTCTACTAAAGGCAATTGTATGCAGTGTCACAATACACTATGCAATTCAATTTTCAGAGTCAATTCTTCATAGTTATGTGGTGGAGGCTAACTTGTGTTCGGGTCACTCAACCCATCTAATCTATGACTCTTTGGACCACATCAATCTTAGTACCGTTCTTCCTTTGATATCTCACTCGGAGCATTGCCACTTTAGATTTGCTCAAACCAAGTCAAGCTTGAATAGTTTGAGCTTTGGCCGAAATATTGTCAAATCGGAAGTATCAAACTCCCAAGATTTGCAAGTTCAAGCTGTCAACTCAAGCTACAGTATTAAGAATGCTTTGTTACCATTCCCACTTTGAAATCTCAGTTTGAACATGGCAACTTTGCACTTGCTCAACCCTTGGAGAGCTTGAGGAATAGTCAAGCTCTCTTACTTTGAGCTTGGGATGGAAGCTGCAAGTATCAAACCCTCAGAAGAAACGTACAAGATCTCAACTCAAGCTCTAGTGTAAAGGTGGACTAAGAAAACCAACCAATCCTAATTCTATTCAAAGCCAAGGTGTACCGTGCAATCATTACTTGGAGTTCGTAACTCCCCAAAATTCTTCAAGGCTCTTTGTAGAATTGCCTACTTGGGAAACCCCACTAATTGCACTAAACAACACTTAAGAGCAATTAACTGCAGACACATATATATAGAAACCGATATCACGTACCAAAGGCTTGGGATTGTCTAAATGTGGTGCAGTTGTGTACAATTCTAAATGTTGAAGATGAAACACTCGCTCTTCAGCCGGATAGTGATTGTGGTGGGTAGCCCCATTGCTGCACGTCCGCCCCCGCAAAATCTCAAAATTTCTTGCAATAAGACACATGCTCGGGTAACCTAGGGATAGCCACAAGTACCAAAACACACTTCTTCATTCTCTCTACACTTACAAAGTGAAAAAACAATTGTGGAAGTTTGGGATTTCAGTGTGGAGGGAGATGAGTGCAGGCACAGTCCATATCACGCTCGGATGTTCCTCTTGAGTGCAGGCCTCAACAGCCGATGTGAACAGAAAGGAAAGCTTCCGAAAACAACCCACAAGAGTGCAGAACAGAAGAAAGGGTGCAGATCATAACACCACACCATCGGCACCTCTCAGCTGCGGCTCTGCGAGGTGCGTGGGGGAATCATTGACTCCCGGGAAAGGTGATCGGAGACTGGGGAACTACAGCAACTTACAGTAGACTCGGTTCATGCTTATCTTGTGAGTCAGAATGTACTATGTTTGGGACGGATCATCATGCAACATATGATAGTTTAATGCGACTTGGTCTAAATTATGCAGTCTGCAACAGTGTCCGGGGAGAACCGACGAATCGACTGCTATGCTAGTCACAGAACCGGTCGAGTTTGAGAAATTACCGGTTGAAGTTCAAGACTACAGGAAAATTACCCATCATTTTAGAGGAATCTCTGACGTACACCTCAAAGAAATGAAGAACCCCCAAATATACCAACATGTGACCAGTTGGACTTGGAAGGACTAGAATCTTACCGATTATGCCCAAATCTGGTTGACTCCTAAATATGAGGTGCGTGGAGGAATCATTGACTCCCGGAAAAGGTGATCAGAGACTGGGGAACTTGTTCGTGCTTATCTTGTGAGTCAGAATGTACTATGTTTGGGATGGATTATCATGCGACATATAATACTACATACAAAGAACCTTTAGAAACTTCCTTCAAATTCTTATGGATTTAAGTGCTCAAGATGTACAAGGTTATGTTCCCCTAACATCCTAATGTCAATATTAAGGGTTGCTTTACACCTAGAGGCAGGGTCAATTTGTTGTGTAAGAGGCTTGAAATCCTCACTTGTGATTGGCCAAAAGGCTCAAATCGGTCCCAACCCCTTTACACCTAGAGGCCGGGCCGATTTGGTGGTATGATTTTTTTAATTAAAAAATGTGTGTTATGACACGGCCCGAGCTCATTGAATTGGGTGCACCCAAAATGGAGGGCCAATTCTTGGCCTCGGGGCCAATGCCATATTTCACTAAAAAAACCTTCGTAAATAAAGTATGATTTTTTTAGCGAACTAGATCCGTTGGATTATGTGGAAATCTAAACGGCTCTATGCTAGATTATGCTAGATCTGTTGGATTATGCTAGATTTATTGAATCGTCCTAGGTTCTTGACCCTAAGGCCTTTACATATGGAAAAATTGGCCCCCGTTATAATCTTATTATACTGTGTAGTTGACCCAAAAAGGCGTGAAATTTCATGCAATCGGCCTCAAGGGGGTTTGGCCCGGCCTCTAGGTGTAAAGCGGCCCTTACCTCCCCTTGGTGAAGGCGTGTTTTCTTCTTCTTGGTTTTAAGTTTTTTGGCGTTGGCTGTGTTGGCCTTCTGTCACAAAAAAACAAAAAACAAAAAAAACAAAAAAACAAAAAAAAAGACTAGAATCTTACCAAATATGCCTCCTAAACATGAGGTGCATGGGGGAATCATTGCCTCCTGGAAAAGGTGATCAGAGACTGGGGAACTACAGCAACGGTTCATGCTTATCTTGTGAGTCAGAATGTACTATGTTTGGGACGGATCGTCATGCAACATATGATAGTTTAATGTGACTTGGATTAAATTATACAGTGTCCGGGGAGAACCGACGAATCGATGCTATGCTAGTTACAGAAGAACCGGTCGAATTTGAGAAATTACCGGTTGGGTGCAAGCATAGTGAAGTGGACCAAAAAAGTGCTCCAGAATATGACAGCCATGATTTTCTTGGTCAAACGCCTATAAGTAGTAGCAAAATATTGTTTAAAATATATTATTTTTCATGATGACCTCTATTGTTAAGTTAGGTACTCAAATATAGAATATCAATATGAGATCTTCAAAACCTATCATCAAAAGTGATGCGTAAAAGCAATTGACTAAATATAGATTTGAACATAACTTTCATGACCTTAAATATTTTGAACTTGGAATTTCTTTTCATATTCCTTGAATTCATTATAAACTTGAGGTCATCGTAATTTTTTTTTCAAAAATTCATCAATTTAATGTAATGTAATTGTATTTTTAACAAGTTTTTGACAATTATCTTTTCAATGACACCCACTTGCACCACCACTTGCACCGTCTTCTAAAATACATATACGTTGTTTGAAATTGTTTTTTGTGAACATAAATTGCTTGGCTTTGTAGATTCATATGTTTTCTAAATGTTTATGAATTTTTATTTCATAAAATTCAAAGTTAGTATATTGTTTTGGATCACTTTCACTTAAACCTGAGCAAGGATCAAGAGCTGTCCACTTTACCGTGCTTGCACCCGGTTGAAGACTTTTTTTTTTGAGACAGAAGGCCGACAGGCCAACGCCAAAGCACAGGAGGCAGTTGACCACCTGGCAAGTTTTCTGTCAGGTAGAGAGGAGACCGGTTGAAGACTTGAAGTTCAAGAATTCAAGAAAATTACCCATCATTTTAGAGGAATCTCTGACATACACCTCGAAGAAATGAAGAACCCCCAAAGATACCAACATGTGACCAGTTGGACTTGGAAGGAGGACGTTAAGTTCCCCCCACGAATTTTTCGGGGGAGGAAGATTCGAGCAGGGGCGGCCGCCCGTCCAGAAAATCAAGATTTTTTGGACCCGACCGAAAATTGTTGCCCACCCGCCCGACTTCGAAAAAACCATTGTCCTTGCATTCTTGAAGGCCACTTATCCACAAATCCCATATTGAGTGCACTTCACCTTCAAGGTCCCAAATCCAATATATATATATATATATTCACTTCCATTGAGTAAATAAGCAATTGATTGGGATTTCATTTTCAAAGTGAAACCACCAATAAATCATGTAATTCATTTGGAAGTCAAAAATATTACAAAATCCTCATTAGCACTAAGGTTATAATTTTGTGACTTACCATTGAAAGGGTCTTTGTCATTCTAAAATGGGGCTAAAATGAGTGATTTAAGTTAATATGTTAAATAGTAATATTATATAATATTTTTTTTAATACCTTCTACTTTCACAAAGTTCTCATATGCATTTAAACTAATTAAGTGTGATTGAATGTAATTAATTCTAATTAATACTGATTAATTCTAATTAATCCCAATTAAATCAGAAAGTATGCTTACCAAATTAATCAAGCCTAATTAATTATAAAATTTACTTATTGGAATTAATCATGATTTATTGGAATTAACTCTATTAAATATAATTTTAATCAATCAAGCTTAATTAGTTTGGTAAGCATACTTTCTGATTTAGTTGGGCTTAATTAGAATTAAATAGAATTAATTAGGCTTAGTTACATTCAATCACACTTAATTAGTTTAAATCGTGCATATGAATACTTTGTGAAAGTAGAAGGTATTAACTAGACTATAATATTTAACATATTAAAAATAAATCACTACTTTTAGTTACATTTTAGAATGACAAAGACCCTTTCAATGGTAAGTCACAAAAATTATAACCTCAGTGCTAATGAGGGTTTTGTAATATTTTTGACTTCCAAGTTAATTACATGGTTTATTGACGGTTTCACATTGAAAATGAAATTCCAACCAATTGCTTATTACTCAATGGAAGTGAACATATATATTGGATTTGGGACCTTGAAGGTGAAGTGCACCAAATATGGGATTTGTGGATAAGTGGCCTTCAAGAATGCCAGGGGGCGGGCAGCAATATTCGGTCGGGTCCAGAAAATCTTGATTTCTGGAGGGGCGGCTGCCCCTGCCCGAATCTTCCTCCCCAAAAAAGTTTGTGGGAACTTAACGTCCTCCAACTTGGAAAGACTAGAATCTTGCCGATTATGCCCAAATCTAGTTGATTCCTAAATGTGAGGTGCGTGGGGGAATCATTGACTCCCGGAAAAGGTGATAAGAGACTACAGCAACTTAGACTCGGTTCGTGCTTATCTTGTGAGTCAGAATGTACAGTCTAACCTTGATAATATCACACCATCCGTTTCACCAAAAAGTGTGACATAAACAAGGTGTGATATATTTGATAATGTCACATTTGGAAGATTTATGCATAATGTGATATTATCAAAGAAATAGGTAGAAAAACAAATAGAAATTACAATGTTCAAAAGAAAATAACAAAGATGAAAATTCAATGTTTTTAATTATAAAATCAAATTCAAAAGCTTGAATAACAAAGATAGCACATCATAATGTGTCATTGAGATCAGGTAAAGACCTCTCACTAGAGACAAAGAAGCTCCTAATGTTACATTGTTTTATTGACATTGATGTTAAATGTGCAACACCAATTCAATGAGCTTGTCATGGATTTTTTCCATTCCCAACAACTCCATAGTGTTGAAAAGTTGAGAACCTTGACTAGCCATAAAATTCAAAACATCTTTAACAAATTTTTGTGCATCACTTAACTTCACTACCTTAGACTCAACATCATTGCTATCATCAATCAATGGGTCTACTTCTACAAGATCATGTGCCTCCTGGCCATCTTGCACTAATTGTACAAGCTCCTCAATAGAATACTCCACCTCAAAATCATCTTCACCTGTTTCAATTCATTGGCGTTGGCTGGTTTGGCCTTCTGTCTCAAAAATAAATAAATAAATAAATAAATCATCTTCACCTTCCATGTTTATGTACTCCAATGGAGAAAGCTTCTCTAGAGGCTTGCCTTGGACATTATCCATAAGGCAGCAGAGATGCCGACGTCATCCATAGAATTTGTTGTCCATCCGGCCTTTTTTCATCCATATTACTTGTTATTATCACACTTACACTACAAATTTTGGAAAAAATAGTGACATTATCGAGGGTGATAGGGATAATAACGAGGGAGTTTTACACTAGAAAATTTGGTTTCGAAGTTTTGGGTGACAATATCAAGGTGTTCTATAAACAAGAGTGACATTATCGAGGTTAGACTGTACTATGTTTGGGATGGATCATCATGCGACATATAATACAGTCTAACCTCATTAGGGCATTGCCACCACCAATGGGTGAACTGAACTGCAAAATGGATGTAGACCAGTTCAGTTTGATTGAAACAGCCCCACCCATTTGAAAATTGGCTGAACTGAACACTAAGGGAAGCCTGAGGGTCGTGATTGTCATGCAAAACAACCCATGTTTTCAGTGCAGAAATATGACCTGAACTCCAGTGCACAATGAATAAGACAAGGCCCATTTTACCCCTCCAATACTCTTGGACTTACTTCCTAGTAAAAATAATTATCACGAGAGAAAAAAATTAGAAATGAAGCAACCAAAAACTCCGGCAATCAAAAGGTCGAAATTGTGAGAGCCCAAAAGAAGAGGCCGTCTAAATACACTTCCATTGGCCATAACCCTACAAGTTCAAAACTTCAAAAAAAATACTAAACATTACAGCAAAATTTAGAGAACTTAGTTTAAATTACATAAGAAAACCCAAAAGTTGTGAACATGTAACTGGCTGGACTTGGAAACTCTAGAAATTCAAAAATTAAGCAACCCAAACTCCGGGAATCAAAAGGTCGAAAGAAATTGTGCAATAATCTAGATTTGGAAAGAGTGATGATTCTTACCTTACTTTGCAATGTCAAACTACAAACTCAGCACAAACTTTATACCAAGATTAAATCGGGTTAATATAATCGGACCAAAAATTTATTCCTCTAAACTTAACACTGGAGAACAACAATAAGCAATACAATCACAGAACAGAAAGTTTAGGGTTAGAGCCAAGAGCCGTGACCATGAAATTGTGAGAGCCCAAAAGAAGAGGACGTTTAAATACACTTCTATCGGCCATAACCCTACAAGTTTAAGACTTCAGGAAAATTACCAAACATTATAGAAGAATTTAGAGAACTTACCTTAAATTACAAAAGAAACCCCGAAAGATGTGAACATGTAACTAGCTGGACTTGGAAACTCTAGAAATTCATAAATTAAGTAACCCAAAACTCCGGGAATCTAAAGGTTGGAAGAAATTGAGAAGTATTCTAGATCAGAAAGACCAGGAAACAATTCAATCACACAACAAAAAGTTTAGGGTTAGAGCCAAGGGCCATGATCATGAAATTGTGAAAGCCCAAAAGAAGTGGACGTTTAAATACACTTCCATTGGCCATAACCCTACAACTTGTGATGAAATATTGTCATGAATGATTGAATTTTGGATTAAAAATCACTTGGTAAGTGAGAGTAGTTGCCACACTGTAAATCTATAATCCCCCCAAAATTAACAAGAGCAGGCATTTGGCATCATAACTGGACAAAGATTGGTGTGATGAAATATTAGGGGTTGTCACACCTCCTCGGAGAATGGAGAATGAGGAAAAAGAGGAGCCAATAGGATAGCTTCTCCATGGAGAAAGGTGTGACACCCCTATTGTGGCCCGTGGAGAATGGAGAATGGAGAATTACCCGTGAGTCAACATGTGGTAAGAAGCGGTGAAAGAAGCAACCAAAGAAGCGCCTCCAGCGGTGAAAGAAGCGACCCCAGGTGAAAAAGGGAAGCTTTGCGGTAAAACCTTCGCACAAGAAGTTTTCTCCATCTCCATTCTTCACCCGTGGATGAGAAGAAGTTTTCTCCATTCTCCATTCTCAATCTTCAGAGAATGGGCCCTCCGCCTTTCAAGGAGAGCGCGCCACGTCCCCATTCTCTGAAGATTGAGAATGGGAAGAAAGAGGTGTGACAACCCCTATTGTCGATGCGACGGAGTGCAAGTGACGAGATATATCGTGGCGGCGAGGTGAGGCCAACGGATGGATTGATTTGATGAAAGAGAAGCATGTGGACGGCAATGGGGCCCACTACTTGGTTTATTGATTATACTTTATCAACTTCATCAATTATATTAGTAAATAAGTAAATATGAATTTAATTAGTTAATTATAAAATTGCCTAATTATTTAAGAAACTAACTATGAATGATTAAGGATTTTGATCACATAATCCAAATCACCGTGAGACACATGTCTTTTACGTTCTTAGATCTAAACCTAAACATCCACCACTCAAATATAGGTTTTTTATTGAGATAAGTTACCCAATTCGGCTTGAGCTGGTATACACTTTGTTCACCTTCAAACAAATATATCGGGTCCCTAGTATGTTTGCATCATTGAATTGTATGCACTATGAGTGGAAGAATTGTCCTCTTGCATGGCAAGGAACTTTTCAAGATAGAGAGGGCAAAATTTCCATAATATTGGAAGCTATTGAAGACCAAAGATTGTAGATGTGGCATGCCTTCTTTGGTTTGTCTGGAAGAAACAATGACATTAATGTATTGGATCGTAGTCCTTTGGTGGCTAACTTTTTGAAGGGTGATGGCCAAGATATGAGTTTTGAAGTAAATGGTCATAGGTATCCACATTACTATATGTTAGCGGATGGGATTTATCCCAAATGGACTATATTTGTTCAAACAATTCAAGAAATATTTATTTATAAGCTCATTTAACTTGATTTAATAAAGACCTTATTGAATTTTTGAATAAAATAATAAAAGAAAGTTATCTATCTATCTATGTATATATATATATGTCATAATAAGGTTTCATGTTCAAGAGCCTAATCACGCTTGTGATGTTTTGATGTTATTTTTTCAAAGAGAGTGTAAATAGTAAGTGAGCAATAATATATGTAATTGAGTAAAATAATACATTTATCTTGCAAAAATCGCTTCATTCAATGAAAGGGGAGAACCAACCGCTAGTTATAGACGAACCAGTTGAGTGTCAGAAGTAACCGATTGAAGTTCGGGACTTGACGGACAATTAGCGATCATTGTCATGGATTATTTTTCAGCTGGTTTCCCATCAAATCCCTAAACCTGCCCTCGGGGAGTTCACTAGACATGTATATATGTATACACGTGCGTGACAAGGGTATTTATTCAAGGGGTATTTAATTATCCATCCTTAATTTTTTGTACCGTATTATTATATAATTTGCTAATTTCTTGTTTTTTAAATGACCCTATAATTACTTTTAAATTTGATGAAGCTCTAATTTTAAGCTAGGTATGTTCATTATAATTATTTGATTTTGCTCCAAAGGGTTTAAGAGCATTCAAAGTACTAAATCACCAAAATCCAAGGCACAACAAGGTTTTACATTAAGAGTGTTCATAAACAGTTTCAAACAACAAAATCAGCCCATGTTCCTCAATCAAGTACACGCACAATTAAACACAACAGTAGTGAGTGTCAAAAAACAATTAAAACACCAACAACAAAGCAAGCAAAAATAGGGTCCATGCAATAATGTAGAAGGGTATAGAGTTAATACTACAACATCCTGCTTGAAGCAGACAGACACAAGACCAACCAAAACTCCTCTAATTTATCTTGAGAAATTGTTTCTAGCATTTAAAAACACTAGCAAAACTGTTCATAGCAAATGAAAGATGTCATGTTCATCTTGCAAAACAATTCCTAGCTTTTAAGAACACTAGTATATAATCAACAAATAATGCATGCCTTTAATATCTGTAATATGTTACGTCCCAGCACCCCAACTTCATCGCCATAGCCTTCAACGAGCTGTCCGCAAACGTTCTCCAAGACTTGCACTCCAGCTTCTTCGTTGCCAAACATGTGGTGGAACCCTAGAGGAGGTGGTTCAACAAAGGGGACACCATCTTTTGTATCAAGCAAATATTTTAAAAATATGCATTATTTGTATCAAGCCTATATTATTTATAATACAAATTTTATCATACATACTCACCTATATTACTTCTAAGAAAATTCTAAGTTTTTCCTTTTGTGAATATAAATTACCCTATATTTTCCCGCACGTTGTTTTCTAATCTTATCGCAGTGAACTCCCCGAGAGCCTGCCCTGAAAAGCAAGTACGTGGGTGGGGTAGGTGAATGTTGTTTAAATTGAACTCCGATGAACTTGATTTAGGGTTTCTTTTTTCAGTTCAATTCAATTCGATGGGTGGTGATGCTCTTAGTACGACACTCGTTTATACGACACCCTCGATATTGTGACACATTTTTGCGCAACCAAACTTTTTAGTTCAAAACTCCCTCTTTTATACGACTACAACACTCGATAATACAACATTTAGAATCTCCGTTTTGTCATATATCAAAGTGGTGATTAATGCTTAAATTACTTTCCTCTATGTTATGTACATCTAAAATACATCCATTTTCACTTAGGAACTACTTGGGAACTTCACTTATCATTGGGAACTTAATGATAATTAGGGTTACTAGTGTAGAATGGACCTGGTTAGGGTTAAAGTGGCCTCCTTCCTATTCTTTTGTCAGTTTATGAGCATGGAGATGTTTACAACATGGATGAGATTGGATTTTATTTTAGAGCACATCCTAATAAAACATTAGCACAAGGGAAGGTGAAGGGTCGGAAGTTACAAAAGGAACGTGTAACACTTGCTCTTGTTGTTAATTCAGCTGGGACTGATAAGTTGAAGTTGCTTGTGATTTATACATCTAAGCAACCACAATGTTTTGGAAGGTGGCAACCTCATGAGTATGTTCGGTGGCACTCAAATAAAACGGTTTGGATGAAGGGGATATATTTGAAGTTTGGATTTTGCAACTCAACAATCAGTTCATAGGCCAAAATCAAAAGGTGATTATGATTTTGGATGATGCATCTTCACATGTTATTAGCTTTGCCAAAGCTGATAAATCTTGTGGTTTTTCAACCTTGGAATTAAGCAACATGACTTTGGTATTCCTTCCTGCCATTGTTACAAGCGTGGTTCAACCTTTGGATCAAGGTATAATAGCATCTTTCAAATTTCAGTACAAGAATAAAACTTTTGCAGTGGGTTTTATCACAATATGATGATGCTACATTGAAGGACTTAAAGAAGGTCATGCCCAACATCAAACATGCTATCATGTGGATTTATGAAGTATGGAGTGAGTTGGATGCACATATAGTCATGAATTGTTGGAGGATGGCGCGTATATTACTTGCAACATGGAATGTTGATTTTGCCCTAGTTGATGAAAGGGAGAAGAATAGAATGCAAAAAGAAATAGATGAATTTGGTGCTCGGATTTCAAAGTTGCGATTGGGTGATGATGAGATGTCAATCAAGACTTACATTCACATGGAAGGGGAAGAGACTATTGAGCTAGAATTGAGAACTGATGAGTTGGTAGATGTTGCGTTGGGAATCAATTATGCACAAGGCTTTGATCTTAATATTGATCTACATTCAGTAGACGTGGATGATGTTGCTCCACCTACAGTAAAGCTTAGGGCCGGTTTATAGTATGGACGAGGAAGTCGGACCAGGGCGCTATAAGAGCGCTAATTGGCTGCTGAACTCGTCCCGGGACCACTTCAGTTTACACTAAGGAAAAAAATGGGTAGAGGGACCATGGAGGTTGAGGTCCCCAAAATACAAATTTCAAGGCCTAATAAATGCAGTGACATGGTCCAACGGGTTTGCGGTGAGAGAGGCAAAAGAGGTGTTCTGGTAGGTAAAGGCAGGGTCCCATGGCAAACAAATGCCATTATAATACTTTTTAATGAAATTTTTTTGGGGGGCTTTATATACAAGTCTTCCCACTAGGTAAGGCTCATAAGGCACACATTTCAACATCTATATGATGTGATGAATCTTGAGAAGCAAGTCCGCCCTCTATGTGCTTAGATCATATCATAGCCCATGAGACATACCATTTCTTCCATGCCCTACCCTTTGAACTTGCTCCCACATGTTTCATCAAACAATGTGGGACGTCTAGAACTCAAGAATTTGAGTGCAAATTTGTTTTTTTGGTCTTACCAATTGAAATATTTGGAATTTTGGGGCTTGTAATATACCGTTGGAGAGGTCTTGAAAATACCTTTGCAACGGTATATTACACGCCCAATTTTTTTAATTACAATTTCAAAACGAAAAAGAAAAATTTGTAGTCGTTTAGCGACTGTAGATGAGGGTGGTCAAAAGAACCGCAATGGGAAAACGATTGCGGTTCTTTTTCGCATAGTTTTCTACTACACTAAATAGGATATTGAGTGTTTGATACACTAAATACAAATGCATACACTAATTATCAATACCCTTTTGAAAGTAAGTAACATTAAATGTAAACTCAAACACTAAATATCAGCTATGATAATATGTGGAAGTTACATGTTTTAATTTAGTGTTAGTAAGGATATGAAGAAAAAAATAACAATGATAAAAGGAAAATTCCAACATATCTTCTAGCAAATCTTCTAACACTAATTATCAAAGAATTGAAAATTAGTGTTGAGCAAACGGTGATAACAACATTAAATATAATCAAACATTAAATATCCTATTTAATGTAGTGACAACACAAGGTACATGTCACATGTAAATTACATCGAACATGTACAAATGAAATCGCTCATTTTTTTTGTAAAAATTGTTGTAAGATTTGCAAGCCACATCTTCGACACATTAACATGAAGTGAAGACAAGTGAAGCCCAAGAGAAGACAAGATGATGGTCAAACTTGAATTTTTTTCAAAAACTGCCCTTTTTGGGCATGTATTAAAAAAAATCAGCAATTCACTTTTTGGTGCATGGTCATTCTTCTTGGTCCACATTTGGCTTACACCTAGTGAGGGGCCCAAGGCTTTCAAAACTATTTCTTTTAAGAAGTCGGACCATGGAAGTTGGACCATGAACTCGGACCATTGAAAAAGGCCCTCTTCCATGGTCAGACTTCATGGTCCATAGTGTAAACTGGCCCTTAGTGATGCTAAACGTCATGCATCATTGTTGTCTAATTTTTTATTAGACAACTCTTTACATTTTGGTGCTAATGAATTATTAGTTTTCAAAAGCTAGTAGGGAATTTAGATAAGATGACAATTGCTAACTTGGGTAGGCCACACTAGAGATCTTTGAACTCTTATTTTAAGAGTTATTGAGAATATTTGTATTTGTTTGGAGTTATAAGTTATTATTTCATACAATCTATATTGCTTAAACTCGTTGTATATATTTTTAAGTTCATATTGCTTATGTTTTTGTATTCCCTCGACAATACCATTTGTCATATTAACGAGAAGATGACACTTCGATAATACAACATTTTTTGTGTTTCCCAAATGTGTCATATTAAAGAGGGAGAATAGTACATACAAAGAACCTTTAAAAACTTCCTTGAAATTCTTATGGATTTAAGTGCTCAAAGATGTACAAGGTTATGTTCCCCAAACATCCTAATGGCAAGATTAAGTGTCTTTAGAGCAAAAGAGGTTCGTATTTCTCAAGACCTCAAATTTCCACACAATATTCAAGGATGAGTGTTACATAGATTTCACAACTTGCATGAATTAGAGCAAGGGTCGAACTACTTTTAATTTTAATCCCGGATTTTTTTAATCACGATTTTCCTAAATTCTCTTCAAAATATTACCGTTTCATGATCGAGGGCATGTTTCTTTATCCATCGATAGCTAAATCCACTTGATTGGGATGTTGTCATTCATGAGGTGAAATCTTAGGTGGAACTCAAGTGTGACATGACGAGAGATTTGGCCTACTTGACGGCCTTCACATGATTAGCCTTTCGGCCTCTTTACACATGATAACCCTCACTCATGTTGATTAGACCTTTTATGTCATTCCCTTGTTGATGGGGTCTCAAATTGAGTGTCTTAGATTTTGGGTAATTAATCTAACCTTGTTCTTCTTGAATCCTTATGTGAATGTGTCACGTACCTTGGTAACCAATTAAGATATCTGAATCTCATGATTTAAATATCTCAAGTACTTCCAATTGATTTTGGACATCTAAGCTTTGCATCACTAATTACGAGTTATTTATTTGGCTCAAGAATATTCTTTTAGTTTAATTGCTCCGGTTGATCAATTCCTCATGGGATTTCTTTTAATTGATATGATTGATCAATTCCTCATGGGATTTCTTTTAATTGATCCGATTGATCAATGCCTCGTGGGATTTTCTTTAATTGATCCGGTTGATCAATGCCTCGTGGGATTTTCTTTAATTGATCCGGTTGATCAATTCCTGGTGGAATCTCTTTTAATTGATCCAGTTGATCAATTTTCCTTTTTATGTTTCAGGTGCCTTTCCCGAATGATTTCTCCTCTCAAGTACACCACGGAGGTAATAATTCATATTCTCTATTTGCTTTATTTCTCAAGTTACCTCAAGTTTCACTTTTGCTTTGAATCTTAATTTGTCTTAAGTTTCAAAGTGCCTTATGAATCAAAGTGTCTTAAATTCCGAAGTGCTTCTCAATTGCCTTGAGTCTCTCATTGCCTCAAGTCTAAAAGGTTTCCGCTTTAAAGAGATCTCGTTTTGACACTTCGTGTAGAATGATTCGGAGCCGAATGAAGTGCAATAAGGCCTCTAAGTTCCTCCTTTATATATTATGAAAAATCTGAAATTAATCTAATTATTCCTTGATTCCTTTCCTTCTAAATATAGAATTATACGCCCATTCGTCTATTTTAAGCATCAACATATATATTATTTGGATACTGAAATCTAAATATTTTTCGAATATCTATTTTCCATGAACATGTGTCGGTTTAAGCAGCTTCTTCTAATTATTTTATAAAGTCTAGGGGTCTTAAATAGTACTTAAGACTGGGGTTTTTGTAGAATATTTGAAGTCGGGGTCTTGCCTTGTACTTGTTAGTTCTCTGAGCATTTCCCCACGTTCTTGAGTTTATTGGGGTCTTCTAGGCGTTCCCCAATGTTCCCTTCAACATTCCCTTGGCTCTTTACGATCCCCAACATTCCCTTTGGGGGAACTTTGTCTCCTTCATTGTCTTCCTTTGGTGTTTGTCATGGTCCTCAGTAGCTATTGTTTTTTATCCTCCTCATGATCCTCTTCATGTTGGTCTTGTTCATGCTCGTTTCTAAGCCACATTGTTTGGTAGATACAATATGAGGCATTAAGTAAAAACTAACATCTACTTTTGCCAATCACAGTGGATGTGGGGTTTCAATGTGTCGTTCTAGAGGATTAGAAATATTCATCATTTTTTCTAGAATTTTTAAAGTCTAATAAGGAACTCGTTGTTGTTGCAGATGTATCGTGCAGGGGGGGTTCACTCCATGTCAAGTTGAACACCACGTGTGGACAAAGTTTGCTACCCCCATATTACATGCCATAGATAATTTTAAAAATTATGATATTTTTTCTACATATACATAACCATTGATAATATCTTATTTATAATTTTTTGAAATTTTTAGTCATCTTCATTTTTGTAGTAATTATTTTAGTTCAATTCTGTGTCATTCTAGTTAGAAATGGTATGTTTTATTAAAAAAAAAGTAGTAGCAAAATTCTTTTTTAAATATATTATTTTTCATGATAACCTCTATTGTTAAGTTAGGTACTCAAATATAGAATATCAGTATGAGATCTTCAAATCCTATCATCAAAAGTGATGCGTAAAAGCAATTCACTAAATATAGTTTTGAAAGTAAACTTCATGACCTTAAATATTTTGAACTTGGAATTTTTTTTCGTATTCCTTGAATTCATTATAAACTTGAGGTCATCGTAATTTTTTTTCAAAGATTCATCAATTTAATGTAATGTAATTATATTTTAAACAAGTTTTTGACAATTATCTTTTCAATGTCACCCACTTTTTCACCACTTGCACCGTCTTCTAAAATACATATACATTGTTTTTTGTGAACATAAATTGCTTGGCTTTGTAGATTCATATGTTTTCTAAATGTTTATGAATTTCTATTTCATAAAATTCAAAGTTAGTATATAGTTTTGGATCACTTTCACTTAAACCTGAGCAAGGATCAAGAGTTGTCCACTTTACCGTGCTTGCACCCTGGGGGAGATGAGTGGTACATTGTTATATGTAGTTGTGTAGGTTTGGATATGATAGTGTTGATCGAATGTGTAAGGGTTACATGGTTTGAAAGTTGTGGCTAAATGTTGGTATTCTGGTTGAAGTTTTATTGTGCTCGGCAAGAAGTATGTCATTTGACATCTTTTGTGTGGGGTCGGATGTATTTGGAGATTTGGCATTGGGCCATGATTTGCGTCTATGTCTGCACAACTTAGTAGGAAAAGGTGATTTGGAATGAAATAACTCTTTATTGTGGTAAGTGGTTTGCTAATGTGAATATTTATGATAATTTAAATCCAAATTATATTATTTAAAAAGAGGTTCGGAATCGGGGGGGGTGTCTTCATGAAGCCTTAGGAGAAGACCCAGGGTCTTGGAACCACATTAATTCCACCTTGACTGAAAATTTAGTGTGACCCACACTAATAAGACTATTTCGTGTAGCATCTCCATGGTTTATCTAATCTTCCAAAGATTAGGTTCTTACTCCATTCTTACTACTTGTGTTAGCATCTTGGTTGTGCACCAAGGATGGGAAGGAACAAATTCAGGTGTCAACTGGAATTGTTGTAAAGAAGTTATGAGAGTCTTACTCAAAGAACTATCACAGTTCATTACTCCTATAATTATTATTGAGACCACAAACACTTAACGAGAGATGCAAGGTGAGATTCCTTTGGGACAAGGTATGCATTGATCTTTGAGATCATGATGAAAAGATTTATGAGTATTTTGGTTCCTTCTTGCAATTGATTTTTCAATTAGTGTCACCAATTCTAATTGTCTTGCTCAGTACTAATCGTAAACCGCGGTGTAGTGTCACCAGCACTAAATGGTAACCTGACAGTATTTGTCAGTCCTTGTAAATATTTTGGGCATTACAGATTTACAGTGTTGCAAGTATTGTCACTTACTAAGTGATTTTCCACCCAAATTTCTATCATCCATGACAATATCTCATCACAGATTTGTTAGGATGCAAATTATACCAAACTTTGTTTCAATAATTGGCATTCGGATGAATTGAAAGTAAGTTGAGATGATAATATTTGTAAACTTATTCATAGAAAGTGCCACTAAAAAATTTACCGTAGTGACATAACATGCCATATGACACTAAATATCATATTTAGTGTAGTCTTTATTATTTTCTACCTTGCGCCCCAAAAAACCAACAGTTACTACAACGTTTTACTGTGCACCCAGTAATGCCATGGTCTGAAGTAAGAAGCTTGTGATCAAGAAAAACTCGGTAAATGCCTCATAAATATTTTCATTTTTTTTTAACCTACCACAAATGTCTTTGGGAAACACTACAACCATAAAGATCATGTACACTTCCAAGCATCAATCTTTTACGCAACTCTTGCATATTGGTGCCCCAAGGGGTGGACTCTTAATACCATGTACGAACTAACGTGAATGTAAGAAGGGGTATTATTTGAGGCATTAGCATACATAGTATATATAAGGGAGAGGTGTTATTTGTCTCTAGTGTGTACATTTAAATAGGCATTTATGTATTTCAAACTAAAGGTAGATGTACAAAAGGGCCCCTATGGTTTAGAGGGAAATTGGCAACAGAGGGGTGCAAGCACAACAAAGTGGATAGCTCTTGATCCTTGCCTAGTGTTAAGTGAAAGTGATTCAAACTATACTCTATCTATGAATTTTGTGAAGAAAAATCCATAAGCTTTTAAAAAAACACATTGATTTACAAACCCAAGCAAATTATGATGACAAAAAAAATTCCAAGAAATTTCTACATATTTTAGAAGACGGTGCAAGTAGGTAATGTTGAACAATCAACTATCAAATATACATATATATATATATATATATATATATATATATATACACATGATAAATTTATATTAAATTGATGGTTTTCTACATTTTTGTGATGATGCCCTCAAGTGGATAACGAATTCAAGGAATATGAAAAATTTCCAACTTTAGAATATTTAAGGTCATGAAATCTACGCCCAAAACTAGATTCAACCAATTGCTTTTGAGCATTAATCGTATTAACGAGGTTAGACTATATTCTACTACTTAGCCTTGTCATGGGAACCGACTCCCATTCAAGGCTCCTTATCCTCTTGAACTTTGTGGTGTGGCATCAGTGGTTGCTCCATGCAATTTGGTCCCCATTTGGTGTCCCAATTAAGGCCCCACCCATCAAGCTTCCGACCTCCAGTCCTAGCTTCTCTAGACGTGAGCATGTCTAGTGTTGCATTTTTTATTCTATGGGTCGGAGGTGGCATTTTAAAATATTTCAAAACATTTTTAATGTGTTTTTTTTATTGAAAATCATCAAAGACATCAATCCGTGAGGTCCTTGGCAAATCATTGTCGAAAACATTCCCCTCACCCAGGATCAGTTCTTCGAGTTCTTCTCTGCCCAAGTATTGAATGCTCTAAAGTGTTAAAAGTCAGTGCTCCTTGTATTTTTAGCTAATTATATTTTGGGGCGGGGGGGAGGGGAACTTAGGGGTATTAGAAAACTACATGCAAAAACATGTAGGGTGCTATATAGAAATCCGATCTAAAAATTAAACGTCCAATGGTTATAGTATAAGGGCAATGTAGATTGACAATAAATTGTTCTAAGTAATACAAGCCATGTCATCATAGAGAATATTTGTTGACCATCACATCTAACAACTCTAGTACACTAGCCCAAAGAACTAGTAATAACAATTGATAAGTGTTGAGGTCACTTTCAACCCTCAGCCTTAGACGGTGTAACCCGCTACTGAACCGGTTGACATGGAAGTCACTCCCACCAAAATTAGACTGCTCTAGGTTTCCATTTTGTTGAAGGTGGTTGTATGCATACTAACATTGACTTCTTAGATTTGTAACATGTTTCCTTTGATGCTCTTTTGAATTCTCAAGGAGTAGATGTCCTAAGTTTGCAAGTTTATGTTCTCCTAAATCCTAATGTCAGGGTTAAGTGCTTTTGGTATGGAATATATTTCTATATTCCATATCACTTACTCCTATATCTTTCATGGTTTGAATGACTTGCAAAACATTCTTATTCTATTCCAAATTCAAGAATATAGTACTAAGGTGTTTTGAAATTCAAGCATACTCCTTCGCTAATGCAATTTCATTAGAAAATACTTGATTATGTAAATTTACATATTTCAATCATTTATCAAGTATATGCCACTTTCATCAAAGTCTTCAATCACTACTCATCATTATTCATTTGTAAATTTCAATATCACAAATGTCAATGTCTCTATATTCCCTTCATGATATTCTTCTCTATCTACAATCCTCTTAGATTGATGAAAATAGTTCTTAATTAAGTAAGGTGATGTGGATCCTCTTGGCGTTTCCTCCTATATGTCCTCCGGTCATGCTCCTATCATCATTTGGTACTTAGGCCAGTCCTTGATTCCGCTGGTGCTTGAGTGTAGGCGTATATCCTACTTTTCTTCTTCCCAGTTTCAGGAATTTGTTGGAACTATATTTATTATTTTTGTGTTTCTTTTGGTACTTGTAAATAAAATCCCAACCGCCAATCTTTTGTTGGATTTTCCCTATCTCTACTACACTTGATTGGCCTTTCTAGTTATTTGGCCGTTCCTCAAGTTTCTTTTTGAGTCCACATAAATTTCCAGTATCCTTTGTATATTTCTCTAATTTTTGTTCAATTTCCATATCTTGTGAATCTCAAAAGTTTTGCTCAATTCCCTTTGGAATTCATTTTGTTTGGCCTTTCCTAGGTCTTGAAATGCTTTGTCCATTCCTAGTTTAGAATCCTAATTTGTTTTGAGGTTTACGAGTCCTTTGAATTCTTCAAAGGTTTCTCGCCCGGCCTCCTAAGTTTCTAACTTTGCTTGAGGTTTACGAGTCCTGTGAATTTCAAAGGTTTCTCATCCGGCCTCCTAAGTTTCTAACTTTGCTTGAGGTTTACGAGTCCTTTGAATTTCAAAGGTTTCTCGTCCGGCCTCCTAAGTTTCTAACTTTGCTTGAGGTTTACGAGTCCTTTGAATTCCAAAGGTTTCTCGTCCGGCCTCCTAAGCTTTTCTAAAGTTAATTCCAAAGGTAGCTTGACACTTCACATTGGTTGTTCGATAGCAAATGAAGTGTGATAGGTGCCCTAAGTCCCTCTTCTTATATAGGGTCTAGGATCTACTAGTTTCTTAATTAGGCGGTTATGCCTCTTTACCCTATTACCAAATGTTCAGCCTGTCTAATTTTAGCACTGTAAGTTTGTATTTACTAAATTTAGTCCAGAAGATCTATTTACATTAAATGACAAGTGCTATAATTAAATGTTCTTGTGGACTACATTTGGTGCAATTACTAATTTCCTAGATGTGCCGCATACCCCGTTCATCCATTCATCCATGCATTCATTTAGAAACGGTTTGAAATAGTTACGTCCATCCACAGGGATGGTCATCCCTTGGGCATGTCCTTTCGTCTTCATCCAAAAAGTAACTTACTAACTACGTGCTTACTACATGTTTCCTACTATTTTTTTTCATACTTGCGCTTGCTCCCGCCACGTTCCCCTCGCGTTCCTAGAGGCTGCCACGTTCCCGTCGCGTTCCTAGTACGTTCCCCGCAGCTGCTACGTTCCCAGTACGTTCCCAGAGGCTGCCATGTCTCCAGTCATCCATCACGCCCGGGCCCTGAGCCGGCCCTCGGTCACTTCGCTGGCCCTTGGTCCTTTCAACTTTGGGCTCCCAGTCTCTCAATTCCCAGTCTTCTCCGCTCGGCCGACTCTCCATCCGCTCGCCGCCTCGGTGCCACTCTTGATGTCACTCAGAGGCTCTACAATAAGATGATTTATCATCTTGGCATCTCTTCTTATTGGCCTTGATTGGTCACTATGACGAGTGGTTGTCTTAGTGTCATATTTGATTTACGGTGAGATTAGTTAATAGTGATCACCCCATACTATCATAAGATATAAGTTACAGGTCACATGGCAAATTAAGGATATCTCCGTCCGGTCCCATCCCATCTGGTGATGGGATGGGGGACCTTGATGTCCATCCGGATGGAAGGGGGTATATTATTGTTCCTAAAGAGTGAAATTGACCAACCAAAATGCTCTGCATAAGCAAAATAATCAAACTAGTAAAATGGTTAGGATCCAGGTCAACCACTCGGTCAACAAAAAAGTAAAAAACTCTATTTATTTTTGAATGACTAACCAGTCAATTAACTTGATAAGACCGATCAACTGTGAAATCGACTAGTCGGATTTGGAAACTTGGTTACACCAAACCAACTCAACCAATTGATACCCCAATTGGCCTCCACCCCCACCCCCCACAGAAAAAACATTTGCTCTGAAGAAAAAATTTGTTCAACTCAACTTGTGGACTTGAATTCAGCTCAATCGACACCTCAGCTTCTTGCACAAGCGAAGATCAGGTCTCTTAAGTATGCGTTGCAAGTGTCAGGAACACCATTTCGTACGATGAAGAAGCTCAAGTAGCCACGGCTATCTGATCTCAGCACAGGTTAGTTCTCCGACACATTAATATTGTGCAGGATAGTTGCAGAACTTCTTCAGAGCTAGCTAGCTCTTCGGTCTTTCTCCGCTGCAGCTCGATCGACACCAGCTCAGAGGTTCTTGCACAAGAGACCATGCATCGAGAGATTTACACCTTTGCAAGTGTTAAGAATTACAATATTTTACACAACTGGAAAGCAGCCATGGCGAATCTAGCCTGCTTGCTGCAAGTCGATGAACATCTCCCCCGGCCGGTGGTGTAAGCCTGTCTCTCCTCTCCTGTGCAGCTCAGATAATTAGCCGTCTCCAGCACCTGCAATATTGCGCAGGTTGATCGATCGTACAACGACAACGGACATCAACGGGAAGAGAGATCACACATCTCTCTCTCCCTCTCTCTGAACTCTCCGTAGCCACTCAGTCTACTTCCCCCCTCTCTGCAGCAGCAGCAGCTCCAACTTCTTGCACATGAAGTAGAGATCGATCGAAAGTTGTTGCTGCTGTATTTGAATGGCAAGTGATGTCATAGATATATCTGCATTCCCGCTGACATGACCTGCAGGTGGTTGATGAGCGGCCATAACTGCTCATGCGGCGAATTACAGCACACCGACTCATGCTCATTTAATGTCCACCTATCGTTCGAATCATGCTCCTCCCTCCCTGCGCTGCAGTACAATCAGTTCAGCCGGACATGATGGTGCAGATGCATGCATTTTTCATTAGAATCTCCAGCTTGCCAGTTTCCAAACTGATCACCACGCTGAATAAGTTGAGTTACTTACAAGTTGTTGAGAATCTTCTTAACAGGAGCTGCATCATATCCTTAATATGAGTTTGTAAGTTCGATGCTGTCGGAATCCACAGAACACAACGGTAAGGTCCCGGGGTGGCAACTCTCCCTCCTTATAGAATGAAGATCAGCTGTTTCTAAATCATCCTTTAAATAGGATCCACCATTTAAAAGTGGCAATAGCCCGTGGGCGAAGTGACTTTTCATTCACGCTTGCCTCAATCAAGGTTGGTGTTTCTATCTATGTGCTCAAGACAATTGAATTTGTAAAGAGGGTAAGTGCATAACATATTATCATTTGTAATAAACTTATGTTTCAAAACCCTCCATCCCAATCGTATTGCTAAGAATTTATTTTCTACTATAAATTGTCATTCCTCTTTGCATGTGTCCTCGAGTGCTTGTAAGTTTGATGCCATTATGGTACATTTGTTTCCATGCTCATATTTCTCCATTATTTAAAATTTTAGGAAATTTGTGAGGACTTTTGCAAAGTTGACTAGTTTGCTTACATGGAGCATTTTGATTAGTTGATTTTTACTCTCTAGGAGTTTCTTTTTGTAGCCCCTTCCATCCGTCCGAACAGGCTGTGGTGGATCACATGGGATAACCTTGTATATGACCAATCCTAACCTTGCAATTGTCATTGTTGGATTTTGTTAATATGTTGCTCGTCATGTTGATTGAGTGCTCAAATATGAATTTCATGAGGTGTTTTAAACTTTTAATACACAATGAAATTTTATAGACTCCATGTTTCAACATTGTCATGTTTGTTCGCAAGAAAGAATCTAGGCACATTTCGTTTTCATAAGAACAATGTTCATGCCCGGTATATGAGAGGTAGATGTGGAAGACACCAATATCTTCTTTAACCTTACCAAATTGATTGGTCATTCCAATGATGGCGATGCACCTATTCGGAAGCTTGCAAAACACTACTACTTCAATAAGTTTGTTGTATGCTATATATGTTTGCATTTATGACATATGCATCTTTATCTTCTTCATTCATATTAAACATAACTATTGTGCTTGGCATTTGTAAAAATACAAAATTTTGGATGTCACCTCCTAGCTTGTTGGTTTTCCCATAATATGTAGCAAGGGTTGCAAAGGTTATGGATGCCACCTCATCATTGATTCCTCACCATAAGCCTAAATCTTACAATTGCCACATAAACATCTTCCTCAATTCATTTGTCCAACTTCCATGATTTCAAAATAAATAATAAATAAATAATTACATGGTTAATCATTGGAATGTTTGGGTTTTGTTCAACCATTCCTTATTCAAATGTCTAAATATGGTTCTTAGACATAATTGGAATGTTAGACATTTGTTTAACAAATCCAATTATTGTTTAAAATAATTATAATAATTGTTGTTGTTGTTGAAGTGGTTTAGAGTTTGAATTAAATATGGTTGTCATGTTAGATTTAAATATAACAACCATATTCAAATTCAACTCTAAACCATCATTCCATGCTTACAATTGTTGAATTCTGAAGTAGATTCAAGCATATTATTAATCAATTTCACTTTATTTCAACTTCACGTTCATATTATAATATAGAAATTTGATCGATTTATGCTACATTACCATGATTATAGGATACTAATACATGTGTTTCCAAAAAAAATTCCTCCCTCAACACTCACATGATTAGTCCCCTCTATTTAATTGGTGTGTGGTTTTGTGAGGATCAATGAACAAACACCATAAAGACACATATTTTTAAAACATTGGACCACGTCTTAAGAATTTATCAACTACTCCACACTTAATAGTGAACACAACTGGAAGGACATGTGTATTCAACTAGAAAATCAACAAACATGCACTTTGATAATCTTAACTCAATTGGGTGAGGTCCGGTTTTCTATCCAATTTTTGATATTGTCCGTAACCCTCCCGGAATCCTCCCGGAATCTTCTTCAAGGATTTGCATCCACCGAAATTCAATTCCTCCAACGCCACGAGCGTCCACACTCCGGATGGAAATTCTTCCAAGCCCTCCCATTCCCACATGTAGAGTTCCTTCAAACTCGTCAAACCCCGTAATCCTCCCGAAATCTTCTTCAAGGATTTGCATCCATTAAATGCCAATTTCTCCAACGCCACGAGCGTCCACACTCCAGATGGAAATTCTTCCAAGGCCTCGCATTCCCACATGTGACATTCCTTCAAACTTGTCAAACCCCCTAATTCTCCCGGAATCTTCTTCAAGGATTTGTATCCACCGAAATTCAATTGCTCCAACTCCACGAGCGTCCACACTCTGGATGGAAATTCTTCCAAGGCCTCGCATTCCGCCATCTAGAATTTCTTCAAACTTGTCAAACCCCCTAATCCTCCCAGAATCTTCTTCAAGGATTTGCATCCATTGAAATTCAATTCCTCGAACACCACGAGCGTGCACACTCCGGATGGAAATTCTTCCAAGGCCTCCCATCGATCCATGTAGAGTCCCTTCAAACTGGTCAAACCCCTTAATCCTTCGGGAATCTTCTTCAAAGATTTGCATCCATAAAATACCAATTTCTCCAACCCCACGAGCGTGCACACTCCGGATAGAAATTCTCCCAAGGCCTCGCATTCCCACACGTTAAGTTCCTTCAAACTCGTCAAATCCCGTAATCCTCCCGGAATCTACCTCAAGGATTTGCATCCACCGAAATTCAATTCCTCCAACGCCACGAGCGTGCACACTCCATATGGAAATTCTTCTAAATCCTCACATTTCTACATACGAAGTTCTTTCAAACTTGTCAAACCCCTTAATCCTTTGGCAATCTGCTTCAAAGATTTGCATCCATTAAATGCCAATTTCTCCAACGCCACGAGCGTGCACACTCAGAATGGAAATTCTTGCAAGGCCCCGCATTCCCACATGTACAGTTCCTTCAAACTCGTCAAACCCCATAATCCTCACGGAATCTTCTTCAAGGATTTGCATCCATTAAATGCCAATTTCTCCAACGCCACAAGCGTGCACACTCCAGATGGAAATTCTTCCAAGGCCTCGCATTCCCACATGTTAAGTTTCTTCAAACTTGTCAGAACCCTTAATCCTACCGGAATCTTCTTCAAGGACTTGCATCCACCAAAATTCAATTCCTCGAACGCAACGAGAGTGCACACTCCGGATGGAAATTCTTCCAAGGCCTCTCATCGATCCATGTAGAGTCCTTTCAAACTTGTCAAACCCCCTAATCCTTCGGGAATATTCTTCAAGGATTTGCATCCATGAAATGCCAATTTCTCCAACGCCACGAGCGTGCACATTCCGGATGGAAATTCTTCCAAGGCCTCGCATTCAAACATGTAGAGTTCCTTCAAACTCGTCAAACCCCCTAATCCTCCCGGAATCTACTTCAAGGATTTGCATCCATGAAATGCCAATTTCTCCAACGCCACGAACCCACACGTTAAATTCCTTCAAACTCGTCAAACCCCGTAATCCTCCCGGAATTTTCTTCAAGGATTTGCATCCACCGAAATTCAATTCCTCCAACGCCACGAGCGTGCACACTCCGGATGGAAATTCTTCCAAAGCCTCGCATTTCTACAAACGAAGTTCCTTCAAACTTGTCAAACCCCGTAATCCTTCGGCAATCTGCTTCGAGGATTTGCATCCATTAAATGCCAATTTCTCCCACGCCACGAGCGTGCACACTCCGGATGGAAATTCTTCCAAAGCCTCGCATTTCTACAAACGAAGTTCCTTCAAACTTGTCAAACCCCGTAATCCTTCGGCAATCTGCTTCGAGGATTTGCATCCATTAAATGCCAATTTCTCCCACGCCACGAGCGTGCACACTCCGAAAGGAAATTCCTCCAAGGCCTCGCATTCCCACATGTACAGTTCCTTCAAACTCATCAAACCCCCTAATCCTTCGGGAATCTTCTTCAAGGACTTGCATCCACCGAAATTCAATTCCTCCAACGCCACGAGCGTGCACACTCCGGATGGAAATTCTTCCAAGGCCTCGCATTCCGCCATGTAGAGTACCTTCAAACTCGTCAAACCCCCTAACCCTTCGGGAATCTTCTTCAAGGATTTGCATCCATTAAATGCCAATTCCTCCAACGCCACGAGCGTGCACACTCCGGATGGAAATTCTTCCAAGGCCTCACATTCCCACATGTACAGTTCCTTCAAACTTGTCAAACCCCCTAATCCTTCGGGAAGCTTCTTCAAGGATTTGCATCCATTAAATGCCAATTTCTCCAACGCCATGAGCGTGCACACTCCGAATGGAAATTCTTCCAAGGCCTCGCATTCCGAGATGTACAGTTCCTTCAAACTCATTAAACCCCCTAATCCTTCGGGAATCTTCTTCAAGGACTTGCATCCACCGAAATTCAATTCCTCCAACGCCACGAGCGTGCACACTCCGGATGGAAATTCTTCCAAGGCCTCGCATTCCGCCATGTAGAGTACCTTCAAACTCGTCAAACCCCCTAATCCTTCGGGAATCTTCTTCAAGGATTTGCATCCATGAAATGCCAATTTCCCCAACGCCACGAGCGTGCACACTCCGGATGGAAATTCTTCCAAGGCCTCGCATTCCCACATGTACAGTTCCTTCAAACTCGTCAAACCCCCTAATCCTTCGGGAATCTTCTTCAAGGATTTGCATCCATTAAATACCAATTTCTCCAACGCCACGAGCGTGCACACTCTGGATGGAAATTCTTCCAAGGCCTCGCATTCCCACATGTTAAGTTTCTTCAAAATTGTGAGACCCCCTAATCCTCCCGGAATCTTCTTCAAGGACTTGCATGCACCGAAATTCAATTCCTCCAATGCCACGAGCGTGCACACTCCGGATGGAAATTCTTCCAAGGCCTCGCATCGATCCATGTAGAGTCCCTTCAAACTTGTCAAACCTCCTAATCCTTCGGTAATCTTCTTCAAGGATTTGCATCCATGAAATGCCAATTTCTCCAACGCCACGAGCGTGCACACTCCCGATGGAAATTCTTCCAAGGCCTCGCATTTCCACATGTTAAGTTTCTTCAAAATTGTGAGACCCCCTAATCCTCCCGGAATCTTCTTCAAGGACTTGCATGCACCGAAATTCAATTCCTCCAACGCCACGAGCATGCACACTCCGGATGGAAATCCTTTCAAGGCCTTGCATCGATCCATGTAGAGTCCCTTCAAACTTGTCAAACCCCGTAATCCTTCGGGAATCTTCTTCAAGGATTTGCATCCACTAAATGCCAATTTCTCCAACGCCACGAGCGTGCACACTCCGGATGGAAATTCTTCCAAGGCCTCGCATCGATCCATGTTAAGTTTCTTCAAACTCATCAAACCCCGTAATCCTCCCAGAATCTTCTTCAAGGATTTGCATCCACCGAAATTCAATTCCTCCAACGCCACGAGCGTGCACACTCCGCATGGAAATTCTTCCAAAGCTTCGCATTGATACATGTAGAGTCTCTTCAAACTTATCAAACCCTCTAATCCTCCTAGAATCTTCTTCAAGGATTTGCATTCTACAATGCATAATTCCTCCAAGGAGATTATTCTTTGAATTTCATTTGGAAATGCATCCAATGTTTCACACCCTCCAAAATATAATTGTTTTAAAGTTGTGAAGTGGAGAACATCAAATGGAAAAGAGTTTGAAATTTGGCCTTTGAATATTTCAAGTACACTTAATTTCTTCAGATGTTTTTTGGCAATCTCTTTGAAATCATTGTTGAATGTTTGTTGGGTTGCTAAAAAATCATCACATTCGGTTTTGAAATGGATCCTCAGCCTTTTCAGTTTGGCGGTTCCATTGAGGATAGCAAAAAGAAGGTGCACATCCTCGCAATTGTGAACACTTAACAATCGTAGATCACGCGCTTGTACAATCGGTGCAAATGTCAGTCCTTTCTCAAAATTTGTAAGCGACATGCCTTCAATTGATTTTGTGTCCTGCGTGGAAACAAACATTAGACTACGGAACATTTATTTTAAATCTTAATTTATTTTTGCTCATGGTTACAATTCTCACTTTCAAGACATAACTTCATATATGATTTTAGAAAGAAAAAAATGTCTACGTTTGTGCGACATACCTTTTGATTACATAATCAATGAATGTCGATGAAGAAAAATCCCATATTCGAGAGCCTTGGTATTCTTTTTCCACAATCATGCGACCCATATTCTGCAATTGATCATGCATATCCAAACCACCATTTTCATCAACTTTTAGCAATGATTTGTCTCGCAGCTTCTCGAAAGTTCGTTCTATAATGTCTTCATCATCATCATCAAAGCATCTAAGTATTCTTTCTTGCGTAAATGGCAAGCCACCGATCCACGAGTCTTTGCAAAAGAAACAAGATATATCCAAAAACATGTTTTTCTCCCTTTCATCTAGCTCATCAAAACTGATTCTCAATGTGTTCCAAATTCTTTCATCTTCACTTCGATCATGCCTTGCCCTCAACAATCTTTGCATTCTTCGCTCCCATATTCTTAAACGTCTCTCCCCATTTAAGGAACTACCCATCACCTCCAAACTCAACGGGAGTCCATCACAAACCTTCACAAATTTTTGAAGTACATATTTCAAGTAAGGCAAGCATGGTTGGTTGGTTGTACAAAAAGCATGCCTCGAAAATAATTCCAAAGATTGTTGCCCATCAAGGGTTTGCACCTCTACTTTACCAACCATGGGTACGTATGCTTCCAAGGACTTCCATTCACGGGAAGTGGCAATGAATTTACTTCCATCACCATGTTGAAATTCATGATCGCCCAATAGTTCCTTGAGTTGGTTTGCTTTACCAACATTGTCTACAACAATAAGAACTTTTTGCGTGTGTTGCAATTGGGTCAAAATCTCTCGTCCCTCTATTATTGTTTTGGTTTCAGGTGACACTTTCACATCTTGTAGCTTGTATCGCACTGCAAAACTACAGCTTTCATCTTTGAGGTCATTTACAAAGACCATCGCTTCAAATTGGTGGGAGATGTGATCACTTAAAGCAACCGCAAATGTTGACTTGCCAATTCCGCCCATGCCCACAAACCCCAAACTACCAACATGTTGAAGTAGTTTTTCCAATTTTGGTATCTTTTCTTTCAAGCCAATCAATTTGGAATCCCCATTGGTGTTGTATTCCCCCTACAAGAATGTCAATATACCAAGTTAATTCATTGATATTGAACAAAACTCATAAATCACATGAGGTCTTATATCGTTTTGCACTATTAAGTTTTTAATATTACTATTGGTCAAGATACATCCAACTTGCAAATAAACATTGACAAAGTAAAATTCACCTCATGTAGCATTTGATCCGACAATGTGATTTTTTATTCCTCTTCGATTCTTGATAATGATGTGGTACTATTAAGCTTCAAAGCTTTGGATGTAAATTGTGATAAGCATTGGATGAGGGTGATATACATACGCCACAAGAATAAAATGACCCCCAAAACACGTTGGAAAAATTCATATTTGAGCTTTCTCCACCATTGCCTTGGATGTGGGATAGAACTCAGAAGACATGTGGGCTCATTGAAATGCTCAGGGGCTGCAACATCATGGATAGTCTTGAAGATTGCATCATTCTTTAATTTTCTCAAACTCTTAAGAATGTCAAGAAATACCAGCCTTTTTTAAGGTTCTGTGGACCAACATTTATGTATCAATAATTTCAATCCTTTTGAACAAGCTTGAGGGAGTTTGGGTCTCTCACCTTTCAAGATGGAGTTCTTGTAGTCACGAACAAGAACACCATCAAAATTTCTCTTTCTTAAAATGATCTCAGAGCACATCATGCCGAAACTAAACACATCTGTTTTGAATGCATCTACCTTTGAACTTTTTTCAAAAACCTCAGGTGCCATATACCCACGAGTTCCATATATTTTCCCACCAATGGACACCTCTAAAGAGCTTGTCACTTCAATTTTGGAAATACCAAAATCAACAAGCTTCACATGCACATGTTCCACACTAGCTGAATCATTTGAAGTTAGGACAACATTATCAGGCTTCAAGTCACAATGGGCGACTTTCATATCATGAAGGTAACACATTCCACTTGCAATTTGCAACATAATATCAATTGCACTTTCTTCATTGAACGAGGTTTGTTGATTTAAGAAATGTGACAAGTCCATAGTTCCTCGTTCAATGACGATTTCAAACTCTTTATTTTCTTTGCCTTGTTTGTTGTCCCTCATAAAGCCACAACAAAACAATTTGATGATGTTTGGATGATTCAATCCCCCCAATATACCCGCTTCTTTCCAAATGATTGTTTCATGTTCTGGGACTTTGACATTGATCACCTTTGTGACAGTATCAATCTCTAACCATTTTGTGGGATATACGCTTCCCGATGCACCTCCACCCAAGGGAAGACGTGGCCTTCCATATTCGGGGCAAGGATAGTCATGAGGAAAGATAATGCTATCCAATTCACCACCTTCGGCCTTTTCAAAACCCTTTACTCGTCCCATTAGATACCGTACAAGCACGCAATCTTTGCAACCTGCACTTTTGCACATTTTCAAGTGCTTTGAAAACCTTTCATACATTGAATTATGGTCCTCTTCAACTTCATCAATGCATGTTGGAAAAAATGTCGTAGAGTTTTCAATCTTCAAAATTTTAGCTTCTCGACTAGGAAAAAAATGGCGAAGTATGTTGCACATTGTGTGGAAAGAACATTCAAAGTCCTCGAGAAGTTCTCTGAAGGTCTCTTTGTTATGCATTTGCTTCACCACAACGCGACACCAATCATCCTTGCAACATTCTTCTATCACACATTTTGCCTTGTTCACAACGAGGAGCATATCTTCCTCCACTCGAGGAAAGATTCTCCCATGTGAACTATTGGTGATCGTTTCAATTGCTTGCACACCCTTGCGGACGTTGTGCAACAAATTTTGACATTGCCGTCTATTCAAAACTTCTTTTGACAATGATAATGTGGGAAAATTTGCGATCTCCATTGGTACACGTAGAAAGTTTGTCATTTTCAACACCGGTGTTTTTGGTTTCCGTTGTCGTTTCTGTTAAACCATTGTTGTCAAAAATACTCTTTGTGAAGAATAAGTAGTATACATCTACAAGCACAATCATAATGAGATGCAAAATCAAGGGTTATGATCAATTTTTGAAAATGACTTTCCAATATACAAGGCTTCTTGATATACTTTAAAAAAACGTGCTAACAACCTCAAATCAAGTACGATGACATTCAAGTGCTCACATGGCAATGATATAAAAAAGATGTTTCCATTGCCTCGTAGAAATAAAGATTGACATGATTATAGGAACCCCTAAGGGATTGGGAGGCCACACTCCAGTCTAAAGGTTTTTTTGCATTATTTTTGGTGTGGTAAAATTTTCAATTTTATTGGATTTCTGCCTCCCATAGCTTGTATACAAAAATTTAATATAAATACCCAAGGTAAGAAACCCATATTTGGAGTTTTATTATTTTAAAATCTCATTTCATACTTACAACTAATTACCAATTATATAGATGCAACTCAATAAACATTTTTAAAAATGCTTGTCATGAACTGAATCATCCGGTTGTTGTACATGAGATAACAAGAACTTGTTGACTACACTTGCAAAGCATTAACATATCAAACAATTAAGAGATGTGGCAAAATTCAGACCTTATAAAGTGAAAGATCTTGGACACTTGTTGAAGCAAATAGCTTCCCTTGGTGCTCTCGGTCTTTGAAGTCTCATATTCACCATGGAAACTGCTCAACAGTCGTTATAAAGTGAGCATGATGCATATTCAAGCTTAGCAACAACTGTAAATTTTTGTAGCTTAAAACCATGACACCTAAACAAGTTGGCTTCAAGACATTGTTGATTTGCCTGCTATGAAATCATTCGCATATGGCTTTTGATTTTTGAGTTTTACAAACACCTGCACATGGTCATTATTGAATATAAGCTAAAACCATCTAGAAGTGCAATGGTGTAACTGCTAGTTTGTCTCATGCAACTAAGCTCAACAAAGCAAAGCTCTCTTCCCAAATCTATCGCGACAACTATTTGATTACCTAATGAGGACAAATTACACATCACTCGTACTACTTTAGGTCAAGCACTATGCATCAAGAAGGAATGATGCCTACATCCCACAATCTACATATGTATTACAGAGACAAAGAATGAACCTTGTACAAGCCACATGAAGACCACCTTCAAAACACCAAATCAAGAATTTCATGTTGGTCTCTTAATGACTCTTCATAACATGTAATAACCTAGAGAAACAAGTAGTAGCAAGTCCTCATATACCCATCCCCAGCTAGGGTGAAAGCAATACATTCATGGAATGGGACTCTAGGTACTAGGTAGCAAAAGTTATGGCAACATAGTCGAACGCACATGGTAATCCAATGGGGGCTACACCAATCTCAACATTGTGCTACATTCAAGAAGGAAACCCCCCAAGTAGCCATGTTAAGGGTCCATTAAGTAATTTATTAAGCCATGTATAGATTTATAGTTGACTTATCCCACTAGACTAATGCGGGATCTCTAGTACTGACTCTAGGTTAAAATTTGCTCAAAATTTTAAAAAACAAATATGGTACATGGGATTCTAAAGTTTCCACTTCAACTTACAAGGCTACCACAAATTCAAGTCTAAACTTATTTACTTGTAGATTGGAAACACATTGCAATGCATTCATATCACTACAATAGAGGTCGCATATTGGTTAATTGGAGACTTCATTAAATATGTTACCTAGAATCGAGTATATGCTACTCAAGTCATCCACCTACTTCAATATATGAGTTGTATGGCCACAAATCAAACACTCGCCTTTGCACCAACTCCACATCAAAAACCTTTGTTGCCATGACACAATAAAAAACACATAAATGCGAACATTTTGTGGCTACATGGTTCTGAAGGCTAATCTAGCAAAAAGATGTGAATAAATGTCTTGAACTCCTTTCAACAGTGTATGTTCTCTATCTATTGACTAAAGCTCCTTCAAATGTATGCAGCGCATAAAACCTTGAGTAAATAAATTTAACTATCAATCTGCCAGTGGAAGGAATGAGGAGCATGTGTTGTAGAGGCTTACTTGGATGAGGTGGAGCCGGAAGTGGCAAAATTGGCGAAGGAAGAGAATCCACTCTAAGCGACAACTTGAGCAAGTATTGCTTCCCTGTAGCATCAAGCATAAATCCTAACAAGTTCATTCATATTCCCTTCAACTGCTCTCGTCCATGATCAAATTTTCCAGGTTCCACCATCCCATAGCTAGAACTCCAAAACCCTGGCGCCAAGCTTGCAAACGGACAAGGTTAGGCAAGTCAATGGCACCTGCTCTCTCTGTATCCAATGGCCTGCAAATTTCCTCAAGCTTGCACAAATGCAATCCCCAAACTTTGTTCTCGCATTCTACCACTTCGAGTCACCTTCTGGGTTGCAGATCACCGGATCATACGGAAAAAAAAATATGCACGTGAATCCCAACAATGTGTCCCTCCTTCACTTCACTTGAATCTCCATAAACTAAGATCTCCATAATCCTTTTGCAAATGAAAACTTCAGAAAAAATTCAGTCTTTGCTACACCACTATCCACACATACACTTCAGCGACAACCTGATGTTGAAAGATGAAGAGGATTTGCAAGAAGGAAAAAACAATTCCTTTCCCACTGCACTCAACCCACCGCCACTCTCCTCCCCCCAAAACGTGGATCAGAGCTCGTGTCCATATTGCTTAAGAAACTTATAAGCGGCAGTGTGAGCACCTCTCTCTCTCTCTCTCTCTCTCCAAACCCTCCCACACCCACAGGGCTCTCAGCTTGCGTGGGGAAATCATAGACTCCCAGAAGAGATGACCCCACACTTAAACTCAGTACTTCTGACTTAGCTTGCATAGTGTACTTGGGACTTAGACTCAGTCCGTGCTTATCTTGCCAGTCTGTACTATGTTTCGGATGGATCACCATGCAGCATTTGATAATGGAATGCGACTTGGCCTGAGCTAGTTGACTCTTCAATGCTTACGTTCTCCAACTATGGTGAGAATACAGAAAACGCTGAAAATAAGCTGACTCGGCCAGAAAGAGTGCAATATTTTTCAGAGACGGAGTCAGTGTGTATGTTTGACAAATTTCATTTGACACCATTAAAGGACCATAAAACCATATACGGTTTTTCCCATACTTTTCATGAGGTCCACATAGTCAGCCTTAAATATAATAATAGATGTTTAAAATTGGAAGGTCGGGCTCAAGTGGTGAATTTACTTGTTGGAGAAAATAGAAGTACTCTTATGATGTATTGGTTTTTTTTACCTGTTGAAAAACATGTTGACATCTCAAGTTATTGAGCACTTTTTACAACAATAGAGTTGCCATTTGGCATTGAGGCAAGCACATGTTGATGGGTCTAAGTAGAACTAAAATGGGCCCAATAATATGAAAATATGTATATTACATGTTTAATTATATGCAACTTCTTATCTACAATAGGGTTCGAGTACTAGAGAGATGTGTTTTTGATGGACTAGATTGCTCAAGGCAATCCATATTTGACATACGCCCATAACAAGCCGAGGAACCACAATAAATAAACTTCGAATGCAAATATTATATTGTTGTACATGGGCTGAAATCACACATGGAGATCAAGAAGGCAAAATGTTACCTTGAAAAAAAATGTAAACCACCAAAAAGGCATCACAAACCGAGGATCACATTTGGGCACACACTTGACCCTCCCACCATTGAAATATTCACGATGAAAGTGCCCTCAAATGATATAATAAATAATATTGGCCCTTAATAATATTGTATTCAATTTGTACAAGACACTTCGTAAAAATCATGAACAAATACGTGGTTTGACATCAATGTTTGAAAATACGAAAAATGACACACGATTATCTTTGCTCTTTCCTTTAGGGTCAAGTATTTCATTTTTCAGAAGTGGCCAAGTTTCTTTCCTCATGACTTTGTTGGCTACGAGCTCAAGGTCTTCACAATGTGAATTTATTTCTCTTAGATGAATGATACTTAAATACTTTTATTTATTTATTAAGATGCCATGAAATGCACATAATGTTTTTACACATAAAGGAAAAAATGTTACAAATTACTTGAAGATGAACTTACGTGCATGCTAATTTTGTGCACGATTAATTATATCCATGAATACCTAGATTTTGAAGTGCCACTTGTCATGTCGTCATTGGTTACGAGAGATTCCACATCCCATGTGGCACCTTGAAATTTAAGTATTTTGTCACATAGGTGTCCACAAGATATAATGTAAAGTACAGTACATCCATACATTTGACAACTTAGGTTTACATCTTGACATGCCAAAAGATCGCACGTTGTATTTCAATCATGAACATTCCATACCAATGTATGTAATGATACAATTACACCCCAAGGCTCAAAAGAAGTTATGCTCAACGTACTTGAACCGTATTTGCATGCCAAATTAAATTAAACCCTTCCATGGAAGAAAGTCATTAGATGAATAAAGCTATACTTTTATTAAGGGTATTTTCTAAGAAACCATTGAAGATGAAGTTAGCAACAACAAAATTTCATTATCATGGTCTTAATTTTAAGTTTGAACATGCTTATGCCTTTTCATAGGTTTATCTAGAACAATAAGCAAATTGAACAAAGGTCAAAGAAATTGCTAAGCCAAAGTTATATGCATGAAATTACCACATTGAGTCTGTTGATACATTAAAATGTACAATCATCTTCATCAACACTTAAAAGAATCCAATTGAAACGATTGGTACACAAATTATAATGAAGAAAAAGTTGAATAGATGATGCAAATACGATCAAGTACATTGAGAATACATTGTTCCAACGCCTTGGCATACAATTTTAGTATATAATATCTAGGTGTAAATCGTTTATGATCAAAATCCAATACATTGTTCATTGGCACGTTGAGATTTAAAATTTAACTCTCAAATGTATGGATGTCATCTTCAAGTACTTTGTAAGAAAAAAATGTTCCTTTATCTGAGAACAACATATGCCAACATTTCCTTCCATCTTAAGAGAAAGAAGAAGAAGAAGAAGAAGAAAACACACACACACACACACACACTTTGTGAAGAGCATGAGCTCAAATCGAGTTGGAGGCTTTTTTTTTAAATTGAAAAAAAAACAAACAAACATTACTCAACACTTACTGTTTATTCAGTGACCCCTTAGAATATAATAGTCGGATGTTCAAAAAGTTGAGCAGGAGACTTAGCTTTCCTTCCATCTTAAGAAGAAGAAGAAGAAGAAGAAAACACACACACACACACACACACACACACACTTTGTGAAGAGCATGAGCTCAAATCGAGTTGGAGGCTTGATTTTAAAAAAAAATTGAAAAAAACAAACAAACAAGCATTACTCAACTTACTGTTTATTCAGTGGCCCCTTAGAATATAATAGTCGGATGTTCAAAAAGTTGAGCAGGAGACTTAGCTTTCCAAGCATCTTATTGCTATATTTTGAGGGCCAACTGAACAAAGAGTAGGTGTTGAGTAATGTTTTGAACTTGGCCACACTTCTTGAAAACGACATAAGAGGCTTATGAAGGGGAGGGTGAGGGCCTCATCACAAATGAGATTTCAAGCTCGGTGAGGAGGCAGTGTCCAAGAGATTTTTGGCTATAATTGGTCAAAATCCTAGTGTTTCCAAGTCCAACCATTTACACTCTAACCTCCCTAATATCATGTGTGTGACAACCAACGTGCATGTGATATTGAGGAGGTATGTAGTGTTAATGTGGGTGCATGATAATAAAGAATTAGTGTGGCATGTGACACTATGGAATAACACAAAGTCAACAATGCAATAATGACAATAATGACAATGACTACAATGTGGTGCATGCAAGCTTGTGGTTTGAATTCTTTGGGGATTATTTTAATGTCAAAACCTATGATATAAGCGAGGGAAATGTAACAACAAGGAGGGAGATTTAAATTGAGAACATTTGTTCCCTATGGTTTTAGGATATAAGAGAGGGAGTAACATTACCAAGGGTGACATTACAGTCGTTAGGGTGTACATCTTGTGATCTTTTGTTTTTCTTTATCGATCGAGGAAAATTTCATAGATTCTTCTGAAATGATGGGTAATTTTCTTAAAGTCTTGAACTTCAACCAATTATTTCTCAAACTCAACATGTTCATCTATAAATGTGTACATCGTTTGTCTAATTAGTGTGCGTTACCATTTGGAGTTATGTGTTGCTATAACATGTTACTCAAATTATCATTTTTTACCAACAAAGTTATATCATATTCTTCGGTGTGCATACTAACTACACTAAATATGTTATTTAGTGTTGTATGGCATTTAATGTCACTATGGTAACTTTTCGGATGACACTTCTCATGAATAAGTGAACAAATATTGTCATGGATAATGGATGAGTTCATCCATTGGCCAAAGCCCTACCTACCCTTGTCAGCAACATGTGATGAAATATTGTCATGAATGATTGAAAACCAGATGCCTGGAAGTCTCAAAGTGTCACGCCTACTAATTGCCAATATGATTCTAGTCATCAACATAAGTAACTTCTTTAAGTGAAAGAATATCTACATTATGAAATTTAGATGACATTTAGAGTAGCACATTGGGACTTGAGATGGTAGACTTGAGTTTTAATATGCAAAGCGAAGATCTTTTTGAGCATTCAAATGGCAAGTGTCATGTGTTTACATTTTAATATGCAAGAGGAAGATATTGTTTAGCATATTCATGCCAAGTGTCATTTGTGTACACTTTAGTCAACTTGTAGATCATTTTGTAACACATGCATGCACCTCATAACACTATTGCACATACTAATGCCAAGATATTAGTAATCGCACTTGAACGCCAAGTGTCATGAGGTGGCACTTGTGGTGAAGTTGTTAATCATCAATGTAACGTAGCATATGCCTAAAAATAGGGCTAAGTGACACTATTTTTCATGTGACACTAAATACCACAAACGGTGTACACAAAATAGTGTATTTTAGTGTCATATGGTATTTTATGTCATTGTGGTAACTTTTCTAAGGACACTTTATATGAATAAGGTTATAAATAACGTCATACCAACACATTTTCAACTCATCCAAATGCCAAGTATTGAAACAAAGTGTGGTATATTCTACATCCTAACATTTATGTGCTGAGACATTTGTCATACATGATTGAAATTTGGATGAAAAATCACTTAGTAAGTGATAGGAATTACAACATTGTAAATCTACGATGCCCAAATGTTTATTTTCATTTTTATAAGGAATGACAAATAATGGTAGGGTTACAATCAGTGTTGGTGACGCTACACAGACAGCTTACAATTCGTATTGAGCAAGACAAATATAGAATTGGTGACACTAAATACAATATTTAGTGTACTGCGTTTGACCTAAAAAGATTTTCTCCTCCCCCGAGCATCCCTCAATGCCAAAGGCACTACACTAAATATTGTAATTAGTGTCACTTACTAATCAGAATTACGCAATACTATATCCATTAATCAAATATCTCATACTCTACCAGCAAATGTCAGATTGGATTGTTTGGGCATAATACTGTAGAATATTAACAACTTTACTTGATAAAACAGATTCCATCAATAGTAACAGATGTAGCACTGTGTAACTGCAAACAATAAGTGACACTAAATATCAGATTTAGTGTATGTTTAGATTCTATTTTCTTTCGGTGGCTCCTTGCTTGCTTCTCTCTCTCTCTCGCTCTCACTGTGTCTGTCTGTGTCTAGATCGAGGAGAACCGGCAGTTAGTTACAGATGAACCGGTTGAGTTTGAGAAATAACCGGTTGACGTTCAAGACTGCAGGAAAATTACCCATCATTTTAGAGGAATTTATAGAATATACCCCAATTTAATATAGGAAAACCAGAGGATGTCAACATGTAACCGGTTGGATTTGCAAACCCTAGGATCTCAACCGGTTATGCCCAAAAATCTCCCCAATCACTGGTCTCTGTGTCTGTGCCAAATCCTCCCAGGCCCACAAGGCAGGCTGAGAGCTCTCAACATGCGTGTGAGGTGCGTGGGGAAATCATCCACTCCACTCTTGGGACTTGATTTTTTTTTGAGACAGAAGGCCAAAAAGCCAATGCCATAACATAAACCAGGAACCAAGAAAACGCGCCCACACCAAGGGGAGGCGGGACCCCTCGGACGCGAAACACCGCCACGTAAAGAGTAACAAAACCCAATGCCACCAAGGACAACCCATCGGACCCACCAAACCAAGGACCACCCCCACCCCACCGGCCAAGGACAACCCCCAAACCACCTAAACGCCTTGCAGGAGACAACTGAGAACCTAGCCACCATGGGACTTGATTAGACTCGGTCCGTGCTTATCTTGTCAATCTATACTATGTGTAGGATTTAGGGTTTAGGGTCAGTCTACAATGTACTTGGGACTTAATTAGACTCGGTCCGTGCTTATCTTGTCACTCTGTACTATGTTTGGGATGGATCACCATGCAACATTTGATAATTGAATGCCACTTGGCCTGAGCTAGATGGGTCTTCAATGCTTAGGGCCGCTTTACACCTAGAGGCCGGGCCAAACCCCCTTGAGGTCGATTGCATGAAATTTCAGCCCTTTTTGGGTTGGAGGCCGGCCTCAACTACACATTATAATAAGATTATAACGGGGGCCAATTTTCCCATATGTAAAGGCCTTAGGGTCAAGAAGCTAGGCCGATTCAATAAATCTAGCATAATCCAACGGATCTAGCATAATCTAGCATAGAGTCGTTTAGATTTCCACATAATCCAACGGATCTAGTTCGCTAAAAAAATCCTACTTTATTTAAGAAGGTTTTTTTAGTGAAATATGACATTGGCCCCGAGGCCAAGAATTGGCCCTCCATTTTGGGTGCACCCAATTCAATGGGCTTGGACCGTGTCATAACATACATTTTTTAATTTAAAAAATCATACCACCAAATCGGCCCGGCCTCTAGGTGAAAAGGGGTTGGGACCGATTTGAGCCTTTTGGCCAATCACAAGTGAGGATTTCAAGCCTCTTACACAACGAACTGGCCCGGCCTCTAGGTGTAAAGCGGCCCTTACATTCTCCAACTATTGTATGGTAGGGAAACAGAAAACACTGAAAATAAGCTGACTCGGCCAAAAAGAGTGGATTGAAATTTGTGCAATATTTTTCAAAGACAAAGCTAGTGTGTATGTTTGACAAATTCCATTTGATGTTCAATTTCAAATCCAAAGTGTCATGTGATGTTTTCAAAAACAAAAGTGCATGTCAATTGACATCTACATTTTCTTCTCAATTGTCATCTCCTTGTCATAGGCCTAGTAGTACATGTCCTTTCTACTTCTAATGTGTCAATTGACTTGTGGGGTTTTTTTCTTCACAAGTCACACTACATGTCAAGTTCTGAATTGTACGTGTCAATTGATGTGCATTTTTTGTGTTGTTACATGTGAAGTGTCAAATACTTGCAATTTTTTTGTCAAAAATACACGCAAGATGGAGTAGAGGAAATTATGAGGAATGCAAGTTGCTTCATAATTTTATTCCATGTCAACAATTAGTTACATTTTCTCAAAGAGGCAAGTAAGTCAAACTCCCCTACTTGTATAATAAAGTCAACCTAATTTGAGCATCAAAATATCCTACTCTGCATATGAATGCGCACAAAAACATTTAACTCAATGGCACTCAAAAGTGATCCCAAGTGGTGTGAAACAAGACTTATCCGGTGAATCATTGCATCCCACCTATCATTACATCCTTTTTGGACCATCACTTTTACAATTAGCTAGTTTGGGCCTAGACAATAATCATTCTACTCCCACTCTAATGCACAAATAATGGTCATTCATTATTTTCATTTTCCCACCTTCGCCCACTTCTCCTAGAATATGAAGCACGCGGGTTAGTACGAGATGGTTACTATAACTAACTTATCTCAACCAAGGTCCACGGAAGTTTATGGACCAAACACAACATAACAATACAAAAAGTTAGATTGCACATTGGAATCTCAAGCAATGAAATTGTCGACCAACTAGCCAATGAAGGAATCGCCCACGATAAACCCACAAACAGTAAGCGGCATTAAATATCATATTTAATGTACTTTAGTTTCTAATTTCTTGCTTGCTTCTCTCTCACTCTCGCTCTCGCTGCGTGTGTCTCTGTGTCTGTGCCAAATGCTCTCAAGCCCACAAGGCAGGTGCGTGGGGAAATCATCCACTCCACACTTGGGACTTAATTAGACTCGGTCCGTGCTTATCTTGTCAGTCTGTACTATGTGTAGGATTTAGGGTTTAGGGTCAGTCTGTAGTGTACTTGGGACCTAGGACCGCTTTACACCTAGAGGCCGGGCCAATTCCCCTTGAGGCCGATTGCATGAATTTTATTTCATAATGTTTTTTTTTATTGAAATCTAAAATTGGGCCCGAGGTCAAGAATTGGCCCTCCATTTTGGGTGCACCCAATTCAACGAGCTCGGGCCATGTCAGAACATGCAATTTTTGATTAAAAATTTCATACCACCAAATCGGCCCGGCCTCTAGGTGTAAAGCGGCCCTTAGACTCGGTATGTGCTTACCTTGTCAATATGTACTATGTTTCGGATGGATCACCATGCAACATTTGATAATCGAATGTGACTTGGCCTGAGCTAGTTGGCTCTTCAATGCTTACTTTCTCCAACTACTGTATGGTAGGGAAACAGAAAACGCTGAAAATAAGCTGACTCAGCCAGAAAGAGTGGATTGAGGTTTGTGCAATATTTTTCAAAGACGGAGTCAGTGTGTATGTTTGACAAATTCCATTTGACGTTCAACTTCAAATACAAATTGTTACGTGATGTTTTCATAAACAAAAGTGAATGTCAATGAACATCTATATTTTCATCTAAAATGTCATCTCATTGTCACATGCCTAGTAGTACGTGTCCTTTCCATTCCTGACTCGTCAATTGACTTGTGGTTTCTTTCTTCACAAGTCACACTACGTGTGAAATTATGAATAGTCCATACAATTTTTGTGTGTGTGCAAGTTGTTACGTGCAAAGTGCAAAAACTTGCAGTTTTTTTGTCAAAAATAACAACTGGGTCCTGTTGTTATTTACCTCATGTACGTAACTAATCCTCAAATGTTTGTTGGTTGGTTGCATGGGTAGAGGTGAGGCATGCCTTTCACACCTTCAATACAATAATATATTGGGATTATGACATTTTATGCATATCTATTGGTTGAAGTTACTAGGAACATTTCCCTTGTAAGTATTCCATACATATGGTGGATAAGTTGTATGTGCTTTGAGGTGAAGCATGAAGATATGTGATTAAACTTCCAAGGTATGGGACGGTCAAAATCAAATTTTTGTTGTTGGAAACCATTTGATAGCAAACACCCTAAGTAAGGTACATATTCTTGTAAAGCAAATTAAGTTATGACACAACATGTCTATATTGCACAACACATCCAGTTAGGCCTAATTGCAAACAACTCTATTATGCAAAATGTTATTGCGACACCAAATAGGAAGATACACAAGAAATAGAAAGAGTCTTGTGGAAGTTCCCACCCACCCACCCTTGTATTGCAATGAGGAAGATATTGAAGGATTTGGCCTCTTGAAAGAGGAAGTTCAAACTTTGCAATTTTTTTTGAAAAGTCGGTTCTCTCTCTCTCATGTGTTTTTACTTTAGCATAAATGAATCCACCCAATGACGAAAAATAACCTTAACAGGAAAAAAATCCTTTAGGGTGTGATAAAATTGACATAACAAATGTCCACCATGGATCTATGGTCAAGGATACTTATTTAATTCTACAATAAATAAAAAGGAAGCCATGAGAGTCTTCTCTCAAGGTTTAAATAACAACGGTTGTTTACCCTAAGTAACCCCTGAGATTAGGTTAAGTAATGAGGACTAGTAAAAGTGGAAGGAGCGTGTCACCTACCACAAAGCTCAGTCTCACGAAGTTCAAATGGCTAAAGAATAGGTAGAATACTCAACGGTAGTATGTGTATGCGGTGATACAAAATGGATGTTTATGCTATACATGACTGTGTGACATAGATAAAAATTGGGTTCTATTGTTATTTACCTTGTGTACGTTACTAACCCTCTTTGTGGATTTGGTTAGTGGCATGGGCACATGTGAGGTAGACTCTTCACAAATTTGGCATCACTTTTAAGTTTTGTATCTCATTTTTCTTCCAAAATAGTGTGTGTATGTTGCTAAGATATTCTACAAGAAATCTTGGAATACAAAGCATATTGATTTGAGGTAGACTTTTGAAGCTCTTTTGAATATGTCTTGCACACAATTTTGAACTTAAACATGTAAACTTTGGATATTTAGCACAACACTTTACCTAAGTGTAAAGAGGGTAAAACCCTGCTAGTTTGATGATTGAGGTTATAACTTTTTACTTTGAGGAGGCAAACATATATGGGAAAGTACCAAATGAGTGGAGATAGTTAAGTAGAGATTTTCCTTGAGGAATGGTCCCATCCATCCTCCCGGGATTTGAAGGATACACAAATATGTAGGAGAATGGATTAGCCTCTGAACAAGAGGATATACCAAGAAGTGACTTATCTTGAAAGCAAGCATAGATTTGCTCAAGAAATGCCTACCTCTCTCTAGATCATCCATTAGCAGTGTGGAAGCTGCTACCATCCCTTCTAATACATATCTATGGAACCTTTATTTCTGCTAAATTATATACATCATATGTGCAACAGTCAAAACAAAAATCTCCTATTTACAACAATGCTATATCCATTAATTAAATATCTCATATTCTACCAGCAAATGTCAGATTGACTGTTTGGACATAATACAACATTAACAACTTTACTTGATAAAACAAATTCCATCAATAGTAACAGATAAAGCACTGTGTAACTGCAAACAGTAAGTGACACTAAATATCAGATTTAGTGTGCAGTCTAACATCGTTAGTACAACACTTGTTTATACAACACCCTCGATATTATGACACATTTTTGCGCTACCAAACTTTTTAGTTCAAAACTCCCTCTTTTATACAACTACAACACTCGATAATACAACATTTAGAATCTTTGTTTTCTCATATTAAAGAGGTAATTAATGCTAAAATTCCTTTCATCTATGTTATGTACATGTAAAATACATCCATTTTCACTCGGGAACTACTTGGGAACTTCATTTATCATTGGGAACTTAATGATAATTAGGGTTACTAGTGTAGAATGGACATGGTTAGGGTTACAGTGGCCTCCTTCCTATTCTTTTGTCAAATTATGAGCATGAAGATGTTCACAACATGGATGAGGTTGGATTTTATTTTAGAGCACATCCTAATAAGACATTAGCACAAGGGAAGGTGAAGGGTCGGAAGTTACAGAGGGAGCGTGTAACATTTGCTCTTGCTGGAAATTCAATTGGGACCGATAAGTTAAAGTTGCTTGTGATTTATACGTCTAAGCAACCACGATGTTTTGGAAGGTGGCAACCTCATGAGTATGTTTGGTGGCATTCAAATAAAGCAGCTTGGATGAAGGGGGATATATTTGAAGCTTGGATTTTGCAACTCAACAATCAGTTCAAAGGCCAAAATCGAAAGGTGATCATGATTCTAGATAATGCATCTTCACATGTTGTTAGCTTTGCCAAAGTTGGTAAGTCTCGTGGTTTTTCAACCTTGGCATTGAGAAACATGACTTTGGTATTCCTTCCTCCCAATGTTACAAGTGTAGTTCAACCTTTGGATCAAGGTAGAATAGTAGCTTTTAAAATTCAGTACAAGAAAAAACTTTTGCAATGGGTTTTTATTAAAATATGATGATGCTACATTGAAGGACTTAAGGAAGGTGGTGCCCAACATCATACATGCTATCATGTGGAGTTATCAAGTATGGAGTGAGTTGGATGCATAGATAGTCAGGAATTGTTGGAGGATGGCGTGTATATTACCTACAACATGGAATGTTGATTTTGCCCTAGTTGATGAAAGGGAGAAGAATAAAATGCAAGAAAAATATATGAACTTGGTGCTCTAATTTCAAAGTTACGATTGGGTGATGATGAGATGTCAATCGAGGTTTACATTCAGATGGAAGGGGAAGAGATTACTAAGCTAGAATTGAGTACTAACGAGTTGGTAGATGTTGCTTTGGGAATCAATTATGCAAAAGGCTTTGATCTTAATGTTGATCTACATTCAGTAGATGTGGATGATGTTGCTCCACCTACAGTAAAGCTTAGTGATGCTAAACGTCATGCATCATTGTTGTCTAATTTCTTATTAGACAACTCTTTACATATTGGTGTTAATGAAATTATTAGTTTTCAAAAGCTAGTAGGGAATTTAGATAAGATGACAATTGCTAACTTGGGTAGGCAACACCAGAGATCTTTGAACTCCTTTTTCAAGAGTTCTTGAGAATAATTGTATTTGTTTGGAGTTATAAGTTATTATTTCATACAATCTATATTGCTTAAACTCGTTGTATATATATTTTAAGCTCATGTTGCTTATGATTTTGTATGCCCTCGATAGTACGACAATTTTACGCCAATTGTCATACTAACGAGAAGACGACACCTCGATAATACGACATTTTTGGTGTTTCCCAAACGTGTCATACTAAAGAGGGAGAACAGTACTTTTAGATTCTATTTTCTTTCGGTGGCCGTTTGCGTGCCTCTCTCGCTCTCTCTCTCTCTCTCTCTCTCTTTCTTGCTGCGTTTGTCTCTGTGTCTGTGCCAAATGCTCCCAGGCCCACAAGGCAGGCTGAGAGCTCTCAACATGCGTGCGAGGTGCGTGGGGAAATCATCCACTCCACTCTTGGGACTTGATTAGACGCGGTCTGTGCTGATCTTGTCAGTCTGTACTATGTGTAGGATTTAGGGTTTAGGGTCAGTCTGTAGTGTACTTGGGACTTAATTAGACTCGGTCTGTGCTTATCTTGTCAGTCTGTACTATGTTTGGGATGGATCACCATGCAACATTTGATAATCGAATGTGACTTGGCCTGAGCTAGTTGGCTCGTCAATGCTTACTTTCTCCAACTACTGTATGGTAGGAATACAGAAAACCAGTGTGTATGTTTGACAAAGTTTTTGCAAGTTTTTGACATTTGACACGCAAAAGCTTGCACAAAAATAAAATGCATGTCAATTGACACACACGATTTAGAGTTTGACATGTAGTGTGACTCGTGAAGAAGAAAACCACACGTCAATTGACATTTAGGAATTGAAATGACATGTACCCCTAGGCATGTGACATTGAGGTGACATTTTAGAAGAAAATGTAGATGTCAATTGACATTCATTTTGTGTTTTTGAAAACGTCACGTGACACTTTGGATTTGAAGTTGAATGTCAAATGAAATTTGTAAAACATACACACTGCAAAAAAACGCTAAAAATAAGCTGACTCGGCTAGAAAGAGGGGATTGAAATTTGTGCAAAAAATTTCAACAACAGAATCTGTGTGTATGTTTGACAAATTCCATTTGACGTTCAACTTCAAATCCAAAGTGTTACGTGATGTTTTCAAAAAAAAAAGTGAAAGTCAGTCGACATCTACATTTTCATCTAAAATGTCATCTCATTGTCACATGCCTAGTAGTATGTGTCCTTTCCATTCCTAACATGTCAATGGACTTGTGGGTTTTTTTTCTTCACAAGTCATACTACATGTCAAATTTTGAATAGTCCGTACAATTTTTATTTTTGTGTGCAAGTTGTTACGTGTGAAATGTCAAAAAGTTGTAATTTTTTTGTCAAAAATACACGCAAGATGGAGTAGAGGAAATTATGAGGAATGCAAGTTGCTTCATAATTTCATTCCATGTAAACAATTAGTTACATTTTCCCAAAGAGGCAAGTAAGTCAAACTCCCCTACTTGTATAATAAAGTCTCCCTAATTTGAGCATCAAAATATCCTACTTTGCATACGAATGCAAATTAAAAGAAATTAACTAAATGGCACTCAAAAGTGATCCCAAGTGGTGTGAAACAAGACTTATCTGGCCAATCATTGCATCCTACCTATCACTACATCCTTTTTGGACCGTCACTTTTACAATTAGCTAGTTTGGGCCCACACAAGAATCATTTTGCTCCTACTCTAATGCACAAATAGTGGTCATTCATTATTTTCATTTTTCCACTTAGCCCACTTCTCCTAGAATATAAAGCACATGCGTTAGTACGAGATGGGTACTATAACTAACTTATCTCAACCATAGTCCACGAAAGGTTATGGACCAAACACAACCTAACTATACAAAAAGTTAGATTGCACATTGGAATCTCAAACAATGAAATTGTCGACCAACTAGCAAATGAAGGAACCACCCACAATAAACCCATCCGGACACCCCCATCCATATAGCACACACCATACCTTATTGGCTCAATGAAATCTTGACAGGTGAACACCAAGGGAAAATTTGTAACCTCCAAACATACATAAACAAATGCTTCCTCTAAAAAGAAATATGAACTTCAAAACTAATTTGCCTACATCGACAAATGGGTGTCTTTTGAGGAAATTCATCGAAAACTCTCAAAGCACTTGTACTTTAGGTTTTTGCTATCACTTGAATCAACAAGGAAAAACAAACTAGGGTATCAAGTCTCAAGGAAGACTAGTATAGTGTCTATAAGGATGAATCGTCACATGGGGATAAGAAAGCTATAACAATGTATGTTTTTTCACTTTCAATTCCCTCTTAACAAGGTTAATTATGCACTCATGTCTCTCGGGAAGGTTTGTTTGTGCTTCTTATAGTTGTTTGTGATTCCATCCTATATGTGGAATCCTTTGTGTTTTATTTGCATGCTCCTACGTTAGTCGTAAAGTTGAACAACTTTTGGCAATAGTCTTGTAGTTTGGCAATGCTTTTCAATTTTTTTTAAAGGAGGCAATAGTCTATGCAAGACTTTCATCATGACTTTTTGCATGAGTCCATTCCTTAATTACGTCATTTTCAGTTGTAATTCGACATAACATTGCATTGCTCAAACATTCAACATGCATGTACAACTTAATTCCAATGAAAAGACCAAGGCCAACACCTGCAAGGTAAGAAAACTACGATAGTACTTCCATGCATGTACATCAACAAGACAATAATGAATAGAAAGGACACGTATAGGCTATTGCCAAACTATCCAATCAACCATACATATCAAGACATTGTCTATATGATGGCAAATAGTCATGATTCCAATAGCTTAGCAACCTAACCACTTCCTAATAACTGCACTGACTCTCCCGGTTGCGCCCTCTTGCTTATAGTCTATCTCTCTATCTTTCTTCTTCACTTTAAATTTTAGTTTTGAGATTGATCACCTATCTATCTAAGCGTTTCATTCAACGAACCTTGAGGTATTAGACTTTTTCCCTATTTAGGCAACATACTCTTGTGTCTCTCACACTATTCTTCAATCAACTTTGGCTATATTGGATTACATTGTGCATGCATCCTCAATGTCACACGCTCTACGTACTTCTCATTCTATCGCCAAGAATTATACATTTTAAACTTGGCTTATGACTTTCATAACTTTCAAAATCTTATTGCTTGGCCGACTTGCTAATTAGGCTCAACCCATTGTGTTTATCACATCTCTCGTTCTCACAACATTTCTTATTACTTTACATAGGCCAACCTTCCTCTCTAACTTACTCGCTCAATCTTTCTCCTTCTCTTTTGGCCTATTGCCAAAATTTGTTCATTTGCACTCAATTTTGATCATCATCATTATTAATAATTTGCTCTTGATCCTAATAGTCCTCTTGCTTAGACTCAAGATCAAAGCCACCGCTCACACATGTTTGAGATAGTTAATTGCACAAATTAACACAAAATTCCAGCATAATTGGTATATTGACTATATTATACGAATAGTCTAAGTATCGTCTCCTATCACATGAAGACTGGATACTTGGCAGTAATCCACCCAACAACCCTTTCGCATGCATTGTCTCTCTCACTTAATCCTTAGTCAAGGCTATAGGCTTTCATTGTTGCTTTAGTAACTTCTAAACCACATCAAAACATAGACTATTGCCCTCACACTCTCTCGTGCTATCATGCACTCTCCCAACTCTCTTAGCTACCTCTTGCTTGTTGCCCTACCTTCTTGTAGCCATGCTCGGTGGCTATTGTCTCAAGTAGTTATAACCATTTTTACTCGACGATTGCTTCTTATTCTCATCTAAAACATTTTTCACATTCTATCAATATTATTTCACTAAATGTTAGGGCTTATATATGAAAAGAAAAGACTATTGCCAAAAATTATGGATTATACCACTTACAGAAAGCCCTAGGCATATCTGATGCGCAAATCACACAACCCTAAAATCTTGATGCGCCCAATATATGAGGAACCACCATAAATACATCTAATGGCCACAAACACATCCCAACCCAAATTGCACACTCTGCCTGAACCATGTAATTGACACATGGCCACACCTATTTTGTACATGCACTCGCCCACACATGAAAGGCCTCCGCATAGCCTGACATAACAATGTTGTACACCAAATAATCCACGCACCCCAAACCAACAAATTTTTGTGTCCTCGCAAATTCCAGTAGTTGACACACCTGGCCCCAAGACATCACAATCCCGAAATAATCAATACAATGTACATGCCCCCCCCCCAAAAAAAAACCAAAAAACACATGCACATACAAGGCCCGAGTATTGCCCGATATCCTCTGCATGTTAAGAGCCCCCATAGATAGCCCATATACCCATACATTTATCTCCCCAGATCAATCAAACACCATACAATCATAGAATTCACCTACTATCACGATAGATTCTTCCATATTGCCATTAGAGCAAAAACCAACAAATACGACCCCTTCCTTAAGGTGGCCTTCAACCCTCAACCTTAGACGGGACGAGTTACATGAACATCATCTCTATAAGAATTAAACTTTGAAACAATCCTAACAATGTAAATAATTTGAAGGTGGATGTTAGTTTTGAACTTAGGCTTCTTCCGGTAATCTAAAGGTGAATAGAAGTATCCTCTTCTAGGTATACTTTAAACTCCTCAAAGGTTCAAACTATCATCTAATTATAACACTTAATCTCTCAACATTATTTCCTAATCTTGATCAATCAAACAAATTCCTTAAATGGAAAGTACCCATAAACGCAACACTAAATTGGACTAGCCCAAAACTAAATTCCTCAAAGTAACTTGCACTACTACCCATTCCGACAACTCATCCCCTTGGTTTCTATACAAAATGACCCATTCTTGTAAAGTAAGATGCACTCCTTGTTGGCTAATAATCCTATCATGGAACAAACTATAATGTTCTAGTAGTTTGACCTAAAAATCAAATTAAACATCTACAAGGGAGAATTTGGTATGCGCTTCCTTTCATTTTAAAAAATCATACCTCCATGAATCTCAAATATTTTGGAAGTACCTCAATCATTTATTATAAAGTACAAAGCCCTTCTTAATGAACATGGTGGGTTGTTCATTTACAATAAGCTAGGTAGACTCTCAATAAAAACATCATGTTAATTTATAATTGCTTCAGAAATATTGTGCCTCATTAATGTGCTCGGTCGAAAACCATTGTTTAAATGTTAACCTCTTTTTCTCCTTATAATTTGAATATTACTTTGGAGTTAAAAGATCTCAATCTTAATTATATACACTCTCAATGTAAGGCTTGTTGATCATGAGACAACTAAGATGAAGTGAACTTTTAGAGGTGTTTTAAGTTTCCCGAAGAAGGTCAAATTTGTAGTTCACTTTATGATTTTGGTGACATATACATCTTTTAACATCAAATTGTACATACATATACTTACATCAAATCTTACACACTTATCATTATAAGGTATGTATCTTGCATAATGTCAAATCACTTCATTGGTAAGTTATTGTAGTAGAGAGAATTGAATGTCAATGTCTTAAATAAAAATGCATTTAAGCTCAAGTGTTATCATTATGATAATTAAAACCACATTGACATAATCATGAATACAAATGCTATATCTCATACCTAATCATATATCGTTATAAACCATTCCATTGATAATATACTTTGGTTGTTCTTTTACAAAACACAAGTTATAGTTCTTTTAGTTTATAAACAATCAATTTTAACACTCCATTTTGAGGAGTTCAATCATAAGTGTTCCTTAATGAAAGAAAGAATAAAGTTGATTTTAATTCTATCAAGTCATTGACGAGAGTTATGGTTTGATTCAACATCATTTTATTTTCAAAGTTTCATGAATTCTCCAAAGTCTTGAGCGCTTACATCTCACCCTTATACTATTCTTTTGAGTGTTGGCTCAAAAGATGCTACCTTCCCCTCAATTGTCAAATCCTTCAAGTCTCATAATTCAACAACTCACAAAGGATATTGAGAAAAAAACTAATATTTCTTGAGTATAGAGAAATTGTATACGTATTGAGAAGAATGCCTTGAAGGAGGTGAGATACAAGATAATGTCAATTGTTGTTTGACATTCAATCTTAAGATAATTTAATTGCTATGGAAAGATGTGTTTCTCCCCAAAACATCTCCCTATATATAGTTTTTTCTTCTTCCTCTAACTATAATCAATTTTCCAATTGATATTCATCTTCTTACTCTCTAGATCCTATTTTATCTCCTACATTCCTAGATGAGACTTTTTTTCAAACTGTTACAACTGTTAAGCCTCTTGGATGTTCATAATCCTAAATTTCTACTTTCATCCTTACTATGACTACATATTCTAATTTCCGTATAAGTATAAATATACCAATATATTTTACTACCACAATTGGTAGTTACCAATCCTCAAGGTATAGGTGAGGTGGCTTCAAAATTGATTGACTTGGCAAAAGTTCCTACTTAATGTGTGGTACCTCATACTAGATTTTATCCTCCTAATTTGTTCTTCCAAAATGATGGCCTTGATCTCTAAAATATTTTTTTATTCTTATAATTTGTTCTTTCAAAACGATGGCATTGATCTTTAAAATCTCTCTGCCTATCCTATCTCCGTGGGTTGTATATCCTATCGCCGTGGGGTTATGTATCCTATCGCCGTGCATCTTTCTTCCAAACTCCATGGCAACTTGTAATTATGTGGTGGCTTTTAATTCTCCGTGAGCTCTCTCGCTTCTTCTATTGCTAGTTGGTCCCTCTACCTTCGCTTTGGCTGTGGACATTATTGTTGTGCGTTCTTTGTACTGGCTTCTGGCTTTTGGTGTGCCGTCTTACCATGGTCTTTTGGCTTGATTTATGTATTAACACTTAATTATGCTAATGTTGAAGTACAAACTTTGGTCTCTAGTTTGTCACCACATGTGAAATTGTAAAATATCTTCCAAGCAAGACCGTATCATGAAATATGGAGTGTGTGTTTGGAAAATCACATGGCTTCTTAAGTTCTTATAGCAGTAAAACCTTATCTCAAGAATGTCTCCCTTTTGAATATCACTCACCAAATGCTAGCTTTCTAGTTTTTATATTGTCTATAGTATACCCTAGTCAATTTTTGAGCCTTGTAACTCATAATTCATTCAATTTTTTTTTACGAAACTTTACATGATAATTTTATACCTTATCAAGACCTCACATATCAAATATAATGGCTAGATGAGCTTTGTAGCATGTGATGAGTGTTTCCCTCAAACTAACTTTCTACTTTCAACATTGCTTCAAATACCCAATTGCATTCATGTATGTATCTCCCAATTTATAAGTCATTTGTACTTAAGATTTTGACACGTGTTAGAAAAGACATCTCAGTAGCTACCTTTTCAAGTTTCGTCCTCATATTCACAATATTCACCAAGAACCAAAATCTCAAAGTTAAGCCACTTAGTTGCATTCGTCTCTAGATCTCCTTCACTTTAAGACTCCAATGTTCCTTCTATAGCAATAACCGGATACTCCAAATTTGTAAACTCCACTGGTGACTACCAAAATATTCGCCAATGAGGCTTCTATTCATACTTCAAAATGGTGGGTATGCCTTCCGATAACGTGTAATGTACGTCACCAAGAACACATCTCAAAATTTTCATATCAAGATCCCATTCTAATCATGCATAATACACCAAAACTAATATCCAAATAATATAGTTTTTTGTAGATCAAATGTAAAAGATATCACTCCATTGTCAAGTTGAACACCACATGCGACCATAGCAAAATCTACTTTTTGTAAGTTGCATCACCAGAATGGGTCAAAATTTTATCAATTTTTTTTCATGAGTATATATACATGGTATCTATTACACAGTAAAAAATGTAACCAAATTTGATGATCTTTTAAAGAAATAAAATAAAACATATTGTTTCTGACTAGAATGATGCAAAATTGAACTAAAACAATTACTACAGAAAATGAAGATGACTAAAAATTTAAGAAAAACAATAAAAAGATATTATCAATGGTTATATATATGTAGGAAAATAATCATAATTTTAAAAATTATCTATGGCATATAATATAGGGGTAACAAACTTTGTCCGCATGTGGTGTTCAACTTGACAATGGAGTGACCCCCCCCCCCCATGGTTTGGCCTTGATCCTATTTACAAAAAAATATTTGACATCCTATAGCTTGAGATTCAAGCCAAAAAGAGTGCCAAAAAGCTTGGACAAATCTCCGGTGGCAACCCATTACCATTGAATCATAATTTGTGTATTTGCGTCATCATGTAGAGGAGGGTTCAGTTGGGGATTGGCCATTTGATTTCTGGGATTGCAAAAACATGTGCATTTGTACCAAACTAGAAAAGTTCAATACATTTGGTGACAAAATGCATGTAATGTTGGTTACATACATTTCTACCGATTGCCAAAAGACATAGGTGTGTTGAAGCTTTTGCTTCCACATTTGACAAACCTCCTTCCCTCTCCGTCAATGGCATAGTGGAAATCACATAGCCTTCAGAGCCCATGCCCCCACCTGCATCGTATAGGGTTTAGGGTGATGAAAGTGAGTTTGACCACTTGTAACCTTGTTGCCTAAAGAGTTCTATGAGAAATATGAGAAAACATTCATTAAGTTGAAAAAAGAGCTTCACTCCATCACATGAGATGATCACGTGTGGTTTTTGAAGTCTTGGGATCTGAACAACCTCCATGTTATTAAATTTTTTTGTGTCAAATGCAATAAAGACTTTGGGTCAAACAATGGTGACTACAATTAGATAACTATAAACAATCTATTTGCTAATTTCAAGAAAAGCCAAATCATGTCAAATGCTTTAGTAGGGAATTGAAGGGAATAGTAGGGAATTTTTTTGGTCAAACGCCTAAAAGTATTAGCAAAGTGTTGTTTAAATTAGGGTTTTTTTTCATTACGCCCTCTATTGTTGTGTTAGGTACTCAAATATAGAATGTCAAGATGACATCTTCAAAAATTATCATTAAAAGTATTGCTCAAGAGGTAATGGCTAAATCTAGTTTTGGACATAGATTTCATGACCTTAAATATATTGAAGTTGGATTTTCTTTCATATTCTTGAACTCATTGTAAAATTAACAACATTTTTACACAAATTTGTAGAAAAAGATCCAATTTATTGTAATTTTATGATTTTTTAAACGAATTTTAGTCAATTACGTCCAATATATCTACTTGCACAATATTTAAGCCATCTTCCAAAATATGTAGATTTTGTCTGGAAATTTTCTTGTCAACATAAATTACTTGGCTTTGTAGATCAATGTGTCTTTCAAATGCTTATGATTTTTTCCTTCACAAAATTCAAAGTTAGTATATAGTTTTGAATCACTTTCACTTAAACCCATGTAGGTAATGGAGTTGTGTATTGGACTCTCCTTGCGCCCACCTAGCTCATGTACTTTTAACTTTTGTATGATTTCCCTCTCTAATTTTGCAAAACCCCGATGCCCTCTTGTGACTCTCTGGCTCCTTTCATTTTGAGCAACTTTGAACTTGTTTTCCTTGGGTTTTTTTCAATCTTGTTGCTATTTTTTTGCTTAGGGTTTTCAATGTGCGTTCTTGAGCACGTGTCCAAGTGTGAGCCCAATATGGTGCCCACATGTGTTCTTAATCGCAAGGGATTAACAAAACTTGGACTTTCATTTGTGTTCAAATATTCAAAAACATAAAAACAAGTTGTGTTCTTAGTTATTAGTTGAATTAAGTTGAAGCTAGGGTGTTAGTACTTGAGTGCTAGTAGGAATTATTAGAGTTATTTAGAGGTTGGTTAATGGGGTTCCTAGGCTTAAAGACTTAAGCTTAGTAAACGGGGTTCTATTAACCTATATGGATAGTCACTAGATTTTGGCAGATCCGCCTGTGGATGCGAGTTGTGTGTAAGAAACTGGATTAAGGTCTGGACCGACCCGGGTTCGAATCCGGTTGGTTCCATTGACTGGTGATATCCCAAGATGAGCTAGTGGTAAAAGCGGGAATAGTTTGTAGGCGGATACGGAGAAGAAGTTACTACATATATGTAAGTAGAACCTTTTCAATTACTTTTCATATTTTAGAGGCATTTTACTTATATTCACCTAACCGCTCACGGTTTACGAAGGTTCGCGGGTTAATTAGAAAGGAAGTCAGTGGGTCAAATTAAATTTAAGTTAAGTAATTCGTATGAAGAAGTTAAGATACTTGCGAAGGACACAAGGATGGCAACGAATGGAGGATGAAGACGAATGAATGAAGGATGGCAATGAACGGTGGATGATGCTAAGCGGATGAGGCCGGACGGATGAAGACCGTTTGATCAAGTGGATGGAAGACCAAGACCGTTGGATCTAGGGATTTTAGGGATGACGGCTACAATATGATGGCCGACAATTCCAACCGTTAGATGTATGGTTAGATCTACGGCCGGTAAGGCTTGGTGATGGAAGGGGGTAGTCCCCCGAAGAGAAGGGGGGAGGCTCATTCGCTCTCTCTCACTCTTGCGATTATGATTACTTTTTTTTCTTTCCCTCTCTCCCTCACTAGGTAGATGAAGGCACAAAGTACTTAGAAAGAAATAATAGGAATGTTAACAAAAGGGATCATGAATCCTATGAATGTTGAATAACAAGGTTGGAGTAGGCTTAATGATAAGTTTGGTAACATGCTATGTGTGTTGTGATCAAGTAATGAACCTCAGTGAAAGACATTATATCATTAGATCTCTAAGTTAATATTATTTAGCGTACAACTTTGAACTCGGGTTTTTCTTTGATTTGTGTGAGTGTGATACTCGAGTGTTTGTAAACACTTGAATTTGAGTTAATAAAGGAAGGGGTGTCAAGTACACTGATTCACCAATTGGAATGGATATAAGTTACAACTGATTACCAAGGCCAGTGGAGTTCATGTAAGTCATGAGCTCTCACTCGGACCCACCCTTTTACGTATGTAGTCCAAGTGGAGGTTCATGGCTCACATGCCTTTGTTGACTCCTTAGTGTTGGAAACCTCTTGCTAGTACTCTGATAACCCAAAGATTAAACACACTCTTTTTGTTCAACTTCACAAAGCGTTAGTATTGACAAAATACTCCCCACCGCGTTTTGGTGTCTCCCACGGGTGAACACCCGTGGGGTCTCCCAACCGCGTTTTGGAGTCTTCCACGGGTGAACACCCGTGGGGTCTCCCCTAAGGCAGCAGACACCCCGTCACCTAAATGGCCACAACTTTTGCTCACAATCTCCGATTGGAATAATTTTTGGTAATCTAGGAAGCTAATAACAAGATCTATGACTCACCCAAATATCAAAACAACTGCAAATTCCCTCTTCTAAATATAAGCTTTCAAAGTAAGCTCTTTATGATTTAGGAGGCAGCTAGGGTACCTTACTTCAAACACTTATAACTTTTGTTCACTAATTCCGATTCCAACAAGCTTAGGCTTTTTGGAAAGCTAACAATGAGGGCTATACTCACTCCAAATATTCTCCCACGGATGAACATCCGTGGGGGTTCTCCTAAGGCAGCAGACACCCCTTCACTTAAACGGCCACAACTTTCTCCTACAAGTTCCGATTGGAATAATTTTTAGTAATTTGAAAAACTGACCAGAAGAACTATGAATCATTCAAACCACAAAATAATTGTATGTGTTATCTTTTTGATACGCTCTTGCAAAGTCAACGTTTGAAATTTTAAAGGCAGCTTGAAACACTTTCATTCAAGCTCTCATAACTTTTGCTTACTAACTCCGATTCTAACAAGCTTAGGCTTTTTGGAAAGCTAAAAATAAGCGATACATTCACTCAAAATTTGAAATTTAAATTGTAATTTTAGAGTCCACTATACTTGATTGAACGTGGTCCAGCTACTTAGGGGTGTGTTCAAAAACATACTACCTTCTCTCAAGAGTTCTAATTCTAAGAATTCTAAGTTATGTCTATATGAATGTTTGCTTGATCTTCCTAAAAAAATGAAAAAGATAGACAGAGAGAATTCATAACTAGAATTCGCAAGGGCTTCGCCGTGCTAAAATGAAAATTCGAGGGGAATAAAATGAGAAGAGGGGGTTTTTATCACCCTTTAATGGAGGGTTGGATCCCTTCTTCTTCCTTTCAACCGAGGTGTCTTTTTCCTTGAATGGGGGAAGACAACCGCCACCCTCGCATCCACTTGCCTCAAGCCCTTAGAAAGGCTTTTTTTATATTCGTTTGAATTTTATTTTGGATTGCAAGGGTGGCAACAGGGCCTCCTTGCCCTAGTTGGCAAGATTCCTTACGCTTGTAGTTGTCATTTTTTTTTCTTGGCCGCTTTCGGAATTTGTTTTTCCCGCCGCTTAACTTTTCTTGCTTGAATTGGTTGATCCTAACTTCACCCACCTAGTTACTAACCTACAACCTTAAAATTCCGATTCGGTTATAGGGCATTTTCCTTTTACTCCTTCGGTTCTAAATTCCTATTGCAAAATTCAATTCAATCCCTTAATTCTACTTAAATCTAAACTTGAAATCCGCCCCCAACAAAGCATTCAACTAACTCAGTCGTCACTAATTTTTGTATTTTTAATGTTTTTTAAAAATGTTACTCGAATTGTGAGCACGAATTTGGGCTCACAATTTCATATCATTTGAGGCCACAAGATTAAAATAATGCAATTGATGCAAGATGATTAGCAAATCTAAGTTGCATATATGCATTTTTCTCATAAAATTTGGGGTTCATTCGAATATCTTATGCATTATGAATGTGAAGATTCTTGATCAGATTGAATAGTCATTTGGACTCCCCCAATTCAAGAAAATTATTGAGCTGTGGCTTGAAAATACAATTCAATTTCACCAAGCAGGTACATTATATTCAGATAGGAATTTATTTCATTATAACTTAAACACCATTGTCAATTTACCTTGTGTTTTTGTGCTTCATGGTGTAGGGCTTTCGCTTCCTTATTGGGAACTAATTCTCTCTCTTGGTTTTTGGTTATGTTGCATTGCACAGGGTATAAAGAATGAGGTGTTGCTTTTTGGATCCTTTGCAAATAATTAGGGGAGTTTCTTATTTTTTCCATACAGTCAAGATGTCTTCCTCTGTACGGCTAAAAAGAATCCTTGAGCCAAGTGCAAATGTTGAACTAATTGGCTCCATTGATTTTGAGTTAGGGCTCCGGGGTGGCAACTAGTGCAAAATAATTTGTAACAAATAATCCTTCTACATTCATACCAAAGAATAATGTTACAGAACTTAGAATGGGGTGATGTAGTGCACATTGAGACCCCGGGTACGCAACTCCCGTATTGTATGGCACTGACTAAAATCACTTATAATGCATTTCAGTCCAATCTCAAGTGATATAATTTGTTTTCATGTAGGAAACTCTCATAGCCTTTCTAACAAGGAATCCAAAAATGTAATTATATATAGGAAGTGAATATTCCTTGAAGCATAAAATTGCATTAAAAACCTATTTATATGAGTTTTTTTAATACAGGTACCATAGGCCAAACTACCCAACTTTTTGGGTTTTTTAATAAAAATTTAAGTTTTGTTTATTATAAATAAAACATTGACAATGAATTTTAATTTTAATTAGAGGCAACTACTCGCAAGGATCCTTTAAAGTTATGCATAGGCATAAGTTAAAAAAATAGGTGTTTCAATTCTTTATATTTGTTGTGGATTTTTTAATAAATTAATTAATATAAAATCCAACTTTTTCTACATCTCATTTTATTTAATTTGGTCTTCACCCAGCTTTTTGGTCCTTTTAATTTTTAATAATTTTTAATAATTTTTACAAAAGCCGTCCTCTAAGCCGTTTTTAATACAATGCCCCCTGCGTATAATATGGGAGTTGCATACCTGGGATTGAGACCGTCCATACTACGTAATAATTTTTTTATTTGAACATGTCTATGTATTATAATACATGAATAATTTGAAAATAATGTGGACTTTCTCTTGGACAAGGGGGCTCGTTCATAATCTAGTCTCCATCATACCTAATTATAATTTATATAATCTACAAAAGAATCGAAGATAACATAGATTATTTTGGCTTGTAAGCCCGAACCCTAACTCTCTTCCCGTCTTCTCTCGGTGGCTTCTGTTCCGCTTCTCTTATGAAACTCTTGAATCTAAATAATGTGAAACATAATCTAGATTATATGTATGATTATGCGTACGATTATGCGTACATAATCTATGCCTTTGTAAAAAAAATTGTACGAGCCCTTTGTAATTATTTGTTTCAGTTGCAACCCCGGGAGTTAGGCAAGATGTTGTCCACATGCTTGTAGAAATAAGTCTTGTTGAGTGACCGTCTGTGTTTTGGGATGCTAGCAATAACTGCAAGATACATCCTAAACTTGAAGGAGTGGATAACGTTTGTGCATGTTTCTTCCCTATCCCTGCTTTTGGTGTTGCTCTTGACCCAGCTAAGCGTCAACGGCTTTATTGCACGGGGTTCGTCTCCACTTCGCCCGAGCCAACTTTAAACTCGAATGATGTTGAAAACAATCGAGCTTGTTGATTCTGATGATATTGGCCTCCCACTTTAAACAAGTGGGCCATCACGTGTTAGTGGGTCTGATGAATTTAGATTGGAGTCCTAGTTGACATCAACTCTTACTCTTTGTCATGTAAACTAAGATCGTTAAACACAACAGATCGACTGTCGTCATCAACATCAATTAGCAAAATAAACATAGCAAACTAATATGCTAAACAACCACCTCTTCAAGATGAGGGTTTCTCTCTCCAAGCTCAAGAAATTAAGAAGTCTCCTTACAAAGCTTAAGAAACTCTAAAATTCACACACAAGAGTCAAGCTATCTATCACTTCACGAAGGGAGAATCCAAAAATGGAAATGATGGAGAAAGAATGCAAAGGCTTTACTCATGATCTATTACATCATAGCCACAAGATAGCAACAACAAGCTCTCTCTCTCAAAACACACTCACAAGACTTGACTTGACAATAATGGCAAGTCAAGATGTCTTCCTCTCCACATAACCCCCCGCCTAGGTGGATTTCATTCATGGAGTGGATGAACAACTATCTAGGACTCCCAATGGAGTCCATTATTCATCCAAACACACATGGACTCCTAATGGAGTCCATTTACTTCTAATTTGACGTGACTTAGCCTCCGATGTCGCCTCATGTGACATCTGTCGTGTAAACTAAGATCGTTAAACACAATAGATCGAGTGTCGTCATCAACATCAATTAGTAAAATAAATATAGCAAACTAATATGTCAAACAACCACCTCTTCAAGTGCCCCCCCTAGCAGATAAAGAGCCCCTCCAATCAGCTAGGAACAAACACACTCATTGGTAGAGGTATTAAACATGATGAAGTTGTTGCTACATCTGTACATATCCATGTTGGTGTAGTGGTAATCTAAGGAATTAAACTCATGGTTGAGGAAGTAACCTAAGAACTATAGGCTGGGTGCAATTTGAGCCCCATCCTTAATCGCCTTCAACAATTTATGTTGAATTCTTTGATAACTCTTCCAATGTGATTTTTAATCCCATAAAACTACCGACCAACTAGATAACAACTTCACCACTAAGACATGTGGCAAACATCTACAAAGTCCTCAATCATGACCATTAAGGGCCATGGAGTGGGAGGATTTTCGACAACAAGGGCAAACCCAGTTGCCAGAAGGAAGAGTAAAAAGGGGAGGCGTCAAACATGCCATGTACCATCCACATTGACATTGAACGCACAATAACATTGTTGCAGCTCCTTTCTTCTCTCCACACACATAACAAGGCAGACCCTGTGGTACAACCGCCAACTCGGGATGCACAGAGCCGTCGATGGGAAGGTGACATGGAGCACAATTCTTTGAATGCTCATGACATTTCCGTCCATCCTTGCCTTCAAGCAATAATATACCACTTGGTAAAACATCTTTTACCCGCAAAATTATGCACCCAGCCTTGACATCCAATGTCGTAAGCACCTCCCGTTGCAAGTAAACATAATCCCCCTTGGAAAATCTACGAACCTGAGGTCGATAAGCTCCACTGCGGATCCGGGCATATTGTAATGTATCACGATGTTGAGCTATATTTAAGTTCTCTATGGCCATAGGCATGGCCTTCTAAAAGAACTCTGCTCGATCATGAAGACATTGAACCCAAACATTTGGATCATCCAAGTTTACCACATGAACCAATTTTTCTCGCACCGACCATACAAGAGCTGGTAAGGACTTTAGGATGCCAAAGATGCTTGCCTATTGAAACGGTAACCCATTGCTATCCATGGTAACATCAAGTCCCAATTGCGATGGTTACCATGAAGCAACCCATACTTCCGCAAAACCGCGCTTGACAGTCTGAACAACTCGTTCAGCTAAGCCATCTGCTTCAGGGTGATCTCTGGAGGTTGTTCGATGATCAATCAAAGCCTTGGTACACAAAGCCTCGAAAGATCCAAGAGATTCTCTTCCTTGATCCGTCAACACCTCTGCAGGTGCTCCAAACCGTGTTAAAACTCGATCAAGAAATGCCATAGCTGCCAATTTTGAGGAATTTTGGGGAATAGCCACGAGTTCAATCCAGTTACTAAAATGCTCCACCATCACAAGTACATACTTTGCCCCACGTGGAGTGACAGTAAGTGGTCCGGCAAAATCCAAAGACCAACGATATCCCAAGCCCATAATAGGTAAAGGCTAAAGTTGAGGTGATAAAGTATTAAAACTTGACCTGACTCGGTCACATACTTCACACCGGGAAACATAAGTGGCAACTTATTGATACATACCAGTCCACCAATATTGGTTGCGTAATATAAAATTGTTTAAGGGTGTCATTGTTGAGCATAGTACCCACAAAACGTGTACACACCAAATCAAACCTCCTAATGTACGCCAAAATCTCCTCCTCCCTTCCTTGCTTCAAGGATGCTAACGCTTTAAGAGCCGTGCTCTGACCAACCTCTGGCCTAAATTCATTTAGAAACTCCCTCTGCATCTGCTCCCATCCTGTGAAATGCCCCTTTGCATGATCTCTATACCACTCATAGGCTTCTCCTTCTAGCGTGGTAGGAAACCACACCAACCAATATCCCGGATTGGTGACAATAGAACTAGCCAACCTCTCAATGTACCTCTCCATGTGCCTAGAGGGATCCTCATTCTTAGTTCCATAAAACTTAGGGAGGTGGGATGGCATATCCACCGCCGCCAAGTTTTGTGGAACCACAATGGGTAAACCTCTCGGCTTAACCAATGGATCAATGGGTGGAAAAGGAGGCGGGCCCTCTCCCTCTTGAGCCATGGTAGCAGGTGTGTCCCCTCCTATTCCGCTATCAACTTCTACAGGAATTCTTTTCTCTACCTTATCAGTTTCCTCCAATGTCTCGCCACTCAACTTAGAGGGAGTAGCCTCCTCCTCACGTTGAGCATCTACCTCTAAATTCTCTAGCACTGGACTAGCGATGGGTTCCACATTCAAGCAGCTTTCTCTCCTAACTTCTACCTCTTCTACAACTTCACTAATCCTAAGCAATCTTTTCCTATGTGCAATCTTCTCTACTCCTAATTCCAACTCAGGTTTGTGCGATCAAGTCTTACCTCGCATTTCCCTGAAAATCGATCGACCTTCACTTGACCACACATACCCCTCACTACCTCCACTATTTTTATTGTTTTCACTTTTCTGGATGTGTATTTAAAATTTGAGGAGGTGAAGAAAAAGAACCTGCAGGCCAACTTAGGTGAAAAATCCCAAACAAGGGATAGGCATGTTCATGTCAATTCTTAGTTGAGCCGGAGCATCACCTCCAAACTCTTTCCTCGAATTGACACTCACCACAATACCGAGAGTGAGGGGCTGACCTTCGCCATGCACCGCATGGAAGACCGAGGCATCATCCTCTCGCCTCCAACACGATGCAATGACTAGGGAATTACCCTCCCCAACGGATAACGACAAAGACAAGTACTAAAATCCTTCCTTAATTAATTAATGGATTCACTTTGAAGAATGTCGTACCTCAAGCAATTCGCTTCTCCCTGCAAGTTAGCACTCACACACGACCGTGACTCAATGGGGCATCTATCACAACAAGTCTCAATCAACAATCCTGATCTAAAATATCAAATTCAAAATCCCTTAACTTGGATACTCACCCCAAGGTGAGTGTCAAAGTCAATCCTTCCTAAAATTAATTATCCCTCTAAGATTAATGAGCTAATGATCGCATTGTTAATGTTATGTTTTTATGCCATCCCAAGAAGGTTTAGAACATCACCTCGAGCTGCGCTCCTTCCTCAAAAACACAATGCATAAATGAAAAATGCAGTCCATTCCAAAGAAAAGAATTGGAATTTAACTAACCTAGCCAATTCACAAAAATCGAAACAAGATGAGATGCTTACCGCACACCAAGTGCTCCTTCTTCTCTCTCAAGTTTGCACCTCCAAATCTTGGTCTCCTAATTCCGTTTCACTCCCGACAGACACACCATTTATGTGAGCCACCAACCCCCACCCATGTGCGTTTGTAGTCTGAGTGGGAGTTAATGGCTCACATGTCATTTGTTAACCCTTGGCCTTAGAAACCCACATTCATACTTCAACGATTTTCAATTCAACCACACTCTTTCTTTTTATTAAGCCCAAAGAGCATAAGCATTGAGAAATGCTTATGCATCCATGATGTTGTATACACAATTGTAACATCATCCTATGTCTAGTCTAATGCCTTTCACAGTGTGTGTACCATTCTATTTCCTTAGTCTAATTAGTAGCTTCTCAAAGGTTTTCCCTCTTACATTAGGGGAAACTTGAGGTTTAGCCCAACTGCCTTCCCTTTACTCCAACCCCCTGTTCGGCCACCTCACCAGCAGCCTGGGCTCTGAGAGCCCAACCAAATTTTGACCATAACTGCCTGGCTTTCAGCAATTCCCTGAGGCTCCTTAGCTTCCCTCCGGCCTGTATTCCAGCTTCCAGCACCCTCACAATTCACCTTCGAGGTTCAGTCTGGCCTCAGCACCTCTATTCTTGCTTCAAAAAAAATCAGCAACCTGGTTCAGAAGCCTGCATCCATTTCTGAAGTCTGAACCTTACATTCCAAACCCAACTCGCCTTAGAACCTTAAACCCTGCTTCTGAAATCGGCAAGTGGCCTGAATCTAAGTCGCACTTCGGTGTGGCCTAAATCTAAATTGCAATTCGGTGTAGCCTGAATCTAAGTTGCTCTTCAGTGTAGCCTGAATCTGAGTTGCATTTCTGTGTGGCCTGAATCTAAATCGCATTCGGTGTAGCCTGAATCTGAGTTGGATCTCGGTGTTGGTATGATTCTAAGTTGCAGTTCTGTGTAGCCTAAATCTAAGTTGCATTTCAGTGTAGCCTGAATCTGAGTTGGATTTCGGTGTTGGTTTGAATCTAAGTCGCATTTGGTGTAGCCTGAGTCTAAGTTGGATTTCAGTGCTGGTCTGAATCTAAGTCGCATTCGGTGTAGCTTGAATCTGAGTTGGATTTCGGTGCTGGTCTGAATCTAAGTCGCATTCGGTGTAGCCTGAATCTGAGTTGGATCTCGGTGTTGGTATGAATCTAAGTTGCAGTTTTGTGTAGCCTAAATCTAAGTTACATTTCAGTGCTGGTTTGAATCTAAGTTGCATTTCTGTGTAGCCTGAATCTACGTTGCATTTATGTGTAGCCTGAATCTAAGTCGCACCAACAAAAAATTGCGCCTCCCTCCTCCTCCGTTCTCCACTTCCGAGACACTCCTCAAGGTCTACCCCTGATCCCAAAGAACCAGTGTCTCTCTCCGAAGGGGCTACCCCCCCCCTCCCTAAACCAACTCCCTACCAGTCCTAAACAAACATTAACCTTGAACACAACCCCCATTCTCACCAACCACCATCTTAAACACTAAAATGGCTATTCATTTAACTTGACCATTAACTAGCACCACCTCCAATTCCTTAAGCCGTGATTTTAGCACAACTTCCCCTACCATTTTCAACTTAATTCTAATCTAACATCAAAGCTTCACTCCTCTTTATGTTTTCGGGTAATTGAACCAATGTCCAAGTAAAGATTTAACGACTTTTTGAGATAAGACCCACATGTGGGCACCAATTTGTGCTCACATAGCCACTATTGGCCCAAGTGCCAGTTCTTTGTCCTTAGACTCCTCTAGTGGCTCCTCCTCGTTTAAGGTGGGTGGAGCTAAGGTGGCAACCGCCTCATCTTTAAGGGTTGAAATAAGCTCAACCCGGGCCTCCCAATACTGCTCCACCTCCCGAAGTTATCGCTGATGATCTTCTGTCCAACGTTCATAAGTTTGGAGTGCCTCATACTTGAAATGTTGAGGCAGAAGTTCAAAGGCATACCAATCATTAAAATTGGAAGACCTTTGCCGTTTCTCCTTAATCCAGGTACGAAACTGGAGTTTCCAATCGGACAAAGAAATGCCCCCAGCTCGACCTGAGAATTGATCACGCACTGAACCGTGGTGATCGTCCTCCATTCCGTCGAACGTGCCAACACTCCAAATCCGAAGCCTACTAGTAGTGTCCAACGCCGAAATAGGCTCAAAAGCCTCGTTGGTATCTACCTCTGGCTCAAGATTTGTGGTATGCACGTCCTCCAAGTAATTTGGTGATGGAGATCGATAATATCGGCTCCTAGTTTGCACCATAAAATAATTACTTGAGTACCTGCAACTATCTACAAGGTAATGGGCAACCTGCACCTGTTGCGGGCTATCTAAATGGCAATCCCTTGCCAAATGCCAAGTTGTGGGAGCACACGAACACCAAAAGTTCCGGATAGGCGCTTTTCAGTGCTTAATCCGGTCTGTCCGGATGATCCGAGTATCGTCCAGGGATTCTGTGAAGTGCAGGATGTCAAGGACCCTCTTTTCCTGCTTGAAGATCGACCACCGGTCGGATCTGCTTTCCGGATCCGGGTGGCCCTTTGGAAGTCCTTATCCTGGGACTTGCCTTCCGGATTGAACCTCTACACTTAAGTCTTACTCCTACATGCCTCTCTCCTCAATATCTACCTACCTAGATCCTACCTCCATTGATGATTTGGTTCATCCGGCGAAGACGTCCCTGTATGGTCAAAATCCGGATTCTCTCACAACCAGTCCGAATCGGCCTAATCTTTCCTGGCAGGTCACACAGAGAACCCGGATGGTGAACCGGAACTACAACGACAGAAAGGTAAAGATTCGTCCGGAGATCTGTCAATCAGGGATAACTGGGCGATCCGTGCCACTTTCCGGATTGCCCCGCCCAAGGGCAGTGAGACCTCTTCAGAAGATCGGATGGCGTAAGTCCGGCACCTCCGGATCCTACCCAGTCCTAACGACCAGGGATTACACGTCACGTCGCGTCACGTCCTGTGACAGCGACGTGACGGCAGACCTAAAAACGTCACGTCCGCGGGGGGTAAATCCGGCAGTTACCCCAGGGGTAAACTGACGCGGTGAACCCCTTGGTCGACTGCTAAGTCGACTGCAGATAGCAGTCGACCTAGCAGTCGACTGCAACAAAAAAAAATTAAAAAATTCCAAAAAAAATTCTGGACCGTCAGATCTTCTTGGCAAGAAGATCTGACGGTCCAGAATTTTTTTGGAATTTTTTAATTTTTTCTGGCAGTCGATTGCTAATTCGACTACTATTTGCAGTCGACTTAGCAGTCGACTAGCTGGTCGACTGCTAAAAGCAATCGACTTCAAGGAAAACCTAAAAAAAATAAAATCAAAAAATTCTAAAAAAAATCATGGACCGTTAGATCTTCAATTCAAGAAGATCTAACGGTTCAGATTTTTTAATAGATTTTTTTAATTTTTTTTTCTGAAGTCGACTGCTCGTAGCAGTCGACTAGAGCAGTCGTCCAAAAAAGTAAAAAAAAAGTTACAAAAAATTGGTATAGTAACTTTTTTTTACCACGTCAGTGCGCGTCACGCCCCGACGTGACGTGACGCAAAAAGGCCGCGTCACGTCCATTTGCACATCCCTGCTAACGACGGCTATCTCACATGGACGTTACCCAGGCATCCGGAATAATGAGGTTTCCTTCCCACTACACTCAGAAAGGATCCGTAGTACTGCAGTCGGATCTGATCCAGGTTTCCTCTCCTTTGTTCTATCCGTACTTCCTACTCATTCATTCCCTCTAGATCTGCAACATTCTCCTAACAGTCCGTGCACAAAACAAGTCAGAATAGATTGAGAACTAGAGCTTTATTGAGTGGGGAGCAACACAATACAACAATGGAGAAGGGAACCCTTCTCTAGCTCCTTATTCAGCCTTAAGTAGAGGCTATAATCCCTAACTGAAGGTGGCGGCGCAGTTGGCCGCCCTCAGAAAACCCCTAACTGCGAGAAATCCGGAACTTCGCCCTTCGCGGAATTTCCGGATCTCGATCCGCTTTTTGCGCTGACAGAATTTTGAATTACAAGTTTGCCAAAAATCAAAATTTGCCTATTCCTGCCTTTCCTAATTCTCAGGGTTGTCTATTGTGTCGTGACGGAGGCTTATCCCGGCATAATGTCGTGCCGTCACGACACGTATCCGTCACGACATTATGCCGGATTATGCCGGATGCTGTCTTTATCCTGCCGGACTTGAATTTTACCGATTTTTTTGTGTAATTACATTACCCAATTTCGGACACGTAGGATTTACATTGTCCACGTGTGACGACATGTCAGCAAAGTAAAGGGAAAGTGGGGAAAATTCTACTAGCGCCCGTCCGCCCCCCCGTCCGCCCCCGTTCCCAATCCCCGTTCCCACCCGTCCGCCCTCGTTCCCAATCCCCGTTCCACCCCGTCCGCTCCCGTTCCCAACCTCCGTCTGCCCACGTCCCCCGCCCCGCTCCCAACCCGTCCGCTCCCCCGTCCGCTCCCCCGTCCGCCCCCCCGTCCGCTCCCCCCACCTCCGTCCGCTCACCCGTCCGCTCCACCGTCCGCCTCCCCCGTCCGCTCCCCCCACCTCCGTCCGCTCACCCGTCCGCTCCACCGTCCGCCTCCCCCGTCCGCTCCCCCGTCCGCCCCCCCCCCCCCCGTCCGCTCCCCCATCCGCTCCCCCCCTCCGTCCGCTCCCCCGTCCGCCCCCCCCCTCCGTCCGCTCCCCCGTCCGCCCCCCCCCCCCCCCCCGTCCGCTCCCCCGTCCGCCCCCCCCGTCCGCTCCCCCGTCCGCTCCCCCGTCCGCTCCCACCCCTTCCGTCCGCTCCCCCGTCCGATTCGAACACTATAAATTGAGGGTGCAAGGTGCCATTTTTGCCTCCACTGACATAGTGTGTCTCAAGTCTTTTGATTCTCCTTTGAGGAGTGAGGATTGAATGCGTGAGACCCGAATGCAGAGTATACTTTGTCCAATCTAGTGTCTGTGAATTAGGGTTGCCCTCGTGGCACTCTTGAACAGGACCTAGTATGCGATCAAAGTGACTTGCTCTAACTTGTTTGTATTTGCAGGTTTTGTTGAAGTCATGCCACGCCGAAACGATGCATGGGATCATTGGTACGAGGATAAGGGGAGGGTTCCCGGTAAATCACAAAGGCAGGTTAAATGTAGGTTTTGCCCGTTCGTCATATCTTACCGAGGAGATAGAATGTTGGCCCACCTTGGTTATAGACCTCATGTAGGGGGTGCTTCTGATGTTTCCACATGTAGGATGGTACCCCCGCATATTAGGGCCTTGTTTGAACATTGCGGAGGCATTGTGCCCTTACATGTAGGCATTGTAAATGAGGACTCTCTGGTGGCAGATATTGTACCTTTGGAGCCTATTATAGCGAGCTCCGTAATTAGTGAAACAGAGCCTTTGCTTATGTCCCAAACCACTCAACATTCTGATGTTGTGATATATGGCACTCCTCCTCGTGAACTACGTCAACTCAACATAACGGAGGGGTTCAATGTGTCAACAAAACAACTCCTCGATAGAGCATGGGCAACGGTTTTTTATGAAGCTAACATTCCTTTCAACATTGTGAGACATCCTGCATTTGTTCATGCTGTGCGTGAAACTGCCCGTCATCGAATGCCAGCCTACACACCACCATCGTACAATGCCATCCGTACGAAGTTGTTAACTGATATAAAGGTTGACCTAGATAGGCAAGTGAAAGAGAAGCTGGGGAATTCCGTTGAAAAATACGGTGTTACAATATGTTGTGATGGATGGGACAACGTGCAAAACCGACCTCTCCTAAACGTTCTTCAATGTGGCACAAAGGGAGACGTTTTCTTGGGTACCATTGACACCACGGGAAATCACAAGGATCATGTCTACGTTGCTGCTCAAATTCAACCATTTGTGGAAAAGGTTGGTCGACATAATGTGGTCCAAGTTTGCACCGACAATGCCCCAATTATGGCCTCCGCTGCTCGCGACTTGATTCGAGCAAATCCCGATCTATATTTTCAAGGATGTGCTGCACATTGCCTAGATCTCCTCTTAGAAGATTGGGGGAAGGAGGAATGGGTGAAAAAATTGGTAAAAAAATCCCGCCATATTTGTGTATTTGTTAAAAACCATCATGCTTCTCAAGCTATATTCCGGAGGTTGTCACCAAATCTCTCACTCCGCCTACCTGTAGAGACCCGTTTTGCTACGAACTTCATCATGATTGAACGTCTTCTCCAAGTACGCAATGCTTTGGAAAGAATGGTGGTTGATGAGGATTGGATCACTCTAATGCGTGATATGAGGAGGAGATCTGGCACCTCTTACATGAAGGGCTCTGTTGTGCGAAGCTTTATACGTTCTGATGGATTCTGGAACACGTGCGAAAATTTCTTGTATATGGTGATCCCGGTTGTTAAAGCTCTTCGTGTATTTGACGGCAAGGCGCCTGCAATGGGAATGGCTTGGAGGGTCATGCATGATTTACAAACCCATATTCGTGGATTCAGTAAACCTCCATTTCGCTTAAGCCCTGAGCTTGCTGCAAATGCTATGGTAACGTTTCAAAATAGATGGAGGTTGATGTTGAATGATCTACACTGGGCTGGAGCGATGTTAAATCCGCTTCTACGTGGTTGGGCCCCACTCCATGAGGATGACAATTCGAGGACAATCCTAAATCGAGTTCTTCGCAGGCTTGCTCAAGATGAGGACACTTATGTCCAAATCCTCCACCAGTACCAAGATTTTCTTGAAAATCGAGGGCCTTTTGCTGATTCTACTGACCCGAGCGTGCATGCCGCACCTCTCCATGAATGGTGGGATGCAATGGGAGGTGGAGCTAAAGCCCTCCAAACAATAGCAAGACGTATCCTTGCACAAGTATGTTCCGCATCCGCATGTGAACGCAATTGGAGCATGTACTCATACGTTCACAACAAGAGTTGCAATCGCTTGAAGCATAGTCGTGCTGAGGACCTCGTCTACATATATACCAATAGTAGGCTCATTCGACATCGGAGGGGCCCAAGACCTGCTCAATGGTACGAATTGAATGAGGTCCATTCTGACGATGACCTTGACGAAGAAGATGACAACGAAGATGACGTGGATCCAACTGATAGGGCTGGAAATGATGAAGACAACAATGTTGATGACATCGACTTTGATTTGGATGACCTCGATTCCGAGAATCATGGTTCAGAAGATGAGGATGACAATGGTAGTGATGGAAACCTTGGGGTGTTTGAGTTTGATGAACCGGATGTCCCCCAACATAACGACGGAATGCATGACGATCATGAGGGGTCTATTGGAAGACCGCATGTTGAAACTCTCCACACTGGAGAAGGGTTTCCATCTGACCATAATGTTGCTATGGGGGCAAGTGAGAATATGGGAATTGAAGTAGATTCCTTGCAACATCGGAGCGATTCTCTTTCATTTGGTGAAGGCGACAATGTACTACCCGTAAATGAGCCAACGCACGTTCAACATGATCCACTTCCAACCCGAGTACATTCTGAATCCATGGATGCCTCCCTCATATCCAACCATCGTATAGAAGATCCAACGCCCAATGTTCCTGAAATGTCTACAACTCGATTCCGTGCTCTTCAAAGGATTGCATCCACCTCTACGGTGCAATTGCATGCACAAGGTCAACATCGTCCTCTCACTCGAAGTATTGCCAGTACTTCTAGATTGGGTGTTTCACGTGCAACTGCGGTGGGTGCTACTTTGGTTGCTATGCACAATGTTTCAAGAAATGTTACTATAGAGGCGCCACGTCGTCCTTCTGTACGACGACATGTTGTTGAGAACATACCAATTGCAATTCCACCCGCGTCTGTTTCACTTCCACACAGTCAATCCAATGGAAGAGGTGGTCTTGGAGTTGGAGGCGGAAGTACAACGGGGGATGCTTTTATAGATGGAAGTAGAGATGAAGTGCACTCAAGTCGTGGTACGGGTGGAGGGCGCCAGAGAACTACGAGAGGTGTCAAACGTACTAGGAAGAGGTATCAGGGACGATCGCTTCCGTTTACTGCTGAAGACTACAATGAAGATGAGGGTAGACCACATCTAGATGAAAATGGCATACATGATGCAGATGGCTCCCGGCCGACCAAGAGGATAATTTTCTCACAACGTGACCGAGAGTTGCATCTTCGAAGCGCAACTCCCCAAACGGATGATGATTTCAGCACAGACGAGTTTGAAGAGGACCCAAGATGTGTCGAAGCAAATGATCCTACAGTACGGATTCGAACGTAATGGTTTTGCACAAATGTGTTCTTTCGGTGCTCCCACGTACTCCCATAATTTATTACTTCCGTCAAAATTGATACAAGTTACAACCTTAGGGCCTTCGGTAAGACATTTAGACCACAAAGCGAACATTACGTTCGAAGTTGTATCATTTTATTATAGTAATAAAATTATTTATTGCATGTTTTTTAAAATTATTTATTGCATATTTATATAATTATATCTTTATGTGGTATTCAATATTGACTATGTAGTCAATAGTACTTTTGGTTAGACTATCATATGAATTACAAATATTCAAGTGAGTTTTTAAAAGTTTCGAATAACATTAAAACATGTGACATCCATATGCTATCTTTTACACGATCTTAGAAATGACAACTTGTCGGTAACTCCTCTTTATATTACATATTCTTTGAACATGAAATATGTTCAATGTGTACAAAGTCTTCCTCCGTTCCTATACAACTTTCTAAACATGCTACAAAAATGCCTAATCCGAATCTGAATCGAGGTCTATTGCAGCTGAAGTAGATCCTCGTCGTGCTCGTGATGATTCCCCGGCTTCCATCATTCGCGTGGTTTCACGGGTGAGATATGAACGACTTCCAGGAGACAGTGGAGTGGCATTACGTGGTCTAGGCCCCCCATTTAGCCATCTCAATACCGCATCATCCGTAACTCTATTCAAGAGTGCTTCAACTGCCTCCAACTGCGTTCTGTGTTTGTGGTACGACTGCTCTAAGTGCGCTTCAAAATGGAAATCCCGTTCCATGGGCATCTCATGTGCATCTTCTTCTAACTCATGCTCCGATATTGATAGTTCACCACTTGCATTGTAAAAAGGAGGTTGAATGCCTCTCCGTAATTGCATGGTTGTCGCATCCCAATGCCAACCAAAAGTTTGGTACAAAAATCTTTTCATGCCATGGTTTGGGGGCTTGTTGGGAAACAACTCGTCTGCAATATACAAAATTTGACGTGGATTTTGTGTCCATTCGCCATCTTTGTTATCGTTCCAAAGTTCAACCGTTGCACGATTGAATAACCAATTCCACTCAACAGAAGTCCCATCAAACTCGCAAAGGTTGAAGGGATAGTCCGTTGGCCTTACCACCCAGTCCTTAGGCATGTAATCCCGAAGGCCAAATTGGAGGTACAAACGAGGGTGGAAGGGTGATCTGCAATGGGGACATTGCCGTCTCCTGATCATTGTCACTATCAGACATTGTGGATGGAATTGGCCCCCACACGATCCAACTTGAAAGCATCCCTCTGGGCCAAATGGACTGCCGCAAATCCCACACACGGATCCGTCGAAGACCATTGGATGTGGACCCGGCCATAACAACTCACCCCTCATGCTGTATGGATATTCATGCACTTGGGTCACATCCCAATGGTGATCGGAGTCGATCAGTTGCCGCCAATCCAAGCTCCCGTTAGGCAATTTCAAGTCATCCTCATCATCCCACCTACTAGGGTACATATGTTCCTGATCTGGCCATGACGTGAGCATCAAGTTCCGCAATCTATGATTGCGGTTCCATTCTCGCTGGATGCTCTCAAATTCAGCTTCATATTGACGAGCCTTGGCCATAGAAAGCAATGTCCCTGTCCTCATATTGGTTCGCTCCACGATCGCATCCGATAGAAATTTCCTCAACCTTGCATTCTGCTCCTCCAGTGTGCCAATCTTGGATTCGTGATCGACAACCACTTCATTGACCACTTGAAGTTGTTGTTGCATGTCCACCACCTCCTTTTGCAAAGCCTCCATCTTTCCTTGCATTACTTCATTCCTCGTACATACGTCCGCTGCTTGTGACTTTGCAATCATGGCCTCCTGTAAAGTTGTATCCCTCTCTGCTTCCAAAGACTGGATGTTAATTGGTGTACTACTTGAACTGCCAGCCTCCCCCATCGTAAGTGTTGCAAGTCGATTTTCCAACTCGAGAATCCTTGCTTTATACTCACGAATTTCCTCGGCATGTTGCTGGCGCAATGCCTCCATTCTGCTCTCCATCATGTCCGCACCAAGTTGACGAGGGTTTACCTCGTTTAGGGCCTCGTTAACCACCTGGTTAACCAGCTCGTTAACCACATCGACATTTACCTCCATGCCCTCCTCATCCATATGCTCAAACGCCTCCTCGATGGCCATCTCCACGTCATTGGCTGGTCGTTTGCGAGTACGTGGTTTTTTTGGTTCCCGACCTTCTGGAATTGGTGCCCCGGGCTCATCCACTAGTTTAGGATTCTTCCTGAACCACTCCGGAACGGGAGTGTATGGAATATCCGGAACTGTGCATTTAGTGAATGCAATTCCAATACCCCCAAATTTTTGATCATGCAGAGCACCCAAACTTGACCAATCCACCCTAACTCGCAACACGTGCTCCGCATACATCATACACGCCACCGACTTTGGAATTGCACTCTTGGGCCATCTATCCAAATTGGAGATACTTCTAAGTATCGTTAGGAATCTCCATTTTGCCTCCACGTCTTCAAGCTGCGTATAGCTCGCATTGACGGCCTTGCAATGTCGCTCGTGACAATGTCTTGGCCACAACCGATCAAAGTGAGGGAAACCCACGTACTGCATTGCAGTCTTCGCTGACCACGGTTGTGGTACATTCTCCCAACCTACCCTGGCTTTTTGGGAGGGATCATCGTAAACATTCCACTCCAAATCAGCGGCCTTGCGTCCATGTCCTCTGGAACACCCAGAACTAGATCCTCCACTTGCACTTGCCATGTCTCCAGTTCCTCCACTTGCCATGTCTGAAAATTGGAGTTTCTAATTCTAATTCCACCCAAATTGGAGTTTCTAATTCTAATCTAGAACTCTACTTTTTAAAATACTAATTGCACTTCATAATAGTGCTACAAAATATCCAAGCATACACTTCAAAATAGTGTTGCTGTGGAATTAGTTCAAAAATGTCCCTAAAAATTAAAGTTCAACTATTCGGCACACCCTTCGAGCACCCCGTTACCGGCGCTCACGCAGAGGCCAGTTGACTGGGTGCGTCACAAGGAATATGCCAAATAACGGCCACGAGGATCTACCAAAACCTGCCACAACCTGCCAAAAGTAGTGTAAAAGGATCCCAAAAAAGGGATCCTTAACTCCTCCGAGAGCCCCGCTACCCCGCACTCTGTGTTAGAGGAGGGTTGTCTGGGCGCCCAGAAGGAGTGGAGTAAGGTATGTAAGTGGTCCCCTCCACTTATATACCCCCGTCCGCCCCTCCATCCGCTCCCGCGTCCCCACCCGTTCGCATCCGTTCGCACCCGTTCGCACCCGTCCGCACCCGTTCCCGCCCGTCCGCCCCAGAGTCCCCCCCGTCCGCACCCGTTCCCTCCCGTCCGCCCCCAGCGTTCCCCCCCGTCCGCTCCCACGCTCCCCTCCGTACGCTCCTCTCCATACGCTCCAGCGTTCCCATCCCGTCCGCTCCTCGTTCCCACCCGTCCGCTCCTCGTTCCCACCCGTCCGCTCCTCGTTCCCATCCATCCGCTCCTTGTTCCCCACCCGTCCGCCCCGCGTTCCCTCCCGTCCGCGCCACCGTTCCCCTGCCGTCCGCTCCGCGTTCCCCTGCCGTCCGCTCCGCGTTCCCCTTCCGTCCGCTCCGCGTTCCCCTGCCGTCAATTCCCCCCGTCCGCCCCCTGTTCCCCTCCCGTCCGCTCCATGTTCGCGGACGGGAGGGAACGCGGGGCGGACGGGTGGGGAACGCTGAGCGGACGGGTGGGAACGAGGAGCGGACGGTGGGGAACGAGGAGCGGACGTAGGGAACGCGGGGCGGACGGGTGGGGAACGCTGAGCGGACGGATGGGAACGAGGAGCGGACGGTGGGGAACGAGGAGCAGACGAAGGGAACGTGGCGCGGACGGGAGGGGAACGGGGCGGACGGGTGGGGAACGTGGACCGGACGGGGGGGAACGGATGAAAGATGGAACGATTAGCGGACGGGTGGGGAACGCGGAGCGGACGGGAGGGAACGGGGCGGCAGGGGAACAGCGTAGAATTGCGACCACATATGAATTGGACTTCATATGAATTTTTTAGAGCCAAAAAACGGACACTATAGTCACCATCTATAAATGTTAACCCTCGGGAGTGGATCAAAGTGCGATTGAGCGGCCCAACTTTGTTGAGAGTCCAAAGAAATGAACCCTAAATAGCCAATAAAATATAGTAAGGGTAGCCTTAGTTGGGCATAGTGTGAAGCCTCCAAAGGCCAAGCCCAAAAGTCCAAACTCAAAGGAGCATGCCACTTTATTACTTGCTCAAAATAACCCCTCCAATCTAACGGCCAAGATCTTGTCAATGATTGATTATTATAATGAAAAAAATGTAGGCATCGAAAAAAAAAGCAGGTGGGTTCGTTGGAAAGCTAGGAACCTAAACCCTCAAACCATGTATGGAAACACTTCTACATGAGTGTGAGAACAAATCAATGGCACATATGTGGTAGTAATTTGGAATGACGTAGGGTTTAGGGTTTAGGGGTTTAGGGTTTAGGGTTTATGAACCACTAAGGTTGAAGCACAAATTAATGATTTATTGAAGGAAAGTGCATTCGGATGGGTGACATCGGTTATGAAACCATATGAACCACTAAGGTTGAAGCACAAATTAATGATTTATTGAAGGAAAGTGCATTCGGATGGGTGACATCGGTTATGAAACCATATGAACCACTAAGGTTGAAGCACAAATTAATGATTTATTGAAGGAAAGTGCATTCGGATGGGTGACATCGGTTATGAAACCATATGAACCACTAAGGTTGAAGCACAAATTAATGATTTATTGAAGGAAAGTGCATTCGGATGCGTGACATCGGTTATGAAACCATATGAACCACTAAGGTTGAAGCACAAATTAATGATTTATTGAAGGAAAGTGCATTCGGATGGGTGACATCGGTTATGAAACCATATGAACCACTAAGGTTGAAGCACAAATTAATGATTTATTGAAGGAAAGTGCATTCGGATGCGTGACATCGGTTATGAAACCATATGAACCACTAAGGTTGAAGCACAAATTAATGATTTATTGAAGGAAAGTGCATTCGGATGGGTGACATCGGTTATGACACCATATGAACCACTAAGGTTGAAGCACAAATTAATGATTTATTGAAGGAAAGTGCATTCGGATGGGTGACATCGGTTATGAAACCATATGAACCACTAAGGTTGAAGCACAAATTAATGATTTATTGAAGGAAAGTGCATTCGGATGGGTGACATCGGTTATGAAACCATATGAACCACTAAGGTTGAAGCACAAATTAATGATTTATTGAAGGAAAGTGCATTCGGATGGGTGACATCGGTTATGAAACCATATGAACCACTAAGGTTGAAGCACAAATTAATGATTTATTGAAGGAAAGTGCATTCGGATGGGTGACATCGGTTATGAAACCATATGAACCACTAAGGTTGAAGCACAAATTAATGATTTATTGAAGGAAAGTGCATTCGGATGGGTGACATCGGTTATGAAACCATATGAACCACTAAGGTTGAAGCACAAATTAATGATTTATTGAAGGAAAGTGCATTCGGATGGGTGACATCGGTTATGAAACCATATGAACCACTAAGGTTGAAGCACAAATTAATGATTTATTGAAGGAAAGTGCATTCGGATGGGTGACATCGGTTATGAAACCATATGAACCACTAAGGTTGAAGCACAAATTAATGATTTATTGAAGGAAAGTGCATTCGGATGCGTGACATCGGTTATGAAACCATATGAACCACTAAGGTTGAAGCACAAATTAATGATTTATTGAAGGAAAGTGCATTCGGATGGGTGACATCGGTTATGAAACCATATGAACCACTATGATTGAAGCACAAATTGGTGATTTGTTGAATGAGTGGATAACTAATCAAATATGGAAAGTTCAAAGAGGTATCAAAGAGGTTTCCAATGCGGATGTCGGAAGATTTTTTCAAAAGTGTACATTTTTAACCTAACCAACTTTATTTTTATTCCGATTGCGTTGACTTTATCTTACTAACGAGAATTGGATCCTCTACATATTGGATTACATCAATTATTAGTCATGGTCATCAAGTCCTTAGAGGTCAATATATAAGTAGATCATTGAGACTCATACATATAACGAAGGTAGAGTATCATGGATAGGATGGGAAAGGGGAGAGTCATGTTTGAGGGTGTAGAATGCGATGAGGAGATACACAATTTAGACGATCCCCATATTCCATTCAATGCAACACCCGAGCGTGAGAGAGATGAGAGAAGTGCTAGGGATCGATTTCGTGATGAGTATGTCATGACTCCCTTCTCACAATCTACACAAGCTTGGAGGATGAGGGCGGCGGAGGAACAACGACAATGTGCAGACAACTTTGAGATCGATGCGGTGGAGAAGGACCACACACAATGCGTGGGTGGAGATCTAAATGATCTAATTGATTTGTGTGCGGATATTTTGGAGAAGCCCGGGGATGTGGATGTGGATGTGGAGGAGACTTCAATCGACATTGAAATAGTCAAGGTAGCGGGGGAATCTTCAAAGACTATGTCTATTCGTAAGAAGAGGAGAGGATTGTCGCCTCATCGGCTACCATTGAAGGAACGGATGAAAGACCGAACGATTAGCTATTTTGATTTACTTCAGCCGAATCCTCTTCCAAAAATGGAGCCTCGCCGGAAGCCAGGAACATCTACGAGGTTGGGATGACGGAATGAAGTGGAATATTATAGTTTGCATGGTTTGTTCATATATATGATTAATAAAGGGCATTTGTAACGTTGTCGCAATAATAAAGTTATGACTTGTATAATATGTTGTACCACTTCTATGATTTATTTATTTATGTTTAATTCACCAACCGAACAGTTTCTATTGAGATAAACAAACACAAAGCAATATGAAACTATGCATCCACTTCTCAGTTCCAAGAGAAATTTTTTTAACCACTTTACGTTCACCCTTAGTTGATTATTGCTATTTTAGTGTACTTTATTATGTGGATGGGGGGACTATTATGTAGAGGACTTTTATTGCATATTCTTGTAGAGGACTTCATTACCTATCCATGGATACCAAGAACTCATTTTTTGGACTTCATATGAATTTTTGAGAGCCAAAAAACCGAGACTATGTCCAAACTTCCAAAAAAAAGTGATTGTGAATTATATAAATATAAATATAAGCAATTGTGAAGTATGTGTGCAATATGTGTGGAGTACAAGAAAGAACATTTAGAGATGTTTAGGATCACGTGTACAACCGATATAACTATTGCAACATTGTGCTCAACTTTAGTTAACTAGATATAACTATAGTTGACTACATTTTGTGGCATACCAAAATTAGAATAAATATAGGTAATTGCATTTTGGCAAGACATATCACGAACAACTATAGTTAACTTGAACTTAGCACATGGATGTGATAACAACGATGTGAAAGAATGATGTGGCCTCACGAGAGGCGAGAACCTTGGTTAGTCTCCCATAGACTTTTTCTCGATTATGAAGCAAAAATCCTCATGGAGTATGAACATTGCACTAAGATCCATAAATCTCATACAATATACAAGTTGTGTATGAAAAAATGATGGCTTTATTTACATCTCCAACGGTTACAAAATTGGTATGATCCAAAATTGCTGCAAAGAAAACAAAAAAAAACTATTTTGCAGTGTCACGGAAGCACATTGTCGGGTTAACCATGTTGTATGGAGGCGACTTCAACATGTTCACTACGTGTGTGATGGTTGACCTTTCCGCTGGATTGGGCTTCGTCAATGCATCCAATGCTATCTCAAACCGCATCTTCAAGCCATTTGGATCACTGTTTAGCTGAAACAACGAGGAAGTCGAATCCCTGGCATAAATCTTCTTTGCCAAAGCACCCACTGAGAAGGACTCCGAGAGAAACGTGTGCCTATGTTTCCGAGCCATCCTCACCGGAGAGGTAGATGTTCCACGCTGCCCTCGTACATGGAATAATTCTGGACCAGCACAGTTGTATTTTATGCGGTGCTTGTTCATCTCATCCACTGATTCTTTTCCATAGTTGGAGGGTGCGTCTTCATCTCCCCATGATGCCATCCCCCAATCACACACACCAATGAAAACCGTGTTCTCACGGTCTTGTGGGAAATGCAGCATGACATTGTTGGGATTAAGGTCATTGTGCAACACGTCATGCTTGTGCACTACATCCACAATGCACATTAGAGCCCATGCCAAATAAGCTCGATGCCTTCGATATACAACCAACCGTTTCCGTGCTTCAAAGTCTGCCCCAGGCATTTGAAGGATTGTGCGCTCGTGGGTTTCCGGAACTTGGTGGTCATAGACCCTCATGTTCTTCAAGGAGCCTCCATTCCACCACATCGAATAGGATTCGTATGTTTTCGGGTGGAGGTATTGTAGCTTGATTATCCCATGATGATCTACTGGGCATGCCAATGCTTCAACCGAACGCTCCTTTCGGTTCTCCAGACTATTCGTGGCCTTCATGGTCTTCCCAGCCCACTCTATCCAGTTAGGGATGAATGATGCTCCATGAATTGTGACTCTCCGCACCACTCCGAAGGTCCCTTGGAAGATTTCCCTATCCAAGGGTTTGATCTCCACATTCCTAGGCAACCATATGACACCCTGCCGGCCCTGAGTGGCAATGTTGTCTGCCAGCTGCCTGTCAATAAAAACGGGAAGGTTGCGGGCGGATGTGCCTTTTGCTGCTATTACGCCTCTTTTCCAATTCTCTAGCTTAATGTACAGCTCGGACCTCCTCCCACCACTACTTCCCTCTCCAGGATGCATAGCCTCATATGACATCGTTGGATTGTAGATTGCTTCCACAGCTTGTTTTTCAATCCATGTGTTCCAATCGCTCATGCCCCTAGCTTCCTCAAACTCCGGTCCAGACGTGGCTTCCGTGAGAATAAGCATCAACTCGTTCCTCGCCAACTCTAAACCCTTTGTACCATCATTGAGGTATTTTTTCTCCAAATAAACCATGTTGTTACTTCTAAACCAATCCAACAACACGATCCTGCAATGATTTCGAGCCTCATCGGTCCGCGGGTCGCGTTTGCCTCTATGTTTCCTTTTCTTTGATTGCGAACCCGATGCCGCGGACCCGTCCTCCGTCCCTTCCGAAACTGCTGGGCGTTTTAATCCCCGTCTTTCAGTCTGCTCCGAACCCTGAGGTACATCACGTGCAGGGCTCTCCGGTCTTGATGTCCGCCGTGTCGGAGATTGTGGTGGCACGTTCTCCGAACGAGCCGGTGCATGTATTTCTGTGGAACTGCCTGAGCTTGGTCCCCTTCCAGTTCTCCCTCTATGTCCACTGTTTCCCCGACTCCCACGTGTTCCACGGCTTCCCCGTGTTTGGTTGCCTCCCGAATGACCAACAGCCAAGAACTCTTCGTCAAACTGAAAGGGATCTGGACGTGGTGGACGTGCTGCAGTACTTCCACTTCCAGGATCGCTTCCCGTACCCTCGGCAGTATTCGCCGATGCATTGCCTACGAGCCAAGCACGGTGCACCCTCAAATCCTCGTTCTCGTAAGGAGCAATGCCCTCCCCCTCCATCGTGATAAAAATCACGTGAGTGAGTGAATCTGAAAATGAGTCGTGATAAAAATCACGTGAATAAGTGAGTGTGAAAATCTCTCGTGATAAAAATCACGGGAGCGAGTGAATCTGAAAAAAAAATTGCGAGGGTTCCCCCACAATTTGCCCTACCCTCCCAAACCCCTTGAGACCCGCGCGGTGATGCTGTCCTTTGGGACGCAACAAGGTCTCGGGTCCCTATGTGGTGGGAGGAGAGGAAAGTGGTAGGAACTAAAGCCTCACGGCTTTATATAGGCAACGAGGAGCCCAATCATTATGGGATCCCGGTCGGAATTAGGGTTTAGGGTACGAAAACGACGTATGGGGAACGTGGGAACTAGGGGCGGACGGGCGGGAACTAGGGGGCGGACGGAGGGAACGTGGGGGCGGACGGAGGGAACGAGGAGCAGACGGGTGGGGAACGCGATAGGGAACTCGGGCGGACGGGAGGGAACGAGGCGCGGACGGGAGGGGAACGGGCGGACGGAGGGAACGTGGCGGACGGAGGGAACGTGGAGCGGACGTGAAGGGAACTCGATAGGGAACGCGGGCGGACGGAAGGGATCGGAAAGCGGACGGGAGGGAACGCGGAGCGGACGTAGGGGAACTCCGAGCGGACGGGGGGAACGCGGGGCGGACGGGAAGGAACAGGTGCGGACAGGATGGGAACGGGGTACGGACGATGGGGAACGTGTGGCGGACAGGATGGGAACGGGGTACGGACGATGGGGAACGTGTGGCGGACGGAGGGAACGTGGAGCGGACGTGAGGGAACGCGTGCGGACGGGAGGGGAACGTGGGGCGGACGGGAGGGAACGAGGAGTGGACGGTGGGGAACGTGTGGCGGACGGAGGGTAGCGGACGGGAGGGAACGTGGGGCGGACGGGTGGGGAACACTGAGCGGACGGGTGGGGAACGCTGAGCGGACGGGTGGGAACGCTGAGCGGACGGGTGGGAACGAGAAGCAGACGGTGGGGAACGAGGAGCGGACGGAGGGAACGTGGCGCGGACGGGAGGGGAACGGGGCGGACGGGTGGGGAACGTGGACCGGACGGGGGGGAACGGATGAAAGACCGAACGATTAGCTATCCGTTCCCCACCCGTCCGCTAATCGTAACCCTCTCCCGTCCGCTCCACCCCCCTCCCCCGTCCGCTCCATCCCCCTCCTCCGTCCGCCCCTCCCCTCCTCCGTCCGCCCCACCCCCCCCCTCTCCCGTCCGCTCCACCCCCGTCCGTCCGCCCCACCCCCCCTCCCCCGTCCGCTCCACCCCCCCGTCCGTCCGCTCCACACCCCTCCCCCGTCCGCTCCACCCCCGTCCGTCCGCCCCACCCCCCCTCTCCCGTCCGCTCCACCCCCCTCCCCCGTCCACTCCATCCCCCTCCTCCGTCCGCCCCTCCCCCCCCCTCTCCCGTCTGTCCGCCCCACCCCCCCCCTCCCCCGTCCGCTCCACACCCCCGTCCGTCCGCTCCACCCCCATCCACCGTCCGCACCACCCCCCCGTCCGTCCGCTCCACCCCCCTTCCCCGTCCGCCCCACCCGTCCGCCCCCGTCCGCCCCACACCCTCCTTAGTAATATTTTATTACTTTGATTTTAACACAATGATAAACACAATGGCAAAATGGTCTACGTGGCAGGGGAAATATGCACATCCACGTCGACGTTTTCTGCCACATAGGACGCCACCTTGGCAAGAAGGTAAGTATTTTACCCACCCTAGTCGGCTCCCCCTATGTTGACCCTACGTGGACCCTATTGTGTCGTGACGGAGGGGTCCGTCACGACACGACACGTCGTGACGGCACGACACCATCACACGGCGGGATAGATAACCCTGGTTACGGACGCGCGTCCGTAACCTTCTGTATGAACATGACCTTACGTGTCAACATGCCAAGGTACGTGACAACATGCCAAGGTTACGGACGCGCGCCCGGAACCTTGGCATGTTGTCAATTGAGGTCATGTTGAGGGTCAGGGTTACGGACGCTCGTCCGTAACCTTGTCAGGGTTTAAGGCTCCGAAAATAATACCACGTCCGAGGTTACGGACGTGCGTCCGTAACCTGCAAGAAACCCCTGGAACACTCCAAAATCAACTGAATACTAAACAAATAAACACAAAAGAAATCAATAATCAAATTTATATGCACTTATTGCGAAAGCACTATAACCCTACACCCTCTATCAATAACCAGAAGGTTACGGACGCGCGTTCGTATCCTTGCGGGAATTGATACAGGGTGTTGGGTTACAGACGTGCGTTCGTAATCATTTAACTCAAACCATATTGCGGATACACAGTAGCCCAATTCCCGGTCTTGAACCCCAAAGGTGTACATTTTAGTACATTTACGGGGTTCAAGACAGCGAATTGGGTTACGGACGTGCGTTCGTAATTAATTAACTCAAAAACAATATTGCGGATGCATAGTAGCCCAATTCTCGGTCTTGAACCCCAAAGGTGTACATTTTCAGTACATTTACGGGGTTCAAGACATAGAATTGGGTTACGGACGTGCGTCCGTAATTAATTAACTCAAACAATATTGCGGATGCATAGTAGCCCAACTCTCGGTCTTGAACCCCAAAGGTGTACATTTTCAGTACATTTACGGGGTTCAAGACAGGGAATTGGGTTACGGACGTGCGTCCGTAATTAATCAACTCAAACAATATTGCGGACGCATAGTAGCCCAATTCGCGGTCTTGAACCCCAAAGGTGTGCATTTTCAGTACACTTATAGGGTTCAAGACAACGAATTGGGTTACGGACGTGCGTCCGTAATTAATCAACTCAAACAATATTGCGGACGCATAGTAGCCCAATTCGCGGTCTTGAACCCCAAAGGTGTGCATTTTCAGTACACTTACGGGGTTCAAGACAACGAATTGGGTTACGGACGTGCGTCCGTAATTAATTAACTCAAACAATATTGCGGATGCATAGTAGCCCAATTCTCGGTCTTGAACCCCAAAGGTGTACATTTTCAGTACATTTACGGGGTTCAAGACATAGAATTGGGTTACGGACGTGCGTCCGTAATTAATTAACGCTAACAATATTGCGGATGCATAATAGCCCAATTCTTGGTCTTGAACCCCAAAGGTGTACATTTTCAGTACATTTACGGGGTTCAAGACAAAGAATTGGATTACGGACGTGCGTCCGTAACATTCACACTGCCAATCATTAAAACTCTGACAATATTTTCATCACCCCGTTTCAATAGGTTGAGCTAGTTATTCATTTTCGTCACTGAATTTACATTCTAGTTTGTGCTATTCCTTCAACTTACGAATGCACGTCCGTTTTTGTGCTTCTACGTAAGCACACGTGTTTTGCAGATGGGGGATAGGCATGCGATTCAGATGTTCTGTAAGTTGCTCGCCAAGCCATACCCTGCCGACATCCATGATATAAACTCCAACGACCACTACGAGCCGAAGGAAGATGTGGTGGACAACTGGACCACTATTGTCGAGAAAGATGCCGATGGATTGTTTGTCATGCGTTTCGCTTACCAGCTAAAAGTCCCTATAGATGCAGAGGACAGTTGGGTAAAACTGACGTCTTGGAAAATAGAATGCGTTGTAGCACAGGGTGACTTTGTTGTGGCAGATTTAGAGAAGAACAACGATGACAGAGTCACGTTTATTTTGCATTCCTTGCTCCATCCATTCAATAAAAATCAATGCGAAATAAGTAGTCCAGAAGCAGGATGTTTTGGCTTAGCAACCGTGTTCTCGGATTATGCCTTGAATGCGCCTTGGACGGGAAAGAGGCTAGGGAGGCTTCTTAACAATGTCACAAAGGTAAACGCAGCCATTGAAGAAAGGAGTAAGGGAAAGAAGAAGAAGGTTCCAACGTCAGAACGGGTCCCCCGCGTCCCAAAACCTGTTTTTGGAACGTCTCGCGTACTAGTTCAAAGCGAGACTTCGAAGGGCAGTAGGAAATCAAAGCGTTCCCACTCGCAGATGGACACTTCCGGAGTGACAAAGGGCCCAGAGGTGAGCTCTACCCTTTCTGTGGCGCCTCTTCTCAAAAGAGGACAGGTCCCCGACGCTGAATTGTCGACTAAGATATTTCAAGAATTTAACGACATGACCAAGGATTGCTGGCCTCTTGGAAGATTCTACACATTTGAAGTCGACATTTTTAAATGTCATGGTGCGCCGAGTATCATGAACGTCAGGGCAGAAGAAAAAGACGGCGTGACTTGGCAAATGAACAACATCATGAATAACCCGAAGGGGGACCGCCAAACCATATGCGTGACACCCAAGGACCCGCAGCTGCCAGTCACAAAAGAGAACTGGGAGGAGATTCGTAAAGGGGACTTCTATGTTATTGATGGGCAACACAGTGTAGCTGCAGCAAAGATTTTGCTCAAGACCGATGCCTGGAAGAGCCCCCTCAAGAAGGATCTTCGTTATTGGAAGTCCTTCATTGTGTACAGCGATAACATGAATACCCTCACATATATATCTGGCTTCATGAATCAAGGGAACAAAGTCCGCCAATTCGAGGCGTCGTGGGCAGCCAACCTATTGGCGGCAAGGTCTGTTTGGGTGCATCTAAACCGTCCGCAGAAGGAGAGGGAGAATGCTGCTGTCAAGAATCCTCAATGGAAGGTATGCTCTGCACTTGGTTACGGACGCGCGTCCGTAACATCTTCATTTTTCATGTGACTTCCTTCATTGCCGTATCCACTTTACGGACGTGCGTCCGTAAAGTGGCACATTGCTTGCATTCCTTCCCTTACTTTCACTTCTCTTTTGTTCTGTAGACTTTCTGTGACGCCATAGTCACCAAGTTCTCGAGCATCGACATGAAGTCCAGCGCAACAAAGACGGTGATGGAGCTCAAAGGGGAGCTCAAGCTCATCACATCAACTGACAAAACATGGGAAATGTGGTGTCGGGTTTTTGACTCCCACAACCACGGCAACATTGTCAACCCGGAGACGGAGGTGACATATAGTAGCGACGCCAAGGTGAAGGTGCCTCCCATCCTCCGGGAGTTCTTTAGACCCCTCCAAGGACTGACGGAGTTGGAGCTTTACAGGGCAGCTCAACACATTTTGCTAGAGACACCTAGGAGGACATTGTCATACCCGAAGATCTCCCTAAAACGTCCTAGGCATATGAAGCCATCGACCTACCACATCAAAGAGTGGTGCGAGTATAGGAAGCGCAAGACGCTGGCGGTAAGGGAGCTTAGCAAGCTCGTACCGGAGAGGCAGCTCGTCAATTTGGATGGGGAGATAATTTGGGAGAACTGGAGGTCCTTCAAGGTGGACTACCATATCAACGGTGCTTCTATGAAAGCATTGGTGAAAGAGGCCACCCCTTTCTTGGCTAGTAGGGCAAAGAAGAATGAGAAGAAGGCCTCTTTAGAGGACAGGGAGGAGATAATATACGTTTTCTTTCTTGATAGGAAGAAAAATGTTAAATTTGAAGGGGCGGCTAGGTTTTGCATGGTCGAGCCAAAGACCATGCGTTTCAGCCCATACGACGACCATGCCTCTAGAGCGACAGTGAGGGAGGATCCAAGGGGATCACCTTTCGCCATTTTTGATTTTAGAGGGATTCCAGGAGCGTGGAAATCTGGAACGGCGGATAGTCCTTTCTACGAGCCCTTCTATTCCACCTTCAAAAAACATCGCTCTCCTGCCATTCGTGAGCCTCACGTGTGGCTGTGGATTGTGGAGCTCGAGAAAGCTGCTCAAGTGATTGATCTCCACAACAAAACTCTGAGCACCGACTACGACATTTTCGTGAGCATGTATGTGCCGGCAAAAACCGAAGGGCTAACAGTGGTTCAGGAGGCGAGGGGGTTCAAGCAAGTGGGGGCGGTGCAATTGATTTTTTTAACTTGCAAGAAATCATCAACAGGGAGGGTTCCGGTCAAGCACGCAACCTTCAAGAAGATATATGAATTGTCTGCACCCCACCCCAAGGATTTAATAGAGGAGACAATGTACACTATATATCCGGCCGTTGAATTGCGAATGGATTTCTACTTGGAGATCCTGCAACGCTTGACTGTACCTGGGGCACCGTGTACAACGTGTTTGGAGGCACCAAATTCATGTATGCCTCATTGGTAAGTTGCGTCCTACTTAATGTATAATATACGGACGCGCGTCCGTAAATTCACCACAACGGGTCGCGTTGCATATGTGGTGAATTTGCGGACGCGCGTCCGTATGTTCTATATTGGTTTTGTTTTACTTACGGACGCGCGTCCGCAAGTTGTTATTTGTCTTCTATCTGACATTTTCTTTGTTTCCCTTCAGATGGTCGGGCTCATCGTGAACTCCTTCGTCGCGACTTCTGACTACGACGAAGCCGATGTTCACAGGGCGCAGGCGTCCAAGATGGATATCTTGGACATCCTCCCCACGCTCGGTGCCCAGAGCATAAACCCCCTGGCATCCCGTAGCGAGACTGCTGCAATGGACACAGATTCCGACACTGAAGCATGTCCCTCAAACACGTCGCGCGCCCTAACCCCCCCTGACAACGCAGTGCGGGATCCACTCACAGGGTTGTACATCTTGGGTGTTGGTGGAAGTGGCGAACGGGACACGAGTGAAGCTGTGGACACACCTTTTGGAACCCCTACGTCACGAGTGGGTTTGCCTTCAACTGCGCGGCAATCGCCTGCTCGCCGTTTCCAGTCCGGCAGCATCGCCGGACCTTCACGAGCAGAAAATTGCTCGGCCTCATCGGGAGAGGAAGAAACACCTCCCGCCTCAACTCCAACACTCCCGCCCATTGACGTGCTTGACATGAGGGCACGTCCAAGCCTCAAAGTCTACCGAGAGAACCGTAGGAGCCGGAACAAGGTCCCTTATGTCGAGTTTGGGATCAATGATGTTGTCGTCATATCCGACGAGGACGAAGACGAGATCAAGATGTACGATATGGTGCGAGGCGTTCCGGAGGGGCCTCTCTCGGTGAAAAAGGAGACCATGACGGTGGCAGAGCTGGACGAGAAGCTGGCCAAACACATGAATGATGAAATCTCCCAGCGGATTTCTCAAAACAACCAGGAGCACGCGATGAAGATGGAGGCAATCCAGTTTGAACTGGAAAGACAACGAAGAGAGTCTCAAGAGATGCACGCCCAACTCATGGGTTTTTTCGCGCAGATGAGCGCCTGACCACCAATGGTGTACGCTCCTCCCCCCAGCACGTCAAATATGCCACCTTTCGTCGTGCCTCCACCGCCTGTTCACTTTCAGTACCCTCCCGCCCCTGCCATAGACACGGTGCCTGTAGGTTCCACCCAGTTGTCGATCCCAACGGTGATTCCGACTGTGAGTGAGGTGGACGAGTTACGGACGCGCGTCCGTAATTCTGCAGGTCATTCCACCATCCCTCTTCGGGGGTCCGTGTCCGAGGATGAGTCTACCAGCTTCACCGTTCTCAAGAGGGATTTGGATAGGTCGGGCTATGACACTGCGATACACACTGAACGTGTGGAGGAATCACAGGAGAGCCCGACACCTTCCCAACAACCTTTCCAGACGGAAGGCGCGCAGAGCCGAAGTCAAGTTGGGCAGGACGACGTCGGCACCCAGGCGTCCCAGTCCCTTTCCAGAGATATGGACACCGACGTGGAGATCTTGCCCGAGTTTACGGACGCGCGTCCACAAGTCGACCAGGGCCGCGACAAGGAGGGCAATGGCGGCGCCTCGCCTCCACATGCTGAGGTAACCAACCTTGCTTGAGGCCTGCCTGCCTCCCCCTCCCCTGGTTACGGACGCGCGTCCGCATGTCTTCATGGGTCCTGCTTTATGTCGAGTGTGCCTTCGACCTTCACCCCATATTGGCGCGACATTTTTGTAGTTTAGATTCCGGTCTGCACGGATGGCCTTACATTTATTACGCGCGGAGTTAGTTTGTGAATAGAGAAAACAAAATGTATATTACACCTTGAAATAAATTATTATTTTTGAACTATATTACTTGCACGTCGTTGTCTATATTACTTGTAACTATATTACTTGCACTTTGTTGTCGATGTAATTTCGTTCTCTATTGTTTCTTTGCTTATCCTTGGGATTTTGCTTTGCCAGTTGTTCTTAGTTTTCTTTCATGGTAACATTGTCCTAGTTAAATGTTAATCACAGGGTCCATCGAAGATAGCTCGCATCCCATCGGAAAGAAGACGTCAACCCGGTCGTAAACCATTCATAGTATTTGACCTCAATGGGGTGTTGTGTCACACCAAACACATCCCTAGGATCCCCTTGACTCCCTTCCGAAGTCCGGAAGAGATGGACTACGACGGGGAACTCGACACCCTCGTTAATCGAAAGGCCGTTCGAGCCCGTCCCGGCTTGCGCGCCTTTCTCCGCGAGGTGCTCGACCTTGCTCATGTCGTCATATGGAGCTCCATGGTTTTGGACAACACGGAGCCCATTGTTAAGTTCCTTTTTGCCGGGCTCCCAAGTCCTTGCCTAGTACTAGGGCAGGAGGCGTGTGATGAGATGTTCGATGAGAGGGGTGCGCCTGTGCCCAAGTTCGGAGGGGGCGGGGGCCAACAGTTCTTGAAAGTCCTCAAATCTAGACTTTGGGTTGGCATTCCTCGGTTGGAGGGGGTCCCTCACGGGTGGTGGCCGACCTCAGACAACACCCTCCTTGTTGACGATAGCCCAACCAAGAGTGTCCTTAACCCCCCTGGCACCGTCGTCTTCCCCGACACATGGACCGGCCATAGAAATGACACCTTCCTAGTTAATGAGCTAGGTCCTTACATTAGGAGGCTTGTGCGTCACCCCGGTAGCGTCCCGGATTTTGTCCTCACTAACCCTATTGGCAATGGGCCGCTTGCCCCCAACTCAGATGTATATAGGGCCATCCGCCGGCTCGCGGCTTTCAATAATTTAATTTGAGATTATCTACACTTTGTGGTCGTGTGCCAATATGTTCCTTGACATTGTTGTAGTACCTAATGCTTGCTATTTTCCATGGGTATGTGTTCTCATAGTTGCACCCCCAAAGTGTGTCCCCTGTCACCAACGGCCCCTATGTGTCCCCGTTTTCTCCCGGCTCCCTGTCTTGTGGTGTGAGCGAATTCCAATTGCCCTCACTCTACCAGTTCTCGGCGGTGGACGTAGCCTCCGCTGTTGATTATTCCAAGGACGCCGAGGGCAACAACGGCGTCGTGGACAGCCCGCCCGCACGAGTCGTCAACCTCACATATGCTCCTTCGCCCTCTCCTCTTTGCAAAGAGAAACGGGCACTCGAACGCCGTCGAGGGACCTCGCCGTCCGGGTTTGACGACGATGTACGTCAAGGTCCCAATAGACGTCTATGCTTGGAGGCTCCCCTTCCATGCGGCGACCCCGACGATTCCGTTCCTTGTGCAACAAACCTGCTCCCTGTCGATGTGCCTCCGTGTGTCGATGCCCTCCCGCTACGTATCGTCGGAACCGAACCCAAATCAACTCCCTCAACCGTGTGCCGGTCTGAGTCCGACCGTTGTCTCACACTTCGACGGAGTGGGAGACATTCCTCATCAATGTATGAGTTGGCAAATGGCAGTGTTGGCCCGTTCAAAACTATGACCCCTGTCTCAGAACCCGCAACAAAGGTACGCTATCACTTGCTCATATTCCGTTTTCTAAGCATTCTTATAGTAGTTTATTTGGAATTGTGTATGAAACTTTCATTGGCTCCTAAATTTTTTGGCGTTGACCCAAGTTTACGGACTCGCATCCTAAACGTCTTGTTGTGGTATGTTCCTTCGAACCTCATATTAGGTCTCTTCTCCAATGATAGTTGGGCCATCAAAATCTGAGCATTCCCTTGGGCTTCGCCGGAGTGTTAGGCAATCATCAACATACGATACACCAAGCTCCATCTCCTCCCATAGTGCGGTATCCCAACGGAATTATTTGAATGCGCTTGGATCAATGGGCCCTGTCCGGAACAAAAGTTACAGCCGCAAAGATGAGATTTTTAAGGGCATCGAGGCACGGAAAGCAAAAGAGAAGGAGGCGGCCGCAAAGGCTATCGCATATAATCAACACTAAATTATTTTTAATATTCCTAGTACCTAGACATTTGATGGTTTGAATTTTTAATTAGTATTATTTCTTGAATACTACTCCTTGTGTTCGATATTCAATATATATAATATATTTATTTCCCATCTTGGTTTGCATTGTATACGTTTGGGTGCATCAATATTGTCTTTATTGTTGGAGATTTTGTTCGTGCTTCTAATGCTCTACGACTCATGTAATTAATGTTTGTTTTATGGTTGTAATTCATCTATTTCCATGTAATTTGTTTGTGGTTTGGGTACTTTGTATCATTTGTTTATGACTTTACATACTTCAATAGTCTCAAAATCATGAAAAAGTCTCCATTTAACGAATATAGTGTTGGTTATGCCTAACGTAGTCCTTTAAATAAGTTCCACCATTGAAATGTGGCAATAGCCCGTGGGCGAAGTGACTCTTCATTCACACTTGCCTCAATCAAGGTAGGTGTTTCTATCTATGTGCTCAAGACAATTGAATTTGTAAAGAGGGTAAGTGCATAACATACTATCATTTGTAATAAACTTATGTTTCAAAACCCTCCATCCCCATCGTATTGCTAAGAATTTTTTTTCTACTATAAATTGTCATTCCTCTTTGCATGTGTCCTCGAGTGCTTGTAAGTTTGATGCCATTATGGTACATTTGTTTCCATGCTCATATTTCTCCATTACTTTAAATATTTTAGGAAAATTGTGAGGACTTTTGCAAAGTTGACTAGTTTGCTTACATGGAGCATTTTGATTGGTTGATTTTTACTCTCTAGGAATATATTTGTGTAGCCCCTTTTGTCCATCCGAACAGGTTGTGGTGGATCGCATGGGATAACCTTGTATATGACCAATCCTAACCTTGCAATTTCATTGTTGGATTTTGTTAATATGTTGCTCGTCATGTTGATTGAGTGCTCACATATGAATTTCATGAGGTGTTCTAATATACAATGAAATTTTATAGACTTTGTGTTTCAACATTAACACTATATTCGTTAATCGGAGACTTTGGGAAGTCTCAAAATAAATTTGACCCATAGTTTCGGATGTGAATATTGTGAACATAGGGAACATCGGGAACATAGGGAACAATGACAACATAATGTTTTGGAAATCCATATGCAATGAATATGTATGTTTCTAAATATAGTAGTTATATAATGATAATCAAAACTACATCAAACATGATATTTCAATGACAAAAATTCAAAAATATTTTGTTTTATCAGTTTTGCATCGAACAAAATTATTGAATCCATAAATAACCATTTTTTTTTTCACTAAAGACTCTTGGATGCGCATCCCAAACATAAAGGTCTTATTGAATTGGACGGCACATCCCAAACCTACCAATACTTAAAATAATTTGACATTGTTCATGAGAATTTGCAAATTAGCATCTAGAATATATAATTTGGATTCCACATCCGTAACAAAATATATAAAAAACATTTGATAGCGCATGGGAAGTTGGTTTCCACATCTGTAAACTAATACAATCATGCAATATAATTGTAATCTATAAAATTTCTATAAAGTGTGTCTAATATAGTATTCGACCCCAATGTCATATATTTCATGAAAAGATGAATACATATTTCAAACAACTTTGGTCCTAACTTGCGTCACTATCATTTCCCATCTTCATCTTCAGCTTCGTTTCCATTCTGGACATTGTTTTCTGCGGCAGCAATACGGGCCAAGTTGTCTTTAGCAAATTCTATATGTTTTTGTGGGATGGTCATTGTCTCCGATTTGGAACCTTTGCGTGGCTTCCAAGCACAAAGTATGGTATCCGTGTTTATCCAAACTGGTTCGTACGCCGAGTCCATTGTCCACTTGAAACCCTTTTTGGTGTCCCAACCTAAATATGTGCGCAACACATTTTGATCTTTGGTGCTTGGACGGCAATATTCCACCTCAATTTGACGAAAATTGGGGCTAGTTGGGACAAAATTCGGTGACGACAATGCTTTCACCAACCAAACCGGTTTAGGGTGCTCCTCATCTCCTGCTCGTACGAGGACCATGTAACCTTCGTAGCAATCAACAGCCACACGAAATGATGGAGCCGGACGATTTCGAGCAGGGCCAACGTAATGGTCGTCCGCAGCGAACTCTTCACGTACGTCTCCATTGCTGAAGAACATGGCCTCAGACTCCACGATTGTCACTCGGCTTTGTGGCCAAAATCCTTGTGTCAAATATGGACGTGTATCGACATCAGGTGCCAGCAATGCCGAGCGAATGCGATCCCAATACGCAATCAATGGTTCGTGGGTATCCCGAATGCGTCTTGTGATGTCTTCCTCACACAATTCTTTCCAGTACTCAATGAATCCAGATATACCTTTGATGATTTCCGGTCCATTCCTCATGGGGTTAGGTGTGCAAGGCTTTGGCTCCCCATCGGGTAGCATACATTTGCCATCTTCGTCTTGGCGCCATACGAGTATCCCTTCCTCTGGACCCCAATTCGGTGAAGTGCACAAAGCCTTGAACTGCATGGCCGGCAGACCGTCATCACGCATATAGAATCGGAATTGTTGAGCCTTGGTATGGCCTACCAATCGGTCACCTCCTTTAAGAATGAATGGTTTGATAAACGTTTTGAAATCGGGCACTTCTTCAATCAAATGCGGAATGACTGGCACATTATCCAAATCCATGTACGATTTCATTAGAAGAGGAATTGTTGGAAAATCTTCCTCGTGCAACTTCATACTCCAACGTCCAAATGAAGCATCAATGTCATCGTGCGTATGGCCAACCATCAAAAAAGACACGAAAACTTCCTTGAATATGCCTTTGGCTACGAGCAAAGACCAAAAACAAAACACGTATCGACATTTGTTGTCCTTGGCACAATTGTCAAGTTGCACGTGTAGAGTTGGAGGCAAAGGTTTGGCAAGAACAGGTTGTTCAGGCGGTTCTTGCAATGAAGATAGACAAACTTCCTTCCCCTCTAGCACTTCCTTATAAATCGGTGTTGTTCCACATCCCACGAAAAGAGCACGAGAGGATGATGTTGGTGGCCTCTCAAGATCCCGTAGAAGTTTTGCAAAAGACCCTACTGTATGGTTGGCATCGCCAGGGTAGAAGTCCAAGCCATAATGTGCATACTTGACGTCCACATGGCCATGTGCGATCATACCTGAGTTTAGATAAACACGTTCAAACATACAAATGAGACATACATTCCGAAATCATCCATGCGAAACAAATTGGATTTTCCCACAAACAATTGACAAAAATGAACACACATTTGCGGACGTGCATCCGTAACCCGTACAAATGTGTATGTGGGTGCGTAAAAAATAATGTGAAAGACTAACGAACCTGTGACAGCTATTGGGAGTTTAAAATATCCATCTGTAGCCTTTATTTTCCGTGCATAACATGGGCACGCAGTCTTCGCATGGTCCATTTTGTCATGAATGATCGTCAAAACCTCGTTCGGCCTAATTATCGATAGTGCGCGGTTCTTATAGTAGTCTTGACGGTGTGCCTCCTGGTTGTTGACATGCTCAATGTATTTCCGTTGATGTCTATTGTGCGACTCAGTCCCTATTGGATGTGCGTCTCGAAGGCCTTTGTATTTCTCACAAGCAGTACACCTAGCAAACTTGTCCCCAGGTCTCTTCGTAATGTATTCCGCGAATTGTTGATTCTTGATCACACTCAGTTTTGACAACGAAATTGGCCCACATCCCACTTTTTCGCCAACTTCATTAACGTCCATTAGTATGTTCTTCCATTTCATCCCTGTTGGCAAAACCATCTGAACAACCTTTTCCCCCGACGCCAGAGTCCTGGTCTTGTGTGGCATCGCATCCGCTAATGGCATAATGATGGTTGATAGTGTTGCAGCCGCTTGGAGTGTTGCCTCCCTAGGCTTCTTCGTGCCAAAATTGCCATGGAACCGAGAACGCCATCCTTGGGACGAGTAGTTCCGGAACCTATAAAAATCAGCCTTTGAAACTGCATGAATAATATACCACGCCGTGCAACACACTTCTATATTTTCCAAGGTCACCACCTTACGACCTTCGGCATCAAAGTGCGTGTTGCGATGAACCTCAAGTTTCTTTGCGGATCGCATTCGAAAGTCCGCAAGCCACATCTCTTGCCTCAAAGATTTTATTTTGTCACGTGGAAATAGTTGGCAACACTTCTTCGCACAACAATCTTTTGTTGCTACGGACCTAATAGATGTTTCTTCCAATGTTTGATCTCGACGACGTTGCGTGGGTTCCCGAGGCACACGACAAGAATCATATTTCCGTACACCTTTTCTAAGACGCATTGTGGCCAACAAAGCTGCTTGTAGTTCCCCATAACGGCGGGAATGATTCCACAAGCTGACACCATCATGAAGAACACTTCGCAACGGCCATCGACGAAGAGAGAATCTCCAACCTGGAGGCACTTCCAATGGGTGGAAAGAATTTAAAATGCACACCCCAACATCTTCCTCCCCAAGGGGATATGCATCAATACAATCCTTAGGATCCGAGTTCCTACAAACACCATCAGCCACGGGAACGCCACAGCCATTGACTAGGACAACATCAAGATCAACCCACTGTTCTCGTGAATAACCCTCACATGGTGGAAGGAAATCATCCTCTGCGCTATCAACAAACCCAACAGCAACGTCCGGACGAGACCTTCCAGTTACTATGTCGTCGACTACATTGGCAACACCACTTGTGGCTCCATGTTCCACGACAGATTCAAAATCGCTAGCAGAGGTTGATGGATCCGAAGACAACTCGAACGCACTATCACCGACGTCGGAATCCATGGCCACTACAAGAAAGTCAAATTAGGAGTATGTCAAAATATCCAATTAAGCATAGGTCCAAGTGTATGTCATGGATAGCGCAAACACATATTATCAAGAAAAACACAATACGGGCAATAGTGGCTTTCATGGCGTGGAAACAAAAACACAATGGTATACGAACGCGCGTCCGATTAACTCCATGTGGCAACATTGTCATTGCAGACATAGACATGGGGTTTGCGGCCGTGCGTCCGTAAACCTATGCCTGTCCAGGGAGGTCACTGCCAGGCGTAAATGCTCTGGTAACCAATAGACCATAGGGTTAAGGACGCGCGTCCGTAAACCAATGCCTGTCCAGAGAGGTCACTGCCAGGCGTAAAGGCTTTGGTTACATATAGACCATAGGGTTAGGTTTGCGCTTACGTACACCTCTTCCTGTCCAGAGAGGTCACTGGGAACCGTAAAGACCTTGGTAACCTATAGACCATAGATTTACGGACGCGCGTCCTTAACCCTATGGTCTATAGGTTACCAAGGTCTTTACGGTTCCCAGTGACCTCTCTGGACAGGAAGATGGTCTATAGGTTACCAAGGCCTTTACGGTTCGCAGTGACCTCTCTGGACAGGAAGATGGTCTATAGGTTACCAAGGCCTTTACGGTTCGCAGTGACCTCTCTGGACAGGCAGATGGTCTATAGGTTACCAAGGCTTTTACGGTTCGCAGTGACCTCTCTGGACAGGCAGAGGTTTACGGACGCGCGTCCATAATCCTCTTCCTGTGTAGAGAGGTCACTGCCAAGCGTAAAGGATTTGGTAACCTATAGCCCATAGGTTTACGGACGCGCGTCCGTAAACATCTGTATGTAGAAACTCAGTGTTGACCAAGAAGCCTACAGGTTCAGGGCATCAAGAGGTGTAGGTGACACCTACATGTATACCCAGGGCTCATGACAACACGAATTTAGACAAGTTAATATACCTACTAGTTTTTTCACAATGTCAAAACATTCTACTATGGTGCATAGGGTGAGGTAGGTTTACGGACGTGCGTCCGTAAACCTCTCTGACGGAAACCTCATTACTACTTTCAAACACAATGTTTAGGGCTAATATAGAGGTTATACTCGCCAGGAGGGTTAAGGTTTACGGACGCGCGTCCGTAAACCTCCGGTATTTCCGGCGGCATAACCGGACCATTGCATCGGGGTCCGTACCTGGACGAGAAAAGCATCCGGCATACTAGAAGGGTCCAGGGAGCGCAACCCACATCTGAGATGCAAAAAGAGTCCCTTGGTGAGGGGATGTCCCCTTAAGTAGTGATCGTTCTTCCTCGGATCCGTTTTTCGACATAGGATACTAGCCGCCAACCAAAGCCTAAAAATAAAAACCTAAGGTTGCTATATTCCATGGGCCATGCTCACAATGGAACATGTATTCATGGCGGAGAGCATCCATAGAGCATGAGTCCACATAGAGACAAACCAAAGGCATCTATTGGCCAATAATATATGAGCATTATACATTTTTTAGGGGTGGTTTATAATATTGGAATGCCTAGTATTAAGAATTTATTGTAGAATGAGTAGACAAAAATTATAGAATCATGGGACAAATGGACCACAACAACAACAATAGTACGTGGAATATAAGAATATATGTAATTCAAAATTGAAAATTAATAGCAAATATTTGATTGGTTTGCATACAATGTAGTGGTATTCACCACAATATCATGTTATCTCATGTCATCTTGCATTTAGTATTGCAATTACATTGACCACCATCCTACCATTAAACCCGTTTAATCTACCCACCTATACACACGTATACATAATTGTATTAATAGATACACAAACTAGCAACGCCTAGACGCCATGAGAGCAACACATCTATTGTCCTAGGTCTGGGTTGAATTAAAATCAATATTGCCATTTTCCTCTCGAATCCTTAGTGCCCCCTTGAGTACATCAACATTTACTTCAAAAAAACTAAGAGCCTTCTTTATGTACTATACGTGAGAAAAAACATTTTTGAGTACCTTATGTATATTATGTACGGCAATGACTCAACAATACCAACTCTTACACTCACACTAGTTCGTATTTGGTATCAAACAAAACATTTGTATGCAATGGTACAAAACATTGTATCATTATTGGGTGTTGGGCTAATTTCGATTTAAGACCAAGGTGTTGGGGTTTATTTTTATTTCACATATACGTGTTAAATGACTTAAGACCATGGTATAGCCGCCTATACCCTAAACAAACATGAGGACATAGGGGTGCAAACATGGTAAAGGCCAAATAATTCAAACCTTTATTAATATAGTAACTTTAAATTTTGTGAAAAACATCATAAACATTCGAAAAGTCGAGCAAATATATGTTCACAAAGTATAATTCTAGAATAGTACGGTGTAAGTGGTGAAAATTTGAAAAAGTAGGTGGCATTGAACAAAGAATTGTCACGCAAACTTGTTTAAAATACGAAAACATTAAATCGCATTGATCGAGTTGTGTCAATAAATTATGTTGACCTCAAGTTCATAATGAATTCAAGGAGTATTATAAAAACAATGACAACTTGAAAATATTTAAGATTCAAGAAATTTATGTTCTAAACCATATAATTCAATCATTTGCTTTAAACCATTAGTTTTGATGAAAGGTTTTGAGGATCTCATATTGATATTCTATAATAAAGTACTTAACACAACAATACATGCCAACATGGAAACCATACTCCAATTTAACCAACATTTTGCGTCTACTTATAGGCTATAATACAAGATCAGACCTACATGTGCAAAGATTGAATTAATCTTGAAGGTTGTTTAATGTACAAGAGGGATTGGTGGTAGTGGGTTTGCATGTATTCGCAAACAATGTGACTCGCGCATAGTCTAGGATTGCTTTTATTTTAGGGAATTAAGATGTCGGAGGGGAAATGTATGTCACTTTGCGTATTTTTAGGGGTACGCTAGGATACAATAATGGTTAACAACTTCACCGTTAGTATCACCCTTCACACTTGGCATTCAACTGTGCAAAATGGGTTTATGGTTTATGGGTTTAGGGTTTAGGGTTTAGGGTTTGGGGTTCCTCATGTTGCACCATATTAACTTAAATATTGCGTTCCAATCCATATTCTCCAACTCTATGTTGCATAATGATACTCGCATCAAAGCATCCAAAGTGTCCTACTTTAGTACGACATGTTTGGGAAACACAAAAGATGTCGTATTATTGAGGGAATACGAAAACTTAAGTAATACGATCTTAAACATATACACCACGAGGTTAAGCAATATAGATGGTATGAAATAATAACCTATAACTCCAAACAAATATAAATATTCTCAAGATCTCTTGATATAGGAGTCCAAATATCTCTCGTGTTGCCTAGTACCCAAGTTAGCAACTATCATCTTTTCTAAATTCCCTACTAACTTTGGAAAACTAATAATTTCAATATCACCAAAATATAAAGAGTTCTTTAATAAGAAACTAGACAACAATGATGCATGACGTATAGCATCAGTAAAAGATATCACCATGAGTGCAAGGCAACATACTAGGCAGGAGGCCACTCTAACCCTAACCATGTCCATTCTACACTAGAAACCCTAATAATCATTAAGTTCCCAATGATAAGTGAAGTTCCCAAGCAGTTCCCAAGTGAAAATGGATGTATGTTAGATGTACATAATACAGATGAAAGGCATTTTAGCATGACCTACCTCTTTAATATGACAAAACGGGGATTCTAAATGTCGCATTATCAAGTGTCGTAGTCATATAAAAGAGGCAGTTTGAACTAAAAAGTTTGGTCACAAAAAAATGTGTCGTAATATCGAGGGTGTCGTGTAAACGAGTGTTGTATTAATGAGTGTCACCCTAACCCATTGCCCCCTAGCCCCCCATTCCATCCCAACCCAGCCCCAATCCCATCCCATCCCCCCCCAGCCCACCATCCCATCCCATCCACCCCCCCAGCCCCCCATCCCACCCCATCCCCTCATCCCATCCCAGCCCTCCATCCCATCCCCCCTTCCCATCCCAACCCTCCATCCCAGCCTCCTATCCCATCCCCATCCCCCTATCCCATGCACCCCATCCCAAGAGGTGCCACGTGCCCGCGCCTTCTCTCCCCCTCTCCCCAACCCTAAGCGACGCCGCCCGCTCACACCAGCGTCATTTCCAACGTTGTGCGCTTGGTGTTGGGCGGTGCTGGCGAATTTTTTCGTCTGCATAGTAGCATTCTTGCGCTAGGGTTTTTGTTGAGAGAGTGTGTGTTGGTTGAGGGTGTGAGCGAGTGTGTGTGAGTGAGTATTGTGAGGATTTTGTTTGGAGTTGTGCTTTCTTTTCTGAAGCAACTTGAGATGCTTGGGAGGTTTCAGAGCTAGAGAGCTTGAGAGCTTGAGAGCTTGGGAGCTTGAGAGGTTTGAGAGCTTCAGAGGCTTCAGAGATTTGAGAGCTTGAGAGGTTTGAGAGTTTGAGAGCTTGAGAGCTTGAGAGGTTTGAGAGGTTTGAGAGGGTTCAGAAGAGGAGTTGTAGTGTGGGAGCTAGCATTCTACAAGAGGTAAGTATTGCTGTAACATTGCTCTTGTTTTTCGTATGATTGCACTTCTGGGTTGTTGGGGTTTAGAGTTTGTTTTGTTAGCTTGACAACATGTGTGCTTCATACGGATTGAGAGCATGTGAGGTTTCAGTTTGAAGCAATTTAGGGTTTGTTTGGTAGCTTGATAAAAGGCCATATTCCAGAAATCATTTAGTTTTAGGCATTTCATTATTCTAAAGGGCAATTGACATCTGAGATTTGAGAGTTGAAGGCTTTAAGACCTGCAAGAGCTTTGAGAGCATTGAGTTGGTCCACAACTTTCTGAGATTTCAAAGATATGCGTTTGGCAATAGAGGGCTTGAAAGGTTTTGCAGAATTTGTGATTGGGGTTTCAACAGTCGAGCGTTGGAAGATTGAGGAATGAGATTGAGGTATAAGAGTACAGATTGAAGAAGTAGACTGAGTTGTTAAGATCGAGGCTCCAAAACAGCAAGAATGTGCATTGTAGAAATCATTGTCTCATAATTTCCGTACAGATGTCTCTATGATTCATTGTTTCTAACATATGTTGCTGGTGTTAATTTGTCACTATGCAGTGCAGAGTCAGCTATTGCTTTCAACTCGCAAGAGAGCCAAATCGTATTTCATGGTAAGAAACATTGTAGATTATTGTATAGTACCCTAAACCCAACAATGCCCGAAAAATGCGGAGCAACGAAATAGTGTGATGTTTACGGACGCGCGTCCGTAAACTTGGGATGTTTGCTCAAGACAGGCAATTCTAATGCACAAAATATGTGCAGAGTTTACGGACGCGCGTCCGCAAACTCGGTATGTTTGCTCAAGAAAGACAATTCCAATGCACAATATATGTGCAGAGTTTACGGACGCGCGTCCGTAAACTCGGGATGTCTGCTTAAGACATGCAATTCTAATGCACAATATATGTGCAGAGTTTACGGACGCACGTCCGTAAATATATACATTGAATAATAGCCGATTTATCTAATGGCCATTGAATAATATGCCGACACAGATTCCGGACTCACGTCTGTAAATATATTCATCATATAATAGCCTGTCCATCTGTTGGCCTCATACCGCCGAATATCTTACGGACGCGCGTCCGTAAAAAGCCGTCCAAACAATATAATTAGAGATCAAAAACACTAAGCCATGAACATATGAGGCGATTAAATGTCATAATAAAACCCAGTCATGCTACCCTCTCAAAGTCTTCATGAAAGAGGCACAAGTTCACTGGGAATTGTACGCACTGTGCAATGCAATGCATAAATTAATTACCGCACGACTAAATTCATGAAAGAATATTTTAATCTTATCCATGCTTACGGCCGCGCGTCCGTAAATAGACAATGTATGTGCTTTGTGTTCTGATCAGTATTGATTAAATTGAATAATATAAAGTAGACTCCTGTAATTACATCAACGCAAGATATATATACCTTAAAATATAGTGCTAAATGATATTTGCTAAATACCCAACAATGTACGTAAAAGAAATCCTCTCCTCTAATGTTCAACCTATATTTACGAACGCGCGTTCTTAAATTAGGCACGCTACCCTTGAATATATTACACTAACTTACTGTTTGTCCTATTCTTCAGATGGCATCCACGAAGAGACCCGCTATTGACATGTTCGCGGAGCTTCTCTCTCCTCCATTTCCAGACGCAATCAAAGATCTAAGCAACAACGACCACTACAAGCCGAAGGAAGATACTGTAGACAATTGGACAGTCATTGTAGAAAAAGATGAAAAAGATATATTTGTGCTCAGATTTTTGTATCAATTAAGGACACCATTAGAAGAACCAGAGAAATGGGTCAGGCTAAAATTCTGGACAATAGAGTGCGCAGTAGCCCAGGGGGACTACATCGTGATTGACCTCGAGAAGAAGGAGGATAGAATAACGTTCATTTTGCACGAGTCGTACCATCCCTTCAACAAAAACGAGTGTGAAAATAACAGTCCAGATGCGGGTTGCTTGAATCTCGCGAAGGAATTCCAAGACTACGCGTGCAATGCGCCTTGGACGGGTAGGCGGCTAGGACGCCTCTTGAACAATGTCACAAGAGTGAATGGCGCATTCAGGGATGTGCAAATGGACGTGACGCGGCCTTTTTGCGTCACGTCGCGTCACAAATGACGTGACGCCGTCACGTCACGTCACGTCAGGGCGTGACGCGCACTGACGTGGTAAAAAAAAGTTACTGTACCAATTTTTTGTAACTTTTTTTTTACTTTTTTGGACGACTGCTCTAGTCGACTGCTACGAGCAGTCGACTTCAGAAAACAAAAATTAAAAAAATCTATTAAAAAATCTGAACCGTTAGATCTTCTTGGATTGAAGATCTAACGGTCCATGATTTTTTTTAGAATTTTTTTATTTTTTTTATTTTTAGGTTTTCCTTGAAGTCGACTGCTTTTAGCAGTCGACCAGCTAGTCGACTGCTAATAGCAGTCGACTGGTCTTGGTCGACTGCAAAAGTAATTTTTTTGCAGTCGACTGCTAAGTCGACTGCTATTAGCAGTCGACTTAGCAAACGACTGCAAATAGCAGTCGACCTAGCAGTCGACTGCAAAAAAACATTAAATTAAAAAATTCCAAAAACAATTCTGGACCGTCAGATCTTCTTGAAAAGAAGATCTGACGGTCCAGAATTTTTTTTAATTTTTTTTAATTTTTTTGCAGTCGACTGCTAAGTCGACTGCAAATAGCAGTCGAATTAGCAATCGACTGCCAGAAAAAAATAAAAAATTCCAAAAAAATTCTGGACCGTCAGATCTTCTTGCCAAGAAGATCTGACGGTCCAGAATTTTTTTTGGAATTAAAATTTTTTTTTTTTTGCAGTCGATTGCTAGGTTGACTGCTAGGTCGACTGCTATCTGCAGTCGACTTAGCAGTCGACTAGGGGGTTGACCAGGGGGTTGACCGCGTCAGTTTACCCCTGGGGTAACTGCCGGATTTACCCCCCCGCGGACGTGACGTTTTCAGGTCTGCCGTCACGTCGCTGTCACAGGACGTGACGCGACGTGACGCGACGTGACGTGTAATCCCTGGGCGCATTGGTAGAGGCCAAAAAAGGGAAAGAAAATAAGAAACCTTCCACAACTGCGCAAACAAAACGTGTGCCTAAGCCCGTCCCAAGCAATTCAAGACCGTCCCAGAGTGGTGCGTCATCTGGGAGCAGACAACGAAGCAAACGGTCGCACTCGCTGATGGAGTCATCTGGGCTCATAGAGGGGCCAGACGTCAGCTCGTCTCTTGCTGTGGCCCCTCTCCTTAAAAAGGGCCAACGACCTGACGCCGAACTCTCGACCACTATGGCAAATACAAGCTTTTTTTACTGGGGTTTTCGACTAAAAATGGTATAGAACCAGGTACTTGACTAGGACTACTGTAGTGGCAAAGTGAGTCAAATGCTTGTCAGGTCGGACCAGTCGCTTGCAACAAGTTGACTATGGTTTATTCTAAGGGCATTTCGTTCCCTATGCACGTTCCCAATGACCTTTTGGGACCTCGATTGGCACCGCACTTGGGACCTCGTGTGTCTCGACTACATATAGTCAAGTATTGTTAACTACCAGTAGTAAACATGTAGTGCCCACTCTAGTAAAGATAGTTACGATATCTTGACTATACCTAGTAAAAACTTAGTCATGTCAATAATTATGTCGCTTCACTAAGTCTAGTCATAATGATTTGTGTATAATCCAAAAAAAACATAGTCATCTTTGCTACAACGTGTTACTATATTTAGTCACAATGGTGTGACTAGGATTAGTCAAGGGATTGTTCATGGTGGACAATCCAGGGTTAACCTTGACTAAAACTAGTCACACAATTGGCATTCAGCTGGCCTCAATGATTGTCTTCTTCACTACTTGCAATCGTTTTAGTAATTGTTGTCAATTGGAAACTACTACGCATAGTCAACTCTCCCCATTCACTTTAGTCTTGCATTCCAGATTCGTGACTGACTCTAGTCAGCCCATGTGAATTGTTCTGGTCTTCATTTTTAATATTGCTATCACAAGTAGTCAAATTAATACGACTAGTGATAGAGATAGATGCATATCCATGTATGTGCAATATGTACTACTTGTGGTAACAAGCTCAGCTGCACATCCATTCAACCATTCCATAGAAACGAATACTGGTGGCAATCTGTACACTGGTTAAAAAAGTAGTTTATATTGAAAATAAACATTGCTGGGTATAGTCCTCCCATAAGCACATGAGTGTTCCTAGAAAATGTCAAAAACTAAATTGGTGGAGGCCGGCGCAAACATTCGACGGGCCACAAAATAAACTGCCCAACGGCTTCCCCAATTTTACAGACTGGTGGATCATCTATCATTAAGGGTTTATACAACACGTATGCGTCGTCGTGGCTTTGCAGCACTGCCAAGGACACAGTTCCTTCTGCAATTACTACTCCGTGCAATGTCCCCCCTGGAAGAGTCGTAACCCTCCCTTCCCCTACTAGAAGCGACTCCTCGTCGACTCCTATTCCCAAGATCTGCACAATGTCTCCTGCTACAAATGGCAGCGTTGCTTCAACCTCCTTCAATGGATATTTTTCCTACAAAAAGATTGTCATGCTTCGGAGTTAGTAAGAGCTTGACTTGTAATTTGATGACTAATACCAGTGACATTCATAAAATCAAGCATTCTTCACTACCAGTACTAAACATGTACTGCCCATTCTACTACAGATATTTACGACATTTTGACTATACCTAGTCAAGTATTAGTCAAATGTTGGTCAAGTATTTCAAATACTAGTCATGCATTAGTCAATGTTAGTCATGCATTAGTCAAGGGTTAGTCATGCATTAGTCAAGGGTTAGTCAAGGGTTAGTTAAGGGTTAGTCAAGCATTAGTCAAGGGTTAGTGAAGCATTGAACAAGCATTAGACAAGCATTGGTCAAGTAGTAGTCAAGAATTAGTCATTGTCTTACCTTTGTGATTTTTGCTGGACCTTTCTTGGGGGGCCGCTTCTTGCCAATCTTCTCCGATTCCTTTTCCACATAATGCTTGGCTCGCAATTTCCGTGGCATTTGCGGAGATTGCATTCCAACTTGAAGCTTCTGCAACTCCGTGGCCCGCGCCCTCTTCTTCGGCGTTCCTATCCCGCCCTCTTTGTCGCCTCCAACATCCGTCGCCACCTTCTCCCTTGAGCCGGAGCTTACCTCTTGATCGTTGTCTTTCTCCAACTCTGGAACCTCCTGCTGGGTGGGACCTTCGTCATCTGCCTTTCGTTTCCTTCCCTGTACAGAGTGTCCATCCGAGTAACATTTAGTCTTACAAATTTATATCACTCCAAAGCCAACCAACATTGCACTAAGAATATAGTTCAGATTGGACTAAGAATATTGTTATTGAAGTCACCTCTTGATCATGTGTATTGTGTGCGTGTACCACATGAGCTTCGTCAATTTGAGGAGAATCTCCGATCGAATGTCCTTTGGATTTTGGTGAGGCCAAATTCTCGATTGGGAACTACAAAACCTCTGCAACAATACGTCCTCATGGTTTAGGGTTTAGAGTGGTTGCACATGAATGATACCAAAGCAAATTCAGGTAGAGGGCTGGAAAGAAACGTACCAAATTTCGCAAGCACTCGGTGCTACCCGTGTTCGGAGTTGACTGCCTGTGCTCGAAGGATGAAGGCTGATGCACATTGCGAGTATTAGGGTCTGGAACAACTGGTATGTTTAGTGCTGTCATGATTGCCTTCATACTTGCCTCCATCCCAGCCATTCGGGTATAAAAGTCGCGTTTCATCGATGAGAATTCCATTGCAAGGGACGTCGACGGCTCCTGCACTCCGCTTCCGCTACCAGAAATGTGGGACACATTTGGCGTGCCTACCGGTTGCTTCTTCCGAGATTTTTGGCATAGCATCTCCAACTCTATCTCCTCGCGACTTGGATCCCGTTGCAATTCTGCTGCCTGCACCAAGACCCTCTTGCATTTCATTCTATTAATCAGACATAAACATGGTTACAGATTGCAGAGTATACGCATAAACAAGTTCTGAAGTGCAGAAGAACTTCAAAACATGTTAACTACCACTACACCAATGTTAGACTAGAACATGACTACCAGGTCAGTAAATGTTGACTGTAGTATTACTAGGACTTCACTGGATGTCTACTCGACATCGGCGTGAGCCAGTGGAATCGAGAAGGAGAGTGCACATCAAGTGGGAAATTCAGGGGTATTAGAAGACTCACAAAAGAACACTCATAAAGCGAAGCAGTCAGTGGGCTTCTATAAGAAGATCTAACATCACCTACACAAAAAAATCAAGCATGTGCACACATATACCCTCAACCATGTTCCTGCACGTAAGTGGACACCTCCAGTCCTACTTCTAGGACATGGCCTTGATGGGACTTCATCCACATAAACTCAGTATGCCCATTCAAGTAGTTGCATGAGCACACTCTCGGAACAGAACATGACCAGATTTTTATGTTGATGCTTACCTTCGAGATTTTAATATATTTTCAGAGCTACATCAAAATCTAGATATTGATTCATTCAACATTGATTGAACTCATAAATCAGCCTTTTAGAATAACTATAGAATATCTAGAAGAAAAACTTTTAAATTGTAACCCTATCTCAGTTAGGCATTCAATCAAGTTCGGAAATGGTTTTACCTTGCTACAATATACTGAGACGAGTGCATTCCTGTTCACAATCACCAAAGATTTGTCCAGGAGCATCTACCTCAAGCATTGAGATTGTGAGGAATTGTAGGCTATGTGGAATTACAGACTAAAATATGACTGCAGCATGACAAGAGTAAAAACTTGGGAGAGTTATTTACCAGATTTGCCGTTACCTCCCCCTCGGTCCTGCCAGCATGGGAAAGTCGCTTCAGTTGAACGCGATTTTGAGTGAGTGTCTCCGCTTGCTTTACCTTCTTGTCGTTTGCGATTAGTGCTGAGAGGTTGACCCAATGGTCTTGCCTGATATGCTTTGGTTTCTCTCTGCCAGCGACCATTAACTTTTTCATGGCATACCTCTTCATCTTCAACTGTGTTTTCAAATTTGCATGAAAGGAGCACTCTGTGACGTGCCCAATGCCACCTTCATACTCAAAGGTATTATCCACCCTCTTCTTGATATTCAACAAGGTCATTGCATTGTGTTCGTTGTAGTTGTCCTCACTGAAGTCCAAGTCAACTGCATGGCCTCGTAGGCATTTCAGCCATAAGTGACGGTTTTCCCCGCATGGATTTCCCTTCATATCCACTTCCACTGTGTACCGCTTTCTTCCATGTTGCTCTCGAACCGGTGCTTCATGCTGCAGCCGTCGTGTATGAAGTCGCCTCCGGTGGCGTTTATCAGCTTCCGAGCTGCGTGGAAGATCATTGAACTCTTCCCCCGCAACTGCCTCTGGACTGAGCTTAGCCGCAAGACGTTGTTTTTGAGCCCTCTGTACCTTCAACATCTCCAACTCCTTGCTCATAATATGTAGGTCCATGCTTGCATAGTCGTCCAACCCAACCTCAGAGGTCCTCCCAGAAGAACGTGAACCATCGAACCTCCTTGCTGGCGGTGGTGCAAAATCCTCCAGTAGGCTTTCCTCCTCCAGAAAGTCATGGTCGTCCCCATCGTTCGATGACCACGTCACACTAGTCGACATGTTGCGTGCTACCTTTGGTAATGCCGAGTCTTGTTGACTAATTGCACGTGGCACCGCAAATTTGGCACCTGAAGGTTGTGAAGGCTATGAATGTGCTAATGCGGGTGTGCTGTTCGCAATATAGGGCCTTCTGATTTCCCACTTCGCCGGCTCGGACAGTTCAGGCTTCCCCTGCGCATGTGGATTCACTAACTTATTCCAAGTTCTAAAACTTGACAGGCATAAAATACTGAAATATTGAGCTTATACTGAGCTGAAATACTGAGCTTATACAAGCTGGTATGTCTTCAAGAGATGCTTGAAACCTTCTATCATTGGACGTACATTGCCAGGTTTTAATTTCAATTTGATTACTATTTCTGCACATCAGAGTCTTATCATTGGAGATATAAATGTCTAAGAGATATTACAAAGTCCTTTCATCTATGAGTTTGACCTCGTGTCATGTTTTAAACCTTCTCAGCTCAAGGATCTAGATATGTAACACATCCTCCACTTTGTGAGTTCATATTGTACTCCAAAGTTTGAAAACAACAGACTCGCGTGTTTAACATCCATTTATGTCAAGATCTGGCACCTAGCTCTCAAGTTCTATGGCCTTGGGAGAAAGTTTCAGTCACTCCATCCATCTTGACGTTTTAGGGTCGAATTGAGAAGCCAGACAAATTGACTTGGAGTTCACTCACAGGCAAACCTAAATACATACACAATCCAATAGGACTAAAAAGATCTCTCCTCAACATAAATTCAAATTAACTTACAGCCAACCCACTCACCTTGGTGCTATTCAATCCAAGTTGTGCAATTTGCCTTTCGATTCAGTCACTGAAGCTCAACACAGAGTATCGACCATACTTCAATTTTATAGCAATCTTGCACTTGATATTATAAACTTCAACATTCAACATTAATGGATGCGGAGGTGGTCTGTTGATGAGAAGGACAAAACACCTGGCATTGTTTGTGTAGTTAGAAGTGGACTACATATACGCACCTTTGCAGGAGCGTGAGGTGCTGGAGATGTTGGTAATAGCGCTTCCGAGTTCCTTCTGGTCCTCCTCCCCTCTTCGTCTAGTGCCTATAGGGAGTATGCAGTAATTAGTACTTCCATACATTACTAGTACCAAATTCAAGGGAAAGTCACAAAATTATTGGAAGAATTCAAAACATTTCTACATGCCAGAAAATGTGTTGTGTCACTGAATGGAAGTGTTACCAATTCAAAAGTGTAATCTGCTCATGCCCTTCTCATAAATGCCTACTCACATATCAGATGTCAACTTCAGCATATCAAATCAAAGTTCCAATACAACTGGACAGGCTTCATAGTCCCCATTTGCAAACCTACACATAATAATCTGAATTGCTCAACATTCAACAGACTATACTGCCATCTATCTGGAATATAGGGAAAGTTGCCAACAAGTATCCTTTTATTTATGAACTGCATTGAATACAACCCAAATATAACAGCCCAATATATTGACCAATAGGAAATACATCTAATGTCTACCAAGAAAAATGGGAGCAAGCAAATTGACTTATGCATCTTGATATATTCATAAAATAATGGACTCAACAAGAAATTTCCCAGATTTGAAAGTGTACATGCATTCGGATGTTTTGATGAACTAGCACAGCAACTTCACATCCCTAAACATCTTGACTACATCAAATGTCTTCCAATGCAGTTGTACAGGAGTGAAGTTACACTCTCGTAGCTCTTATTTCAAATTCCTATATGGGATCGGACAGGTCAACTAATAGCTCATTCGGCTCATTTTGTGATGGAACACCTGAAGGAGAGTAACAAATAGATAACATGGAGGCATAGCAGATTGTGCTTGTATAGTTCACCTAATTGACTATCTTAATTTCCCAGCCACGGGCTTATGTAATTGCCATGTGGGCCTATATCGGGAGAAAGGGAATATAGACTTTGACCTGTCATACGTTTTGCATCTCAACTCCAATTCTGGAAACTGCAACTGACCTTGAACTTGAAGTGATTGTCTCGCCGTATTATATGGATAGAGGGTTTAGGGTTTGGTTGACAGGTATTATGTTTAGGGTTTTAAATTGTTTCTATCTTGCTCATAATCTTTAGGTTTCAGTTCTTCTTTCTCGATCTCGTGAGTGTTATTGAAAGTTGTTTCAGAGTATTATTAAGTTCAAGGGTCACGTCTTCAAGATCATGGGAGGTTGCGACAAGCAAGGTTTCCCAATGAAGCAAGGAGTCCTCACTCAGGGCCGTGTTCTCCTTTTAGACTTGAACACGAATTGAAACCCTAAATCTCTCAACCCTAGACCCTAAAGCATGGAAATGGGCAGGCTGGAGACTTTAGGTTTGCACTACTGAACAGGGATTGAGTAAAGGGGAAGAGGAAAACGCACCTGGATAGGAGTTTGATCCAACAGGTCCGTCGGAGATGGTGCTCTCCGTGACCTCGTGATCCTCGAAACCTCCACCCCCTGTTGTGATACGCCCAAACGACCAGCTCCTTTATTTTCGGGCTGCCTGACTTTCTCCGCCTTCGGTACTCCGACCTCAGATGCAAGCGCATGTAACCCTAACTCCTCAATCTTCTTCTTGTTCCTCTCTATCCTCTTCAAGCGAGCAGCCTCGTATGTTGTTAGAGGAACCTGCGTTTCTTGCGTGGCCTTGCTTGGTGATTCTCCTTCCTCACTGTGGCTGCTACTTTTGGCGCCTTCACTTTCGCTCCATGGTCCGCTCGCACTACCACTTATTGTGTCGCCCTCACTACTCTCATAGCTAGCATTCTCAAACCCCTCTTCCGTGTCCATGACTCAACAACCCAAAGGTGGAGAGGAAGGGATGGGTGGTGTCAGCTGCTATGTTAAAAATCCACGCCATTGTTGCAGGCTGTGGTTTTCTACACCAACCAATTGATGAGGTTGTTGAACGCTACACCTACACTGAATGAAGCGCAAGAACTAGTCACTTAGGTGGCAGTCGGGGAGAGTTTTGCTATGTCGAGGCAATAAGTGTTGTGGATGGCGGGGAGGGAGGGAGGGAGGTTTCGGTGCTGTGGATGGCGGGGAGGGAGGGAGTGAGGCTAGGGTGTTGTAGATGGCGGGGAGGGTTAAGGCCAGGTTAGGGTTAGGGACCGTTAGTCTACACTTTAACTTAAATTTGAACGTCCGGCAGGTTGCACATAGCCAAGAACACTTGCAGCTAACACGTTCCCTTGTAGATAACACGTTCCTTTGCAGATAACACGTTCCCTTGCAACTAACACTAAATCTATTCGTGCTAGGAATTGCATTTGGTCCTGGAGCATGAAATGCACTCATTCTTATGTCTTTTACCACATTGCAGATTTCTTTGGGTGTTGGGGTAATTTTTTTTCTTGTGGGATTGTGCAGTGCCCACTTCTATGCAAGGAGTTTATAATTGATGCCTGGCAAATTTATAAGGCACGTGTTTCTGGTGCTGATGTTGTTCTCTTGATAGCTGCTGTTCTTCCGGACCAAGATCTTGCTTATATGGTTAAGATTGCCAAGGCACTTGGCATGGCTGCCCTTATTGAGGTTTGTAATATTTTGCTTTCCACATCGTATGTCATACAGTGCACTTTTTTGTATTTTTTTGGTGTTAGCTGAAGAGTCAGAGGAAGCATGAAATGGCTTATACTTGGAAATCTGCTGTCTGGGTTAACCTCTAAGAGCCTATGAGGCTATATCCATCTTCTTTCCCTGTTTGAAAGGTCTCACTTGCAGCATTGAATATTAAAGATTGTTTGATGATGTCGGACATTATGTTTTTAAGGATTGTTTTCAAATATTTCTCATGGGTTAAGGGGTTAAGCCTGCAGGGCCAGGCTACTGGTACCCCAGGTCTACTTGGACTGATGAAATCGTGAACTTGCATTCCAATTCCATGTAGAACTTGTGACACCTTTTTAAGATTTAAGCGCATGGGCGAGAAACGTTTTTAATGGCTTTATAATATAATTCATGTGACAGCCTTACCATTGCAACAAAGGTCCTGGATGGTAGTATGTGTAAAGAACTTCTTACGGAAAGACATGTCTCTATTAGCATCTGATCATTTCCCTATATTTGTTAAGGGAGCTAGTCGGAACAGGATATCAAATCTCTTTCTCAATCTTAAGTGGAGCCTTGTTCTTTGCTTACAGGTACATAGCAAGCGGGAGATGAAATGTGTCCTGGGTTTGCCAAATGTTCAGCTCATAGGCATCAACAATCGCAGTTTAGGTACATCGATCTGACTTTCATGTATAAATTTTTGTATGAAATTCTAGTGAATATATATATATATATAAAATTTTCTGTAACTGCACAATAATTTGGCATATACATGAACAGTATGATATTGGTGGAATAGAAGGTGGTTTGTGAGTCTTTCTTAAATAGTTGAACATATATATTAAGAACTGATTTTCAGCTGTCATTTACCGCTTCATGACCCAAAGTTCAACTCTTGAAGGCGTGTGATAGTAAGAGCTGGAGAGTTGCTTGCATGAAATTTATGTAGCAATAAATTATCTGCTTGGAGTAATTTGACATGTGAGATGTAGCCTCCATTTCTTGATTCACCACATTCTCTATCTTCAATGTCTTGAGGTTCTGAGGCTGGAGAGTCTTGCAGGAATATTGGTTGGTGGAGCATGTTTTTGTTGGGAAGAGTGGAGCCAGCCCGGAAATTATGATGTTAAAGACTTATCTGGACAAATTAAAAATTCTTAACTGTCTGTATTCTTTGTTACTAGTTAATTATGGTTGTTCTGTGGATGCCTATGTTGCGGATTATGTTGGAGAATCTTATATCATGCTCCTATGACTAGCTTGTGTTATTGACTGTGAATTTACTATCAGAATGTCCTCCTCAACACCAACTGTATCTCAATGGTGTGCGATCTCGCCTCATAATAGAATGTCTAATGAATATACAGAGCCCCTCCATGAATTCTAAATTTAGATCGACTTATAATGGATGGTTGTGATTGTAGATGACTTTTGAATTGAGATTTTGATCCTCTACAACATGATCATGTGGTTCTAAGGCTCTCAAGAGAGAGAGAGACGACGGAATTGGAGTGTGACAGATGGACAAGAATTCAAGAGATGAACTCTTGCACCTACAACTCTGGGACCTAGAGGAGAAGGAGGCAAATGGACTGCACCTCTCATCATATCCCTGTCCATGTAAGAAGTGCATGGGTGGGACGGTTCTATCAAGAGAAACCATTCGCAAGCATTTGAGGCATTACAAACGCGACCCACAGTTCCAAACATCAATACTGGTATTTGTTGGTATTTCTAAAACTTGACTGAAATAATGTGCGTTGTTGACTAGCCATAGTCACATATGTTAATGTTCTGACTACGGGTAGTCCTAGTGGTAGATATGTGGGAGTACAAGCCGCGAAAGCCATTGAAACCATATTGCCTTGACCATTGCGGGATAGCACAACTTTCCCTGAATATGTCAAACCTCCATTTACCCCGACACCCTGAATTATAACAGTCTACGAATACATGTAGTAAACTTGTGAATAGAAAGTGTCCAGAGCAGGGGCCAGTAATCCCAATGACCTCTGGGATTACGATGGGTAATTTTGTTCATCTTGTCAACTGTATGTCTCAAGGCATCAGTGCTCTGCAGTTCTTCCTCGTGAATAATTTTTTTACTCATGATTGTCCTCCTTGGAAGTCTCATGGCGGCCTCTCGAACAAGCAGATTTGCATGACGAAGCGAGCCTGTGTGTGAATGAAAGTGGGTCCTGATCACTCAAGAGTTGTTAAGCATGATCAGTCATAGTCAATTGAAACTTGTCCCTGATTATCGTTTATGAGTGATAACGATCAAAGTTGTTGCTATGTGGTATGTAGAGGATCAGTGCCCGGACTCAATTTTTGGTCAAGAATTAGGAGGTTGACACCAATTCTAATTAGCCCACTTCCCACCCATTTCACCTAGTATATTAAATACATGATTATTTTGAGATGCTTAGCAAATTATCTCTTTGAGTATGAAGTCTTCCCAGTCACCCCGAACTCCTGAATTGGAGCAGTCTACAAATACATCTAGTAAACTTGTGAATGCCATAGTCATAAACTATAAAAATACTTGACTACATATAGTAAACAAGTGTATATCCCATATTCATGTTAGTAATTGACTACATGAAGTAAATGTGCGTACACGTAAATTGAATTGAAATGTGTGGTCTTTTGCGACAGAGTAGTTGTTAATAGGTCTAGCTTATGGTAGAAGTCGGTACTAACCTCACCGATTATGTGGGACTATCTTGGGACGTGCATATGCAGTCTGGTCTTAGTGCCCAATCAAGTACAGTACTAGACTTTGAAGAGGTTCCTCCAAGCGCTTCGGATGCCGAACCCTCAGAAGGCAGCGACATATATCAGGATGCGAATGATGAAGGCGATTTTGAAGTGCAGCGGATGATAACAGAGTGTTTTGGCCGGTTTGAGAACGACATTGGTGATAGCCAGGAGGATGAAGTACTTGAAGATGAACGGGAGTTTATGGCCGATGAAGGAATGGATCTACAGGAAGAATCTTCCATACCACTGTACGAGGGAAGCAAAACAAGCCGAGTAGTTGCAGTCATTCTCCTTATGAATTGCTTTGCAGTATTCGGAGTATCCAATGCATGCGCCACAGAATTGCTGAAGTTGCTTTCGGAGCTACTTCCTGCGGCGAACACTCTCCCGAAGTCTTACTATGAAGCTCGCAAGTATCTAAGACAACTCGGATTATCATTTGTCTCTATACATGCCTGTGTGAATGGGTGTTGTTTATTCCGAAAGGAGCTGGAAGGCGCAATGAATTGTCCAAAGTGTGGACAATTGAGGTACAAATCGGAGTCAAGCAGGACACCAATGAAAGTTTTGCGCCATTTTCCACTTATACCACGGCTGCGAAGGATGTATCGGTGTACATCTCTAGCAAAATTAAATAAGTGGCATACCGAACGGAAGGATCGTGGTGGCAATGTGGAGTGCGTTCCGGACTCGAAGGCATGGAAACACATTGACTCCGTATATCCAGGGTTTGCGTTGGAAGAAAGGAACATACGACTAGGACTTGCTCTAGACGGTGTGAATCCGTTCTCAAACCAATCCCTAAGTCACTCCACTTGGCCAGTCGTGCTACTGAACTACAATCTGCCACCATGGTTGGTGACAAAGCGGTTTTTCTTAATGTTGGCCCTTCTCATTCCTGGGAAAGAGAGCGTGACATCTGAAAACGTGGACGTGTACCTTGCTCCTTTGATTGAGGAATTGAAGCAACTTTGGGAAGGCATTGAGGCAGTAGACGCATCTGCGGAGAGGGTGAATAGGAAGTTCACGTTGAAGGCCATCCTCATGTGGTGCATCCATGACTTCCTGGCATATGGATTAGTGTCGGGGCAAGTTACAAAGGGGTACAAAGGGTGCACCGAATGCGGTCCTAGTGTAACAACCCGACGATCAGCTGCGTTAACGAAGAATGTATATTTAGGACATCGTCGGTTCTTGAACCGAACCCATCCATATCGAAGATTGCAGAGAGCTTTTGATGGATCACAAGAGACCCGTCCACCACCAAGACAACTAAGTGGCCGTGACGTAGTCCGTTATGCGATGAGGAGAGGAAACTGGTTGGCTGACTCCCCACGAAACAAACCAGGAGGGGTTAACGATCCAGTACATGACACAGGCGTGAAGAGATTGTCTGCATTATTTGCACTTCCATATTGGCAGGTGAGTGTATAGATTTAAACTCTTTGTCAAACCCTGTGGACTTAATATAAGACTAGCAATAGTCAAAGGATAACTGAGAGCTTTGGAGATTGGTTTGGAGGACTACCGGCAGTCAAATTATAGTGACATCCATGCAAAGTTGACTACACTCAAATATGATTGACTACAGATAGTCAATGCCAATATAATAGTGTATAGGATATGATGACCAACAGTACAGATATAATTCCACTAATGTGAGCCATTGTGTGTATGCAGTCTCTTGCGATAAGGCATGTGCTTGATGCAATGCACTGTGAAAAGAACTTATGTGAGAACATCATGAAGACAATTTGGGGTTTAAAGGATAACCTCAAAGTACGGATGGATCTAGCGGAAGCAAACATAAGGCCTGAACTGCACGCAATTTCTGGTGGTGCTGAGGGAACGTTGTTGATACCAAGAGCTCCGTATATTCTATCAAGAGCAGAGAAGGTTGTGTTTACAAATATCATCCATGGATTGAAGACTCCTAGCAATTACGTGGGCCAATTGTCTCAAAGAATCACGGGTGATGGAGAGTTAAGAGGAATGAAGAGTCACGACTACCACATTCTAATGCAACAAATCTTGCCATTGTGCTTACGAACGCTCTTACCAAAGGATGTCCGAACTGCCATTATTCGGATATGCCGAGTCTTTGCCCGTTTGTGCGTGAAGTCGGTGGACCCTTCAAGCATGATTGATTTGTTCAATGAGACAGCCGTGACTATGTGTATGTTGGAAAGGGTCTTCCCACCAGCATTCTTCGATGTCATGTCCCACTTGCCTATTCATTTGGTACAACAGTTAGACATTTGCGGACCAGTGCACACCCGGTGGATGTACCCAATGGAACGGTACCTGAAAACTCTGAAAGGATATGTGCGTCTTCGAAGCAATCCTGAAGGCTCTATGGCACAAGGCTACATCATGGATGAAGCAGTGGGGTTTTGTACTGAATATATGCAACATTGTTGTGAAAGTGAGCGTCGTGTGTGGGACGACAAAGAAGAACCTGCAATGAATAGCGAGGTCATGGAAGGAAATGGGCGGCATAGGTTGTTGCCAGACGAACTACGGTTTTGGATACATGAATTTGTGCTGAACAATGCGGAGCCGTTACAAGTTTACAGAGAGTAAATCCACGTACTTTGTGTTGTTGCTCTTGTGACTACATTGTTAACTAGTAATGATAGTCATAAGCATCCATAATGTGACTAAATGCAGTACTAGATATGCTTCATATGACTAAATGCAGTACTAGGTATGCTTCATATGACTAAATGGAGTCATCATAGCTATTTGGATGACTATTTTTAGTCATTGCATCATTAAGCTGTAATTACAGTGTCGTGGGAATTGAAGTAATTAACGACTATAAAATGTGAGTGTCTGGTGCAGACGGCACGCTACAGAAATGACCCGAAGGAAGAGGTCAAGGGAAGACATGCGACGTCAACAACGGGGTAGGAGATTGGAGTACCCAAGCAGCATGGAAGAGGAGGCCTTCACAACCTGGTTTCCTGTTGTAGTGCAAGATAAGATCAACCAAGGGACTGATGTATCCATGGACGTTCAAGCATTGCTAATGCCGCCCTCAAGGAACGCCAAGTCCTACAAGTCAATGTATGCATATGGCAACCACATAAGGGTTCGTAGCATAGAATCAAACATGAATACATGTGATAGTGGTGTGGCTGCGACCTTTTTGCAAGCATGTCGTGCGAGCAGCAGTTCTAGAAATGTACGGACAACAAATTTAGAATACATAGGATGGGTGGAAGAAATAATAGGGGTAGACTATGGAGAGTTTGAGTTGATAGTTTTGTATTGCACATGGGTGAGAGCCAACCTCCGGGGCGTCGGAGCAACAATGAAACGTGACGACTACGGCTTTACATTGATCAAATTCGATCGTGTCATACCGTATTCAGCAGACTCATTTGCATTTCCCCTCCATGTGCAACAAGTCTTTTTTGTGGACGATGTGGAGAATCCCAAATGGAAAGTTGTGCTGAGGAAAGAAGCTCGAGGTGCAAGAGTGGCGTCTACATCTGAGAGAAGACCCGAAACACTTAGTTTACATGTAGGCAGAGATGAAGACTACCGTGGATTGAGATCTACTATTTTAAACGAAGATGTGAAACCTGGCGCACCGGTGCTAGAAGGCTGCGCAGTACTTGAAGCTGAGGACATTCATGCAGCACTACAAGAAAGAGAGGGAAGAGCCAGATAACAATGAAGAGAGATTATAGTCTGGCCTTTTGAGATGTCGCCTGATGTAGTCAAATTGGACTAAAACTAGTCAAATTGGTCACCATGGTCGTACCCAATGAGTAAAATTTTGTTCCCGAAGTTCGCCCCCTCGAGGTCCTCTTATTTTTTACTACAACTTGACTGGGAATCTTCTTGGAATCTATTTTTACTAGTTGTAGTCATCATGTGACTAGTTAGTCGAGTTCGGTCAACTTGCTCTAGTAAAAAAAGCCTGTATTTGGCATAGTGGACAAAGATATTCCAAGAGTTCGACGAGAAGACAAAGGGATGCTGGCCACTGGGCAGGTATTTCACGTTCGATGTGGACGTTTACAAGTGCCACCCCGGGACCGAGAGTATGAACACGAGGGCTAAAGAAGAACAGGGGGTGTGGTGGCAAATGAATAACCTTATGAACAACCCCAAGTTCGACAGGCAAACGATTTGTGTGACGCCCAAGGACCCGGCGGTTGAAGTGAACGAGAGGAATTGGCCAATCCTCAAGGAAGGAGAGTTCTACATAGTCGACGGCCAGCACAGCGTGATGGCTGCAAAAGCTCTCCTCGAGAACGATGAGTGGAAAAGCCCATGGAAGGAGGCGATTCGATACTGGAAGGCATTTCTCGTGCATTCCAAGGACTCGAACCAACTGATCGCTATCTCTGCCTTCATGAACCAAGGCAACAAAGTGAGGCAGTTTGAGGCTTCATGGGAAGCCAACATCGTGGCTGGGAGGACCTTATGGGTGGAGCACGACTGCCCACCAAAGGAAAGGGAGAACGCAACTGTGAAAAATCCTAAATGGCAGGTAGGCCACTATAATAGCTTTACGGACGCGCGTCCGTAACCCTGGCCCTTCTACCTTGAATGTTTTCATTGTCTGAATGTTCTCTTTGCTGATTCCTTGATGTTCATCCCTCTTGCAGACATTCAGCAATGCCATATTGACAAAGTTCTCCAGCATTGACATGAAGACCAGCGGCACGAAGACGGTGCAGGAATTAAAAGGTGAGATCAAGCTCATCACTGCATCAGAGGAGACATGGGCAATCTGGTTGAGACTCTTCGATGCTCACAACCACGGGGACCTGGTCAATCCAGACACGGAGAACACCTACAAGACTGACTCCAGGTTGAAAATACCACCCATCCTGAGAGAGTTCTTCCGTCCGCTCCAAGGGTTGCTCGACTCGGAGATGTACCGAGCGGCAGCGCACGTCCTTCTCGAAACTCCAAGAAGGACTCTGCCCTACCCAAAGATCTTCCTCAAGAGGCCCAAGCACATGAAGCCTTCCACGTACCACATGAAGGAGTGGTGCGAATACAGGAAGAAGAAGACCATGGCCATAAGGGAGATCAGCAAATTGCTGCCCGCCTACAACCTCACCAATGCCGACGGGGAGATCGTGTGGGAGAATTGGAGGAGGCTGAAGGACGAGTACCACATCAATAGCCTCTCCATGCGAGCTCTGACAAGAGAGGCTTCCACCTTCCTAGCCCAACGATCCAGGAAGAATGAGAAGAAGGGCGCCATTGACGAGAGGGAGACGATGATGTACTCGAACTTCCTCAATAGAAAGAAGAACGCCAAGTTTGGGGGGGTTGCAAGATTTTGCACAGTTGCTACGCCCTTGAAGTTCGGCAAATGGGACACCCACGCCTCAAGAGCCTCGGTGAGAGACGACCCCCGGGGGTGTCCATTTGCAATCTTCGACTTCCGTGCAATCCCCGGAGCTTGGAAACAGGGGGCTGCCGGAACCCCTTTCTACGAGCCGTTCTTTGGAGCCTTCAAGGCATTTCGGTCGCCGGCCCTCCGCGAGCCAAATGTGTGGCTTTGGATTGTAGAGCAAGAGAAGTCCGCAGCAGTCGTGGAGCTCTACAACTCGAAGATGGACGTCGACTACGACCTCTACCACAGCACGTACATCCCGGCCAAGACGGAAGGGGTCACAGCTGTGCAAGAGGCCAGGGGAGTCAAGCAAGTGGGAGCCGTGCAACTGTATTTCTTGACGCACAAGTCTTCGCCAACTGGGCGGCCGCCTGTGAAGGCTACTGCTGTGTTCAAGAAAATGTACTCGTTACCCACACCACACCCCAAAGAGCTCGTGGAGGAGACAATGTACACAATCTACCCGGCGTACGAGCTTCGCATGGAATTCTACATCGGGATCCTCAAGGCTTTGACCATTATGAGCGAGACTGTGTACAACGTCTTCGGCGGCACCAAATTTGTGTATGCAGCATTGGTGAGTTGCCTGCCCCCAATGGAAATTCACGGACGCGCGTCCGTAAATTTAAGATTTATATTCATATGCATTGTTCCCCAACACCTCTTGGCTGTGTAATTTTACGGACGCGCGTCCGTAAAAGTACACTATTTCATTTTGTTACATTTTGTCATATCTGGCCTCATTTGTATGTCCCCTGATACATTTGCCCCTAACTCGTTGTTATGTTCCAGATGCTTGGGCTGCAGGTCAATTCGTTTGTGGATGTCGGCGACTACGACGATGCGAAGGCCCACAGGGTCAATGCCTCCAAAATGGACATCCTCGACATCGTGGACGTGCTACCTCCCCAGCCTGTGTTGCCGCTCGCATCGCGAATCGAGGCGATGCCTGAAATGGAGACGGACACTGACGCAGAGCAGGATCCCATCCACCCGCCTGAACGGCCCAGGGCGCACCAGGATTTACCGAGCCTTGTTCTTGATCCCACAACATGTCATTTCCTCCTGGGCGCGGATCCAATGGAAACGGAGGAGCCGCATCCTACCGTCACTCCGTTGAGGGTCCCTCATGGTCCCAGTGCCTCGCCATTTGGGACTCCCACTTCGCGTGTTGGGTTTCCTTCCACTGCGGGTCCGTCTCGTGCTGCGGGGGTTAGAGCAGATGTGGATGTGGAGCTCGCGACAGAAGCCGGCTGCACAGCTTCTTCCGGGGGGGAGTCTCAGCAGGCAGAGCTCCCAGCTATGGAGGGCAGGGATGTGTTGGAGCTGATCTTGAGGCCCGACCTCTCTCTCTACCGTGAGACCCGACGGAAGAGAAACAAGACCCCTTACAACGAATACCCTGAAGGGGCGATCTTGGACCTTTCCGATGAAGACGAGGACGAGGTCCAGATGTACAATGCCATCTCCGCCTTGCCTAGCGAGCCCGGCAAGGTGAAGAAAGAGCCGATGTCCGTCTCCGAATTGGACGAGAAGATGGAGAAGAGAATGAGGGAGGAGCTTGACCAACGGCTCCGGGAGGCAAACGAGCTGCACGCCAAGAAGATGGCTGCCATCCAAGCTGAGATGGAACAATCCAGGTTGGAATCCGCTCGCAGGCACGCCGATCTCATGGCTCAGAATCAACAGTTCCTGGCCCAGAGCCAGCAATTCATGAGCATGATGCAGAGCCTGCAGGCGAGGCCTCCGTTGGTGTATGCACCTCCCCAGGCCGGCATGCCGATGCCCGCCGATCTCATGCCGCCTCCATCTCAAAGCCATGCCGTGTACATACCAGAGCATGCCTATGCAACCCCCGCGTTGGACGTCCCACCCCTTGCCCAGGTTGCGCCCACAGCAGATCCCTCCCCCCGACCTACCTCGTCGAACGTCCAAGACTTACGGACGCGCGTCCGAAACATTGCTGAGCTGCCCTCCATTCTCATTGGAGGGGGCGCACCCCCTCAGAGGGCCACAGAGGCGGGCGCCTCCGATTTCGCGATTTCGGGGGCGGATGTAAATAGGGCGGGCAATGACACTGCGCGACACACCGACAATGTGGAGGAGTCGCAGGAGAGCCCGTCACGCGATAGGACAAGCCACGAGGACATAGAGGCCCCCCTCGAGGATGAAGATGTACATATGCGGGGCAACCAGGACTCCGCGGAGGAAGCTTACGCAGGCACCCAAGCCTCTCAAGCAGCTGGAGACACATTGCTGGTCGACACAGATGGACTGTACGACTTTACGGACGCGCGTCCGGGAGCTGCGCCCATGGTGACGAGTCCTGCTGAGGGAGGCACTGCTCGCGCGGATCTCGCCGATGACGAGGTAACCAACCTTTGAGCATGCCTCCCTCGTTGCGGACGCGCGTCCGTATGTTCCCTGTGTGTCACCTTCGTGGTGGTGTATTTTTACGAGTTCAACTCCGGCCTCCCCCCCGCGAGTGGACGCAAATTTTGTAGCGTAGGATCCATTAGCTTCAGCAGAGAAAGCGCTAGATTCTTGGGCTCATCGATAGATGTCCTTTGAAAATTGTATATCACCATTTACATTAATAAATCTTTTCGAACTACATAGTTCGCACAATTTTGGCATTCTGTTTCTTTGTTGAATTCATGAAATGTTTGTCAATTGGTTTTCGTTAGTAGCAACATTCACCTAGGTAAAATGTTTCATCACAGGGTCCGTCGGAGATAGCTCGCAACCCCTTTGGAAGACCAAATCGGCCCATGAGGAAACCGTTCATAATATTTGACCTCAATGGGGTGCTTTGCCATTCCAAACACATCCCGCATGGCGCGCCCAGGGGGCCCCTCCGTAGTCCACAAGACATGGATTACGGCGGGCGCTTGGATACCTTCATTAACAACAAGGCCGTCCGGGCCCGACCTGGCTTGAGGCGCTTCCTCCGTGATGTCCTTGGCTTGGCTCATGTCATCGTCTGGAGCTCTATGCTCATGGACAACACGGAGGCCATCGCCGGTTTCCTTTTCCGAGAACTCGCAATGCCTTGCTTGCTTCTCGGTCAAGAACACTGCGATGAGCTCCATGACCGTAGTGGCAGGATTGTACCGAAGGTCGCAGGAGGCGGCGGGCCGCAATTCCTGAAGGTCCTCAGGAAGAACCTCTGGGTCGGCGTCCCCATGTTGGAGGGGGTGCCCCACGGTTCTTGGCCAACGCCGGAGAACACTCTCCTCGTCGACGACAGCCCCGCGAAGAGCATCCTCAACCCCCCCGGCAACGCCATCTTCCCGGATCCTTGGAAAGGCGATAGAGACGACACCTTCCTAGAGAATGAGCTAGGTCCATACATTAGGAGGCTTGCATGTCACCCCGGAAGTGTCCCGGATTTTGTGCTCTCCAACCCCATTGGCAATAGGCCTCTCGGTCCACGAGATGAAGTATTTAGGATGTTGTACGGGTACGCCAAACTCAATAAATTAATTTGAGAACTTTGAACATTTTTGGACTTGTACTTGGATTCTCCTTGTTTATATCTAACCGTTCCCCCCTTTTCTTTGTAATGTATTTTTGTGTCCTAGTTGCCTCACCAAGCGTCCCAAAGTGTCGTCAATGGCCCGTCCGCATCTCCGTCGGTCCCCGGCTCCCCTTCCCTTGGTGTGAGCTACGTTGCAATGCCTTCCCTATTCCAATTCTCGGCCGTCGATGCCGCCTCTGCTGTTGATTACTCCAAAGACTCTGGGTTTGAAGATGGAGTCGTGGATATCCCTCCTGCAAAGGTAGCAAAACACAACCGCGCTCCGTCTCCGTCTCCATCTCCCCTCCGCAACGAGAAGCACGTTCGTATTATTGACTTCGATGCGTCACCATCCAAATATACCGTTCCCAAGGCCCCACGATCGACCAGACGCCTTTGCATGGATGAACCCCGGATTGATGTCCCGACGTTTACGAACGTCCCTGTCGTGCTTGTATCTGCCCCCCTCGATGTCCCCGAAGCTCAATCCAACACCCCCAATGCCAAGGTGCCCAACTTTTGGCCTTCTCCAGTTTTTCCTTGCTGGTTTCCGTGTATTAGTGCATTTGTGTTTCTTGGGGTTTTCGGACTTGCATCCGTAACTTGTGCTCACTCATACCAACCCGCTTCATTGTATGACTTTGTGGTCGTTGTTTCAGACCCCACCGTACTCGAATGTGGGCCGTCCATGCTCGACTTCTTCATTGGATAGGGGAACCCTCAAGACCGCTTCTTGCGAGTCCGATCGTTGTTTGGCCCTTCGGAAGAGTGCAAGACATTCCGTTTCGCAAACGCCTTCGTATTCCACTTACAACACCACGTCCTACAATTCGGTAGCGCGTCGCCAAATATGGACGAACGGCACATATTCCGGACCAACAAACAAACAAGGTTACAGCCGCGGGCCCGAGATCTTCAGAGCCATGGATGCCATTAAAGCAAAAGAAAAAGAGACGGCCGCAAAGGCTATCGCAAAAATAAAAGGAGTGCGTCGTATTGACGATCCAAATGTATAAATCATATTAATATGTATTTAATTGTCGAATGCACTGGTTGGTGATCGATTATATTTGAAGGATTTTGGCCTAATATTGGATATTCCACTTGTATTTTGTATTTCAATCCTATTCAATAAATATGATACCATTTTTGTATACGCAATTGTTTTCATATATCCCATTTTCTTATTTCGGCGTGTGTGTCTCATGCATTTGTGTCTCATACTTGTGTTCAAAATTGGGAACATAGTATATTTGTAGTGTTTTCCTTCCTACAAATGTGAAAGCCACGTCCTTAAAAAGTCTCAAAGTCATCAAAAAGTCTCCGATTACCGAATATAGTGTTCATTGTGTTGTTTGTTCGCAAGAAAGAATCTAGGCACATTTTGTTTTCATAAGAACAATGTTCATGCCCAGTATATGAGAGGTAGATGTGGAAGACACCGATATCTTCTTTAACCTTACCAAATTGATTGGTCATTTCAATGGTGGCGATGCACCTATTTGGAAGCTTGCAAAACACTACTACTTCAATAAGTTTGTTGTATGCTATATATGTTTGCATTTATGACATATGCATCTTTATCTTCTTCATTCATATTAAACATAACTATTGTGTTTGGTGTTTGTAAAAATACAAAATTTTGGATGTCACCTCCTAGCTTGTTGGTTTTCCCATAATATGTAGCAAGGGTTGCAAAAGTTATGGATGCCACCTCATCATTGGTTCCTCACCATAAGCCTAGATCTTACGATTGCCAAATAAACATCTTCCTCAATTCATTTGTCCAAACTTCCATGATTTAAAAATAAAATAAAAAATAAAAAAATAAAATGGTTAATCATTGGAATGTTTGGCTTTTGTTCAACCATTCCTTATTCAAATGTCTAAATATGATTGTTAGATATAATTGGAATGTTAGACATTTGTTTAACAAATCCAATTATTGTTTAAAATTATAATAATAATTGTTGTTGTTGTTGTTGAAGTGGTTCAGAGTTTGATTTAAATATGGTTGTCATGTTAGATTTAAATATAACAACCATATTCAAATTCAACTCTAAACCATCATTCCATGTTTACAATTGTTGAATTCCGAAATAGATTCAAGCATATCATTCATCAATTGTACTTTGTTTCAACTCCACGTTCATATTATAGTATAGGAATTTGATCGATTTATACTAAATTACCATGATTATAGGATACTAATATATGTGTTTCCAAATAATTAATTGTCCTCCCTCACCACTCACATGATTAGTCCCGTCTATTTATTCGGTGTGTGGTTTAGTGAGGATCAATGAACAAACACCATAGAGACACATATTTTAAAAATATTGGACCATGTCTTAAGAATTTATTAACTACTCCACACTGTCAGCCATAAACTCCCACCTTTGACGTCGTAATCCGGGTGAGAGCTCATGACTCACATGAACTCCACTAGCCTTGGTAATCAGTTATAACTTATATCCATTCCAATTGGTGAATCAGTGTACTTGACATCTCTTCTTTTATTAACTCAAACTCAAATGTTTACAAATACTCGAGTATCACACTCACATAAATAAATAAAAATCCGAGTTCAAGGTTGTAGGCTAATTAATCTAGAGATCTAATGATATAATGCCTCTCACTGAGGTTCATTACTTGATCACAACACACATAATATGTTACCAAGCTTATCACTAAGCCTACTCCAACCTTGTCATTCAACATTCATAGGATTCATGAACCATTTTGCTAACATTCATATTATTTCCTTCTAAGAACTTTGTGCCTTCATCTACCTAGTGAGGGAGAGAGAAAAAAAATCCTAATCGCAAAAGTGAGAGAGAGCGAATGAACCTCCCCCCTCCCCTTCGGGGGACTACCCCCTTCCATCACCAAGCCTTACCGGCCGTAGATTTAACCATACATCTAACGGTTGGAATTGCCGGCCGTCATACTCTAGCCGTCATCCCTAAAATCCCTAGATCCTACGGTCTTGGTCTTCCATCCACTTGATCAAACGGTCTTCATCCGTCCGGCTTCATCCGCTTAGCATCATCCACCGTTCGTTGTCATCCTCCGTTCGTTGCCATCCTTGTATCCTTCGCAAATATCTTGACTTCTTCATATGAATTATTTAACTTAAATCTTATTTGACCCACTCATTTCCTTTCTAATTAACCCGCGAACCTTCATAAACAGTAAACGGTTAGGTGAATATAAGTAAAATGCCTCTAAAATATAAAAAGTAATTAAGAAGGTTCTACTTACACATATGTAGTAACTTCTTCTCCGTATCCACCTACAGACTATTCCTGCTTTTACCATTAGCTCATCTTGGGATAACACCAGTCAATGGAACCAACCGGATTCGAACCCGGGTCGGTCCAGACCTTAATCCAGTCTCTTACACACAACTCGCATCCACAGGCAGATGTGCCAAAATCTAGTGACTATCCATATAGGTTAATAGAACCCCGTTTACTAAGCTTAAGTCTTTAAGCCTAGGAACCCCATTAACCAACCTCTAAATAACTCTAAATAATTCCTACTAGCACTACTAACACCCTAGCTTCAGGGTTGTCTATCCCGCCGTTGTGACGGTGTCGTGCCGTCACGACGTGTCGTGTCGTGTCGTGACGGACCCCTCCGTCACGACACAATAGGGTCCACGTAGGGTCAACATAGGGGGAGCCGACTAGGGTGGGTAAAATACTTACCTTCTTGCCAAGGTGGCGTCCTATGTGGCAGAAAACGTCGACGTGGATGTGCATATTTCCCCTGCCACGTAGACCATTTTGCCATTGTGTTTATCATTGTGTTAAAATCAAAGTAATAAAATATTACTAAGGAGGGTGTGGGGCGGACGGGGGCGGACGGGAAAGGGGGGTGGTGCGGACGGGGAAGGGGGGTGGAGCGGACGGACGGGGGGGTGGTGCGGACGGTGGATGGGGGTGGAGCGGACGGACGGGGGTGTGGAGCGGACGGGGGAGGGGGGGGTGGGGCGGACGGACGGGGGTGGAGCGGACGGGAGAGGGGGGGGGTGGGGCGGACGGAGGAGGGGGATGGAGCGGACGGGGGAGGGGGGTGGAGCGGACGGGAGAGGGGGGGGTGGGGCGGACGGACGGGGGTGGAGCGGACGGACGGGGGGGTGGAGCGGACGGGGGAGGGGGGGTGGGGCGGACGGACGGGGGTGGAGCGGACGGGAGAGGGGTGGGGGTGGGGCGTCCCACCCGTCCCACCCGTCCGCCCCGCGTTCCCTCCCGTCTGCTACCCTCCGTCCGCCACACGTTCCCCACCGTCCGTTCCTCGTTCCCTCCCGTCCGCCCCACGTTCCTCTCCCGTCCGCACGCGTTCCCTCACGTCCGCTCCACGTTCCCTCCGTCCGCCACACGTTCCCCGTCGTCCGTACCCCGTTCCCATCCTGTCCGCACCCGTTCCCTCCCGTCCGCCCCGCGTTCCCCCCGTCCGCCCCGCGTTCCCCCCGTCCGCCCCGCGTTCCCCCCGTCCGCCCCGCGTTCCCCCCGTCCGCCCCGCGTTCCCCCCGTCCGCCCCGCGTTCCCCCCGTCCGCCCCGCGTTCCCCCCGTCCGCCCCGCGTTCCCCCCGTCCGCCCCGCGTTCCCCCTGTCCGCCCCGCGTTCCCCCCGTCCGCCCCGCGTTCCCCCCGTCCGCTCGGAGTTCCCCTACGTCCGCTCCGCGTTCCCTCCCGTCCGCTTTCCGATCCCTTCCGTCCGCCCGCGTTCCCTATCGAGTTCCCTTCACGTCTGCTCCACGTTCCCTCCGTCCGCCACGTTCCCTCCGTCCGCCCGTTCCCCTCCCGTCCGCGCCTCGTTCCCTCCCGTCCGCCCGAGTTCCCTATCGCGTTCCCCACCCGTCTGCTCCTCGTTCCCTCCGTCCGCCCCCACGTTCCCTCCGTCCGCCCCCTAGTTCCCGCCCGTCCGCCCCTAGTTCCCACGTTCCCCATACGTCGTTTTCGTACCCTAAACCCTAATTCCGACCGGGATCCCATAATGATTGGGCTCCTCGTTGCCTATATAAAGCCGTGAGGCTTTAGTTCCTACCACTTTCCTCTCCTCCCACCACATAGGGACCCGAGACCTTGTTGCGTCCCAAAGGACAGCATCACCGCGCGGGTCTCAAGGGGTTTGGGAGGGTAGGGCAAATTGTGGGGGAACCCTCGCAATTTTTTTTTCAGATTCACTCGCTCCCGTGATTTTTATCACGAGAGATTTTCACACTCACTTATTCACGTGATTTTTATCACGACTCATTTTCAGATTCACTCACTCACGTGATTTTTATCACGATGGAGGGGGAGGGCATTGCTCCTTACGAGAACGAGGATTTGAGGGTGCACCGTGCTTGGCTCGTAGGCAATGCATCGGCGAATACTGCCGAGGGTACGGGAAGCGATCCTGGAAGTGGAAGTACTGCAGCACGTCCACCACGTCCAGATCCCTTTCAGTTTGACGAAGAGTTCTTGGCTGTTGGTCATTCGGGAGGCAACCAAACACGGGGAAGCCGTGGAACACGTGGGAGTCGGGGAAACAGTGGACATAGAGGGAGAACTGGAAGGGGACCAAGCTCAGGCAGTTCCACAGAAATACATGCACCGGCTCGTTCGGAGAACGTGCCACCACAATCTCCGACACGGCGGACATCAAGACCGGAGAGCCCTGCACGTGATGTACCTCAGGGTTCGGAGCAGACTGAAAGACGGGGATTAAAACGCCCAGCAGTTTCGGAAGGGACGGAGGACGGGTCCGCGGCATCGGGTTCGCAATCAAAGAAAAGGAAACATAGAGGCAAACGCGACCCGCGGACCGATGAGGCTCGAAATCATTGCAGGATCGTGTTGTTGGATTGGTTTAGAAGTAACAACATGGTTTATTTGGAGAAAAAATACCTCAATGATGGTACAAAGGGTTTAGAGTTGGCGAGGAACGAGTTGATGCTTATTCTCACGGAAGCCACGTCTGGACCGGAGTTTGAGGAAGCTAGGGGCATGAGCGATTGGAACACATGGATTGAAAAACAAGCTGTGGAAGCAATCTACAATCCAACGATGTCATATGAGGCTATGCATCCTGGAGAGGGAAGTAGTGGTGGGAGGAGGTCCGAGCTGTACATTAAGCTAGAGAATTGGAAAAGAGGCGTAATAGCAGCAAAAGGCACATCCGCCCGCAACCTTCCCGTTTTTATTGACAGGCAGCTGGCAGACAACATTGCCACTCAGGGCCGGCAGGGTGTCATATGGTTGCCTAGGAATGTGGAGATCAAACCCTTGGATAGGGAAATCTTCCAAGGGACCTTCGGAGTGGTGCGGAGAGTCACAATTCATGGAGCATCATTCATCCCTAACTGGATAGAGTGGGCTGGGAAGACCATGAAGGCCACGAATAGTCTGGAGAACCGAAAGGAGCGTTCGGTTGAAGCATTGGCATGCCCAGTAGATCATCATGGGATAATCAAGCTACAATACCTCCACCCGAAAACATACGAATCCTATTCGATGTGGTGGAATGGAGGCTCCTTGAAGAACATGAGGGTCTATGACCACCAAGTTCCGGAAACCCACGAGCGCACAATCCTTCAAATGCCTGGGGCAGACTTTGAAGCACGGAAACGGTTGGTTGTATATCGAAGGCATCGAGCTTATTTGGCATGGGCTCTAATGTGCATTGTGGATGTAGTGCACAAGCATGACGTGTTGCACAATGACCTTAATCCCAACAATGTCATGCTGCATTTCCCACAAGACCGTGAGAACACGGTTTTCATTGGTGTGTGTGATTGGGGGATGGCATCATGGGGAGATGAAGACGCACCCTCCAACTATGGAAAAGAATCAGTGGATGAGATGAACAAGCACCGCATAAAATACAACTGTGCTGGTCCAGAATTATTCCATGTACGAGGGCAGCGTGGAACATCTACCTCTCCGGTGAGGATGGCTCGGAAACATAGGCACACGTTTCTCTCGGAGTCCTTCTCAGTGGGTGCTTTGGCAAAGAAGATTTATGCCAGGGATTCGACTTCCTCGTTGTTTCAGCTAAACAGTGATCCAAATGGCTTGAAGATGCGGTTTGAGATAGCATTGGATGCATTGACGAAGCCCAATCCAGCGGAAAGGTCAACCATCACACACGTAGTGAACATGTTGAAGTCGCCTCCATACAACATGGTTAACCCGACAATGTGCTTCCGTGACACTGCAAAATAGTTTTTTTTTGTTTTCTTTGCAGCAATTTTGGATCATACCAATTTTGTAACCGTTGGAGATGTAAATAAAGCCATCATTTTTTCATACACAACTTGTATATTGTATGAGATTTATGGATCTTAGTGCAATGTTCATACTCCATGAGGATTTTTGCTTCATAATCGAGAAGAAGTCTATGGAAGACTAACCAAGGTTCTCGCCTCTCGTGAGGCCACATCATTCTTTCACATCGTTGTTATCACATCCATGTGCTAAGTTCAAGTTAACTATAGTTGTTCGTGATATGTCTTGCCAAAATGCAATTACCTATATTTATTCTAATTTTGGTATGCCACAAAATGTAGTCAACTGTGGGAGTCCGAAAATCCACGGAAGTACGGATTGGCTTCCGAACCGGGTTAATATCCGGATAATACCCTGAGATTGTTATTAAAGTAGGGTTTCCAAGGGTAGGTTAGTTGTTTTAGGAAATAAGGTTCTAGGCATCCGCCTTACGCGTTAAAATGGTTAAAACGGAGACTTTGACCAGGCCGGAAATTAGCTTGGGAAGACCGTTTGGGAACGATCCGGTCTGGAGCGTCCGGACCGTTAAAACGGTTACCACTTGACCTTAGGTGGAGGTGTCCGGAATCAATGGGCCAGCAGGCCAGACAGGTGTCCGGAATCAGTGGGCCAGCATGTCAGACAGGTGTCCGGAATCAGTGGGCCAGCAGGTCAGACAGGTCCGGAATCAGTGGGCCAGCAGGCTAGACAGGTGTCCGGAATCAGTGGGCCAGCAGGCCAATCCAAGGTGGGACGGCTTCGAAAAAGCATCGCACCACTTGATTTAGACTTAGGCATGCAGCTGTAGTTAGATCAGAATTAGGAAAAGCAGGAATAGGCAGATTTTGACTTTGGCAAACTTGTAATTCAAAATTCTGTCAGCGCAAAAAGCGGATGGAGATCCGGAATTTCCGCAAAGGGCGAAGTTCCGGATTTCTCGCAGTTAGGGGTTTTCTGAGGGCGGCCAACTTCGCCGCCACCATCAGTTAGGGATTACAGCCTCTACTTAAGGCTGAATAAGGGGCAGGAGAAGGGTTCCCTTCTCCATTGTTGTATTGTGTTGCTTCCCACTCAATAAAGCTCTAGTTCTCAATCTATTCTGACTTGTTTTGTGCACGGACTGTTAGGAGAATGTTGCAGATCTAGAGGGAATGAATGAGTAGGAAGTACGGATAGAACAAAGGAGAGGAAACCCGGATCGGATCCGACTGCAGTACTATGGCTCCTTTCTGAGTGTAGTGGGAAGGAAACCTCATTATTCCGGATGTCTGGGTAACGCCCATGTGAGATAGCCGTTGTTAGGACTGGGTAAGATCAGGGAGGTGCCGGACTTACGCCATCCGATCTTCTGAAGAGGTCTCACTGTCCTTGGGCGGGACAATCCGGAAAGTGGTACGGATCGCCCAGTTATCTCAGATTCAGTAGAGCCTAAGTTCGCTGTAGCCGGATCGGTCTGTCGGAAGGAGGAGAGAAACCGGAACGGTTAGGATTCCGGCCCGGAGGATCTCTCCGGCGTGTAGTGGAAAGGAAACCTCATTATTCCGGATGCCTGGGTAACGTCCATGTGAGATAGCCGTCGTTAGGACTGGGTAGGGTCCGGAGGTGCCGGACTTACGCCATCCGATCTTCTGAAGAGGTCTCACTGTCCTTGGGCGGGGCAATCCGGAAAGTGGCACGGATCGCCCAGTTATCCCGGATTGACAGATCTCCGGACGAAGCTTGACCTTTCTGTCGTTGTAGTTCCGGTTCACCATCCGGATCCTCTGTGTGACCTGCCAGGAAAGATTAGGCCGATCCGTACTGGTTGTGAGAGAATCCGGATTCTGACCATACAGGGACGTCTTCGCCGGATGAACCCAATCATCAATGGAGGTAGGATCTAGGTAGGTAGATCTTGAGGAGAGAGGCATGTAGGAGTAAGACTAAATTAGAGAGGTTCAATCCGGAAGGCAAGTCCCGGGATAAGGACTTCCAAAGGGCCATCCGGATCCGGAAACCAGATCCGACCGGTGGTCGACTTTCGAGCAGGAAAAGAGGGTCCTTGACATCCTGCACTTCACAGAATCCCTGGACGATACTCGGATCATCCGGACAGACCGGATTAGGCACTGAAAAGCGCCTATCCGGAACTTTTGGTGTCCGTGTGTTCCCACACGTTTTTGGCGCCGCTGCCGGGGATTCTAAAGCTGTAGGGGGGAGTGACACTCTGGACCTGCTGTTGCAAACGGTCGCAAGGCGGATTCCGTTCAGCAATGTGCTTATAGCGGGGATGAGCGGATCCCAGCAAGGTGGTACATGGCAACGGAGATCCGCCCGGCTAGAAAAGAAAAGAGGGGACGTGATAGTGCATGATCTACCAAGCACTAACTTGAGGTTGGAAGGGGACATCATCGTGATATCTGTGGAAGAGCCAACCCCGACCAGATCCGATCCGGCAGGAGGTGCCGGATTGTTTACACCAGGAGGAGCAGAAGGGACCAGAGCGGATTCCGAAGAAGAAGAAATTTCCGACGGCCCGATGGCTCCTTCTACCCGACTCAAGTACAGTCGATTCCGGGGAGACAGAAGTCAGGATGTGGACGACTGGTACTGCGAGTTCGAATCGATCGCCAATGCCAACGAGGAGGATCCGGAAGCCAAAAGACGGATCTTCCAAGGGCTGCTGAAGGGCGAGGCATTGCAATGGTACCAAGATGTACCAGATGCAACCAGGGATAGCTGGGCGGAGTTCGTCCCACTATTCCTGAAGACCTTCCGGGAAGCGGGAGGTGAGGCACGTGCTCTGGGACGGCTGAGCCGGATGACAATGAAGCCGGCGGAATCAGTCCGGAAGTACAGTCAGAGGGTGAAGGCTCTGATTCAGAAACTAACGACTGAGATCGCCCAGAGCGTGCAAGTGGAGTGGTACGTGGCAGGTTTTCCGGAAAAGATGGGTTTTCAGATCCGTCAGACCCGGCCGGCCACTCTTCGGGAGGCGATGGAAGCAGCGCAAAACTACGAGAATTCGGCGCAGTCCCTCCGGAAGTCACTCAAACAAGCAGAGGGGAAGGGGAGAAGACACCGCCGGAGAAGGCAGAAGTACATCTCCACCTCTGAATCAAGCTCCAGCAGTAATCAGAGGTTACGACCTCTGAATCCTCTAGTTCCGCCGAGGAACCCGCCAGCAGTTCGAGAATCCGGAATCGCCATTCCGGAAACAGCAAAGAGCGGAAGGGAAAGGAGCTAATAAAGGTCAAAGTTGAGGAGGATGACTCCCGGAAGATGATGAGGAACATCCAGGAGACCCTGGCCGCCATTCAGGTGAATCTGGCGGAAAACCGGAAACCGAGGAAGATCGTCCCGACTAGTCGAGCGAATGTTTGGTGCGCCCGGTGTGGTGAAGCTGGACATTTTCCGCCGGAATGCAGTCGACCTCCCCAGAAACGAATCCATTATGTGCATCCGGAGGAGGACGTCTTCTACACCTTTCCGGAAGAAGACGAGGACGAGGAAGAACAGGCCCCGGTCTACCAGGTATAGTCAACCTATGGACGAGGAAGAGCACCAGCGCCATTCGGGCGAGCTCCAACGGGACCGCGGATGGCACAGGCCGGATCGGATCGGAGCCTGGGCTGACAGTCAGGCTATCCCAGCCGCCCTCTGGGATATTGCTTTAACTGCGGAAGTCCGGATCACTACTCCACCAGCTGCCCGTATCCGAGACAAGGTCAGGGAGCCCCACGGATTCTTCCGTGCCAGAATTGCCAGGAGTACGGACATTCCGCCCTCCAGTGTCTCAAACCGGTACAGGCGAGAGCGGTCTTCAAACAGGTGGAGGTTCCACCCCGGGAGCAGACGGGACTCAACTACGGCCACACAACCGGAACGGAAAATCCGGAAAAATGACAGGGCGAGGTGGAGTTACCCAGGGGAGTCGACGACCCCGTTTTCAGGGTAACCTTGCGTAGTTCCACCAAAAACCGTCCTGAGGTAGCTGATAGCAGTAGGGATAGAAGGAGTAGGCGTAGAAGTAATAGGAAGAAGGTAGTTTCAGATCCGGATTCCAGTGATGCTACCCCCATTCCGGAAAGTCCTAACCCTCACCACAGGGCAGAAGCCGGAAGTGGGGTAGACCAACGCCGGATTCCGGTAGATATTAGTGAGGAAATAAGGAGAGAGATGGCAGAATCTGGATCGCCACCGATCCGGCCAACGGTTAGGTTTGACGACGTTCCGGTTATCATTCCGCCAGCCATCATGGTGGACGAGTACGACATCATAAAGGATATCAAGTCGCAGAAGGCCAACGTCACCATTGGGCAGCTACTCCATGATAACGTGAATTACCAGAAGGTAATCTGGGAAGCTTGGAGTAACAGGCGGAAGAGACGGACGAAGTTACCAGCCGTTGCCACTAACTTTCTCCAAGTAGAAGACCACGGAGCTCCGGAGCTAACGGTGGTAGTCGAAGGATGCACCATTCCCCGTGTTCCGGTCGATGGCGGATCCGGAGTCAACCTGATGTTGGAAGACACAGCCTTTGACCTCGGCTACACCTCCTTCGAAACGACGGATCAGGTACTCCGGATGGCGGATCAGTCCCGCGTACTTCCAGTTGGACGGCTTTCCCAAGTTCCGACCTTGATCGGGGAAGTCGCCTACCTGCTGAATTACGTAGTCATCCGGGTGAATTCCGGAAGGCCCTTTCCGATGTTGTTGGGCCGGCCGTGGTTGTACATGGCCGGAGTACTGGTGGACTGGGGAGCCAAGGAATTCGTACTAGGAAAGACCAGGCAAAGGATTCCCTGGAAACTAGACGAATACCAAGGCGAAACCAACGAATCAGACGGATACACGACGGACTGGTCCGATCCGGAAGGAGAGGAGGACGCGTTGAGTTACTTCATCGATCCCTTTGTGGAAAGTACGGAAGCCGACTTCGAGTTCCCACTTCCGGTTGACGAGCTAGCCCATCCGGAAGAAGGCGAAGACTGGAAGAAGGAGAAACCGGAAACCGGAGCGGAGGATCGATCCTTGGGGGAGATCAACGTGCCCCTGTCAGCCGGTTGGATCCGGAAGCAACTAGCGGAAGGCGGAATCCCTCCAGTGGGATTAGAGACGGAAAGTACCGGCCTGCAGTGGAGCACTTTCCGGAAACAGGGAGAAGAGCAGGAGCCGGACCGGATCAAGAACATAGTCAGCCCGTCTGACTATGAGAAGGTGGAGGTGGAACCTGGGAGGGCCTTCTTGGTGAGGAAGTCTATGAGCGCCACGGAGAGGGCGAGCTACATGGAGCTCCTAAAAGAATACTTAGACGTATTCGCATGGGGGCCGGCTGACTTACAAGGTATCCCTCCCGAACTCGGCCAACACCACATCGACCTCGTGGACGGATCCGCCCCGGTAAGGCAAAGGCAGTACCGGTTGAATCCGAAGTATTCGCTGATGGTGAAAGAGGAAATTGACAGCCTTTTGAAGGCTGGCTTCATCTATCCGATGAGCAACTCCGAATGGGTCTCCCCCATCGTCGTCGTGCCCAAGAAGGTCGGGACGGATGGTAAAGTGAAGATCCGGGTTTGCCAGGACTTCCGGAAGTTGAACGCAGCTACGAAAAAGGACTATTTCCCTCTACCGTTCACGGATATCATTCTAGATCATGTCTCTGGACATGAGTGCTATAGCTTCCTAGACGGATTTTCCGGATACAACCAGGTCTTCATCCGGAAAGGAGACCAACTAAAGACGACTTTCACCACCGAGTGGGGAACGTTCGCCTTTAACCGGATGCCCTTCGGACTGTGCAACGCTCCCGGTACGTTCCAAAGGCTCATGATGGATATCTTTAAGGATTTCTTAAGACACTTCTTAGAAGTATTTATAGATGACTTTGCAGTTTTCAGCTTACGGATGGAACACCACCAGTTCCTCCGGAAGACCTTTCAACGATGCCGAGAAACCGGATTAAAGCTACACCCGGGAAAATGCTTCCTAGGGATGGAATCCGGGGTCCTACTAGGACATGTCGTCAGTAACCAAGGATTAGAAGTAGACTCGGACAAAGTCAGGGCTATTTTAGCTCTCTTAGCCCCCACAACGGTCCGGGAAGTCCGGGGATTCCTTGGGTGCGTGGGATACTACCGGAGATTCATAATCAGCTATGCTAAGGTAGCCACGCCCCTGACGGAACTTCTAAAAAGGGAAACGGACTTCGTCTGGACGGATCGGAGGCAGCAGGCATTTGAGGAGCTAAAGAAAGCTTTGACTACGGCACCGATTTTATCTCCGCCGGATTGGGAGCGAGAGTTCCACGTCACCCTCGACGCTTCCGGATGGTGCCTCGGGGCCATACTATGGCAATGTGGGGAGGACCGAAGGGAAAAACCCATTTACTATGCCAGCCGGCAGATGAGTCCTGCGGAGCGGAATTACACCACCACGGAGAGAGAAGCACTGGCCGTGGTGTACGCCTGTAAAAAGTTCCGGCATTATCTACTGGGTTACCGGATCGTGTTTCACACGGATCACAACTCCTTGAAGTACCTGGTGAATAAGCCGGATCTTTCCGGACGGATTGCACGGTGGATTCTTCTACTCCAGGAGTTCAATTATGAAGTTGTGGTCAAACCCGGAAAAGCCAACTCCAATGCAGACTACCTGTCGCGTCAGAGAGGCCCGGAAGCGGTCTCAGATATTGTGTCACTATTTCCGGATGAGTTTCCGGATGAGGTTCCGGAGAAGTTCCCGGAAGAAGCGCCAGTCTTCCACCTCTCCGGAAGAGAGCCTTCCGAGTTTGAAGATATCATTGGATATCTTAGAGGTAAGAGGTACCCAACCGGATTGTCGCGAGAGGAGAAGATGGTGTTCCAGACCAAGGTAGCTCCCTTCACCTTGATCAAAGGGGTCTTTTTCCGGATGGGGCCGGATGACCAACTTAGGCGCTGTCTCGAGAAGTCGGAGAGGAAACATGTCGTGAGGGCGCTGCATTCGGGTCCGTCAGGAGGACACTTTGCAGCCGTCACCACGATCAACCGAATCCGGTCATCCGGATACTGGTGGCCGTACATCAACCGAGATGTGAAGGAGTACATTGGAAGATGTGACCAGTGCCAACGTACCGGAGCACCATCATTCCGCAATCACTGGCCGTTAACACCCATCATACCATTAGCGCCGTTCGAAAAGTGGGGAATCGATTTCATCGGTCCCATCGATCCTATGAGTGCACGGAGGAGAAGGTACATCATCCTTGCCACTGATTATGCTACTAAGTGGGTGGAGGCCCGCGCCACCGTGAAAAACGATGCTTTGACGGCGGCATCATTTCTCTTTGAGGAGATTATGATGCGATTCGGACATCCGCTCGAGTTGGTAAGTGACCGCGGGAAGCACTTCCTTAATGATGTTATTTCTAACATCACTTCCAAGTACCTCATTAAGCACCGGAAGACGACGCCGTACAATCCAAAAGCCAATGGGCTGACGGAGAGGGCTAACAGAATCGTCGGAAAAATTTTGAACAAAATGGTTTCCGCCCACAAGACGGATTGGGACCGGAAACTGCCTTCAGCCGTCCACGCCTACAACACCTCCGAGAAAAAGACCACCGGGCAGAGCCCTTTCTTCCTGGTGTTCGGGCAGGAGGCGGTACATGGGGTAGAACTGGAGGTAGAAACCTTACGGGTTATGGCCTACCGGAAGGGGTACTGTACGGAAAATCCGGGATACCGGATTATTGCCCTTCAGGACTTAGAAGAAGTCCGAACCGAGGCACTCCGGCGGACTGTTTCCGTCCAGGCCAAGAGGAAAGAAAAATTTGATTCGAAACTGCCCCAGAGCCACGGAATTCAGCAGGGCGGACTGGTATTACTTTATGATAACCGGCACGAACAGTTCCCGGGAAAACTGCACACCCGGTGGATGGGTCCGTACCGGGTAACGGAAATGTTTGAAAACGGATCACTCCAACTGGAGAACCTGCAAGGGAACTGGTTGGGGACGAGAGTGAATGGTTCCAGAGTTAAACAGTACCGACCGGAGGTTCCGACCGAGGAAGAAGAAGATACCCATGCAGACGACGAGTCTACACCGGGTCTGTCCTAAAACCAGGTACGGCTCAAGCGAGTTTGTTCGCGGGGACTCTCACATTTGAAAGTGGGGTAATGTGGGAGTCCGAAAATCCACGGAAGTACGGATTGGCTTCCGAACCGGGTTAATATCCGGATAATACCCTGAGATTGTTATTAAAGTAGGGTTTCCAAGGGTAGGTTAGTTGTTTTAGGAAATAAGGTTCTAGGCATCCGCCTTACGCGTTAAAATGGTTAAAACGGAGACTTTGACCAGGCCGGAAATTAGCTTGGGAAGACCGTTTGGGAACGATCCGGTCTGGAGCGTCCGGACCGTTAAAACGGTTACCACTTGACCTTAGGTGGAGGTGTCCGGAATCAATGGGCCAGCAGGCCAGACAGGTGTCCGGAATCAGTGGGCCAGCATGTCAGACAGGTGTCCGGAATCAGTGGGCCAGCAGGTCAGACAGGTCCGGAATCAGTGGGCCAGCAGGCTAGACAGGTGTCCGGAATCAGTGGGCCAGCAGGCCAATCCAAGGTGGGACGGCTTCGAAAAAGCATCGCACCACTTGATTTAGACTTAGGCATGCAGCTGTAGTTAGATCAGAATTAGGAAAAGCAGGAATAGGCAGATTTTGACTTTGGCAAACTTGTAATTCAAAATTCTGTCAGCGCAAAAAGCGGATGGAGATCCGGAATTTCCGCAAAGGGCGAAGTTCCGGATTTCTCGCAGTTAGGGGTTTTCTGAGGGCGGCCAACTTCGCCGCCACCATCAGTTAGGGATTACAGCCTCTACTTAAGGCTGAATAAGGGGCAGGAGAAGGGTTCCCTTCTCCATTGTTGTATTGTGTTGCTTCCCACTCAATAAAGCTCTAGTTCTCAATCTATTCTGACTTGTTTTGTGCACGGACTGTTAGGAGAATGTTGCAGATCTAGAGGGAATGAATGAGTAGGAAGTACGGATAGAACAAAGGAGAGGAAACCCGGATCGGATCCGACTGCAGTACTATGGCTCCTTTCTGAGTGTAGTGGGAAGGAAACCTCATTATTCCGGATGTCTGGGTAACGCCCATGTGAGATAGCCGTTGTTAGGACTGGGTAAGATCAGGGAGGTGCCGGACTTACGCCATCCGATCTTCTGAAGAGGTCTCACTGTCCTTGGGCGGGACAATCCGGAAAGTGGTACGGATCGCCCAGTTATCTCAGATTCAGTAGAGCCTAAGTTCGCTGTAGCCGGATCGGTCTGTCGGAAGGAGGAGAGAAACCGGAACGGTTAGGATTCCGGCCCGGAGGATCTCTCCGGCGTGTAGTGGAAAGGAAACCTCATTATTCCGGATGCCTGGGTAACGTCCATGTGAGATAGCCGTCGTTAGGACTGGGTAGGGTCCGGAGGTGCCGGACTTACGCCATCCGATCTTCTGAAGAGGTCTCACTGTCCTTGGGCGGGGCAATCCGGAAAGTGGCACGGATCGCCCAGTTATCCCGGATTGACAGATCTCCGGACGAAGCTTGACCTTTCTGTCGTTGTAGTTCCGGTTCACCATCCGGATCCTCTGTGTGACCTGCCAGGAAAGATTAGGCCGATCCGTACTGGTTGTGAGAGAATCCGGATTCTGACCATACAGGGACGTCTTCGCCGGATGAACCCAATCATCAATGGAGGTAGGATCTAGGTAGGTAGATCTTGAGGAGAGAGGCATGTAGGAGTAAGACTAAATTAGAGAGGTTCAATCCGGAAGGCAAGTCCCGGGATAAGGACTTCCAAAGGGCCATCCGGATCCGGAAACCAGATCCGACCGGTGGTCGACTTTCGAGCAGGAAAAGAGGGTCCTTGACATCCTGCACTTCACAGAATCCCTGGACGATACTCGGATCATCCGGACAGACCGGATTAGGCACTGAAAAGCGCCTATCCGGAACTTTTGGTGTCCGTGTGTTCCCACATCAACTATAGTTATATCTAGTTAACTAAAGTTGAGCACAATGTTGCAATAATTATATCGGTTGTACACGTGATCCTAAACATCTCTAAATGTTCTTTCTTGTACTCCACACATATTGCACACATACTTCACAATTGCTTATATTTATATTTATATAATTCACAATCACTTTTTTTTGGAAGTTTGGACATAGTCTCGGTTTTTTGGCTCTCAAAAATTCATATGAAGTCCAAAAAATGAGTTCTTGGTATCCATGGATAGGTAATGAAGTCCTCTACAAGAATATGCAATAAAAGTCCTCTACATAATAGTCCCCCCATCCACATAATAAAGTACACTAAAATAGCAATAATCAACTAAGGGTGAACGTAAAGTGGTTAAACAAATTTCTCTTGGAACTGAGAAGTGGATGCATAGTTTCATATTGCTTTGTGCTTGTTTATCTCAATAGAAACTGTTCGGTTGGTGAATTAAACATAAATAAATAAATCATAGAAGTGGTACAACATATTATACAAGTCATAACTTTATTATTGCGACAACGTTACAAATGCCCTTTATTAATCATATATATGAACAAACCATGCAAACTATAATATTCCACTTCATTCCGTCATCCCAACCTCGTAGATGTTCCTGGCTTCCGGCGAGGCTCCATTTTTGGAAGAGGATTCGGCTGAAGTAAATCAAAATAGCTAATCGTTCGGTCTTTCATCCGTTCCTTCAATGGTAGCCGATGAGGCGACAATCCTCTCCTCTTCTTACGAATAGACATAGTCTTTGAAGATTCCCCCGCTACCTTGACTATTTCAATGTCGATTGAAGTCTCCTCCACATCCACATCCACATCCCCGGACTTCTCCAAAATATCCGCACACAAATCAATTAGATCATTTAGATCTCCACCCACGCATTGTGTGTGGTCCTTCTCCACCGCATCGATCTCAAAGTTGTCTGCACATCGTCGTTGTTCCTCCGCCGCCCTCATCCTCCAAGCTTGTGTAGATTGTGAGAAGGGAGTCATGACATACTCATCACGAAATCGATCCCTAGCACTTCTCTCATCTCTCTCACGCTCGGGTGTTGCATTGAATGGAATATGGGGATCGTCTAAATTGTGTATCTCCTCATCGCATTCTACACCCTCAAACATGATTCTCCCCTTTCCCATCCTATCCATGATACTCTACCTTCGTTATATGTATGAGTCTCAATGATCTACTTATATATTGACCTCTAAGGACTTGATGACCATGACCAATAATTGATGTAATCCAATATGTAGAGGATCCAATTCTCGTTAGTAAGATAAAGTCAACGCAATCGGAATAAAAATAAAGTTGGTTAGGTTAAAAATGTACACTTTTGAAAAAATCTTCCGACATCCGCATTGGAAACCTCTTTGATACCTCTTTGAACTTTCCATATTTGATTAGTTATCCACTCATTCAATAAATCATTAATTTGTGCTTCAATCATAGTGGTTCATATGGTTTCATAACCGATGTCACCCATCCGAATGCACTTTCCTTCAATAAATCATTAATTTGTGCTTCAACCTTAGTGGTTCATATGGTTTCATAACCGATGTCACGCATCCGAATGCACTTTCCTTCAATAAATCATTAATTTGTGCTTCAACCTTAGTGGTTCATATGGTTTCATAACCGATGTCACCCATCCGAATGCACTTTCCTTCAATAAATCATTAATTTGTGCTTCAACCTTAGTGGTTCATATGGTGTCATAACCGATGTCACCCATCCGAATGCACTTTCCTTCAATAAATCATTAATTTGTGCTTCAACCTTAGTGGTTCATATGGTTTCATAACCGATGTCACCCATCTGAATGCACTTTCCTTCAATAAATCATTAATTTGTGCTTCAACCTTAGTGGTTCATATGGTTTCATAACCGATGTCACCCATCCGAATGCACTTTCCTTCAACAAATCACCAATTTGTGCTTCAATCATAGTGGTTCATATGGTTTCATAACCGATGTCACCCATCCGAATGCACTTTCCTTCAATAAATCATTAATTTGTGCTTCAACCTTAGTGGTTCATATGGTTTCATAACCGATGTCACCCATCCGAATGCACTTTCCTTCAATAAATCATTAATTTGTGCTTCAACCTTAGTGGTTCATATGGTTTCATAACCGATGTCACCCATCCGAATGCACTTTCCTTCAATAAATCATTAATTTGTGCTTCAACCTTAGTGGTTCATATGGTTTCATAACCGATGTCACCCATCCGAATGCACTTTCCTTCAATAAATCATTAATTTGTGCTTCAACCTTAGTGGTTCATATGGTTTCATAACCGATGTCACCCATCCGAATGCACTTTCCTTCAATAAATCATTAATTTGTGCTTCAACCTTAGTGGTTCATAAACCCTAAACCCTAAACCCCTAAACCCTAAACCCTACGTCATTCCAAATTACTACCACATATGTGCCATTGATTTGTTCTCACACTCATGTAGAAGTGTTTCCATACATGGTTTGAGGGTTTAGGTTCCTAGCTTTCCAACGAACCCACCTGCTTTTTTTTTCGATGCCTACATTTTTTTCATTATAATAATCAATCATTGACAAGATCTTGGCCGTTAGATTGGAGGGGTTATTTTGAGCAAGTAATAAAGTGGCATGCTCCTTTGAGTTTGGACTTTTGGGCTTGGCCTTTGGAGGCTTCACACTATGCCCAACTAAGGCTACCCTTACTATATTTTATTGGCTATTTAGGGTTCATTTCTTTGGACTCTCAACAAAGTTGGGCCGCTCAATCGCACTTTGATCCACTCCCGAGGGTTAACATTTATAGATGGTGACTATAGTGTCCGTTTTTTGGCTCTAAAAAATTCATATGAAGTCCAATTCATATGTGGTCGCAATTCTACGCTGTTCCCCTGCCGCCCCGTTCCCTCCCGTCCGCTCCGCGTTCCCCACCCGTCCGCTAATCGTTCCATCTTTCATCCGTTCCCCCCCGTCCGGTCCACGTTCCCCACCCGTCCGCCCCGTTCCCCTCCCGTCCGCGCCACGTTCCCTCCGTCCGCTCCTCGTTCCCCACCGTCCGCTCCTCGTTCCCATCCGTCCGCTCAGCGTTCCCCACCCGTCCGCCCCGCGTTCCCTACGTCCGCTCCTCGTTCCCCACCGTCCGCTCCTCGTTCCCACCCGTCCGCTCAGCGTTCCCCACCCGTCCGCCCCGCGTTCCCTCCCGTCCGCGAACATGGAGCGGACGGGAGGGGAACAGGGGGCGGACGGGGGGAATTGACGGCAGGGGAACGCGGAGCGGACGGAAGGGGAACGCGGAGCGGACGGCAGGGGAACGCGGAGCGGACGGCAGGGGAACGGTGGCGCGGACGGGAGGGAACGCGGGGCGGACGGGTGGGGAACAAGGAGCGGATGGATGGGAACGAGGAGCGGACGGGTGGGAACGAGGAGCGGACGGGTGGGAACGAGGAGCGGACGGGATGGGAACGCTGGAGCGTATGGAGAGGAGCGTACGGAGGGGAGCGTGGGAGCGGACGGGGGGGAACGCTGGGGGCGGACGGGAGGGAACGGGTGCGGACGGGGGGGACTCTGGGGCGGACGGGCGGGAACGGGTGCGGACGGGTGCGAACGGGTGCGAACGGATGCGAACGGGTGGGGACGCGGGAGCGGATGGAGGGGCGGACGGGGGTATATAAGTGGAGGGGACCACTTACATACCTTACTCCACTCCTTCTGGGCGCCCAGACAACCCTCCTCTAACACAGAGTGCGGGGTAGCGGGGCTCTCGGAGGAGTTAAGGATCCCTTTTTTGGGATCCTTTTACACTACTTTTGGCAGGTTGTGGCAGGTTTTGGTAGATCCTCGTGGCCGTTATTTGGCATATTCCTTGTGACGCACCCAGTCAACTGGCCTCTGCGTGAGCGCCGGTAACGGGGTGCTCGAAGGGTGTGCCGAATAGTTGAACTTTAATTTTTAGGGACATTTTTGAACTAATTCCACAGCAACACTATTTTGAAGTGTATGCTTGGATATTTTGTAGCACTATTATGAAGTGCAATTAGTATTTTAAAAAGTAGAGTTCTAGATTAGAATTAGAAACTCCAATTTGGGTGGAATTAGAATTAGAAACTCCAATTTTCAGACATGGCAAGTGGAGGAACTGGAGACATGGCAAGTGCAAGTGGAGGATCTAGTTCTGGGTGTTCCAGAGGACATGGACGCAAGGCCGCTGATTTGGAGTGGAATGTTTACGATGATCCCTCCCAAAAAGCCAGGGTAGGTTGGGAGAATGTACCACAACCGTGGTCAGCGAAGACTGCAATGCAGTACGTGGGTTTCCCTCACTTTGATCGGTTGTGGCCAAGACATTGTCACGAGCGACATTGCAAGGCCGTCAATGCGAGCTATACGCAGCTTGAAGACGTGGAGGCAAAATGGAGATTCCTAACGATACTTAGAAGTATCTCCAATTTGGATAGATGGCCCAAGAGTGCAATTCCAAAGTCGGTGGCGTGTATGATGTATGCGGAGCACGTGTTGCGAGTTAGGGTGGATTGGTCAAGTTTGGGTGCTCTGCATGATCAAAAATTTGGGGGTATTGGAATTGCATTCACTAAATGCACAGTTCCGGATATTCCATACACTCCCGTTCCGGAGTGGTTCAGGAAGAATCCTAAACTAGTGGATGAGCCCGGGGCACCAATTCCAGAAGGTCGGGAACCAAAAAAACCACGTACTCGCAAACGACCAGCCAATGACGTGGAGATGGCCATCGAGGAGGCGTTTGAGCATATGGATGAGGAGGGCATGGAGGTAAATGTCGATGTGGTTAACGAGCTGGTTAACCAGGTGGTTAACGAGGCCCTAAACGAGGTAAACCCTCGTCAACTTGGTGCGGACATGATGGAGAGCAGAATGGAGGCATTGCGCCAGCAACATGCCGAGGAAATTCGTGAGTATAAAGCAAGGATTCTCGAGTTGGAAAATCGACTTGCAACACTTACGATGGGGGAGGCTGGCAGTTCAAGTAGTACACCAATTAACATCCAGTCTTTGGAAGCAGAGAGGGATACAACTTTACAGGAGGCCATGATTGCAAAGTCACAAGCAGCGGACGTATGTACGAGGAATGAAGTAATGCAAGGAAAGATGGAGGCTTTGCAAAAGGAGGTGGTGGACATGCAACAACAACTTCAAGTGGTCAATGAAGTGGTTGTCGATCACGAATCCAAGATTGGCACACTGGAGGAGCAGAATGCAAGGTTGAGGAAATTTCTATCGGATGCGATCGTGGAGCGAACCAATATGAGGACAGGGACATTGCTTTCTATGGCCAAGGCTCGTCAATATGAAGCTGAATTTGAGAGCATCCAGCGAGAATGGAACCGCAATCATAGATTGCGGAACTTGATGCTCACGTCATGGCCAGATCAGGAACATATGTACCCTAGTAGGTGGGATGATGAGGATGACTTGAAATTGCCTAACGGGAGCTTGGATTGGCGGCAACTGATCGACTCCGATCACCATTGGGATGTGACCCAAGTGCATGAATATCCATACAGCATGAGGGGTGAGTTGTTATGGCCGGGTCCACATCCAATGGTCTTCGACGGATCCGTGTGTGGGATTTGCGGCAGTCCATTTGGCCCAGAGGGATGCTTTCAAGTTGGATCGTGTGGGGGCCAATTCCATCCACAATGTCTGATAGTGACAATGATCAGGAGACGGCAATGTCCCCATTGCAGATCACCCTTCCACCCTCGTTTGTACCTCCAATTTGGCCTTCGGGATTACATGCCTAAGGACTGGGTGGTAAGGCCAACGGACTATCCCTTCAACCTTTGCGAGTTTGATGGGACTTCTGTTGAGTGGAATTGGTTATTCAATCGTGCAACGGTTGAACTTTGGAACGATAACAAAGATGGCGAATGGACACAAAATCCACGTCAAATTTTGTATATTGCAGACGAGTTGTTTCCCAACAAGCCCCCAAACCATGGCATGAAAAGATTTTTGTACCAAACTTTTGGTTGGCATTGGGATGCGACAACCATGCAATTACGGAGAGGCATTCAACCTCCTTTTTACAATGCAAGTGGTGAACTATCAATATCGGAGCATGAGTTGGAAGAAGATGCACATGAGATGCCCATGGAACGGGATTTCCATTTTGAAGCGCACTTAGAGCAGTCGTACCACAAACACAGAACGCAGTTGGAGGCAGTTGAAGCACTCTTGAATAGAGTTACGGATGATGCGGTATTGAGATGGCTAAATGGGGGGCCTAGACCACGTAATGCCACTCCACTGTCTCCTGGAAGTCGTCCATATCTCACCCGTGAAACCACGCGAATGATGGAAGTCGGGGAATCATCACGAGCACGACGAGGATCTACTTCAGCTGCAATAGACCTCGATTCAAATTCGGATTAGGCATTTTTGTAGCATGTTTAGAAAGTTGTATAGGAACGGAGGAAGACTTTGTACACATTGAACATATTTCATGTTCAAAGAATATGTAATATAAAGAGGAGTTACCGACAAGTTGTCATTTCTAAGATCGTGTAAAAGATAGCATATGGATGTCACATGTTTTAATGTTATTCGAAACTTTTAAAAACTCACTTGAATATTTGTAATTCATATGATAGTCTAACCAAAAGTACTATTGACTACATAGTCAATATTGAATACCACATAAAGATATAATTATATAAATATGCAATAAATAATTTTAAAAAACATGCAATAAATAATTTTAAAAAACATGCAATAAATAATTTTATTACTATAATAAAATGATACAACTTCGAACGTAACGTTCGCTTTGTGGTCTAAATGTCTTACCGAAGGCCCTAAGGTTGTAACTTGTATCAATTTTGACGGAAGTAATAAATTATGGGAGTACGTGGGAGCACCGAAAGAACACATTTGTGCAAAACCATTACGTTCGAATCCGTACTGTAGGATCATTTGCTTCGACACATCTTGGGTCCTCTTCAAACTCGTCTGTGCTGAAATCATCATCCGTTTGGGGAGTTGCGCTTCGAAGATGCAACTCTCGGTCACGTTGTGAGAAAATTATCCTCTTGGTCGGCCGGGAGCCATCTGCATCATGTATGCCATTTTCATCTAGATGTGGTCTACCCTCATCTTCATTGTAGTCTTCAGCAGTAAACGGAAGCGATCGTCCCTGATACCTCTTCCTAGTACGTTTGACACCTCTCGTAGTTCTCTGGCGCCCTCCACCCGTACCACGACTTGAGTGCACTTCATCTCTACTTCCATCTATAAAAGCATCCCCCGTTGTACTTCCGCCTCCAACTCCAAGACCACCTCTTCCATTGGATTGACTGTGTGGAAGTGAAACAGACGCGGGTGGAATTGCAATTGGTATGTTCTCAACAACATGTCGTCGTACAGAAGGACGACGTGGCGCCTCTATAGTAACATTTCTTGAAACATTGTGCATAGCAACCAAAGTAGCACCCACCGCAGTTGCACGTGAAACACCCAATCTAGAAGTACTGGCAATACTTCGAGTGAGAGGACGATGTTGACCTTGTGCATGCAATTGCACCGTAGAGGTGGATGCAATCCTTTGAAGAGCACGGAATCGAGTTGTAGACATTTCAGGAACATTGGGCGTTGGATCTTCTATACGATGGTTGGATATGAGGGAGGCATCCATGGATTCAGAATGTACTCGGGTTGGAAGTGGATCATGTTGAACGTGCGTTGGCTCATTTACGGGTAGTACATTGTCGCCTTCACCAAATGAAAGAGAATCGCTCCGATGTTGCAAGGAATCTACTTCAATTCCCATATTCTCACTTGCCCCCATAGCAACATTATGGTCAGATGGAAACCCTTCTCCAGTGTGGAGAGTTTCAACATGCGGTCTTCCAATAGACCCCTCATGATCGTCATGCATTCCGTCGTTATGTTGGGGGACATCCGGTTCATCAAACTCAAACACCCCAAGGTTTCCATCACTACCATTGTCATCCTCATCTTCTGAACCATGATTCTCGGAATCGAGGTCATCCAAATCAAAGTCGATGTCATCAACATTGTTGTCTTCATCATTTCCAGCCCTATCAGTTGGATCCACGTCATCTTCGTTGTCATCTTCTTCGTCAAGGTCATCGTCAGAATGGACCTCATTCAATTCGTACCATTGAGCAGGTCTTGGGCCCCTCCGATGTCGAATGAGCCTACTATTGGTATATATGTAGACGAGGTCCTCAGCACGACTATGCTTCAAGCGATTGCGACTCTTGTTGTGAACGTATGAGTACATGCTCCAATTGCGTTCACATGCGGATGCGGAACATACTTGTGCAAGGATACGTCTTGCTATTGTTTGGAGGGCTTTAGCTCCACCTCCCATTGCATCCCACCATTCATGGAGAGGTGCGGCATGCACGCTCGGGTCAGTAGAATCAGCAAAAGGCCCTCGATTTTCAAGAAAATCTTGGTACTGGTGGAGGATTTGGACATAAGTGTCCTCATCTTGAGCAAGCCTGCGAAGAACTCGATTTAGGATTGTCCTCGAATTGTCATCCTCATGGAGTGGGGCCCAACCACGTAGAAGCGGATTTAACATCGCTCCAGCCCAGTGTAGATCATTCAACATCAACCTCCATCTATTTTGAAACGTTACCATAGCATTTGCAGCAAGCTCAGGGCTTAAGCGAAATGGAGGTTTACTGAATCCACGAATATGGGTTTGTAAATCATGCATGACCCTCCAAGCCATTCCCATTGCAGGCGCCTTGCCGTCAAATACACGAAGAGCTTTAGCAACCGGGATCACCATATACAAGAAATTTTCGCACGTGTTCCAGAATCCATCAGAACGTATAAAGCTTCGCACAACAGAGCCCTTCATGTAAGAGGTGCCAGATCTCCTCCTCATATCACGCATTAGAGTGATCCAATCCTCATCAACCACCATTCTTTCCAAAGCATTGCGTACTTGGAGAAGACGTTCAATCATGATGAAGTTCGTAGCAAAACGGGTCTCTACAGGTAGGCGGAGTGAGAGATTTGGTGACAACCTCCGGAATATAGCTTGAGAAGCATGATGGTTTTTAACAAATACACAAATATGGCGGGATTTTTTTACCAATTTTTTCACCCATTCGTCCTTCCCCCAATCTTCTAAGAGGAGATCTAGGCAATGTGCAGCACATCCTTGAAAATATAGATCGGGATTTGCTCGAATCAAGTCGCGAGCAGCGGAGGCCATAACTGGGGCATTGTCGGTGCAAACTTGGACCACATTATGTCGACCAACCTTTTCCACAAATGGTTGAATTTGAGCAGCAACGTAGACATGATCCTTGTGATTTCCCGTGGTGTCAATGGTACCCAAGAAAACGTCTCCCTTTGTGCCACATTGAAGAACGTTTAGGAGAGGTCGGTTTTGCACGTTGTCCCATCCATCACAACATATTGTAACACCGTATTTTTCAACGGAATTCCCCAGCTTCTCTTTCACTTGCCTATCTAGGTCAACCTTTATATCAGTTAACAACTTCGTACGGATGGCATTGTACGATGGTGGTGTGTAGGCTGGCATTCGATGACGGGCAGTTTCACGCACAGCATGAACAAATGCAGGATGTCTCACAATGTTGAAAGGAATGTTAGCTTCATAAAAAGCCGTTGCCCATGCTCTATCGAGGAGTTGTTTTGTTGACACATTGAACCCCTCCGTTATGTTGAGTTGACGTAGTTCACGAGGAGGAGTGCCATATATCACAACATCAAAATGTTGAGTGGTTTGGGACATAAGCAAAGAACACTATATTCGTTAATCGGAGACTTTTTGATGATTTTGAGACTATTCAAGAACGTGCTTTTCGAATTTGGTCTAGTAATGAGAACATAAAAATCCCATATTGATAATTTTGGGAACAATTATTCGACATAAATGCATCAAATGAGCAAAAATGTAAAGCATACATGAAAACAAATGCGTATGATATGAGAAATTGTTGCCAATGGAAGGGATGATGCGGAGAATGATTGGAAATTGAATCTATTAAATGGGTTTGAAATTCAAATATAATGGAAATACCATTAAAGTCTTCAAATAGAATAAATAACCATACTCTACGTTCTACCCCTACATGCATTTAGGAACCACGTGGACGTTTCTAGTCACACTTGTACGTCACACTATTTTTTTTTAGCGGCCGTGTCCTTGTTTTTTGCGGCCTCCATGGCTTTGAAAATCTCCGGCCCGCGGCTGTAGCCATTTTTGTAGACTTGCCCGGAATATGTGTCGTTCTTCCATATATTTGGACGTGCTCCCGAATTGTACGAAGTGGTATTGTAAGTGGAATACGAGTGCGTTTGCGAGAGGGAATGCCTTGCACTTCTCCGGAGGGCCAAACAACGATCGGACTCGGAAGATGCGGCCTTGAGGGCGTGCCTATCCAAGGAAGAAGTCGAGGAAGGCCGGCCACCAAGCGAGCGGGGAGCCGCCTGCGAAACAACGCCATGGGAAAATAAGAATAAGAATGGAGTGGGGAAAATAGTGAGGGAGGTTTGGGATGGGCGTTCGTAAAGTTCTCGTCACGCGGATGCAAGATAAAGAAAACAACGGTGAACAAGGTGGGGACGAAGAAGGGCACCTTGGATTTGGGGACGTCGGCGCGGGGCAAGATGGGCACTGCGGGGGCGTCGAGGGGAGCATCCGGAGACGATTGAGAAGGGGGATTGTTGGATGACGGTGGGGAATGAGGGCATGGAGGGCCCACGATGGCGGATGGCTTTGCGGCAGGAGGAGCGGTGACAGCAGGGGAGGGGTTGCACCGGGGAGCTTCCATGCGGAGACGACGGCTCGGGCCACGACGAGCGACGCCGTCGACGCTCGAGGGCGACAAACGCCCTAGCCGAACGAGCGTTCGCTTCTCCTTGGAGAGGGGAGAGGGCGACGGGGCGTACGCGCGGGAGGCAACTCTTGGGGGCGGGCTGTTCACAACGCCGTCATCGATGCCGACGTCCAGGGAGTAATCCACGGCCGAGGCTGCGTCCACCGCCGAGAAATGGTAGAGGGAGGGGATCTGGAAATCCGACACGCCGCGGGAGGGGGAGCCAGGGGACGAGGGGGGACGGGGAGTGCCGTTGAGAACACGGGTGTCACATAGGGGGGCAGACTATGGGCAACAAATAAAAGACATCCAAACATGGAAGAAAGCATTAGATAAGTGAAACACAAGGACACAAACACGTGCAAGGAGAAAATTCAAATCAATTTACTGAATTTAGCGAGCCGAAGGATGCTCTTATATACACTATCGCGGGGGCTGAGTGCCGCGTTGCCGATGGGATTGGACCTAACAAAATCCGGGACGCTCCCGGTGTGGAGCACAAGCCTTCTAAGGTAAGGTGCTAGCCTATCTACCAAAAATGTGTCCTTCCTATCGCCGGTCCAAGGGTCGGGGAAGACGACGTTGCCGGGGGGGTTGAGAACGCTCTTGGTGGGGCTGTCGTCGATGAGGAGGGTGTTCTCCGGAGTTGGCCACCACCCGTGGGGGACCCCCTAGAGCGGGGGGACGCCTTGCCAAAGTCTAGACCTGAGGACCTTGAGGAATTGTTGCCCTCCGCCTCGACCGCCGAACTTGGGAACCGGCAGTCCCTTCTCGTCAAGCAGCTCATCGCATGCCTCTTGGCCGAGGACGAGGCAAGGGCTGGGTAGGTCACGGAAGAGGAAGTCGACGATGGGCTCCGTGTTCTCGACGACCATAGAGCTCCACACGACGACGTGAGCCAAGTCAAGCACCTCACGAAGGAAGTCTCGCAAGCCGGGACGGGCGCGGACAGCCTTGCGGTTAATGAGGGTGTCGAGCTCGCCGTCGTAGTCCCTCTCGTCGGGATGACGGAAGGGACGCGTGGGGACCCTGGGGATGTGTTGGGTGTGACACAACACCCCGTTGAGGTCAAAAACTATGAACGGTTTGTTTCGGGTCTCAAGTCCTCTGGCCGAGGGGTTGCGATCTATCTCCGGGGGGTCCTGTGATTAACAATTCGACTAGTTTAATGCTATGATAAAGTAATGAGATTATCAAGAACATGAAGTGAAACATGAAGATGCATTATGAGGGAAGGACGAAGAGCGATAATAGCAGCGCAATGAAAATGTGGAAGGGTGTATTCACGAACGAGCGTTCGTGAATGAAGGCCGACAGTGGCATGGCGCATCATTTACGAACGCTCGTTCGTGAGCGCGGCTTGATGAACATTCACGAGCGGTCGTTCGTGAAGGTGGAAACGGGGTCGCACCCTTTTACGAACGTCCGTTCGTGATCGAATGTGTATTACAAGGACCGAAATGAACGCACATGAACATACAATACAAAAGGAATGCGAGACGAAACAAATTTTGGGAGGCATGGATGCAAATCTCTTTTGCATATGTATTAATTCGATGAATATGTACAATTTCTCAGGTGATAATTCATCATATGTTCCTAAGGCAACATTATGCCGTGTTCTACAAAATTTATCGACCTAAGGGAGCACGCAAAAAAGGCTCGAGCAGGTCTTGGATGTCGATGGAGAGAACGCGCCAAAACACAACGCATGCGGTTAGAAGGGTTACGAACGAGCGTTCGTAAAAGCATGTGGCATTCTCAGAATAGAGTTACCTCGTCATCGGGGGGAGGGCCACCGGCACTGGACCGAGGAGCCGCTCCCTCCTCAGCGATTAACGAACGCTCGTTCGTAACCTCCACCGCCGCAGACGCCTCCGTCTCCATGACATCGTCCGCTCGCTCCGCCTGGGACGCCTGGGTCTGTTGAATGGGCTCCACTTCGTGGTTGTCGCCCCCCAGGTCGAGTGCCTCCATATTTACATCCTCCATGTACGCGGAGGGCTGACGGTCAGGGCTGTCCTCGACCTCCATTCTTTGGACCCCTGCCGTGTCACTCGGGCTCGCCTGCGTGTCCCTCACAATGACCATGTCAGTGTGTTGCGCAGTGTCATCGCCCTCCCTACCTACTCCCCTTTGGACGACCGCGAAAGAGGCTGTGTCCGTCTGTGAAGGCAGTCCTACCCTTGACGGGGGAGGGGTGAGGACTGCCGGACCTGCAGATTCACGAACGAGCGTTCGTAAATCCTCGTCCTCTTGGATGGCCGCCGCGACGGCATCGTGGGTGATGGTGGTGGCCGGCGGGAGTGGAGGAGTCCCCACCGGCGTCGGGTGGGGTGGAGCCGGGAATGACGGTCCTCCAGCATAAGGGAGATGTGGGGGGTATTGGCCGGATGGGTACCCAGGAGGGAAGGGGTACGCTGGCTGTGGAGGAGCCGCAAAGCTCTGCATCCTGCTCAGCATCTCCAGGATTGCGTCCGTCTTGGCGTTGGAGGCCCTTAGCTCCTCCTGAATGACGGACATCTTCCTGGCATTTTCTGCTGCAGCGGCCGCCATGTCCTCCTTCATCTTCTGCTCGAGCTTGGCGTTGAGCTCGGCGACAGAGAGAGCCTCCTCCTTGACCCGCTTGTTCTTGTCGAACTCCACCCCCAGCTCGACCATGATCTCCATGTCCCCCTCGTCCTCGTCGGAGACCTCGATGACTGCTCCCTCGGGCAACTCCACGTACGGGGTCTTTTTCATCCTCCGTCGCGTGTTGCGGAAGTGGTCCAACGATGGACGGGAGCGCTGGTCCAGCACATCCAGGTTCTCCATTTTGGGCACCTGCAGCCTTGGTCTTGGGGATACCGACGTTGAACACCCGCCAGGCGTGCCGAAGGGGTCCGCGTCAGAGACGCGCGCGGGGAGGACGTCTTGTGTTGCCCCCGCCGACGATCCCGTATAACCACCGGGAGTGCCCTGCGCGTCGGATGGATTACCCGACGGGCCCATTATTTGAAGCGGGGGGATGTCGAAGGACCGGATGATGGAGTCCACGTTGACGGATGGGGCCGGCTCATCCTCTTCTACCTCCATCACGGGCACGCCCTTGTTGGCGGACACGCTGACGTCCGTCCTCGTGGCGGTTATGTCGCCCAAATCCATGGTCGACGCCTTCGACCTGTGGACCTTGTAGTCCTCCTCGTCTATGGCGTCAACGTAACTATTGACGCACAGGCCCAACATCTGAGACACAGAAGGAAATCGGTTAGCCATATACGAACGTGCGTTCGTAAACATCAACCCTATGAGCCGAGCAGTATACATTACAACAAAAATAGTTGAATTTCAAAGATGCCTCAGAAAATGGCATTTACGAACGAGCGTTCGTAAATGAGATCTTACCATTGCAGCGTACATGAATTTACTGCCTCCACACACGTTGTAGACCGTCTCGCCATTCGTGGCCAGGGCTTGGAGGACGGAGATGTAGAACTCCATCCTGAGCTCCAAGGCGGGGAAGACCGTGTACAGCGTCTCCTGGAAGAGATCTTTGGGAGGGGGGTGTGGAATGCTGTAGATCTTCTTGAAGGTGTTGTTGGCCTTGATAGGCGCGCGCCCATGCCTTGCCGTATTCAAGGTCAAGAAGATGAGGCTCACCGCTCCCACCTGCTTGTTGCCCCTGGCCTCGTTGATGGCCACGATCCCTTCCGTCTTCGCAGGGACATACGTGCTGTGGAAGATGCTGTACTCGAACTTGATGGTGTCCTCGTACAGCTCCGTGACGACGGAGGCCTTCTCCTGTTCCACAATCCATAGCCACACGTGTGGCTCCCTCATGGCCGGAGATCTGTACTCCATGAATTTGGCCATGAAGGGGTTGTAGAACGGCACCCCCTTCGCACCCTGCCTTGCGGCACCCGGGATACCCCTGAAATCGATGAGTGCGAAGGGGCACCCCCTTCGGTCCTCCCTCACCTCAGCCCTGCTGATGGTTCCGTCCCACTTGGAGAACGAGGTCCTCTCCAGCCCCGTTGTCACCACGCAAAATCTTGCCACCCCCTCAAATGTGGCGTTCCTCTTCCTCTCCAAGAAGGAGATGTACCGCTGCAGCTCCACAGGTTCCGTCTCTGTTTTCTTTGTTCTTTTATTTCCCTTTAGCTTCAAGACAGCGACGTGCTCCTTTACCAAACTGCGCATCGATGCGCCGTTTATGTTGTACTGCACCTTGAAACCCTTCCAAATTGCCCAATTGACGTCGCCGTCGGCATGGAAGAGTTGCATCTCCGGCAAGAGTCCACTCAACTCCTGGATCGCAGCAGTCTTGAGCTTCCTGTGGTCGCACCACTCCTTGATGGAGTACGTGCCGGGCTTGTGCTTTGGTCTCTTCAAAAAAATCTTGGGATACGGGATGGTCCTTCCCACTGTATTCCCAAGAAGGTGGACCGCACATCGCTGCAGCTCCGACTCTGTGAGTCCTTGCAATGCCCTGAAAAATTCCCTCAATAGTGGAGGGGCTTCCGCGCTCTTGTCGACGTTGTATTTCTCTTCAGTGTCGGGGTTGACCAGATCGCCCGAGCTGTGAGCGTCGAAAAAGTGGGTCCACAAATCCCAGGTGTTGTTGTTGCAGCAAATCAGGCGGAGCTCGCCCTTGAGCTCCAGGACTGATTTCGTGGTGGTGGACTTCATGTCGATGGAGGAGAATTTGTCCACCATCGCGTCACAAAACGCCTGCAATACAAGAACAAGGATCAGTGTTGTAAATTAAATACGAACGCACGTTCGAAATTTCACGAGTTTCCGAAAATGCAATTGATGCCTAATTGCGAGTTGGGAGAAACTAATTGCAGCCCACACTTTACGAACGCTCGTTCGTAAACTCACCTTCCACTGTGGAGACTGGCTTTTGGCGTTCTCCCTCTCTTTTGGCGGACACCCGTGGGCGACCCATACGTCTCTCGCAGCCACTATGTTTGCCGCCCAGGACGCCTCAAAAGCCTTGATCTTGTTTCCGGAATTCAGGTATGTCGATATTTTCCGGAGCTTGTCCCAGTCGTCCGACCACACCAAGAACGCCTTCCAGTACCGCAGCTCCGCCTTGAGCTCGTGTTGGAAGTTATCGTCCTTGAGGATGATTTGCGACGCCTCCAAGCTGTGCTGACCATCGATAATCCAGAACTCGCCATTCTGGATTCGGGGCCAATCCCTCTCCGTGGGACGAGAAGTTAAACCCTTGGGCATGACGCAGATAGTCTGCCTATCCCACTTCACGTTGTTCATGAGATTGTTGATCTGCCACTTCACGCCCTCGCTCTCGCGAGACCTAACCACCCACTTGTTGGGGGATTTCTCGCACTTGAAGCAGTCCACGTTGAAGGTGAAGTGGCGCCCCATGGGCCAACAATCCTTCGAGTAGTTGTTGAACTCTCTCAGGATACGGGTCGCCTTCGTCGCGTCCGGGTTCTCTCCTTTCTTCAAAGGGGTGGGCATAACTGGCGGCGAGCTAACCTCAGCGGCTTCGGTCACTCCCGACCTCTCCAAGTCGTCCCTCGACCTTTTGGATGGCGTGGATTGTCTGCTTGGCCCCTCCGGCAACCTGCTCGCGGAAGGCACTGGCCTGGGTGCGCTCCTGGAACCTCCTGCCCCCGATGCAGATGGTTTTCTCGGACTTTTCTTTTTCTTGTTGGCTTCCGCGACCGCACTGTTGTACTTGGAGATGTTCAATGCCAGTGCAGTCAATTTCCTGGCAGTCCAAAATTGGCTGAGGATGTACTTTGAGAATAGATCCTCCAGGTTGAAGTGTTTTGCATCTGGTGCAACATTCAAGCACGCGTAGACGTAAGAGAAGGAGTACTTCAAGTAATGCAACAGGAGATTGATGTGGTCTTTCTTGTTCTTCATGTCCAAGATAACATAATCTCCCTGGGCCTCTATGGATTCTATCTCCCACGTCTTCATCTGCACCCACTGTTCTGGCTGGTCTGGCCTTGTTTCCAGCTCGTAGGTGAAACGGAGCGCGAAAAGACCGTCTTCCATTTTTGTTGGTATTGCCGTCCACTCCCCCATGAAATCCTCTTTTGGGACATAATTCGCGTTACCGTTTGAGTCCGCAACGGACTCTGGGAGGCGATCAATGGGCACGGCGAACAGGTCAATTGCGCTTCTGCTCGATCTGGCCATCTGCACCATAACAAAACAGTTAGGATCGTTTTACGAACGTTCGTTCGTAACATTACCGATTGGCATGTGGGTAGGATCTGACTAAGATCTGTGGAGTATTTATGATCGTCATAAATTGTATTCAATCAAGTGTTCCAGCAGATTTTTAGGAGATTTACGAACGAGCGTTCGTAAATGATTGTGATTTTCAAGGCGGTTAATTAAGTTTACTACTTTACGAACGCTCGTTCGTAAAGTATTGTACTTGTATTTGTTTGCTCATGTATGCGTCTTACGTGATGCATATTATCGAAGGTTATTTGGAAATGCAGCATGTTGATGTTATTTGTTATTTGTTAATGTTCGCATTTTAGGTATATATTTACGAACGAGCGTTCGTAAATATTGAGCCCCCAGTTTGTATAAATGTTTACGAACGTACGTTCGTGAAAATGAGGCACTGGATTTTGGGTACGGTTGTTTACGAACGCACGTTCGTAAACATGAGGCACTGGTTTTTGGGTACATATGTTTACGAACGCACGTTCGTAAATATGAGGCACTGGGTTTTGGATACGGTTGTTTACGAACGTGCGTTCGTAAACAGGGGTTGTGTTGAACGCCGTCTACCCATTTACGAACGCTCGTTCGTAAATGGGTCATCTTTTGTGTTTATTGGAAATATTGTGTATAAATATATGTATATGTATACGTATATATACGTATATATATGTGTGTGTACGGATACGTGTACCAATTGCTGCTCGATTGGGCTGAGCAATGCTTGCATTCGTGCCTGCAACGCATGGTCAGAATAATGAAACTGCAGAAATGAATAGATTCAAACAAAATTGAGTTTCAGAATGTGATGAGGAATTCAGAATGAGGATCATAGCTTAACTTGCATACAGAACAGGCCAAAGCTCATCATGCATATAACAAAACACATGTATCTCAACAATGATCAAACTCAAAATGTGAGGGAAGAGTTCAAAAGGATTACTGTACTCACATTGAAATGTTCTACACCAAAAACCTGATCTTCCACCCTTACTGGAAAACCCTGAGAACCTCACAAATGTATACTTTGAAATGCACCCTTGCACCTTCCTCACACTTAAGCCCTCGCAAGTTATATACAAACCCTAGCAACTACTCTGATGTACATGCAACTCCCAACCTTGCAACTCTGAAGTTTGTGACTCAAGCTTGCTGCTCCAAACCTTGCAACTCTCAACCTTGTACTTCTTGCGCTTTACACTCAAGCTTGCTACTTGAAACCTGCAACTCTCAACCTTGTACTGCGCTTTACACTCTCAAGCTTGCTACTTGAAACCTGCAACTCTCAAGCTTGTAACTCTTCCGCTTTACACTCTCAAGCTTGCTACTCAAAACCCTGCAACTCTCAACCTTGTAACTCTTTCGCTTTACAGTCTGAAGCTTGCTACGCAAAACCTTGCAACTCTCAAGCTTGTAACATAAGCATTTTGCCCTAAACTCTTGAAACTCGCGCCAACAAAACTAATATCTCTCAACACACGCACGCACAATACTATTAAAAGACGAGAGGAAAAAACGTAAGAGCTTCGCTCCACATCTGCTCGGCGCTCCGCTCCTCTCTCTCTGCTCCAAATGACAATGAGGAGGAGAGCTGAGGGGGCGCGGGGAGGTAGCCGCCGCCGCTAGGGTTTTCCCGCCGTTGACACGTGGCCTCCCCCCACTGGGGGGGCCGGGATGAGAGGGTGATGGGGGATGGGGGGATGGAGAGGTGGGGGATGGGGGGATGGGATGGGGATGAGGGGATGGGGGGATGGGATGGGGGATGGGATGGGGGGATGGGGGGGATGGGATGCGATGGGAGGTGGGCATGGGGACGGGGACATTGGGGGATGGGATGGGATTGGATGTATAAGAAAGGCATGACATAATCATGCTTTGTAATATGTATATGTAGTGGATGCGTTTATCACCTTAACCATAAGAACTTAGTATAAATACATGAATTTTGATTGGTGCATCCCCCTAGTACATCTACATTCGGATTCCTTGTAAACATCTTTTAAATAGGGAACCGATAATAAAATCGTAGTGAACAATGCATGTCATTTAGTAGGGATTCGAAGAAGAATTCAACCCCAAGGATGTTGATATGGTCTTTTGAAATATAGTGTTTTCATGAATGAGACATCTTTCATGTTGTTCGATGGTTCCTCAAATAATTACTAGGTTCAAAAAGAACCCAATTTGAGATTGGCAGGAGGCGGTGTCCTTTTCTTACAAGAGGTGGATGAAAATTCAATTTCCAAAAGGTCGTCAATTCATTTAATTAGGTGCCAACTTGAACTAGCACATTTGAGCCATGTGGTCGAATGTTTGGCTAGCATCAAATGTGAACTACACATAAATTAACAAGTTATGCCCCCTTCCCACTTGACTTTAGCTAAGACTAAAAGTATTTCCCAGGAAACGGGTAAAGATCCCTCCCTTATAGTGGAGGCATACGGCTATCCCAATGCACCTACAAGAACTTGCTTTGGAGACTTTCAAGTAGGTTTTCTCTAATTACCTTTCACACATCTTCATTGTTTTATCTACCAAGCAAGGATTGTTGGGCAGTTTTTGTCCCATCCCCAAATGCCTTGCCACTCACCTAACTGACCAATGGTTTTTGTTAACGGAGCTCCTTGTGCCCTCATAGCTAAGACTAAAAAAACCAATGACAAGGATGGGAGGCACCACTTTTAAACGTCCTAGATTATTGCCTCATGTTTAGGTACCGATGGGAGGGTTGGTGCTTGAGGCTTAAGACCTCCACTTTTAAGCCATGCCACATCATTTGCAAACTAGGCTCGGCAATACATAATGTCGATGCTGTGAAGGCCGGGTTGTTAGAACCAACTTTTAGTGTTACCTAAAGTCAGGTGGGAAGGGGGCATTAGTGCGATATGGGTTTTTGATAGGTCAATGTTGTTTGTGTGTGTACTAATCTATTGTATTAACTACTAGACATGCACAACTTCCACAAACCCTAAACACTAACCCCAAACCCTAAACCCTACATCCCTAAATCTTCAATAGTGTTAAGTGCAAATTGATTGATCACACAATCCATGACCTTATTATAACATGCATATGTTAAGACTAGTTTAAATCAACACTTTTAGCTATGCACATACTTCTCGTGGGATGCAAAACACACAATTATAAGTGTGGCTCCACCTAGGTATGGTTTCAATCCATATGCTTACTCTATCTTATGCACGATTCCAAAGTAATTAAACCTTTCCACACATGCCGGATTAATTCACTCTTTCCACAGCTAGGGTGGGATCTGAAATAAAACCCACATTTAATCTAGGTATGGTTTGAATTCATATCCTTAATCTACCTTACAAGCCATTATAATAATGGATAAACCTGCCTTTTATTGGTGTTCACGCACTTTGTGAGCGTATTACGGGCATGTTTTGATGTGAATCATATGATTATACCTACAAGTTTAAGGGCCTCCACAATCAATTTTTACCCACTCTTACCTCATTGTCTCTATATATATATCTCACTTAGACCTTGGTAATATATAATAGGTAACAATATTAATTGACAAAAAACTTGTACTTCACACCTTGGTTGCAGATCATTTATTCTATCTTAACCATCATCATATTTAGATTACATTAACTATTACAATACATATATATATACACCTATATATATACACATGTATATACACACACACACACATATATACATATATATTTACACACACACACACACACATATATATATACACATTTATATATACACATATATATACATATAAAAATTATAATTTTTTTTCGGCAGACCTTGGTAACAAGTAAGGTGTATAACCAATGTACATATTTTGAATATGTTGCGTGCATGCCATTCATGTTCCATACATAGGGTCATGTATGTTCCGCATGGATAGAATGGCATATTGTTAGGTCAAAGTAGGCGGCGGGAATCCGCTTTTTAAATAGCATCCAAGGGCCCTTGAACCACTCCAGAGAAGTACTTAAAGCTCTTCCCCCCCATAACAGAGCTCTTTTTGCGGCAGACGCCAAGTGTGCGCCCTAGAGACCCCACGGAGCGTGCTCACGCCATTCTCCTGCGCATCAAGCGTACACTCCCCAGGTACAAGACAACGTACAGTCACCGCATATACCGCCGTTAATACCGGAGCTTTACGAACGCACGTTCGTAAAGATGGAGCACGCTTTAGTGGGTGGATCATAGGATGGCCGACAGTATTTACGAACGTGCGTTCGTAAATACACCTGGGATTATGTCTGCGCAAACAGCGACATCCAGACATTCATGCAGACAAACAATAGGTCAGAGATACGAACGCACGTTCGTAAAGCTTAAGTCCACGCATTTGTAATTGGATCAGACATAGGAGGGTCCTCTGTTTACGAACGTGCGTTCGTAAATCCACCATGGATGATGTCTGCGCATACAGCGACATCCCTCCAGGCATTTATGCAAACAAACAATACGGCAGAGATACGAACGCACGTTCGTAAAGCTGGAGCACGCACTGGAGGTTGATCAGACACAGGATGGTCTTGAGTTTACGAACGGACGTTCGTAAAGACCACCGAGGATTACGGTCTGCGCATCCAGTGACATCCCTCCTACACATTTATGCACTGACAATATGGCAGAGATATACGAACGCCCGTTCGTAAATATGCCATCAAAGGATTTACGAACGGACGTTCGTATGTCGCACACGCATTTGTCACTAGTTCAGATAATGATGGTCGGGAGTTTACGAACGTCCGTTCGTAAATGCACCTGCGTGTGGTCCACACCAACACCATGTCCAGATACGTATGGCGATGCATATGCTGAATATATCATTGATATACGAAATGGATTTCGTAAATATGCCACTCAGGAGTTTGCGAACGGACGTTCGGATGTTGTACACGCATGTGTACCAGTATAGCATGTGGAGATAGTATACATATGGCTATGCCTAGGCACTCTATGTCAGTGATATACGAACGGGCGTTCGTAAATACTTCAATGGCATATTTACGAACTCCCTTTCGAACGATGGCCTTGAGTTTACAAACGTGCGTTCGTAAATACCACCTGAGAGTATGTTCTGCGCAGCACTACATCCCTCTAGATACATTTATGAAAATACACCTAATGGTAGATATATACGAACGGGGGTTCGAAAATATGCTATTGTAGGTTGGACGACTTGACGTTGTTTTGTCGCACACTTATCCATTTCGTCCAATATACAGGATGGCATTTCTTTTATGAATGAACGGCCTGAAACACCACAATGGCGATGGTCCATGTTGTAGTTGACAGAGTATGGCCAGGAACATACAGCTGTTCGTATTTAGACACTCCAATAGTAGCATGGGTTGTTTGCGAAGTTCGGGCCATGTATTTACAGATATTGTGCGCTCTTGTATGTTTGGCATCCGTTCTTGTATGCGTGGCATCCGTTCTTGTATGCGTGACATCCGTTGTGTGGTTGGTCATGACATGGTTGTTTGTTTAGGTGTGATGGCAGTGGATGATGAAGATAGTGCATTTGAGTTTTCGACGAATGCATCGTCCTCCGATATTGAATGTGACCTCTCGTCCCCGTCTGCGGACACTAATGACGGGACGAACGGGGTGGGCGTGTCTGTGTATACCTCCTCCCATGAATCTTTCGAATTCCACGAACAATCTCCACATTCTGGGGATGACCATGATGACATTCCTCTATGTGCTGGTTTCGGGAGGGAGGAATGGGTGGGCCTAGATGTTGTTCTACTAAACGAGCTTGGTGTCCCGGTGGCAGATGGCATATGTAGAAACTCCGATCCCCGTGAATGTGTTGATGTCAACCCCCTTGGTTTCGATGATGTGGGCGTGTGCATCTTGAATTCCTTGGCACCGTGTGAGGTCCCGTTGACGTGGAGATTTTCCTTGCGTCGATGGCCCCTTCGTAGGGTTCTCCATGAAGAAGTAAGCTTGTGGGATCATGGACGGCGGCACAAGCAAACGCAGTTAGCTTTGTTGGGCACAATTCGTCCTCGCAAAGGCCTACGTAAATACGATTCAAGTCGCGTGTCTCGCGGAGATACGGAGAGACGGCGGGATCGCATCTTGGGAGACGATTCTATCCGTCTCGTTTCTGGAAAGGATTGTTGCACGATGAAATGTTGCCAATTTTTTCCACGCGAAAAAATTCGGTCTCTTCGTCAAGAGATGTGGCTTGCGGATTTTCGTATGCGGTCGGCAAAGAAACTCGAGGTCCACAGAAATTTGCACATTGATACCCATGGCCGTAAGGTCGTGACCCTTGAGAATGTGGACGTTTGTTGCACAGCGTGGTATATCATCCATGCGGTCTCCAAGGCTGACTTCTATAGGTTTCGGAAGTATTCTTTGTTGGGTCGCCGATCTTGATTTCATGGCAACTCTGGCACAAAGAAACCTAGGGAGGCGACACTCCAAGCATCCGCGACCCTCTCCACCATCATAGTGCCATTGGCCGATGCAATGCCCCACAAGACGAGGACATTGTCATCAGGTGAGAAAGTTGTTCAAATGGTGTTGCCCACGGGCACGAAATGGAAGAACATCTTAACGGACATCAACGAAGTGGGTCGCATCGCGGGATGTGGGCCCATTTCGTTGTCCAAGTTGAGTGTAATTAAAAACCAACAGTTTGCGGAATACATTTTGAAGAGACCTGGGGACAAGTTCGCTAGGTGTACGGCGTGTGAGAAATACAAAGGTCTTCGAGACGCCCACCCTATAGGCATTGAATCCCATACTAGACACCAGAGAAAATACATTGAGCATGTCAACAACCAGGAGGCACATCGTCAAGATTACTACAAGAACCGTGCACTATCCATAATGAGGCCCGCGGAGGTTCTAACAGTGATTCATGATAAAATGGACCATGCGAAGACCGCATGTCCTTGTTATGCACGCAAAATAAAGGCCACGGATGGTCTCTTCAAGTTGCCTGTAGTTGTCACAGGTTCGTATAGAATTCCACATGTGTGTTGAAAGGATCTCCGATTTGCATTGGGTTTGTTTTCCAAATGACCAACTCCATCCATCCGGTGTGTAGTTATTTCATATTTTTGTTGTTCACGCATCGTTTGTTTTTCTTAGGTATGATCGCCCATGGACATGTGGATGTCAAATATGCCCATTATGGTTTGGATTTTTACCCTGGCGATGCCAACCACACGGTCGGTTCATTTGCAAAACTATTGCGCGATCTCGAAAAGCCACCGGTACACTCTTCCCGTGCCCTTTTCGATGGTTGTGGAACGACACCCCTTTATGAGGCAGTGCTACAAGGGAAGGAGGTTTGTATGTCTTCATTGCCGGAACCACCCGGAAAACCCATTATTGCAAAACCCTTGCCTCCAACTCTCCACGTTCAACTTGATAATTGTGCTAAAGACAACAAATGCCGATACGTGTTTTGTTTTTGGTCGATGCTCGTGGCAAAAGGCATCTTCAAAGAGGTGTTTGTGTCTTTCTTGATGGTGGGGCACACGCACGACGATATTGATGCCTCATTTGGCCGTTGGAGCATGAAGTTGCATGAAGAGGATTTTCCCACCATACCACTTCTCATGAAATCATACATGGATTTGGACAATGTGCCGGTGATCCCGCACATGATTGAAGAAATACCAAATTTCAAGGCCTTCATCAAGCCATACATGTTGAAGGGAGTGGACCGTCTGGTGGGACATACCAAAGCACAACAATTCCGCTTCTATATGAGGGATGATGGTGTCCCCGCCATGCAGTTCAAGCTTTTGTGCACATCTCCAAATTGGGGCCCGGAGGATGGTATACTCGTGTGGCGTCAAGACAAGGATGGGAAATGTTTGCTTCCGGATGGGGAACCAAAGCCTTGCAAACCCGATCCCATGAGGAATGGGCCGGAAATCATAAAAGGCATATCCGGGTTCATTGAGTATTGGAAAGAGTTGTGTGAAGAAGACATCACCAGACGTGTTAGGGATACTCATGAGCCGTTGATCGCGTATTGGGATCGCATACGCTCAGCCTTGATGACCGTTGGTGTCGACACCCGTACGACTTTGACACAAGGATTTTGGCCACAAAGTCGTTTGACAGTTGTGGAGTCCGATGCTATGTTCTTTAGCAATGGAGACGTCCGTGAAGAGTTTGCAATGGACGAGCATTACGTTGGCCCTGCGCGCAATCGTCCGGCTCCGTCGTTTCGTGTGGGTGTTGATTGCCACGAGGGTTATATGGTCCTCGTACGAGCAGGAGATGAGGAGCACCCCAAACCAATTTGGTTGGTGAAAGCATTGTCTTCACCCAATTTTGTTAGAACTAGCCCCAACTTTCGTCAAATTGAAGTGGAATATTGCCGTCCGAGCACCAAAGACCAGAACGTGCTCCGCACCTATTTAGGTTGGGACACCAAAAAGGGTTTCAAGTGGACAGTGGACTCCGCGTACGGACCGGTTTGGATAAACACGGATACCATCCTTTGTGCTTGGAAGCCGCGCAAAGGTTCTAAATCGGAAACAATGACCATCCCCCAAAAACATATAGATTTTGCCAAAGACAACTTGGTACGTATTGCAGCTGCGGAAAATGATGCCGATAATGGATATGAAGCGGAAGATGGAGATGGGGAAACATAACGTAGGTTGGAATTAATGTGGAAAATAGGGGCACTTTGTAGACTTGGTTTTATTGCGGATAGTATCAAATTTATACATACGTTTGGGATGTGCCATCCAATTCCATAAGACCCTTATATATGGGATGCGCATCCTAAACTTTATAAGGACATAAAAGCATTTGTTTTTGGGATTCGATTGTTATTTTCCACTTATAGTTCATGTTTTGATTATGATTTAAAGACTTACTATTTTGAGTGTTGTGCATATTCTTTGCATGCGAAGTTGCAAACCGTCATGTTCCCGATGTTCCCGATGTTCCCAATGTTCCGCATGCTCATAATATTGGCATCCCAAACTATGGGCGTATTTCATTTTGAGACTTTCAAAAGTCTCCAATTAACGAATATAGTGTTAAAGGCTCTGTTTCACTAATTACGGAGCCCGCTATAATAGGCTCCAAAGGTACAATATCTGCCACCAGAGAGTCCTCATTTACAATGCCTACATGTAAGGGCACAATGCCTCCGCAATGTTCAAACAAGGCCCTAATATGCGGGGGTACCATCCTACATGTGGAAACATCAGAAGCACCCCCTACATGAGGTCTATAACCAAGGTGGGCCAACATTCTATCTCCTCGGTAAGATATGACGAACGGGCAAAACCTACATTTAACCTGCCTTTGTGATTTACCGGGAACCCTCCCCTTATCCTCGTACCAATGATCCCATGCATCGTTTCGGCGTGGCATGACTTCAACAAAACCTGCAAATACAAACAAGTTAGAGCAAGTCACTTTGATCGCATACTAGGTCCTGTTCAAGAGTGCCACGAGGGCAACCCTAATTCACAGACACTAGATTGGACAAAGTATACTCTGCATTCGGGTCTCACGCATTCAATCCTCACTCCTCAAAGGAGAATCAAAAGACTTGAGACACACTATGTCAGTGGAGGCAAAAATGGCACCTTGCACCCTCAATTTATAGTGTTCGAATCGGACGGGGGAGCGGACGGAAGGGGTGGGAGCGGACGGGGGTGCGGACGGGGGAGCGGACGGAGGGGGGGGAGCGGACGGGGGAGCGGACGGGGGGGGCGGACGGGGGAGCGGACGGGGGGGGCGGACGGGGGAGCGGACGGGGGGGGGGGGGGCGGACGGGGGAGCGGACGGAGGGGGGGGCGGACGGGGGAGCGGACGGAGGGGGGGCGGACGGGGGAGCGGACGGAGGGGGGGAGCGGACGGGGGAGCGGACGGGGGGGGCGGACGGTGGAGCGGACGGGTGAGCGGACGGAGGTGGGGGGAGCGGACGGGGGAGCGGACGGGGGGGCGGACGGGGGAGCGGACGGAGGGGGGGGGAGCGGACGGGGGGGGCGGACGGGGGAGCGGACGGGTTGGGAGCGGGGCGGGGGACGTGGGCAGACGGAGGTTGGGAACGGGAGCGGACGGGGTGGAACGGGGATTGGGAACGAGGGCGGACGGGTGGGAACGGGGATTGGGAACGGGGGCGGACGGGGGGGCGGACGGGCGCTAGTAGAATTTTCCCCACTTTCCCTTTACTTTGCTGACATGTCGTCACACGTGGACAATGTAAATCCTACGTGTCCGAAATTGGGTAATGTAATTACACAAAAAAATCGGTAAAATTCAAGTCCGGCAGGATAAAGACAGCATCCGGCATAATCCGGCATAATGTCGTGACGGATACGTGTCGTGACGGCACGACATTATGCCGGGATAAGCCTCCGTCACGACACAATAGACAACCCTGCCTAGCTTCAACTTAATTCAACTAATAACTAAGAACACAACTTGTTTTTATGTTTTTGAATATTTGAACGCAAATAAAAGTCCAAGTTTTGTTAACCCATTGCGATTAAGAACACATGTGGGCATCATATTGGGCTCACACACACTTAATAATGAACACAATTGAAAGGACCTATGTATTTAGCTAAGAAATCAACAGACATGCACTTTAGATAATTTTAACTCAATCAAGCGAGGTCCAGTTTTTAATCCAATTTTTTTATATTGTTTCATTGTAGACGTGCTAATGCAACACAAGTTTTGTTGTCTAAATGTGATCAACAAAAGTTGAAAACATACAAAATGTACCGCATAACACCCACTTACCTTGGTTTCTCAGAGAACAACTAAGATTTTTTTGAACACAAGGTTATCAGGGGTTCCTGAGAACCAATGGAAAGGGATCAATCCAAACGGACAATTCCTTAGCAACTTGACCAAACAACATGCCTTGTAAATTGAGTTCGAAATTGGGCCATGTTTCTAAATTGGGCCCTCTTCAAAGTTAGGCTTGAACAAGATTCAAGCCCAATTAGGGATCAAATTTGGGCAATTTTGCCGAGCTTGAAACCTAAAGAGGGTGCTACTAATTTGTAAAGCAGATCCTCAACCCCACTTAAGAACCAAAATTTACAACACCCAAACCCTAAACCTAGTATTATGTCTAGTCGTGCCACCAACAAAATTTAGAGGGAAGTATGACAAACCATATTCAATTATGACACTTGACTACAATAATAGCCTTTGTTGGGGTCTTTTTGGACCTCATCCAATGGCCACGATTGTTAGTTGCTCCAACCATGACCTCCTTTCATATTAGCAAGCATTTGTTTAAGAAATATTTACTAGTACATCATATAGAAAGAACACACAAATAATAAATATAAAATATAAAATACAAAGATATGCTTTGCAAAAAATTCATTTCATCTAGATGGTGTAATACAAACAACTGCACATATCTTGCCCAAATTGTGTTACCCTTGGCTAGACAATGTTGCTCAAGTGGAAAGTAGACAATCATGGAATTGGACTTGAGCAACGTTGTCTAGCCAAAGGTAACACAATTTGGAAATGACAATCATGGAATTGCACAATCATTATGTGAATGCCTTTCCCAAAGTAGAATTGTAGTTTCAAGTTATTAAGTACTAAAGGGTGCATTTAGGATGACAACCTAGATTTGTCGTAAATTCATAAGCTTGTTATAAAACATGAACTTATTATATCTCAATGTTCAAGTTTGAGTTGATGATTGAGAATGATGTCAAGAAGAAAAAATTGATGTGGGAATTTAATAATGTGGGCCACTATCCATTTTCAATAAGACACCAGTCAAATGGATGTTTTCCATTCCATGTTGTATTTGGTAAAGAAAATTCTCCTCTCATTGTTCAAAGTTCCTTCTTAGACAACCTATGTGCTCCTACCTATATAATTTCAATTCTAAACACAACCATTTGAAACAGAACCCCCCACACAACCATTCGAAACAGAAGTGGCATGGTTATACCAAAGATATAAATACAAAACTCCCAAAAAGGATCCCCTCAAACTGTCACAATACACACTCCCCAATACCATCTTTGAAAACTTCATAAACACATTTCAAATAACACACTCATATTTTTCGTCACCAGTAACATGCCCCACCACACTCAAACAATTTCACTCCCCATTCCCTAGAGATGTAATATTTGGATCAGTTGGAAAAACATTCCATCATAAATGGAGAGGCAATGGCGATGCACACCCGCACACAGACACTGAAATTCAACAAGCCCTCCATTGGGCCCGCCTTGCAGCGAAAAATGACTCAAATTCTATCACAATACTAGTAATGCTAGACAAAAACTGGTATCACAACCCTAATCCCCATAATGGACCCTTCCCAGACTCACATGTTATAACCCACTTCAAAGCCGACACCATCATCTATGAAGAACCAACAATTCCCCTAGAACTAAGAATTGAACCTAGAACGGAAAATCTTGCAATACAAGTATTATGCATACATCATAAAAATATACCCATAGGAACAAAGACATACACCCAACAAATGAAAGATATTGCCAACACACTACGAATCCCCGAAATGTTTAGCCAAATTGCACCACTAATGCCACTAGACACATTAGTGAACCGCAATACAAACTCACATACCCACCCCCCCCCCCCGCCGATCACACAAATCCCAACCAACCCATGGAATATCAACTAAGAACAATGCCTACCGCTTAAATACCCACCTCAATTTTACTACTACACGGATGGGTCATTCAAACCACCCAAACAAACAAACAAACAAACAATGGACAATGGAAGCGTGAAAAAACTGGTTATGGTATTTACAACCCTTTCAAGAACCTAAAAATCGCAAAAAGATTACCGGGACTACAAAATATACTACGAGCCGAAATGATGGCAATACACCACACTCTACAACTCCTCACCACAACATATCAAAATGAGCCAGCCCACATATTTACAGATTGTTTAAACATCCTATATCTCCTAAATACCTAAATCAAACACCCCACTAGTCATAACAGTCACCCGGATAAAATAATCCTAGAAAATATGATTAAAATGTTAACATCCCGTATACAAATCACCACACTCCATAAAATAAAAGCCCACACAAACATAAGAGGAAATGACCAAGCAGATACACTAGCCAAACAAGGATGTAAAAGACCATAGAGATGCCGCAGTCCCATACAAACATGCACACCCTACACCATACTACCTACAAAAAGACTGGTGGCATTCCATGCAAGAAACACCTGACAAGGGCCCCATAAGGTACCTTAGCAAATACATCCTCAAGCATGACAATGAACATAACTTAACAATTATAGCAAACCAAACCCACCAATTACACAAATGGCTAGAAAACAACGACATAGATAAAATACTATCAAACGACTTTTGGACAAACCCCGCCATCACAGATAAACAAAAAACATGCTTAATAAAATTCCGAACTGGACAATATATGGGACATGCTCGAAAACAACTCTTCTTTGGCAGAGAAGCCTTCCCATCAAGAACATGTCCTATCTGCAACACAACAGATGCAGACACATGGCTACACGTACTACTTAAATGCAAACAACAACACATCCATCCACTAATAACAAAAAGGCATAACAAAGCGGTATGGGAAATATGTAAACTAATCCTATCAACTAGAATATCAAGACATTATACATTAATGAATGCAGGAACGCATAATGAAATACCCCAAGAAAACACAGTCCCCACATGGCTACTCCCATGTACATGTGATACCCAAAGATGTCGGTGCAACGCTAGGCTCAAACCAGACATATTATGCATCATAGGCCATCCATATAACCACCCCCCCAGAAGCCCCTACACCTGACATCACCATACAGTTCATCGAATTCACATATTGCAATGATAGATTTGCCGCTGAAACCTTAGATAGAAAAATCATAAAATACCAACCACTCATAAACAACATCATAACAAAAGGTTGGAACGTAGCCCCACTCATGGTACTAGTTGCAAGAGCAAGAGGCACAACACATATCCCATCAATGAAAAAACTGGAAGCAACGCTAGCACTCCCTATCACAAAAATTAAAAACACGTTTAAACAAATTAACATAATTGCCACACAATATGCACATTCCATATTAGTCCACAAATGAAGGCTAGAAAATTGACAAACTATCAATGATCTCCAAGACCTCTCATAAATAAATAAAACGCCCAACCCGATACAGATCCCCCCACTAACTACCCCAAACATAATAATCGACTAACTGGAACTTATTACTAGTTACCAAATATAGTGTCTACGTCTTGCAAAGGGCGAAGTAGTTTTACATCTAACGCTAATGCCGTAAGGCATGGCCTAGGATGTTCTACGAACAGACACTTTATTCACTCCGGTCTCCTCCGGAGACCGGAGTTCTTCTTCTTCTTCTTCTTCTTCTTCTTCAATTCTGCCAGATTCCAAATTCAAAACCAAAACCACCCTTCTTTCTCGCCAAACTTCATATCATTTCCATGCTTCAATAAATATCATCCTTATCTATATTCCTCTAACCCTTAGACGATGTTCAAAACCACCTGATCCTTTCCAAATCTTCTTCAAGGACTTGCATCCATTAAATGCCAATTCCTCCATCGCCACGAGCGTGCACAATCTTTACGGAAATTCTTCTAAGGCCTCGCATTTCTTCATATGAAGTTCCTTCAAACATGTCATACCCCTTAATCCTTTCGGAATCTTTTTCAAGGACTTGCATCCACCGAAATTCAATTCCTCCAAAGCCACAAGCGTGCACACTCCGGATGGAAACTCTTCCAAGGCCTCGCATTCCCACATGTTAAGTTTCTTCAAACTTGTCAAACCCCCTATTCCTTCCGGAATCTTCTTCAAGGATTTGCATCCACCAAAATTCAAATCCTCCAACGCCATGAGTGTGCACACTCCGGTTGGAAACTCTTCCAAGGCCTCGCAGTTTGTCATGTAGAGTTTCTTCAAACATGTCAAACCCCCTAATCCTCCCGGAATCTTCTTCAAGAACTTGCATCCATTAAATGCCAATTTCTCCAACGCCACGAGCGTGCACACTCCGGATGGAAATTCTTCCAAGGCCTCACATTCCCACATGTTAAGTTCCTTCAAGCTTGTCAAACCTCCCAATCCTCCCGGAATCTTCTTCAAGGATTTGCATCCACCGAAATTCAATTCCTCCAACGCCACGAGCGTGCACACTCCGGATGGAAATTCTTCCAAGGCCTCGCACTTTATCATGTAGAGCCCCTTCAAACATGTCAAACCCCCTAATCCTTCCGGAATCTTCTTCAAGGATTTGCATCCATTAAATGCCAATTTCTCCAACGCCACGAGCGTGCACACTCCGGATGGAAATTCTTCCAGGGCCTCGCATTCCCACAAGTTAAGTTTCTTCAAGCTTATCAAACCCCCTAATCCTTCCGGAATCTTCTTCAAGGATTTGCATCCACCAAAATTCAAATCCTCCAACGCCACGAGCGTGCACACTCCGGCTGGAAACTCTTCCAAGGCCTCACACTTTGTCATGTAGAGTTTCTTCAAACATGTCAAACCCCTTAATCCTTCCGGAATCTTCTTCAAGGATTTGCATCCATTAAATGCCAATTTCTCCAACGCCACAAGCCTGCACACTCCGGATGGAAATTCTTCCAAGGCCTCACATTCCCACATGTTAAGTTCCTTCAAACTTGTCAAACCTCCTAATCCTCCCGGAATCTTCTTCAAAGATTTGCATCCACCGAAATTCAAATCCTCCAACGCCACGAGCGTGCACACTCCGGATGGAAATTCTTCCAAGGCCTCGCACTTTATCATGTAGAGCCCCTTCAAACATGTCAAACCCCCTAATCCTCCCGGAATCTTCTTCAAGGATTTGCATCCATTCAATGCCAATTTCTCCAACGCCACAAGCGTGCACACTCCGGATGGAAATTCTTCCAAGGCCTCGCATTCCCAAATGTTAAGTTCCTTCAAACTTGTCAAACCTCCTAATCCTCCTGGAATCTTCTTCAAGGATTTGCATCCACCAAAATTCAATTCCTCCAACGCCACAAGCAAACACACTCCAGACGGAAATTCTTCCAAGGCCTCACATTCCCACATGTGAAGTTCCTTCAAACATGTCAAACCCCCTAATCCTTCCGGAATCTTTTTCAAGGATTTGCATCCACCGAAATTCAATTCCTCCAACGCCACGAGCAAACACACTCCGGATGGAAATTCTTCCAAGGCCTCGCATTCCCACATGTTAAGTTCCTTCAAACTCGTCAAACCTCGTAATCCTCCCGGAATCTTCTTCAAGGATTTGCATCCACCGAAATTCAATTCCTCCAACGTCACGAGCGTGCACACTCCGGATGGAAATTCTTCCAAGGCCTCGCATTCCCACATCCTAAGTTTCTTCAAACTTGTCAAACCCCCTAATCCTTCCGGAATCTTCTTCAAGGATTTGCATCCACCGAAATGCAATTCCTCCAACGCCACGAGCGTGCACACTCCGGATGGAAATTCTTCCAAGGCCTTGCATTCCCGCATGTTAAGTTTCTTCAAACTTGTCAAACCCCCTAATCCTTCCGGAATCTTCTTCAAGGTCTTGCATTGTATAATGTTTAATTCCTCCAAGGAGACTATTCTTTGAAGTTCATTTGGAAACTCATCCAATGTTTTACACCCTCCAAAATGTAATGCTTTCAAAGTAGTGAAGTGGAGAACATCAAATGGAAAAGAGTTTGAAATTTGGCCTTGAAATATTTCAAGTACGCTTAATTTCTTCAAATGTTTTTTGGCAACCTGTTTGAAATCATTGTTGAATATTTGTTGCGTTGCTAAAAAATCATCACATTTGGTTTTGAAATGGATCCTTAGCTTTTTGAGTTTGGTAGTTCCATTGAGGATAGCGAAAAGAAGGTGCACATCCTCGCAATTGTGAACACTTAACAATCGTAGATCATGCGCTTGTACAATTGGTGCAAATGTCAGTCCTTTCTCTAAATTTGTAAATGACATGCCTTCAATTGATTTTGTGTCCTGCGTGGAAAACAAACATTAGACTACGGAACATTTCTTTTAAATCTTAATTTATTATTGCTCATGGTTACAATTCTTTCTTTCAAGACATAACTTCATATATGATTTTAGAAAAAAAAATTGTCTACGTTTGTGCCACATACCTTTTGATTACAATAATCAATGAATGTTGATGAAGAAAAATCCCATATTCGAGAGCCTTGGTATTCTTTTTCCACAATCATACGACCCATATTCCGCAATTGATCATGCATATCCAAACCGCCATTTTCATCAACTTTTAGCAATGATTTGTCTCGTAGCTTCTCAAAAGTTCGTTCTCTAATGTCATCATCATCATCATCATCAAAGCATCTAAGTATTCTTTCTTGTGTAAATGGCAAGCCACCAATACTCGAGTCTTTGCAAAAGAAACAAGATATATCCAAGAACATGTTTTTTTCCCTTTCATCTAGCTCATCGAAACTGATTCTCAATGTGTTCCATATTCTCTCATCTTCACTTCGATCATGCCTTGCCCTCAACAATCTTTGCAATCTTCGCTCCCATATTCTTAAGCGTCTCTCCCCATTTAAAGAACTACCCATCACCTCCAAACTCAACGGGAGTCCATCACAAACCTTCACAATTTCTTGAGCTACGTATTTCAAGTAAGGCAAGCATGAGTGGTTGGTTGTACAAAATGCATGCATTGAAAATAATTCCAAAGATTGTTGCCCATCAAGGGTTTTCACGTCCACTTTACCAACCATGGGTATGTATGCTTCCAAGGACTTCCATTCACGAGAAGTGGCTATCAATTTACTTCCATCATCATGTTGAAATTCATGATCGCCCAATAGTTCCTTGAGTTGGCTTGCTTTACCAACATTGTCTACAACAATAAGGACTTTTTGCGTGTGTTGCAATTGGGTCAAAATCTCTCGTCCTTCTATTATTGTTTTGGTTTCAGGTGACATTTTCACATTTTGTATCTTATATCGCACTGCAAAACTACAGCTTTCACCTTTGAAGTCATCTACAAAGACCATTGCATCAAATTGGTGGGAGATGTGATCACTTAAAGCAACCGCAAACGTTGACTTGCCAATTCCACCCATGCCGACAAACCCCAAACTACCAACATCTTGAAGTAGTTTTTCCAATTTTGGTATCTTTTCTTTCAAGCCAATCAATTTGGAATCCCCATTGGTGTTGTATTCCCCCTACAAGAATGTCAATATACCAAGTTAATTCAGTGATATTGAACAAAACTCATAAATCACATGAGGTCTTATATCGTTTTGCAATATTAAGTTTTTAATGTTTATTGTGGTCAAGATGCATCCAACTTGCTTTGCAAATAAACATTGACAGAGTAAAATTCACCTCAATTTGTGATAAGCATCGCCTGAGGGTGATGTACATATGCCACAAAAATAAAATGACCCCCGAAACGCCTTGAAAATTTTCGTATTTGAGCATTTTCCACCATTGCCTTAGATGTGGGATAAAATTGAGAAGAAGTGTGGGCTCATTGAAATGATCAGGGGCTGCAACATCATGGATAGTCTTGAAGATTGCATCGTTCTTTAATTTTCTCAAAGTCTTAAGAATATCAAGAAATACCGGCCTTTCTGAAGGTTCCGTGGACCAACATTTATGTATCAATGATTTCAATCCTTCTGAACAAGCTTGAGGGAGTTTGGGTCTCTCACCTTTCAAGATAGAGTTCTTGTAGTCACGAACAAGATCACCATCAAAGTTTTTCTTTCTTAAAATGATCTCAGAGCACATCATGCCAAAACTAAACACGTCTGTTTTGAATGCATCTACCTTTGGACTTCTTTTAAGAACCTCAGGTGCCATATACCCACGAGTTCCATATATATTTACATGAGTGGGCACCTTTGAAGAGCTTGTAGCTTCAATTTTGGAAATACCAAAGTCAACTAGCTTCACATGCACATGTTCCACACTAGCTGAATCATTTGAAGTTAGGACGACATTATCAGGCTTCAAGTCGCGATGGGCAACTTTCATATCGTGAAGGTAGCACATTCCGCTTGCAATTTGCAACATAATATCAATTGCATTTTCCTCATTGAACGATGTTTGTTGTTTTAAGAAATGTGACAAGTCCATAGTTCCTCGTTCAGTGACGATTTCAAACTCTTTATTTTCTTTGCCTTGATTGTTGTCCCTCATAAAGCCACAACAAAACAATTTGATGATGTTCGGATGATTCAATCCTCCCAATATACCTGCTTCTTTCCAAACAAGTGTTTCATGCTCTGGGCCATTGACTTTGATCACCTTTGTGACAGTATCAATCTCTAACCATTTTGTGTGATATACGCTTCCGAATGCACCTTCACCCAAGGGAACATGTGGGCTTTCATATTCAGGGCAAGGATAGTCACGAGGAAAGATAATGCTATCCAATTCACCACCTTCGGCCTTTTCAAGACCCTTTACTCGTCCCATTAGATACCGTACAAGCATGCAATCTTTGCAACCTGCACTTTTACACATTTTCAAGTGTTGTGAAAACCTTTCATACATTGAATTATGGTCCTCTTCAACTTCATCAATGCATGTTGGAAAAAATGTCATAGAACTTTCAATCTTCAAGATTTCAGCTTCTCGATTGGGGAAAAAATGACGAAATATGTTGCACATTGTGTGGAAAGAACATTCAAAGTCCTCGAGAAGTTCTCTGAAGGTCTCTTTGTTATGCATTTGCTTCACCACAACCCGACACCAATTATCCTCGCAACATTCTTCTATCACACATCTTGCCTTGCTCACAACGAGGAGCATGTCTTCCTCCACTCGACAAAAGACATTCCCATGTGAGCTATTGGTGATCGTTTCAATTGCTTGCACACCCTTGCGCAAGTTGTCCAACAAATTTTCACATTGCTGTCTATTCAAAACTTCTTTTGACAATGATAATTTGGGAAATTTTGCAATCTCCATTGGTACCCGTAGAAAGTTTGTCATTTTCAACACCGGTGTTTATGGTTTCTGTTGTCGTTTCCGTTAAGTCATTGTTGTAAAAAATGCTCTTTGTGAAGAACGAGTAGTGTACACCTGCAAGCACAATCATAATGAGATGCAAAATCAAGGGTTATGATCAATTTTTGAAGATGATTTTCCAATATACAAGGCTTCTCAATATATATTTTTAAAAACGTGCTAACAACCTCAAATCAAGTATGGTGACATTCAAGTGCTCACATGGCAATGATATAAAAGATGTTTCCATTGCCTCATAGAATAAAGATTGACATGATTATAGGAACCCCTAAGGAATTGAGAGGCCACACTCCATTCTCAAGGTTCTTTTGATATTATTTTTGGTGTGGAGAATTTTTATTTTTATTGGATTTCTTCCTCCCATAGCTTGTATACAAATATTCTATATAAATACCCAAGTTACGAAATACATATTTGGAATATTATTATTCTTAAATCTCATTTCATACTTACAACTAGTTAACATTTATATAGATGCAAGCTCAATGAACATTTTAAATGCTTGTCATGAACTCAATCATCTAGCATATGTTGTACATGAGATAGCAAGAACTTGTTGACTACACTTGCAAAGCATTAAAATTTGAACAATTGAGAGATGTGGCAAAATTTAAACCTGATAAAGTGAATAATCTTGGAGACTTGATTGTAGTGAATAGCTTCCCTTGGTGCTCTCGGTCTTTGTAGTCTCATGTTCACCATGGAAAATGCTTAACGGTTGTTATAAAGTGAGCATAATGCATGTTCAAGCTTAGCAATAGTTGCAATTTTTTGTAGCTTAAAAACCTGACACCTAAACAAGTTGGTTGCAAGACATTGTTGATTTGCCTCCTATGAGATCATTCTCATATGACTTTTGATATTTGATGATTACAAACACCTGCACATGGTCATCATTGAATTTAAGCTAAAACCATCTAGAAGTGCAATGGTGTAATTGCTAGTCTGTCTCACGCAACTAAGCTCAACAAAGCAAAGCTCTCTTCACAAATCCGTCGCGACAACTATTTCATTACCTAATGAGGACAAATTAAACATCATGCATACTACTTTAGGTCAACCACTATGCATCAAGAAGGAATGCTCCCTATATCCCATATTCTACATATGTATTACACATACAAAAAGAGAACCTTATACAAGCCACATGAAGACCACCTTCAAAACACCAAATCAAGAATTTCATGTTGGTCTCTTAGTGACTCTTCATAGCATGTAATAACCTAGAGAATCAAGCGTTAGCAAGTCCTCATACACCCATCCCCAACTAGGATGAAAGCAATACATGCATAGAAGGTCACTCTAGGTCGAATACAATAAAATACGATTCTATGCCTTTGACTAGGACAAAGTAGTGCAAAAAATGCATAGAATGGGACTCTAGGTACTAGGTAGCAAAACTTACAACAACAGAGTCGAACACACATGGTGATCCAATGAAGAGGCTACACCAAACTCAACGTTGTGCTACATCCAAAAAGGAAACCCTCCAAGTGTGGCTTACGATTAGTGGTAGCCATGTTAAGGGGTCCATGAAGTAATTTGCTAAGCCATGTATAGATTTATAGTTGACTCATCCCACTAGACTAATTCGGGATCTCTACTACTGACTCCGAGTTTAATTTGCTCAAAAAATAAAAAAATAAAAAAATAAAATTGTGGTATATGGGGTTCTAAAGATTCAACTTCAACTTACAAGGCTACCACAAATTCTTGGCTCTAATACATGCCACGGTCTCAAAAACCTGAACCAACTAATACACAACACAATAAGACCACCCTCAAAACACCACATCAATAAACTCAAAATCTTAATATAGACTTGATCATGCCCACAAGAACCACTCTATAGGAAGGTTTGAACAATTTTCCACTTGGAGCATTCACAGTTATCTATCTTGATGTAGTGTATTGATACACGCCTTGGAGAAAGTTCGATACCTCCCCGACGTCTACAACACCACCAAAACATGTCCACTACTAGATCGACCTCATAATCCAAACTCCGTGTGCCCAACAAAGATGAAACCAATCGTTGAATAGAACAAAACATTTAACTCAACACTATTCTACCTCCCAATATTCCAACGACACAAGTCCAAATTTTGAACAATTTTGCAACATTTTGGGGATTTTTCAAGCGTCTCCCAAACGGCCATTTCCCTTGATAGGTTCCAATGAAAAACAATTCCATTACAAACATGACCATGGTCTATTCTTCTAGAAACACAAGTAATCCTTTCTTGAATCCTAGTAATAGGCAATAAAAGAAAAATGATGACAACATACCATGGTGTTAAGATGAGATGTTAAGTAGCAAATGCACACACAAGAGTACAAAGATGCATGGCTCATACTACAAAACACTAGCGCACCACGACATAGTGTTGAGTTGGTACAAGCAATCCAACACAACACTAACATCCACACGCTCTATATCAAGCAATAAACGAGATTCATTCACTGTAAGTTGGAAGGGCGGCCAACCTCTTGCACAACAAGGATGGAAAGGAGCCTCTTGTCACGATAAAGGAAGGAGACGAAAGAAAGGGGGTAAGTTAGTCTACCGATGAGGCTCAAACTAAGAATTATCATAATCTAAGTTAGTGTACCTAACAGTTACGAGACTAGGCACTAATGGATAATAGTGTTGTCATTGGACTCCCACATTGAGAGATTTTGGCGAACCAACCCATACACTCGTTCCTTGTTGGATGCCTAAACCCTTGCCTCCAAGGAACCAGTGTATGGATTGTTTCGCCCTAGCTCACCTTGAGGTGGGTGGGTCATACTGATCTCCCTCTTATTTTTATGTTTACTGGTGTGACTTTGTCAAATTGGTAAATTGGGGAACCACTAATGAGTAAGTGAATTAGTGAAGGGGGAAAAATCTCCTAACTTAGTGATCATTAGGTCAGTCTGCAAGTGCAAACAAAGAAAGTTTCCGGAGCATCTTAGCACTCCCAGAGCCAAAGTTGGGGGGTGTTAGCCTTGTGGACCCCAACAGTGTGTCCAGAAGAGCTAGGTTGGCAACCCAACGCCCCAGTGTCCGGGGAGGATTTTGAACATAATTGGTCAAAATCCTAGTGTTTCTCAGTTCAACCGGTTACATGTTGTGATTTTTCGGTTTTTCTTTATTAATTTGAGGTATATTCTATAGATTCTTCTAAAATGATTGGTAATTTTCTTGAAGTGTTGAACTTCAACCGGTTATTCCTCAAACTCAATCAGCTCATTTGTAAGTAGCAATTGGTTCTCCCCGTTCATTGCAACACCCAATCCAACGGGGACGCAATACAAACGAGCATGACGAACATGAACATGATGACAAAGTCCAGGCAAACATGATGGAATCAAGAAAATTGCCACTAAATTTGCCTTCTATAACTTATGCATTCAACTCTGATTTTGAAACTTGAAACGACTATCTGCGTTCTAACATCACCTAATCCCCACCATTCTAAGAAATCGCATGGCATCCAAGAAATGACATTACATTTATGAAAAAACACTATATTCTAAGATATGACAAGAAAACCAAAAAGAACAATACAACTCCCTAGTTCTGCTCATTGAGATCTAAGCAATTTGTGGTCACTCTTAATTGAACACATGTACTTGAATGACATATGACAAGGCTCGTAGTCAAGAATGGACACCAAAATTCCATGTCTTAGGATGAGATTGGATTCTGCTCAAAATATAGAAACCAACCTTGGTACACTCAAGACAACATCAAGAAAGCCTCTTTGATCACTTAAAGAGGAATATAATTACCACTAAATTAACCTCCTATAACTTTTGCGTTCAACTATGATTCAGAAACTTTAAATGACTGTCTGCGTGCTTCACAGCTAAAACCATATGAGACAATTCCCAATTCAATCCACCTCCCAAAAGTGTCCGTACATCGGAGATTATCAGGGGCAGCACGTGCATGATACCATCCAGGTATGGTAATGAACTTACTGCCGAGTTTTGAGTTGCGGATTTTATTATTATTATATATATATTTTTGGGAGACAGAAGGCCAACTCAGCCAACGCCAAAAAGAAGTTGCAGATTTTGGTCTTTCGCTCTAAATTGTAAGGATTATGTGTACTTAAGACTTCACCGCATTTTATACATACGGGCGCCTGCAATGTGTGGAGGCAAAGGTTCTCATATTTTCTACTAAAGGCAACTCTATGCAGTGTCACAATACACTATGCAATTCAATTTTCAGAGTCAATTCTTCATAGTTATGTGGTGGAGGCTAACTTGTGTTCGGGTCACTCAACCCATCTAATCTATGTCTCTTTGGACCACATCAATCTTAGTACCGTTCTTCCTTTGATATCTCACTCAGAGCATTGTCACTTTAGATTTGCTCAAACCAAGTCAAGCTTGAATAGTTTGAGCTTTGGCCAAAATATTGTCAAATCGGAAGTATCAAACTCCCAAGATTTGCAAGTTCAAGCTGTCAACTCAAGCTACAGTATTAAGAATGCTTTGTTACCATTCCCGCTTTGAAATCTCAGTTTGAACATGGCAACTTTGCACTTGCTCAACCCTTGGAGAGCTTGAGGAATAGTCAAGCTCTCTTTACTTTGAGCTTGGAATGGAAGCTGCAAGTATCAAACCCTTAGAAGAAACGTACAAGATCTCAACTCAAGCTCTAGTGTAAAGGTGGACTAAGAAAACCAACCAATCCTAATTCTATTCAAAGCCAAGGTGTACCGTGCAATCATTACTTGGAGTTCGTAACTCCTCAAAATTCTTCAAGGCTCTTTGTAGAATTGCCTACTTGGGAAAGCCCACTAATTGCACTAAACAACACTTAAGAGCAATTAACTGCATACACATATATAGAAACCGATATCACGTACCAAAGGCTTGGGATTGTCTAAATGTGGTGCAGTTGCATACAGTTCTAAATGTTGAAGATGAAACACTCGCTCTTCAGCCGGATAGTAATTGTGATGGGTAGCCCCATTGTTGCACGTCCGCACCCGCAAAATCTCAAAATTTCTTGCAATAAGACACATGCTCGGGTAACCTAGGGATAGCCACAAGTACCAAAACACACTTCTTCATTCTCTCTACACTTACAAAGTGAAAAACCAATTGTGGAAGTTTGGGATTTCAGTGTGGAGGGATGATGAGTGCAGGCACAGTCCATGCCACGCTCGGATGTTCCTCTTGAGTGCAGGCCTGAACAGCCGCTGTGAACAAAAAGGAAAGCTTCCGAAAACAACCCACGAGAGTGCAGAACAGAAGAAAGGGTGCAGATCATAACACCACACCATCGGCACCTCTCAGCTGCGGCTCTGCGAGGTGCGTGGGGGTATCATTGACTCCCGGAAAAGGTGATCGGAGACTGGGGAACTACAGCAACTTAGACTCGGTTCGTGCTTATCTTGTGAGTCAGAATGTACTATGTTTGGGACAGATCATCATGCAACATATGATAGTTTAATGTGACTTGGTCTAAAGTATGCAGTCTGCAACAGTGATTGGGGAGGATTTTGGGCATAATCGGTTGAGATCCTAGTGTTTGTAAGTCCAACCGGTTACATGTTGACATCCTTTGGTTTTTCTATATTAATTTGAGGTATATTCCATAAATTCCTCTAAAGTGATCGGTAATTCTCCTGAAGTCTTGAACTTCAACCGGTTATTTCTCAAACTCAACCGGTTCATCTGTAACTAACTGCCGGTTCTCCCCGATCATAGGTCTGCAACAGTGTCCGGGGAGAACCGACGAACCGACTGCTATCCTAGTTACAGATGAACCGGTCGAGTTTGAGAAATCACCGGTTGAAGTTCAAGATTTCAGGAAAATTACCCATCACTTTGGAGGAATCTCTGACACATACCTCAAAGAAATGAAGAAACCCCATACCAAGTTACCAACATGTGACCAGTTGGACTTGGAAAGACTAGAATCTTACCGATTATGCCCAAATATGGTCGACTCCTAAATATGAGGTGGGTGGGGATTCATTGACTCCCGGAAAAGGTGATCAGAGACTGGGGAACTACAGCATGTCAGCAACTTAGACTCGGTTCGTGCTTATCTTGTGAGTCAGAATGTACTATGTTTGGGATGGATCATCATGCGACATATAATACTACATACAAAGAACCTTTAGAAACTTCCTTCAAATTCTTATGGATTTAAGTGCTCAAGATGTACAAGGTTATGTTCCCCTAACATCCTAATGTCAAGATTAAGTGTCTTTAGAATGAAAGAGGTTCATATTTCTCAAGACCTCAAAATCCCACACAATATTCAAGGATGAGTGTTACACCCTAAATTCCGTAATATCAACCTCCATAATGTCACTCACTCTCTAATATCCCGAAACCATAGGGAACGGATGTTCGTAGTTCAAATCTCACTCCTTATTGTCACCTTTCTCTCCCTTATATCACGAATTTTGTCATTAATGCAAACCACCAAAGAAGTCAACCCACACCCTTGCATTGCACCATGTGACAATGTGTGGAGTGTCACCTTCTTATTCTTATTCTTCTTCTTTTTCTTATGCCACTCGTTGAATGTTGGTGCATGCATCCGCCACATCGCCCGGGAAGGCAAAGCGGCGTGGACAACACCACACCATTTAATATGTTGCACTTTGTGTTATTCCATAGTGTCACATGCTACACTAATTCACTAGTATCACGCATCCATGTTAACACTACATAACTCTGTAATATCACGTACACTTTGGTTGCCACAGGTGTGATACTACGGAGTTTAGGGTGTACATAGATTTCACAACTTGCATGAATTAGTTAAAGGGTCGAACTACTTTTAATTTTAATCCCGGATTCTTTCACTCACGATTTTCCTAAATCCTCTTCATAAGCTTGCCGTTTCATGGTTGAGGGCATGTTTCTTTATTCATCGATAGCTAAATCCACTTGATTGGGATGTTGTCATTAATGAGGTCTTAGGTGGAACTTCTATTCTCGAGAGAGAAGAGTAGTATTGTCCTAGTGACCCTTTGTCCAATGGACACTGGGCCATTAGCATTACGAACAGACACTTCATTCACGCCGGCCTTGCAAAAGGTCCGGAGTTTCTATCTATCTATCTATCTATCTATCTATCTATTTGGAACTCAAGTGTGACATGACGAGAGATTTGGCCTACTTGACGGCCTTCACATGATTAGCCTTTAGGCCTCTTTACACATGAAACGCTCACTCATGTGTGATTATACCTGTTATGTCATTCCCTTGTTCGTGTGGTCTCAAATTGAGTGTCTTAGATTTTGGGTAATTAATCTAACCTTGTTCTTCTCGAATCCTTATGTGAATGTGTCACATACCTTTGTAACCAATTAAGGTATCCGAGCCTCATGGTTTAAATATCTCACATAATTCCAATCGATTTTGGATATCTAAGCTCTGGATCGCTAATTATGAGTTATTTATTTGGCTCAAGAATCTTCTTTTAGTTTAATTGCTCCGGTTGATCAACTCTTCATGGGGTTTCTTTTTTATTGATCCTATTGATCAACTCTTCACGGGGTTTCTTTTTTATTGATCCTATTGATCAATTCCTCGTGGGATTTTCTTTAATTGATCCGGTTGATCAATTCCTTGTGGAATCTCTTTTAATTGATTTGATGGATCAATTCTTCATGGGATCTCTTTCAATTGATCCGGTTGATCAATTTTCCTTTTTATGTTTCAGGTGCCTTTCCCAAATGATTTCTCCTCTCAAGTACACCACGGAGGTAATAATTCATATTCTCTTTTTGCTTTATTTCTCAAGTTCTCAAGCCCGGGGGGGGGAGCACTAGCGGCATTTTAGAAACTACGTGAGATAAAATATAGGGTATTTAATATTCATTCAAGGTAAAATTTTGAATAATTTTATATAAAATACAGGGGCGAATTAATGTTGGAAACCTCATATAAAAAAATACCATGCAATATAACATGTGTAATTTTATTATATTTCAATTAAAAATAGCCTTGACTTTCAGGTTGTTGTTTGGTTCACTGTGTTGTTTTTTGAGTCGATCTAGGGTTTCTTAGGATTTTCAGTTTTGGGTTTTCATCATAGTTGTTGTCTTTGGTGTTCCATATCCGGAGAGTTTTGATTTTGGTTGTGGCACTGAAAGTGAAAATGAGAACTTACATAAAAGCTCAGGATCGTGTGTGTTCAGGTTTGTGGGTGGTGGTGATAGCAAGGCTTATTTTGTTTCTCTTTGCAATATTGTGCGAGATTGAATGGAGCCCCAGTCGTTTTTGTTGGCGGAGGATAGTTGTGATTCTCTGATATAGAGCGTGTGAGTAGAATATGACCATAGAATCGTTAGGGTTTCGAGAAGTCTCTTATTTTATTGATTTTTTTCATTGTGACTTTAGATCCAGACTCTCTCAAGCTGTCTGTGTGAGACCATACTGACTCTCTATCTCTAAGCTTCCACTGCAATTTTGTCAGACTTAGGGGTGACAGATGAGCAAGTGATCTCATTTTTCTCTGAACCTCAGACTTCACCTCAATCCCAGCTGCAAATTTTCCCTTTTCATCAAATTTGCTTATGTAGGAACTTCATCCTCTTGACAACTTGGAGGGACATTTGAGACTTAAGATTTAGTGGAAAGAAAAAAGAAAGAAGAAAAAACAGTGTGAGTGACTGCTTATTTATCTGTAATGCAGCAACTAGAGATTTTGATTAGCTTTGTATTAGTATATATAATCCTCGCTACAATACCAAAATTTTCAGCATGCCAGGTTACTGTAACCAGAAGCGAAATCCATCAGTCATGCATGTTGAAGAGTCAGATGGCCGCATCTCATTGATGGTTGGAGTTGCATTATACTTTACGTGATTGTTGTGTGTGTTGACGAGATTGATGACACTTTTCTTGCCTTTCATGTTGTTGTTTGGTTCACTGTGTTGTTTTTTGAGTCGATCTAGGGCTTTGGTTGTAGATTTGGAATTGGTTTTAGATCCATGTGCAATAGATGATGCATCCTTGTGCGGTTTACTATGAACGTAGAGAACATGAAGGGAACTTAATAGAAGCACGAAGCGCAACGGAGCGCGAAGAAGGAGAGGAAGCACGGAGAATTCCAAAAGTGCTATCAAAAATTTGTAAGGAAAATAGGGTATTTAATATTGAATGCATTCTAGATTTCTAATTACCAATAGGGTATTAAAATTTTAAGCTCGGTAGGTTTTTTTCTACTTTAAGGACTCCTAATATTCTAATTCCCAAAGATAATACCCCCTTGAAAATAAGTGCTTGTTGCATGTGTCTCCAAAAATTTACTATGAGTGCCCCCCCCCCGGGTTCTCAAGTTACCTCAAGTTTCACTTTTGTTATGAATCTTAATTTGTCTTAAGTTTCAAAGTGCCTTATGACTCAAAGTGTCTCAATTTCCAAAGTGCTTCTCAATTGCCTTGAGGCTCTCATTGCCTCAAGTCTAAAAGGTTTCCGCTTTAAAAGAGATCTCGTTTTGACACTTCATGTAGAATGATTCGGAGCCGAATGAAGTGCAATAAGGCCTCTAAGTTCCCCCTTTATATAGTATGCAAAATCTAAAATTTATATAATTATTCATTGATTCCTTTCACTCTAAATATAAGAGGATAAGATTGTTTGATTTTAAGCATCAATGTATCTATTATTTGGATATTGAAATGTAAATATTTTCTGATATCTATTTTCCATGAACCTGAGGGGGGGGCACTAGCGGTATTTCTAGAATCAACGTGCAATAAAATATAGGGTATTTAAT